>JAZKJV010000016.1:0-600000 GCA_037367405.1 Ottelia alismoides | reverse complement strand
AGCGTTATGCACTGAAAACCGTTGTTTAGAAAACTTTGTTACGAGAATGCATTGCATCGAGGTTGCAGCTAATTTGTTACTGAAATGGTTACGACATTTCTCGTGAGAATGATCTTATCTTGTCTGGGTATCTTTGTCCTTTTAAGATTAAGAGTCAATTAAAGATTTAATGCAGGTCGCTAATTACAACTTAATCCGTACCGTTGCTTTTGCAGGTGAGGAAAGGTTAGCTCACGAGACAGAAGTTCCACCTCCGCATAAAGTTGATCATAACTTCTGGATGAACAGAGAACACCTCGAGGAGATTCTTTTTCTACTAGAGGAAGCACATTGGCCGAAAGTGGTATTGTGTTGAGTGAATTTTGGGTTCCTATAAGCTAGTGTTGTACAGCGTTGGTTTCTAGTTATTGCCAATTTCAAATACGAGAACAAAAGAAGATGAAGATGCTATTTTGTTTAATATATAAACTCAAGGCCTAACTAAATTGCACCTGTTATACAGCTCCAACAGCCAAGTATGCCAGAGGATATTGATTTTGTTTCACTTGTTAAGAGGCTTCAAGCCAGATTGCAGATAACATTTCAGATACTGATCTCTTTCCAGTCAAAAAATGCCGATGGTGTATTTAGTACTGGTTAGTAATTTGATTTCTTAACATTCTCAGTTTTTTGTTTGAGTTTCAAGATTCCAACCTATATGTGCATTCTCCCTTAGTTCTATCCGCCTTATTGAACATCTTTTCGCAATCCAGATATTTGGGCATGTGTCCTGGTGAAACAATTGGAAGCCATTTAAAAATTTTAGCACAGCAATTCGTGATACAATTTCATGATCTCATATCATTAGCATTGAATGGAGCAAAAGGAAAGTAGTTTTAAGTTCTACAACTTTTCATGCCACAGACTTTGCGTTTCCTTTTGTTCATTTTCCTTTTTCTTTTGGGGCACAATCAATGGCTGTTCGGCTTGGTGCTTGATGTCTTTGTTATTTATGGTGATATGAAAAATGACTTTTCTTTAAGAGGAAAGAGGGTGACCCACCTTTATTTGGTGGTTACCCGTAAACACCTTTTTATTAAGTATGCACTCATTACAAGTATAACTTCCAGAATTCACATAAATGAGATGCATGTGTTAGTACATTATCTATATAGTGTTTCTCTCATTTGAAAGTCAAAGCATTCTTGGCAATTCAAACAACGCTCTCGCATGCTTGATTACATTTTCCACCTAAAATTTCTCATGACAGAAGACTATCCAATTCCTTGTAGCCAAATCTCCCATAAGTAGGCCAATGATTTGATACGAATCTATCCTAAATGGTTGGACCCAGTTTTTTATTTTCTTATTTTTTGAAAGTAATTACATGAAACCAACAGAATTGACCAAGTCGGGGTCGGTTCTCGATCCAAGTAGTTTGATTTTTTAAACCATGATTTCTACAATTGAATGAGGATATTGTAGGCGCCCCGAGGCTGAATGAGGGGTGAAACCACTGGGTGTGGCATGATGCTTTTGTCGTTGTCAAGAAGGCATACATGGCTCTCATGACTATGAATGGCTCGGCTCGGGGCGATTCAGAGAGGCAATGCAACACGATTTGGACTTTGAGAACTCCTATGAGATCAAGATCTTTCTATGGCTTCACAAACTCGATCGATTACTTACAAAGACCAGAAGATCAGTATTCTGTCCGGGGGATGATACATCTTGCACCATGTGCGGTGCTGTGATGGAGGATTTGTACCATATTTTCTACTACGCACCCACGTCTGGCACATTTGGCAGGAGATGGGTGTTCAATGGGTGGATCTCACCTCTCACGGTGGGTTTTGGACGGCTCTGGTTGTTAATCAGTTCAGGCCCATGGCAAAGCTACTACTACGCCTGATTGCCACGGTCTGAGCAATTTGGCTGTCACGTAATGGCGTCATCTTCCTCAGGGACATATTTTACGTGGACAATGTGATTCATTTTGCCTGATATCTTGTCAAGACATGGCTTTTGTAGTTGTATCTTTTTATTATTCTAATATACTTTGGGGCGGACACCCCGGAGTGTGTCCCCATTTTTTGTCTAAAGATATTTAAATCATTTTCGAGGACATGAGAAACTAGTTAAGCTACAATCTCAAGGTCATGCTTCTTAATGTATACTGGCAATTAAAAGCATCTAAAATCATCAAATGGAGACACTTAACCAATGATCTAAAATCTAAGGCTAGAGCCTATCTCCCCTCCACCGCAGACGGTCTCTCACAAAGATGGTAACATTAAAATCACATCTCGCTAGCCATGGAACCAACACAAAATGAGATCTTGCCATTCATAACTCTTCTCAAAGTTCATCTATACTCGCCATCTCCATAGGGTTGTACACACTGGAAGTCACAAAGAGCAGCCCTTCCACCCTCTTTTATGGGAAGCCGGCATCTTTCTGCCGCCAAACTCCTACATACGCTAATCCACAACTTGTTAGCACCTAAGCATCATCCTATTGTAAAATTGCCATATCAACC
This sequence comes from Ottelia alismoides, assembly GCA_037367405.1. Lineage (NCBI taxonomy): Eukaryota > Viridiplantae > Streptophyta > Magnoliopsida > Alismatales > Hydrocharitaceae > Ottelia > Ottelia alismoides. Next base: position 597,482 of record JAZKJV010000016.1, on the reverse strand, counting down.
AACCGAGCCAAAAGTTGCATGCTCACGACCATCGTTTTGTCTCCAATGAGAAGAAGAAATGAGGTGAGGATGGAGGAGGTCACCAACCTATGGAGAGGGAGAAAGAGAGGGGGAAGGATCAACGTAGAGGGTTTAAGAGGAGAACGAATCCAAATAAGAGGAGGACTATTGTACTCAAAGGTACCTAGTATTATTTTAAGGTGGAGGATTTGAGGGAAACGGAATAAAAGAAGGTAGAAAAGGAACAAGACAAAAATGATAGAGTAGAAGGGAGGAAATATGCAAAAGAAGAGAGGTGGTTGGAAAGGAATGAAAAGTTTGCGAGCGAATGATGCCGGAAGGGAGGTGAGCACATGATTGTGGGAGGGAAATAATGAGAAAAATGGTGGAAGGGATATAAGAGAGGGGGAAGAAATAGGAGGGGAGAGAACTGAAAATTAGGGGAAGGGGGAACGTATGACAAGGAAATTAATTCACTTCTTTCTTCGTTGATGAAAAATGGTACATCACACATATTCGTAAAAGGTTACTTGCCCTTTCTTTGCTAAACAAAAATAAAATAAAATTAAAGAATCATACTTAGGTAAGGGTTTTTGCCACCAAAAATCACCAAGGATTCTTTTTTTTACATTTCTACCCGAAAACAATATAAATGGGAAATTTGCATCAAACTCATTTGCTCTAAACTGCATCAAGCCTGCAGTATTACCGAACATCGATTGCTCATTTCCTGCCCAGAGTTCCTTGAAACTGTGCATAACCCCCCCACTGCCAGCACCACACTGGGACACAGTCCAAAGGCTCCCAACCATGGACCACCATCCTCATCCTTGGTTGGGTGCCTTTAGGACACATTGTGCAACTGTTTTTCTGAAAGAAAAAGAGCTTCCACCATATAGGTGTATGCCCCAAAACTTCACCATTTATCACCTTGGTAACATGATTACATGCCGGTTATATGCAGCAAAGTAGATTACATCACCCAATTTTCAGCAAGCGCTTTAGCACGCGCCACTACATTCTCATCATACATTCTGTCCCCTCTGAATATAACACCATTCCTGACAATCCAAATTGCCCAAAGAATCGCCAAGCATCCAAAATGATTCTTGTCTGCGCCCCTCCAATCTTCCCCGGTGGACTCCCAGAAGCCCTCCATACTGTCACACCGAACCTGTTGATCCCCAAAGAGCAACCAAGCCTCCTCAGATCTTCTGCACCTGAAGAATAAGTGATCCACATCTTATACCCCTGTCTGGCACCACGAACATGATGAGTTGGCGTTCACGAAGAATCTCGCTACCCGATCCATTAATGGTCTACCTCTTTTGCACAACTGTAGAAAAATCTTCATACATATCGACACTTTCCAGCCCGAAAGTCTTCTACAGTCCGCCTCAAGGTCATCCAGAACATTATTCTGGGTCCCTTTCATTACCTTGTATGCTTTCCCAACGGAAAAACAACCATCCTGCCAAAACCAGCAATCTCTGTCCTCAGTGGGCCTTGCCACATTTTCCAAGATTGCAAGCAGCATCACCAATTCTTCTACCCTTTGTCCGAAAGGTCAGGACGGAACGATGGGAAAAAACCGTGGCCATCCCATACCTCAACCGCGAGAGCACCTGGGTTCGTAGCCATGTTGACATCCTATGCCATCGTGCAACTATTCAAGGCATGTCTACATCCTATGCCAAGCATTATCGTTTACCTCCAACTCTCTAATCCCCAATGACTAATCTGCACAGCCCTCCAATTACCATGATGGACCTTGGCGCCCACCACCATCGCTTGCTGCCACTTTTCCCACCACCCTTTGAGAAGGCCTCCTATAAGGAAGGGAAGTTGTCAAAGGAATGAGAAAGAAGTTACTTGAGAGAGGAGTTGGGGACCAAGTCCCCATTTGCCAAACATGGCATGCCCTCTAAACTTGTTATTGGGACCTTGGTTTTTCTATAGTCAGGACTGTTGATCTCCAAAGATTCGTGCCATATAATGACAGATAATGGCTAATAATAAACAATCAGATATGGAGAAGTAGTGAGTGAAAGCATATACTAACTCAATTTTATTCACATCACACAGAAGTACAATTGATGCAGTCGGAAATTTCGCAATGGAGAAAATAAATTATATGATGGGAATATCGATGGAGAAGAAATAAGAGGGGTTGAGAGGAGATAACTCGTCGGAAAAACGAGGGGTTTTGGGGACGAATCGTGAAGACCACACTGAGGGAGAGAATAACGATAGAGAGAGAGAGAGATAAAAGAGATAAACCTCCTATTTCAATATATTCTGAACTGTTTAAAACAATAGACGATCATCCCTTTATATAGGAGGGATGAGATTACAAAAATAGAAACCAAAATCAAAATTCAAATCCCAACTTATCTTAATTTGATTCTAATTGATTTGAATAGAAATTCAAATCTACCTTTATCCTAATTTGACTCTAACTAATTAAATTTGAAATTCAAATCGAAACCACCTAACTAATTAGAGATCACATGCGATCTCTTTTATTTAAATAAAATTGCCATGACTCGAATAAATGTAAATAAAATTAACGGATAAAAAGATCAAGCCCTATATGTTAATTTTGTGCTGCATCAATTCTCCTCCGCTTGAAAAATTCGTCTCCTGACGAATTGCTTGATCTGCATTCCATCGGTGGAGAATTTCGTCTGGATTGGTTGAGCAGTTAACCCCGATTTTGATCAATTTCCATGTTACGTTTATAATTTTTTTCCGCTTGAGGGCGTGACTGCAAATATTCTACCTCTTCACTTAAAATGTTTCCACTTAAGACCCCACCAACTTCAACCATTAAATAAAAACTTTTATGGGGGGGGACTTCACTGCAATTATCCCAAGTCCTATTTCTTGGGGATTCAAATCCCATAGGAGAAAACTCCACCCCCCACATTAGGGTTTCCTGTTTACAGAATAAGAAGCGACGGCGGGTGCCTTGGATGGATGGCCACGGACAACAGCGCAGGCGGGCTGGCTGGCTGGTGATGCAAGCGTTGTGGGAAGCGGCGAAGACGAGCTCGACTCGCAGTGCTGGAGCGTAGGGCTGGGTTGGATGGCCGTAATGGTCGACGATGCAACATGTAGTAAGGCTTCGGATGACACCAAGGAATGAGATGCAACGACCCCAACTTGCGCGCGCGGTGATGGCTACGCCTGCGCCTGACGCGTGCGAAATGGCCATTGTAACTCGAGATCAAACCGCGGCGGCACCGCGGGCGGCGACGACGGTGCAATGGTGGTGCACATGCCGTGCGCGAGTCGTAGCCTCCATGGTATTTACGCAGTTGGCGGGGTTTCGGGGTTGGCGGGGTTACCGCGACCATGGGATGTCGTATCGGGGCTGTCCGGGCTCTATTTTGTGCCAACGGTGGCGATATTGATGCTGGTGACATGACAACAGTAGATAACGAGGTTAAGGTTGAAGCAGGAGCCTCTAGGACGACTACTAGATCCATGTGTTCGGGTTTGTCAACGTAGAAGGCCTCCTTTTCTTCCTGGACAGCAGCCTCGGTTGAGGAGAAATCAAGCATTTCGAACTCTTCGTCCGTGAGATCTTTTTCGAATATTGGTCTTGTATCTTCATGGATTTGTAGTAAAATAGTTGTGGAAGTAAAATCCTCTTCCGGACTGAACATACCTTCATTTTCTATGTCGGAATCGGATTGAACAACATGTATAGTGTCCTGATTTTTACCGTTCATGAGCGATTCTTCCTCGATTTGCGTGTCTAACCATGCTTGCACCTTGATGCATGATATAAGTCGCTGCTGGAACTTCTTTGAACGTGGATGTGAGTGTGAACCATGAGATAGGCGGCTGAGATCAAACTTCAAACGCCAATATGCAACAGGATCGTCGAATCGTAGGAACGATTCAGTTTCCATGCTCTGATACCACTTGATGCAGTCGGAAATTTCGCAATGGAGAAAATAAATTATATGATGGGAATATCGGTGGAGAAGAAATAAGAGGGGTTGAGAGGAGATAACTCGTCGGAAAAACGAGGGGTTTTGGAGACGAATCGTGAAGACCACGCTGAGAGAGAGAATAACGAGAGAGAGAAAGATAAAAGAGATAAACCTCCAATTTCAATATATTCTGACTGTTTAAAACAATAGACTATCATCCCTTTATATCGGAGGGATGAGATTACAAAAATAGAAACCAAAATCAAAATTCAAATCCCAACTTATCTTAATTTGACTCTAATTGATTTGAATAGAAATTCAAATCTACCTTTATCTTAATTGACTCTAACTAATTAAAATTGAAATTCAAACCGAAACCACCTAACTAATTTGAGATCACATGCGATCTATTTTATTTAAATAAAATTGCCATGACTCGAATAAATGTAAATAAAATTAACAGATAAAAACATCAAGCCCTATATGTTATGATGCAAATCGGTTTTCTGGCGTCGATGATAAATAAAATAATTTGGGCGGTGGAATATCGGTGGAGAAAAGGAGAGGTTGAGAAGAAGAAAACTCGTCGGGAACGAGGGGTTGAATAAGAAGAACCGTGAAGACCACGTTGAGAGGGGAGAGAAAATAGAGAGGGAGATAAAATCTCAACTTTTCATTAATACTTGACTGCCTAATACATTGGACTACCATCTCTTTATATAGGAGAGATGGGGTTACAAAAATAGAAATCAATTTAAATTGGATAAGTTTTCTGGCGTCGACGAAAATAATATTTTTTTATACGGTGGATTTTTGGTAGAAGAAAAGAGAGGGGTTGAGAAGAAGAACTCGTCGGGAATACGAGAGGTTGAAGGAGGAGAACCGCGGAGATCACGTGGAGGAAGAGGGAGAGGAGAAAGGAGAGAGATAAATCTCAATATTTCATTATACTTGACTGCCTAATACATTGGACTACCATCTCTTTATATAGGAGAGATGGGGTTACAAAAATAGAAATCAATTTAAATTGGACAACAAACTTATCCTAATTTGACTCTGACAATTTTAAAATTCAAATTGACCTCTAATTACCCTAATTAGACTCTTGACCAAAATTAACTCTACGAATAAACGTTGAGATCACGGGTGATCTCAATTATTTTATTAGACAATTACGACAACTTAACAACGTAAATAAAATTGACAATTAAAAATAAATAAATATTTGGCCCTATGTTTGGGGCCCACGCTGCATCATGTTAATTTTGTGCTGCATCAACAATATACACAACACATAACATACATTACCTAAAATCTTTATAGATGTACATCGCAAGTAACAAACCCCAGAAAAGTAGAGCAGAACTCAGAAGACCGAACCAAGGTAACATCTTGAAATGTAGACCATGTTGTCAAAGTCCGTAGCCAATCAACTATAGATCTTGCTGATCTCCTGAATCACATGTTTTCAGAAAACATGAGTAACGTGTGAACACCCGTGCAGTAACTAAGGAATAGATAATGTGTCATGCTTTCGAAATATTCAAGTGAGTTTTGTAAACACAAGTCATGAAAAACCCTTCAGCCAATCTCATAATATTTTTTTTATGGAAAATGGGCATGAGCTCGAAGGTGACACGCCATGCTAAGTGATGCAGCGTGGGCCCCAAACATAGGGCCAAATATTTATTTAAATTTAATTGTCAATTTTATTTACGTTTTTAGGTTGTCGTAATTGTCTAATTAAATAATTGAGATCGCCTGTGATCTCAACGTTTATTCGTAGAGTTAATTTTGGTCAAGAGTCTAATTAGGGTAATTAGAGGTCAATTTGAATTTTAAAATTGTCAGAGTCAAATTAGGATAAGTTTGTTGTCCAATTTAAATTGATTTCTATTTTTGTAACCCCATCTCTCCTATATAAAGAGATGGTAGTCCAATGTATTAGGCAGTCAAGTATAATGAAATATTGAGATTTATCTCTCTTCTTTCTCCTCTACCTCTTCCTCCACGCGATCTCCGCGGTTCTCCTCCTTCTAACCTCTCGTATTCCCGACGAGTTGTTCTTCTCAACCCCTCTCTTTTCTTCTACCAAAAATCCACCGTATAAAAAATTATTATTTTCGTCGACGCCGAAAATCAATCTGCATCATTTGGTATCAGAGCATGGATATTGAATCGTTCCTACGATTCAACGATCCCGTTGCATATTGGCGTTTGAAGCTTGATCTCAACCGCATATCTCATGACCCGCAGTCTCATTCGCGTCAACGAAAGTTCAAAAAGTGTCTTATAGCATCCCTGAAGGTTCAAACATGGCTAAACGCGCTAACCGACAAAGATCTCGCCATCCACGATGAAAAATCTGTTGCCGCGAGTTTTAACGAAGAAAGCCTCTCCGTGAATGAAGATCCGGCCGCTGTCCAGATCATCCAGGAGGAAAAGGAAGCCGAACCGGCTGCTGTCCAGGTTCTTGAAGAAGAGAATCTAGCCGTTAAAGAAGAGTCGCCCGCTGTTCAGAACGTGTCGGAAGAGAAAGAAGTCGCCCTGCTTGATGTCCAGGCCGTTTTAGAAGGAGAAATCGATGAAAAGGCTGCTGTCAAGGTATTTTCAGATTCACAAGAGCCCCCGGAGTTGATCTACGTCCCTTCCGTGACCTTCTCGCGGGCCTCCGCTGCAGCCCCAGCCCCTCCGGCGTCCCCCCTAGCCTCATCGGACCCCTCCACCATCCCCATACCTTCCGCGGCACAGCCCCCGGCCACAGCCCCACCACCACCACCCGTGAAACCCGCTGCAGATCCTCCGCGCACTAACCCTCGCGGCCCCGCCTCCCCAACCCTCGCCGCCCTACCACAGGCCGCCCCCCCTGCGCGCCACCACCTTCCCCGCTACCCCCCATCGCTCTCGCCATCCTCTCTCTTCATCCCCCGCGCTTTCTTTCCCCCCACGACCTTAACCTTCCCCCGCACCGCCTCCTCCCTCCCCTGTGACCCTCCACACCGCGCCACCCCTCCCCACCAACTCCTCGCCGCCACCCCTTCAGCATCACCAGCGCCCCGTGCCTCCATTTCGCCTCTCCTTCACCGCACTTCCAGCCCATCGCCACCCCCGCGCCCATCCACGCGCGAGCCCCGCGTGACCCCCGCCTCTCCGCAAAGCCGCACCAGCGAAACCGCCGCCCCAAGCCGCACCGTCGCGAGGCGACGCGCCACCTGCGCGAGATCCCGATCGGCTACTGCCGCCCCACGATGCCGCGCCTCCCACGCGAAGCCCTAACCAAAGGGGCGAATGTTACGGGATGTCAATCCCACGGTTGGTGGGGATGGAGATTAATTGGAAAAACTTGCAAGAAAAAACCCCAAATTCCCCATATTTGCAGAGAGGTCAAAAGCCATAGGAAAGAAAGGAAGAATAAGGGGGCGCGAAATTTGCACCCACACCCCTGGCAGCGAAAATATTTAAAAAAGAGGGCTGTATTTAAGAAATCAGGGGATCTTCCTTATCCAAATAGGACTAGGACCTTGGGTTTTCCCTATATAAGGACCCCATGGCTCCATTCCTTGGACACATCTCCTCCCCTCCTCTCCTTGTGCCATTGCTTCACTATGGATTCTCCAAGGGCCGTGTTTTCCATGCCTCATCAATTTTTCGGGCATCACAAGAAGGAGACGACAATCAAGAAAACACCGCCGTTCGCGCCGCACATGTTCTTCAACCACGACGGCCGCGTCATCCCCGCCCGCGTATTGACTCCGCCGTTCCCTCCACACCAATTCTTCCAGACGATAGATGAGCACGCTGATTCATCCGCCAAGCCTGCAGATCCAGCAATTCGTCGGGAGACGAATTTTTAAAGCGGAGGAGAGTTGATGCAGCGTAGGCCCCAAACATAGGGCCAAATATTTATTTATTTTTAATTGTCAATTTTATTTACGTTTTTAAGTTGTCGTAATTATCTAATTAAATAATTGAGATCGCCTGTGATCTCAACGTTTATTCGTAGAGTTAATTTTGGTCAAGAGTCTAATTAGGGTAATTAGAGGTCAATTTGAATTTTAAAATTGTCAGAGTCAAATTAGGATAAGTTTGTTGTCCAGTTTAAATTGATTTTTATTTTTTGTAACCTCATCTCTCCTATATAAAGAGATGGTAGTCCAATGTATTAGGTAGTCAAGTATAATCAAATATTGAGATTTATCTCTCCTTTCTCCTCTCCCTCTTCCTCCACGCAATCTCCGCGGTTCTCCTCCTTCAACCTCTCGTATTCCCGACGAGTTCTTCTTCTCAACCCCTCTCTTTTCTTCTACCAAAAATCCACCGTATAAAAAATTATTAATTTCATCGACGCCGAAAATCAATCCGCATCACTAAGGTATCATTTTAAAGAAATTGCTTTCAATGACCATGCCTCACAAAAAGCCCTTACATGCCCCAACATGTTATCAACACAACAATGCTTACATGGAAGGCAATACCATTGCGTGAAATTCAAATTACCGAAAGCATGATAAAAGTACGCATGCATCATTACGTGAAGCCGTACACACCGAACATATGGAGCTCCAAAATTCCCCCAATGATGAAGCCAAGACATTTCCGTCCAGTTCCACATCTCGATGGAGAGCAGACGTTCACCCACACATCTTGGGCATGACACATCATCCTGCCAATCTCATTATCAATTATCTAATGGTTTTCATTTAGGGATTAGATAGGGCTCTTGGATCTTGACTTTGTGGTGGTTGTGCATAATCCTAATGAATTGTTAGGACTAGTTTCCCTCAATTTGGAGTTGGATTCCACCCCCCATGGAGGATTTTATTCAGCACTCCCTCCCTTAAGGGAAAAACAAAGAAGGTAGGAGGACATTAACCATGACATACCACGAAACAAAATGAAACCGCAACTCGTGGCTTAGTACGAACCGCTCAGATAATTGTATCTCCAGTCTTTTGTTTAGTCTTATTTACGTTTACTTTATGTACTTCTCTGTAATTTAACTCAGGACATTTCTCCTATATAAGAGAGCCCTAGGGTCTCTTCTAATGCATGGATTTCTTTTCTCCCAACATGGTATCAGAACAACGGTCCTAGACCAGGGTTCCCATATCCCACCTCAAAACCCCAACTCTACCGCCCCCCTCGCCCCGGGTCCCAGGCACCGCATGTGCGGTCCGCACAGAGCCTCAGGAGCCCCCCTTACACCCTCCGCCGGGGCTCCCCTACCTCAGGCGCACGCCGCTAGGGGCTCCCGCACCTCCGGTGCTCGCCGTCAGGGGGACCAAATCGTTTCTGCGCCTGCCGCCTGCGACTCCCGTGCCTCCCATCCTGCCGACAATGCATCCTAGGCCCCTGCAAGGGTGTTTTCATGCTGCCGCACGTCGCAGGGACGCGATTCGTGTGACCAGTGGTCTCTGGCTGCACTGACAACCTTCCTCCTCGTGCCGTAGCTATCCTCTGGTGATCTAGGTGCCTCTATTCAGAGCCCTGCAGGTCTGATTAAAGCCCTGCAGGTCTGATTTTAGATTGGATAGAATAATTTCATATATATAAATCATTTTTTATTAAGGAACTAGCCTTTAAAACACATCAATAAGGATGGTTGTACGAGTCTACAGATACAACCTCTCCTCTTTATGTTGTGTAGACACTCTTGAGTTGATTTTATCTTCAGTTGTCCGTATTAGTGCGATGTCAGATACCAAGAATGATGTTTTTTCCTTCAGTGCCTTCAAGGGTCTGGCTCCCATTGTTAAAATGGATGGGACCAACTATGAATTATGATCCATGCAGTTTCGTACTCTTATGCAGTGTCACAACAAGGAGCACATTCTGACGGAAATAGAACCAGCAGATAAAATAAGGGCTAATGATTCGTGGAAGCAAGATGACACATATGCTCGCATTTGGCTATTCGGGATGCTCACCACGGAGACTGCCAACGATATTGTCAACCAGCCCACCACAAAAGCTATGTGGGACATCTTAGTCGCCACATATGGGCATGCGAAGAATGAGAGCAGGATCCTTCTGTTGCAGTTTGATATTTTCTCGATCAAGCAAAATGGTCGACCACTTCATTAGCATTTCTCTCATCTTTGAGGCATGTTTGAGCGATTACACAGCTTCATGCCTATTATTACCAGTACTGAACATCAACAACAGTATTGGAATGCCACTATGACAAGAGTTTTCCTTTCATCTCTTGATTCAGAGTACGATGCAACACATACTCAACTTCTAACTAGCGAGACGATACCTCCAATGGAAGAGGTATACAATCGATTGAGCAAGATTGCTACTACATCTACGACTATGACCTCGCCCCTACTGCTATGGCAATGTCTAGGGGTATAGGGGGAATTCTCAGTTTCGAGGGCGTGGACCTCGGGATCGAGGAGGAGGATGTCAGCGTGGCCCATGTTCTCATTGTCATTGTCCTGGACATTCAGAGGAGACATGTTTTCAAAAGCATGGCTATCCTGTGTCTGCTAGGGTTGCTGAGCAGACTGAGCCTATTTCTGCACCTACACAGGACGCATGCATGGATGATATTGTCTCCAGACTTCATGAGATTATGGCCACTCCCACTGTTCTTGCTACAAGTTCATCTGATGCGACTGCTACTGCCAAAGCCACATCTTGCTCCTCATGTATTACTTATGCGCTAACCAGCTGTAGCAGTACATATTTAACAGATTGGATTATGGATTCAGGTGCATCACACCATATGTGTGGAGATCGAGCTCAGTTCATATCTTACAAGTCTATCCCGTTTGGTAGATCCATGGTCATTGCTAATGGTGTTTGTCTTCCTATTATTGGTCAAGGGGTTCTGACTCCATCTATGCATCTGCAAAACGTTTTACATGCTCCTGACTTTCAGATGATTTTTTATCAATTAGTCAAATTGTAAAGGATTTACATTGCCGTGCTATATTTGATCCATCCTCTCTTGTGTTTCAGGACATACTAACGGGCATGATGATTGGATGTTGCCGTGAGCTGAGAGGATTGTACAAGCTTGCCATACCACCAACTGCTGCGGTCACTACTTCTTCTTTAGGCTCTGTTTCTACTTTCACGTGACACCTTCGTTTTGAACATCTCCCTATTCAGAAGCTATGTCATGTTCTACCACAGATATCTACTCACACCAACTTGAACTGCGAAGCCTATCAACTTGGAAAACGTCATCGGTCTTTCTTCCGAGTCGTTAGTGTCATTGCAGTAGTCAGTCTTTTGAGTTGTTTCATTTTGACATTTGAGATCTTAGTCGTGTTCCTGATAACCAGAGACATCGTTTTTATATGGTTGCTGTGGATGATTATTCTAGACTTTAGTGGGTCTTCTTCTAAAACAAAAGTCGGAAGTTGGACTTATCATTAAAAATTTTCTTCTGAGGTCAAAAATATCTTCTATGCTAATGTGAATATGTTCGTACGGATAATGCCTTGGCATTTTCAACATTATAATTATCAGAATTCCTGAGAACTCTAGGTATTATTTATCAAACCTCGTGTGCTTATACTTCTCAGCAAAATGGTGTTGCTGAACGCAAACATCGTCACCTTCTTGATGTCACTAGGACTCTTCTCATTCAAAGTTGTGCTCCTCACTTGTTCTGGGGAGACGCGGTTCTTACTGCATGCTACTTGGTGAACCACATGGCATCCACTATGTTGGGATCAAGGCTTCCCTTCTCGATTGCGTTTCCTAGGAAGGACCTATTCTCCTTGACTCCCAGAGTTTTCGGATCTGTGGCATTTGTCCACAATTTCACCCCTAGCCGTGACAAGCTCTCACCTAGAGCTGTCAAATGTGTCTTTATTGGTTACTTTCATACCTAAATGGGGTATCGATGTCTTAATTCTGTAGGAAGAAAATATTATGTCAGTGCTGATGTCACATTCTTTGAATCTATTATGTATTTTTCTCCTACAGGTAATAGGTTATCTCAAGCTACTTGTAGTGAGGATGTAGTTGTTCCCCTACCTCCATCCTCTCCATCTTGTGCACATGATGTTGAGTCCCTGTCCTCACCATCTCCACCACCTCCACCTCCCTTACCTCAAACACAATTTCTCCCACATGTCTACAAGCACAAGTTTTCTACTCGCCCCTCTGCTCATGCGCCCTCCACATCATCTAGCACGCCCTAGATATGTAATGAGCACATTGTTTCATCTGATGGCACTGGTGTCTTAAATGATACTTAGGATGAGGTGATACCAGAAGATAAAAAGGATGATGACCTGGACATACCTATTGCTTTGCGAAAGCCTCATCGTAAGTGTGCTACTTATCCTCTCGCTGCGCATGTCTCAATGGACCATCTTTCAGAGGAATACAAGAAGTTTGTTGTGGGGCTCTCTGCTGTTTCTATCCCACGAACATATCAAGAAGCCATCCAAGATAGTAGGTGGCGTCTTGCAATGGAGGAAGAGATGACAGCTTTACAATCACGTGATACATAGAGCATTGTTTCTGCTCCTCCAGGAGCATCTGTTGTGAGCTGCAAGTGGATATTTACAGTAAAGCAAAGGGTAGATGGCAGTGTGGATTGCTACAAGGCCAGACTTGTGTCATGTGGATTCATCCAAACCTATGGGGTGGATTATCAGGATACATTCTCACCTGTGGCTAGACATTCGACTCTTCACATTCTTTTATCAGTTGCAGTTTCGAGATTGACCACTCTACCAGCTAGATGTGAAGAACGCATTTTATACGGTGATCTACAGGAAGATGTGCACGTGCAACATCCATCAGAGTTTGCTACTGAGGGGGAGTCACATAATGTGTGCATGCTTCATAAAGCAATTTATGGCTTGAAGCAGAGTCCGAGAGCTTGATACTAGAAGCTATCAGAGTTGGTAGAGCAACATGGTTTTGTACGGTCTACAACGGATCAGTCATTGTTTGTTCAGAGGATGCACAGAGGTACTGTTGCTATCCTTGTCTATGTTGATATCATTGTCACAGGGGATGACGTACATGGCATTCTGGCTGCCAAGGAGTTTCTAAATCAGCAGTTTGTAACTAAGGACCTTGGCACACTTCGATACTTCCTTGGGTTAGAGTTCGCCAAGAACCAGAGAGGTCTTGTAATGACCTAAACGAAGTTCGTAATGGATCTTCTTTCTGAAACAATAATGATAGGGTGCAAGACTGCTACTACTCCTATGGATCCGAGTATATGAGGTTATATGATTATGACATCGAGGAGGTAGACAGAAGAAGATATGAAGAGCTTGTTGGGAAGCTTCTATACGCCACTATCACGAGACCGGATATAGCCTTTGCAGTAAGCAAAGTTAGCCAATTCATGGAGCAACCCAGGAAGGTGCATATGGATGCGGTAATATGATCTTGAGATATTTGAAGACCTCACATGGTTCTGGTCACTTATTCAACAGGGGTGCATCTCTTGAGGTGACAACATGTACAAATGTAGACTATGCAGGTTGCCCCAGAGATAGGAAGTCTACTTCTGGTTTTTCAATTTTCGTTGGCAGCTCTCTTGTTTCATGGAGAAGCAAGAAGCAGACAGTGGTTGCCAGATCTAGTGCAGAATCTGAGTACAGAGCCATGGCACATGGAAGTGCCGAGATGATGTGGGTAAGATCTATGTTAACCGATCTTACGATTGAGGTTTCTCTTCCCATGAAGCTTTTATGTGATAATCATGCAGCTCTATTTATTGCCAACAACCCTGCATTTCATGAACGAACCAAACATATTGAGGTAGATTGCCATTACACTAGAGACATAATTCAGAAAGATCTCATATCTAGTTCACATGTTTCTACCGGAGATCAGACTGCATATATCTTCATCAAAGCACTCGCTAGAGGTCCATTTCAGAAGTGTTGCACCAAGCTGAGCATGATAGATATATATGCTCCAGCTTGAGGGGGAGTATTGAGATAATTGTATCTCCAATCTTTTGTTTGGTCTTATTTATGTTTACTTTATGTACTTCTCCGTAAAACTCAAGACTTTCTCCTATATAAGAGAGCCCTAGGGTCTCTTCTAATGCATGAATTTCTTTTCTCCCAACACGAACCAACAAAAACAAAAGAGAACTAAGAGAAAAATACAAGTTAACTCTTTTTTGTCCAGTATAATCAAACCTTTGATGCACCAAGGGAGAGATATTGAAGTTAAACTCCATGGGGAGGAAAAATATTTCCAAGCCATCTAATGTTCTTCACTGTAGTTAACCTATTTTTCGTTCCATTGATTACATGCTTGTTTAAAGAAAAATGGATTATCATTTGAGGTTAATGATTGTGTAAATGGATTTCCGAGCTGTGGTAAAGAGTGAGGAAGAAATGGCTACTATATAGTGTAAAAGCCATCACTGTTACCATGATTTAGTATCTGGGCTAGTAATTTCGAGGATTTGTGAATGTAAGTGGGGGATGTTGTGATTCCCCGAAAATAGTAATGCACATGAAATTTATGAGAATTGAGTGCGACATATAACAGCTGAGTACCACTAGACTATTTGGGTTTAAACATTTTCATTGGTTTGGTTGTTAGAGGTTGCTTTTTGTCAAACTGGATTCAAGTTCAAGGTCGGGGTGTTGCACAAAATACACTTACATTAAAAGAATTGATTGAATTTTTAATTTTTCATCGTGATTTGTCTTCCATGCTTGCATAGAGAACTTCATAATATTTTTGTAGTAATGACATACATGCCTCTAGTGGAGGTTCTCTGATTAGAGCACAACATTTTTGCAGTAATGACGTACATGCCTCAAGATTTTAGAGGATCTCTAATTAGACAACAAAGAGAACGCTCTGAGAAGAATAGACAAGCAGAAGTTGATGCTCTTATTAAAGCTGGTGGAAGCATTCATGATAAGTATGCTTTGCTGTGGAAACAGCAGATGGATAGGTTCGTCATCTATCGTGGATCTTGAGTTTGTTTAATTTTACTTATAGTTAGTTCTATTAAACATCTGTAAATTTCTTAATGTTTCCTCATTCAGACGAAGCCAGTTAGCACAACTTGGCAGTGCAACTGGAGTTTACAAGGCACTTGTCAAATACTTAGTTGGCGTCCCTCAGGTGCACGAGATTGGCTTTTTTAACTCTTTATATCTTTGGATATCTCATGTTGTTTCAGTCATATTATAACATTTGACTTGTTTTTTAAACATTTTATAAGTTGATGCATGAGGATATAACATTTCATCCTTGAAAATGATTCCTTGAAAATGATTCACTTGCTCCTGCAGGTTTTGCTGGACTTTGTGCAACAAATAAATGATGAACATGGGTAATTCCGTATCTGATCTTTTTTGACTTTGCATTTTGTTCAAGAGGCGGGATTCCACTATTTGCTTTCTTAGAAGCCAAAGAACAGTTACTATAGAGCAGTAATCCTCTACTTCATTAAAAAATCCAATTATCAGTATTGGAATTGTAGAGGGAAAAGAATGAATTGATTAATGAGAGGTCCTAATATTGGGCAAATTACAAGAAAAAGACAAAAGAAATAGAAAATATGAAAATAATAATAAAGATAACAAATATCTCAATACTCCCCCTTATGCTAGAGCGTAGATATCGATCAAGCTCAGCTTGGAACAACATCTCTGATAAGACCCTATGGCTAGGGTCTTAGTAAGAACATCTGTTGTATGGTCTCCAGAGCTGACATGAGTAGTGGTGATGAGATCCTTCTGTATCATGTCACGAGTGTAGTGACAATCCATCTCTACGTGCTTCATCCTCTCATGAAAGGCTAGGTTGTTGGCAATAAAAACAACATCCTGATTGTCATATTGGAGGTGCATCGGAAGAGGCACCTCTATAGTCAGGTTAGTAAGAACAATCTGACCCACATCATCTCTATGCTAGCCTGCACCATGGCCCTGTATTTTGATTCAACAATCAATCTGACAACCATAGTATGCTTCTTGCTCTTCCATGAGACTGAGAAGTTCTCTATAAACACAACAAAACCTGATGTAGACTTCCTATCCGTTGGACACCCAACATAATCTGCATCTGCACATGCTGTTACTGAAAAAGATGTGTCTCTGCTGAAAAGAAATCCCATATCAGGTGAAGTCTTCAGATATCTCAGAATCATATGGACTGCATCCATATGTGCCTTTCTGGGCTGCTTCATAAACAGACTCACTTTGCTCACGTCAAAGGATATATCGGGCCTGGTAATAGCCACATATAATAGCTTACCAACAAGCTCCCTGTACCTCCTCTTGTCGACCTCCTCAGTGTCATCATCATGGAGCTTCTTGCTTGAGTCAATAGGAGTAGTGGCAGGTCTGCAATTTGTCATGTCTGTCTTTGAAAGAAGATATGTAACGTACTTCCTCTGGGTCATCACAAGACTTTGCTGGTTCCTGGCAACCTCCAGTCCAAGGAAGTAACGTAAATGTCCAAGGTCCTTCATCACAAACTACTGAACTGGAAAGTCCTTCGCACCCTGAATGCACTGCTTGTCATCCCTTGTAACAATAATGTCATCAACGTAAACAAGAATGACAATAATACCTCTCTGGGTCCTCTGCATAAATAAGGAGTGATTGGCAGTCAATCACGCAAACCCCTGCTGCTCTATCAAATTCGAGAGCTTCTGGAACCATGCTCTTGGACTCTGCTTAAGGCCATAGATAGCCTTGTGTAGCTTGCAAACCTTATAACACTCCCCATCAACAGCAAACCCAGGTGACTGCTGCATGTATACCTCCTCCTATATATCACCATAGAGAGAAAGTATCCATGCAGCAAGAAACTTGGCAAATAGAGAGAAAGTATCCTGATAGTCCACCTCATATGTCTGGGTGAACCCACGTGCCACAAGCCTCGCCTTATAGCGATCCACACTGCCATCTGCACGGTGTTTCACAGTGAATACCTATTTGCATCCCATAACGGATGCACTAATTGGAGCAGAAACAAGGCTTCACGTACCGCGTGACTGTAGCATGACCATTTCCTCCTCCATTTCTAACTTCAACTGACTATCCTGAAGAGCTTCCTGATATGTCTGTGGTATCTCCACGGCTGATAGTGGTAAGGTAAATCTCCTGAAATTCTCTGATAACCTGCTCAAGGAAACTCGAGATGGAATCATGGAAGAAGATAAGTAGCACACTTACGTTTGACTTACGCAGAGCAATCGAGACATCAAGATCATTTGCCAAATCCATGACCTTTGAGTTCCCCTCTTGAGAGAGCACCTGCTCATCCTGTATTGAATCTTATTGCACATATAACTTTCTAGTGCCATCAGTAGAAATATTGTGATCATTACATACCTGAGGCATGCTGGTTGATGGGCATGACCTGTGAGATGAGAGAACCGAGTGAGACCTGCGAGTAAAAACACGTGGCAAAAATTGAGTCACAGTAGAAGGTGGAGCCACATGAGCATGTGTAGGTGGTGGTGGTACGACAATAGGAGGTGGAGGCATGTAGATCTCAACATTAGAGTCAGACGGAGCAAGTCTGTTACTATCACTGTAGGAGAAAAATACATGACAGACTCAAAGAAAGTGATGTCAACACTGATAAAGTACTTTCACTTGAGCGGATCAAAGCAGATGTACCCCTTCTAGGTACGAGTGTAGCTGACAAAAACACACTTGACAGCTTTGGGAGAGAGCTTGACAGGACCAGGAGAGGCATCATGAACAAATGCAACAGAACCAAGCACACGAGGTGTAAGGGAGAAAAGACCCTTCTCGGGAAACGCAATCGAGAAATGAATTTTCTCTCCCAATACAGACGAAGGCATGCAATTCACCAGATAGCATGCAGTGAAGACTACATCTCCCTAGTAAGCGTGAGGAGCACGACTCTGAATTGGCAAGGTTTTGAACAAATCAAGTGATTGTGTTTGCGCTCGACAACATCGTTCTGCTGGGAAGTATAAGCACATGAGGTCTGATGAACAATGCCCAGAGATCTAAGGAACTCAGAAAGCTGTAAAGTACAGAACTCTTTATCTCATTAATAAAATATTTGATCACAGATCCAGTCTCATACTTATTCTTCAATAAAATAATCCAGGAAAGTCTAGAAAAATCATTGACAACTAGATAAAAATGATGTCCCTAGTGATCAGAAATATGACTTGGACCCCAAATGTTTAAATGTAGGAGCTCAAATAACTGAGAACTCCGACTCTAACGGGATGGAAAGGAGGAATGGTAATGCTTCCCAAGCTGGCATGCCTCACACTAGAAAGGGGATCTCGTAGAGATCTGAGGGAGAATATGGCACAACTTCTACAGAGGAAGGTGGGCAAAATGAAGGTACTACATATGAGACTGGTCCAATAGGTATAGTGGAAACACTAACATGAGGAGGTTGGATCAATATGTAAAGTACTACTGCTCACCATGGCCTCAAATTTCAGCGAAATTCGGTCGAATTTCTGTCGAATATCGATATCCAGTCGAAATCGAAATTCGACCGAAATGATTGAAATATGGGGGTCCTAGTACAAAAAATGACCGAAATGACCGAAATTTCGGTCGAAATTCCATCGAAATTCTATTTTGGTCGGTATCGAAATGGTGACCGAAACCGATATTTAAGGCCTTGCTGCTCACAACCACATCCAATCACCCTGCCCGTGAGTATGTCTTGAAACACAAGAGATAGGGTGCATATCCTTAGTAATCTGACTAATGGAAAGTAAATTCATCTAAAAGTCAAGAGCATATAAAACATTCTGACGACGAATGTACAGTGTCAAATACACCTCCCCCTGTCCTGTAACAGGTAAGTGGTCACCATTAGCAATGACAACCCATCTGCCAGGTGGTATGGTCCTGTAGGAACTCAGCTGCACTCTATCTCCACACATGTGGTGTGAAGCACCATAGTCCATAATCCACTCTGTCATGTTTGCATCAGTATTACCGGTAAAAGCATAGTTGATACCTGAGGAGCTCAAAAAGGCTCTAGTTGCGGTATCTGTAATGGTGGTGCTAACAGTAGGAGTCATGATCTCTCGAATACGAGAGACGATATCATCCATGGGAGGATCGGCCTGGGAAGTTGTAGTCTCTGAAGGCACAACCTGTTCTGCTACGCGACCAGAAGCATGATATCCATGCTTCTGGTAGCATGTATCCTCTGCATGTCTAGGCCGACAACACTATGTACAAGGGCCATGCTGGCATCCATCGCCTTTGCCACGAGGGGTGCATCCTCTGGGTTGAATCGTCCCTCCTCGGCCACGAGAAGCGACCATCGCCGAAGAGGGCAGAGAAGTGGCTGTAGAAGGCATGATAATCCAACTGAGATGGTTATAGACCTCCTCTATGGGAGGTATGGTAGCTCCGGTAAGAAGCTAAGTACATATAGTATTATACTTTGTATTAAGTCCTGTCATGAAGACTCCAACCATCGTGGAGTTCCTATACATCTTCTGCTACTCAATAGATGTCGTAATAGGCATGTAGCTATGAAGCTTCTCGAACATGCCACGAAGCGAAGAGTGGACAACCATTCTACTTGGCATTGTAGATATCAAACTTAGCTAAAGAATTTTGACCTTATTCTTCGCTTGAGCATAGGTGGATGTCAAAGTATCCAACATCGCCTTGGCGGTGGGCTGATTTAGAATATCATTGGCTATCTCTGTGGTGAGGGTCCCCACAAAGCCAAACACACACATACACGTCATCTTGCTTCCAAGAAGCATTTGCCTCAGTCATATCCGTTAGTTCTGGATCTATCAGGATGTGCTCCTTATTGTGCACTACATGAGGGTGAGAAACTACATGAAGCACAAATCATAATTGGTCCCATCCATCTTAATGATGGGAGCCAAGCCCTTGAAGGCTACTGACAAAAAATATCACCCATGTTCTCTGACATGACGGAAAAACGGCTGACCAACGGAACTCAACTGGGGAGTAGACCGATATCAACAAGTCTACACGATCATACATAGGATTGATTGTACGTGTAGACTCATACAACTGTCCTTATCAATCTCCGCTGCTCTCTAGGGTCGGAAAATCTGATTTATAGGTCTGAAATCACGTTCTCCGATCAAAATTTGACCAAATCAGACTGCAAATCAATCTGTAGGGGTTCGCGGAGGTGCACGGGAGAGCCGACGGCGACCTAGGAATGCTAGGGAGAGGGGGATGGGCATTCTGGGGCCACCCTGGGCCGCGGCTGGAGGAACTGGGGCGGCGGCTTGGGCGGTCGGGGTGCAGCAACCTGTAACCTAGGCAACTGAGGGTGGCTACTTTGGTGGCCGGGGACCGGGGTGCAGCAACCCGTGACCTGAGCGGCGGGGGTAGCAACCGGGCGGCTTGAGCTAGGTGGCCGGAGGCCTGGAGAGCTGTTGACCTAGGTTGGGCGGCCAAAGACCTTAGGCGACGTCAACACGGTGACGACGCGGGGAGGAGGTGGGGCATGTAGGATTTGGGTTAGGATGGGATACGGGGACTCCGGTCTAGGACAGTCGCTCCGATACCATGTAGAGGGAAAAGAATGAGCTGATTATTGAGAGGCCCTTGGGTTGTCTTATATAGGAGAGGAACCTATTGGGTAAATTACAAGAAGAAGACAAAAGAAATAGAAAATATGAAAAAAAATAATAAAGATAACAAATATCTCAACAAGAATGTCTAAAGACATGCATTGCAGAAAGTACACTATCTAGATCGAAACAAACACATGTGCAAGAAGAACGTTTTAACCCCCTAAATATGCCCAAGAAACCCACATATTTCTGCATAAAGTCAAGACTATATCACTCTCTGCAGGCACAATGTGAAGGCCTATATATCGGCCTTTAGAGATATGCTGCGTACCTTGAAGCTCTTCAATAGATGCTGATGATTTTTAAGGCGCAGATAGGGGCACGTACGAAAGAGGGAAGGGTGTTTGTCTTGGATGAGATGGGTAGGTTTGAGCTTTTTGGGGACTCTAGGGAGCTGGAGAAGGAAAGAGTGGCTAGGTTGGAACAACATAAGTTAATGTTGAGGAGTAATAGAAGCATGAGATGGCCTGGAGACAACACTCTAGACATTTGTGGATGAAAGAGGGGGATGCAAACGTTCGCTTCTTCCATGCAGTGGTGAGTGATAGGAGATGACGCAACTTCATCCTTTTTGTTGAGGTGGGGGCATCTAGGGGGAGGGCGAGCATGCTACTAGGGCTACGATGGTTAGTCACTTCTGTGAGGTGAGTTGGAGGGCTCATTCGCTTGTGCAAGGTGGCTAGGCTATGATGTACCCTACTCGCTAAAGTCAGGCATCTTGGGTGGTGTACGCGTCTGGCATTGCAGAAGTCTATGGACCTATCTTCGATTTAAATGCAGATGGTTTCTTGGGTTGTATGATTTCCGATCTTTGCTTCTATGATTTTTCGGAGCTAGTGGAGTTTGATGTTGTGGTTGTTGTAGATGAGCTGTGGTGAAAAAATGGGGCTTTTAAGGTCCGAGCCTTTTTTCGAGTCTTCTATTTCCCAAGGATGTGGAGCAGCACGCGAGAGTTTCATCTTATTAACATCTCAAATGTTTTTATATCTTATTGTGGTTAATGTCCTAGCTGATCGACTCCGGAGATCCTAACTCCATTACTTACACTTCTCAGATGGCTTTCATTCCCAGAAAAACACATGATGGATGGGGTGGTCATTGCCTTTGAGATCATTACGGACTAGAGGCAAAGAAATATCAAGGGCTCGCTTCAGAAAGTTGACATTTCTAAAGCTTATGATTGTGTGAGCTGGAGTTTTATGTGGACATCACTTTCTCAATGTTGTTTCCCTGATGAATGGATTGCTAAGATGATGAGGTGTGTGATGGCTACCTCTTTCTTGGTGCTGATTAATGAGCGACTGGAGGGGGGCTTCTTTCAGCCGCAAGGGGGTAAGGGTTCGACGGGGGTGTCCATTGACTCCATTCATCTTCATCTTTGCACTCTTACAGAAGCTTTCAAGGGTGGCATATATGGATTTCGACATTGGCATGCGATTATATCTCATGTTGCTTCCTATCTTGCCATATACAGATAACACTATTTTCTTGAGGGGGTGCTTATGAGGCGGATGGGATGGCTATGGTGTTTGCGCTTTTCGGTGTTCTCTCGAGCCTCGAGTTCATTGCTGTCAAATTTGTTTTTGTCCCTTTATAATGTCAGAGGAGGAGATCAAGAATGTGAGATCGCTTTGCCTTCGTAGTAGGGTACTCTGTCTATCTTATCTGGAGCTACCTTTGTTTCATCGCTGGGCGTTAGCCATTTTAGCTGCCAATGATGGAGAGGTTTAAGTGCATGCTTGTGGGATGGCAAGCATCTTGACTGTAGAGAGGCGGTTGTTTGTTGCTTATGAAGTCAGTTCCTTTTGTGATCCGTTTTTTCTTTTATCGTCGTGGTTGCTCATTGTAGGTGTTCATTGACGATTTGAGGTGTTGATGCGATGGTTCTTCTGGTCAGGTTCAAGAGTTCCGTGTGGCATCCCCTTAGTGAGTTGTAAGGCGGTCATGTTGCATGAGAATAGACCTAGCCAAAAAGTGGGTAGGGTCAGGTCATTGGTCGTGTCGAACATGCCAAAGTTTCAAAACCCCCTACCCAAGGCACGGACCGGGTCAGCCCTGGGTCATACTTCATGGCCCAAGCTTCGGGCAGGGCCAACCCATGTTTTGAGATAGTTGTATCTCACAGTGTTTTTATGTTTTACGTTTTCTCCATGTATCTCTTGTGTAATCAACCCATGGGTTTTCTCCTATATAAGAGAGCCCTTGGGTCTCCTTTTATGATATGAACTTATTTTTCCTCAACATGGTATCGGAGCGACGGTCCTAGACCGGGGTTCCCATATCCCACCCTAACCCTACACCTCTAACCCCCCTGCGGGACCCCTCCAGGGTACCCAACCCTCCCATGCCACCCCCTCCAGCACCGCCCAACCCTCCCGCACCGCCTTCTCGCGCACCTCGGGCTTCGAACCCTCTCGCTCAACGCCACCCAACAGTCCTCGCGTGATCGCTGGCTCCTTCCGGCCGATGTTGCCGGTAGGCTCATCCAACCCCGCATCTTCTTCTTGTCGCTGTGCGTTTCGAGGTCTGATTTGAGTCTAAACACGTGATTTTGTTCATCTAAATCACGTTTTAAGACTCTAACCTTCACAAAGAGGCTATGTGGATGGTTGTATGAGTCTACAGATACAACCATTCCTCCTTATGATTGTGTAGACATTATATAATCATTTTACTCCTCAGATTATACGTGTCATTGATATCATGTCCGACGTCAAGAGTGACGTGTTTTCCTCTTCAGGGGCCTTCAAGGGTCTGACTCCCATAATAAAGATGGACGGGACCAACTACGAGTTATGGTCCATGCAGTTTCGTATTCTTATGCAATGTCATAATAAGGAGCACATTCTGACGGAATCAGTACCAACGCACAAGACTGGGATGAATGCATCTTGGAAGCAAGATGATGCATATGCTCGCATTTGGCTTTCTGGGACACTTACCACGAAGATTACCAACGATATTGTTAATCAGCCCACGACCAAGGCTATGTGAGACATATTAGCAAACACCTATGGGCAGGCAAATATGAAAGCAAGACCCTCCAACTACAGTTTGACATCTTTTCGACCAAACAGAATGGTCGACCACTCCACACGCACTTCTTCCATCTACGAGGCAGGTTTGAGCGACTACACAGCTTCGTGCCCATTACCACCAGCATTGAGCAGCAACGACAATATTAGAATGCTACAATGACAGGAATCTTCCTATCATCCCTTGACTATGAGTACGATGCAATACGTACTCAACTTCTGACGGGTGAGACGATACCGCTGATGGAGGAGGTCTACAAACTACTGAGCAGGATCACTACCACACCTACCACTACGCCACATACGACTTCCTCAGCTATGACAGTTTCTTGTGAATGTGGAGGTTCTTCCCATCTTCATGGCCGTGAACCGCGTGGTCGAGGTGTAGGACGCCAGCATGGTCCATATTCCTATTGCTATCGTCCTGGTCATTCAGAGGAGAAATGCTTCCTGAAGCATGGATATCCAGCATCTGCACGTGTTGCTGAGCAGACTAATCCTTTTCCTGTACCTACTACAGATGCACGCTTTGATGATTTTGTCTTGAGACTTCGAGAGATGATGGCCACACCTACGACTCCAGCTGCAGGTCCCTCAGATACAACAGCTACAGCCAGAGCATCGTTCTGTTCATCATGTATTTCCTATGCGTTTACCAATTGTAGCAGTTCCGATGCGAAAGATTGGATTATGGACTCTAAAGCATCTCATCATATGTGTGGAGATCAGATGCAGTTTACCTCTAACATGTCTATCCTCCTTGGACGATCTGCGGTCATTGCCAATGGGGTTGGCTATCCATTGTTGGTCAGGAAGAGATTGTGTTAGCTCCTTCTATGCATCTTCAGAACGTTTTATATACTCTTGATTTTCAGATGAATCTTTTGTCTATTAGCCAAATTACAAAAGATTTACACTGCCGTGCCATCTTTGACTCCTCTTCTCTTGTGTTTCAGGATATACTGACTGGTAGGGTGATTGGTCATGGTCGTGAGCAGAGAGGATTGTATAAGCTTGCCATTTCATCATATGCCGGGGTGGCCTCTATTCCTTCTGGATATGTTTCTCCTTTCATGTGGCATCTTCACTTTGGCCACCTTCCTCTTCAAAAGATGATTCATGTGCTCCCGCATATATCTACTCGTACAGCTTTGGATTGTGAAGCCTGTCAACTTGGAAAACATCATCGCTCATCGTTTCTGAGTCGTTCGAATCGTCATAGTAGTCGGTCTTTCGGGTTGTTTCATTTCGATATTTGGGGTCCGAGTCGTGTTCCTGATCATCATGGACATCGTTTTTATATGGTTGCTGTGGATGATTATTCTAGACTATCTTGGATATTCTTGTTAAAACAAAAGTCTGAAGCTAGTTCTATCATTAAAACTTTTCTTATTGAAGTCAAAAATATCTTCTCTACTAATGTCAAATTCATTCGTACAGATAATGCTTTGGAATTTTCCACTTTACATTTAGCAGAATTTCTCAGGTTTCTTGGTATAGTTCATCAGACTTCTTGCAATTATACATCTCAGCAAAATGGTGTGGCAGAACGTAGACATCATCACCTTCTTGATGTCACGAGGACTTTGTTAATTCAAAGTCATACAACTCACTCTTTCTGGGGGGGATGCGGTTCTAACCGTCTGCTACTTAGTGAACCGCATCTACTACTATTGGAGAGAAGATTCCCTTCTTGACTGCATTTCCCGAGAAGGAATTATTCTCTCCCACTCCCGGAGTCTTCAAATCGGTGGCCTTTGTCCATAACTTCATCCCTGGCCGTGGCAAGCTCTCACCTAGAGCTGTCAAATATATCTTTGTTGGTTATTCCCGTACCCAAAAAGGGTATCAGTGTTTTGATTTGTTGGGAGAAAATACTATGTGAGTGTTGACGTCATATTTTTTGAGTCCATTATGTATTTTCTCCTACATATGACATGTTGTCTGATACTAATGTTGGAGAGGATGTTGTAGTTCCTCCACCTCCATCGTCTTCGTCTTATACTCCTCGGCCTTCACCACCTCCACCACCATCTCCACTTCCACCACCGCCACTACCTCCTGCAATCAAGTCCATGTTTTTACCTCATGTTTATACTCGCAGGTCTTCTACTCGTACCTCTGCTCATGCGCCATCCACATCATCCATCACACCTCTGGTATGTCATGAACATACTATTTCTACTGACGGCACTGGAGCTTTGAATGATACACAGGAAGAATTGATTCTAGAGGACAGAGAAGCAGATGACCTGGAGATACCTATTGCCCTAAGGAAGCCTCGTCGCCGATGTGCTACGTATCCTCTTGTTGTGCATGTCTCCTTGGATCATCTTTCAGAGGACTACATGAAGTTTGTAGTGGGACTATCTGCTATTACTATCCCACGTACATATCAGGAGGTGCTTCAGGACAGTAGGTGGCCACTTGCAATGGAGGAGGAGATGGCAGCCCTACGGTCACGTGGTACCTGGAGTATTGTCTCTGGTCCACCTGGTGCATCATTTGTGAGCTGCAAATGGTTATTTATGGTAAAGCAGAGGGCAGATGGTAGTGCGGACCGCTATAAGGCAAGGCTTGTGGCCCGGGGGTTTACCCAAACCTATGGAGTGGACTATTAGGACACCTTCTCTCCAGTAGCAAGACATTCGACACTCTGCATTCTTCTATCGGTTGCAGTTTCCAAGGACTGGCCTCTTTACCAGCTTGATGTGAAGAATGCTTTTCTCTATGGAAATCTACAGGAGGAAGTATATATGCAACAACCACCAGGATTTGCTACCGAGGGGGAGTCCAGAAGGTGTACAGACTCCATAAAGCAATTTATGGCCTGAAGAAAAGTCCAAGAGCTTGGTACCAGAAGCTATTGAAGTTGATAGAGCAACAAGGGTTTGTCCGGTCTACTGCGAATCATTCTCTGTTTGTTCAGAGGACACCGAGTGGTACGGTGGCTATTCTTGTTTATGTGGATGATATTGTCATTACAGGAGATGATGAACATGGCATTCATGCTGCCAAGGAATTCCTAGCCCAACAGTTTGTGACTAAGGACCTTGGCAATCTTTGTTACTTCCTAGGGTTGGTGTTCGCCAGGAACAAGCGTGGTCTTGTGATGACTCAGAGGAAGTTTGTTATGGATCTTCTTTCTGAGACATGTATGACAAGATGCAAACCTGCTACTACTCCTATGGATACAAGTATGAGATTGTATGACGAGGACATTGAGGAAGTTGACAGGAGGAGATATAGAGAGCTTGTTGGGAAGCTCTTATACACCACCATCACGAGGCCAGATATTGCATTTGCAGTAAGCAAAGTCAGTCAGTTCATGGAGCAACCCAGGAAGGTACACATGGATGCCGTTCATATGATCTTGAGATACTTGAAGAATTCACCTGGTTCGGGTCTTATATTCAGTAGAGATACATCTCTTGAGGTGACAACATACGCAGATGCAGATTACACAGGTTGTCCAAGAGATAAAAAAGTCTACTTCTTGATTTGCTATTTTCGTTGGCAGTTCACTTATTTCATGGAGAAGCAAGAAACAAACAATGGTGGCTAGATCAAGTGCAAAGTCTGAATACATGGCGATGGCGCAGGGAAGTGCAGAAATGATGTGGGTTAGATCGATGTTGTCCGATCTTACTATTGAGGTTCCTCTACCTATGTAGTTTATATGTGATAATCAAGCAACTCTTTGCTGATAATTCTGCCTTTCATGAACGGACAAAGCATATAGAGGTGGATTGCCATTACATTAGAGACATGATCTAGAAAGGTCTCATATCCACCTCTCATGTGTCTACTGGAGATCAGACGGTCGACATCTTCACCAAAGCGCTTGCTAGAGGTCCCTTTTAGAGGTGTTGTTCCAAGCTGAGCATGATAGACATATATGCTCCAGCTTGAGGGGGAGTGTTGAGATAGTTGTATCTCACAGTGTTTTTATGTTTTCTTCACGTTTCTCTTGTGTAATTAACGGTTTTTCTCCTATATAAGAGAGCCCTTGGGTCTCCTTTTATGATATGAACTTATTTTTCCTCAACACCATGAGCCAACTATAATTGGAGGGAAGATGGCACTTTTCTCGCAGTACGTGAGGTGCATACTACTCATCAAGTGAACGTTCATACCACCACTGAAGGGGAGGTGGTGGTAGGGATGTCTGAACGTAAAGAAGCAAGAAAATTATCCAGGTGTGATGGACAACTTTTATTGTTGCAAGTGACGAACCGTAGAATGTGGAAACTCATCCTAATATCCTTACTATTCAAAGGCCAACTTTATGACTAGAGTTTATCTTTGCAAGATATGTAAATAATTGATTCGATGGGCGTGAAGTTGATGAATTATTTTTTTTGAAGCTCCAAAACGGGGGACGCACTCGTTGGTGCTCGCCCCATATTTATTGAAAATAAAGCAAAGTTGAGAACAAACTTACAGCGAGTACAAGGAAAGAAGAAAGGAAGAGAGAAGAAACCCAAAACCACCGAAGGTATCACAATATGATACCTCCTAACAGCGCAGACCCCCTAGGGAACAAGCCAATCACAGACCAACCGAGAAGCGGAGATGAGGACGTTTTCCGAGTAGAATCGCTGGCCAGCAAACAGGGCTTCATTCCTAGCAATCCAGATGCACCATAGCCGGGAGATAGAAGAAAGAATGTCGCTCCTACTCCTCGCCCGAGAACGAGCCAAGCACCCACAGAAGGAGGCGGAGTCCGAGACATCAAGCCAATCCATGTCCGCCCAAATGCCAATCGTCTTCCCACAACGGAAGAACAGGTGGTCAGAAGTCTCATCCTCCAGGTTGCACAGACCACATGTAGGCGGAACCAAAGGGAACATAACAGAGCATCGGCTGCGAGTTAAAAGACGCCCACGACGGAAAAGCCATAAGAAAATGCCAATTCGTTCTGGAACCCTGAGGCCCCAAAAGAATTGGCAGTCCCGAAGCAAAGAATCGTCAACCCGAACCAAGGGCGGAAGAAGAGCACGGTAAGCCTCGCGAATGGAGAAAGAACCGCCCTTCCAACAAAGGTGGTCGCGACCAACGGAAGGCGAGGGCGAGTCCGCAAGGACCTCCAGCAATTCCAAGAATTCCGAAAGGCGTTGATCGGAAAGGTTGCCCGCAAATCTGGGCCCCCAAGCAGCCCCATCCCAGAAAGAAACAACCCTCGCGTCTTTATCATCCACCAACGCGAAGAGGCGCGGGAAAACATCCTTCAGAGGGTCCCTACCAGTCCAATCATCGCCCCAAAAGCGGATGAGCGAGCCATTACCCAATTTAGTGACAAAAAGAGCACGGTTACGGACCATAGAATTCCAAATATCACGAGCGAAACAGGAGGGAGAGCCCAAAAAACGAACATCCAAGCCCAATCCACGGTCAACCCCCATAGCCAACCTTAAAAAGTTAATCATAAGATTATCCTCCGGGCCCCAAAGGCGATTTACCCATTTTAGGAGAAAAGCCTCGTTGACGATATCCAACCGCCGGACCGCCAGCCCCCCATCCTTCTTAGGCCGAGCCACATCCTCCCAAGCGACCAAAGGAACGCCGCGATGCACAGCCCCTTTCTTACCCCAAAGGAAAGACCTCAGACAAGAATCCAATCGCCGACGGACCCCCTTAGGCATGCCCTTCACAGAGAAAAAGTAAATAGGCATAGAAGAAAGAACAGACTTGAGAAGAATCAAACGACCTCCCCGAGAAAGGATAGCGGCACGCCAGCCAGCCAAACGAGCAGCCATGCGATCCACCAGCGGCTGCCAATCACGTAAGCGTGCCCGACCCGTAGATAACGGGAGCCCAAGATAGTTCAGCGGAAGAGCACCCACAGGGCAGCGCAAGATCCTCGAGCAAACCATAACCTCCATAGGGGGAGTTGAGAAGGGGACCATGGAAGATTTATTATAGTTGATGAGAAGCCCCGACGCCTCGCTAAAGAGCTCCAACGTGACAGCCATCGCAGCGACATTCGACGCCTCACCCTCAATAAAGCAGATGGTATCATCCGCGAACTGGATAATCGGCATAGAGAAGGGCCCAAAGGAGCATCCGCTGGACAGGCCCGCCGCAACTACATTATGAATCATGCTGGATAACACATCAGATGCCAGAACGAAGAGTAAGGGAGCAATGGGGCATCCCTGCCGAATACCCCGACGTGGCTGAAAAAAACCCCCCACCAGCCGGCCATTGAGAGAAACAGACAGCGAGGCAGTCGAGACACAGCGTCGTACCCACGAAATCCACAATGGAGGGAATCCCCGCCTCTTGAGCACCGACCACAAAAACCGCCAGTCCAGAGAGTCATAGGCTTTAGAGAAGTCGATTTTCCAAAGAATCCCGCGAACATCGTTTTTGTGCCAAGCATGGATTATTTCGGACGCAACCGCATAGCAATCACCAATATGTCTACCCTTAATAAAAGCCGCCTGGGAAGGCGAGATGAGCGAATCAAGAAGCAGAGCCAGTCTGCGGGCTAAGACCTTAGCAATGATGAGGTAAATGGCATTTGAGATGGAGATTGGCCGGAAATCTTCAATACGGTTGGCATTTGAGATGAAGTTGATGAATTATAACAAAAGAAATCCGTCAAGAATCAACCTGATCCTGTTTTCTGGATATTCGTAGTAATTGGGGCATAACACTTGGAATCATTTTTCATACCTTTTCCTTTCGTCAGTGGCTCATCCCTAAATGCTGGAATCAACTTGTAATACTTTTGAACATTCTGAAGTGCAGAATTACTACTATTTTGCATCATTATTATTTTGCTTAATCATGTCACATGCTCGGTCAGGATATGTATGGTTGACCTTGTTTATTTGTCTTCCACCAATTATGGTAAACTTGTTGTTGAATGTAGATGGATGACGAGAGACAGTCTTTTGTTATAGATAGGAGATAGTGAAAAGCAGATATAATATGCATTGAATAATATGAAGTATCATAGAATAGAAAAGTTATCTAACATAGATAAGTACCTACATATGACATGGTGCCACTGAATGAAATTATATCCAATGCATGTAATTAATGCATAAAGAGTACTTGAATTGAGAATGAAACAAGAATATAATTTAATTTAGAAATGGAATGCAACAAAACCAGATGCAAGTGGGTTGATTGGATGCAACAATGGCAAATACATTGAATGAAATTACTGGATGAAATCACTGATATTTTATATTTGTGGATCGGGCCAGGTTATGGGGGTAAATGTAAAGACCTGAATATCAACCTTTTCGGATTCTACCGTGAATATGGATATTAGATCCGGCCCAATGAGACGAATCCAATGGAGCTTGTTTCATCTTAATCGAAGGTTACTTCGAATAATTACGAATTTTGGAAGCAAATGGGGTTGACGTCGGTTAAAGTTGTCATTAGCTCTTAATCACCATCATTAGTACTAACAAATCTTGATTAAGAATACAAATTGTCATTAAGCATACTGATCATGGTTAGGGAAGATTAATCATGATTTAGTTGATGTTAATCACAGTTACGAGTAATTAATCACAATCAACACTAATTAATCATGATTGGCGCTAGTGAAGAGTCATTAGCGAAACTATGGGTTTCATGATAAACTTGGGCAAGATCGTGGGTGGGATAGCCCGTGATTTTGGTGATGACGAGGCCACTGACTAGGATCGTGCTACGCAACAAGCGAACAGTGATTCACTAGTCCTCCTGACTAGGCACCGATTAGGATGTCATGTAGGCATTCTAGAGGTCTATAAATAACCCCCACCCCTCCATTCTCTACGTCTTCCATTCCGCCATCATCCATAGCTAAGGTTGAGAGGTTGAGAGAAGGGGAGGGAGGCGGGGAAGAAGCGGTAACGAAGCGCTGCTGGGAAGAAGAGGAGAAGGAATACATAGAACGCCTCTCCTCGACGGCTTCGGGAAGGAGGTAAGTAGATCTTTTTAGTTCGTGTTTTGATCTGTTTCTTTAAATACTCGCATTTTTTTTGAGTTTCTTTAGATACAAGGGCAAAATATTTGTGTCTCCCCTCTACCCAACCAACCCCAACGTGGGCAAAAACATCTGCATCCCGGAGAGTTTCTTTATATATAAGGGCAAATACAGAAGACTTAGCACGCCTCTCCTTGACGACATCGGGGCTGAGGAGTTCTGGAGGTCGGTTCGTTTGGTGGGCGGCAATTCCAGTGATGACGTTTCCAAGCCATTTGCGGTTCTGTGGGCCATCTGGCTCGGGCGAAACGCCGTGGTCTTCAATAATCAAAGATTTTATCCGGAAAATGTAACTTCACATTGTAAAGCCCTATATCAATCTTGGCTGCGCTGATATTGTATCTTTACCTCCTTTATCTTTTATAAATTACGGTACTCCCTTTTCGGATCACCCTCTCTTCCATAAAAAAGATATAAGGGCAAATATGTCGACATTTTCTTTGAAATATCTTCTGATATAATGGGAAACTCTATTGAAATTTCCCTTTAAATATCTTCCGATATAAGGGTAGACTACTGAAATTTTGAAAGAATTCATGTTCTTCACGTTCTTCATTCGTTTTTCGTGTTCTTGACACATAAGTGGAATTAGTCATTTCAAGAGTTAATATTCCCCTAGTTGAACTTGAATCAAGGTAGATTGGTCCTATTAAGAATTTAATACAATCAGGTTACGAAATCCCACCTCTTGTTGTTCGATTTTCAAGTTAAACTAGATAAAATTAATATTTGTTGTGCTCTTTATATTGAGGAACCTTCACATGATTGCTCCATATTTTCTCAAATAATTGCAAAAATAGAGTTGATGTAATGAATCATCCTTGTAGCTGCTATGATTGATGTAGACGACTATATATATATGGTGATAATTGATATGACATAAATGGGATCCAGTTACAATTTTCGTAGTATTTTTTACGATAAGGATGACTTGGAATAAATACTACAGGTCAGACATGCAAATTGTAGGTCTGTTAGAAGAGAATCCATATTGGCATGCCATACCTAGGTGGTAGGTACACGGTTGTCCGGATATGTTGAGCACTCGTAATAAATTATTTGCAATACGTAGTACTCAGCTGCCATTAGGCAGGTTGACCGATTGGAGATGTGGTCGTGCCATGTGGAGCTATGTCTGGTTTAACAACGATTGGGTCACGATAGCATGAAGTTAAAGTCGCTAGTATATATGATTAAATGTTAGCATGTGCTTTTAAGCTAACGAGTCCTTGAGGAGGATGTGCTTCCTTTTTTATCAGATCGAGGATCCAGAATCCTTAATAATGAAACAAAAAAAATGAAATTGTCAGGGTGTATTGGATGATTGGTTGAGGCGATGTGTGGCGATATAAGCACACCAGATCAACACAATCTCCAATCTCTAAGTGTATATAGATTCGAAGTACATGAGAGGTAAGGTAAACCACCTAGACTAATCCTCGACGTGGAATATAAGAAATATGACTTAATCTAATGCAAGGTTCAGAAAGGCAACTGCGACCACATATGCGTACTCGGGCCCCCTAATGCACCTAATATTCGATATGCGGTCAATATTTACTCAAAGGGCATATGCAGTCTGAGTATTCCACATGTGCGGCTGCCTTTGTATTGGATCCCCTCTCCACCCCACCATAAAATGATAGTTTCATTTTCAGTAAAACCCTAAAGTAAACCCAATGCCTCTCGCAAGACATACATACCATATCGAGATCCCCGATTTTTCTCCTCCCAGCCCTAGGTGATGCGATTTCATCCTCCTCCTTCTTATGCATTTTGCTCCTTCGTCTTCCCTAGGTAACACGAGCTGCTCCTCCGCCTTCCCCGAGCGACCCTGACTGCTCCTCCGCCTTCTCTTGAGGCTCGAACAACTGCTCCTCGCCTTTCCTGGGTAGCGCGCGAACTTGCACCTCCACCTTCCTCCAAGAAAGTGCTCCTCCTTCCCTCGAGCCGCTGCACCTCTGCTTACCCTCGGCCAATACCTCTGCCTTCCCTAGGCAGTGCGTGCTGTTGCTCCTCTGCGGAATCTTCGCCTAAAACATCCACCAGGTACTCTCCAAGTCTTTGCAACCACATTTTTTTTCTTTGTTACTGAGTCATTGACTACTATTCTGAATTCAAATATACCATTTTCAAATAAACTTGTATTATAGTTATCAAATCTATTTTTTAATGGTGTTGGAAAAAAAGTCGAGTTGTATATTCCATAAACCTTAGGCTCTCTTATATAGGAGAGTGGCCAATGGGTAAATTACATAAAGCTTTCATAAGAAGAAGGAAATTAGGAAACAGTACAATAACGTAATGTAAAATATATCTCTACACTCCCCCTGAAGATGGAGCATAGATGTCGATCATGCTCAGCTTGGACGAGCACTTCTGGAATGATCCTTTAAGTAAGACCTTGGTAAAGATATTTGCAGTTTGGTCCCTTGAGCTGACATGAGATGTGGAAATAAACCCCTTCTGAATCTTATCACGTATATAGTGGCAATTAACCTCGATATGCTTTGTTCGTTCATGAAATGTTGGATTATTTGCAATAAATATAGCAGCTTGATTCTTACATTCCAGTACCATAGGAAGGGGGAACTCTATATAGATATGTAAGAACGGCTTTAACCCACATCATTTCTGTAATGACTTGGGCCATAGCCCTATATTTAGGCTCAACACTAGATCTGTCTACAACGGTTTGCTTCTTGCCCCTCCATGAGACAGAGAATCTCTAACATATACAGCAATTCCAGTAGTGGACTTCCCATCCGTTGGACATCCTGCATAATTCGCATCTACGCATGCTGAGATAGTGACCTCCTTGCCTTAACTAAACAATAGACTTGCACCTGGAGGTGATTTAAGATACCTCAATATCATCTATATGGCATCTATATGTACCTGACGTGGTTGCTCAATGAACTGGCTTACCCGACTGACAACAAAGGATATATCGGGTCTGGTAATGGTAACATAAAAGAGTTTTCCTACCAGCTCTCTGTATCTCCTATCCACCTCATCAGTATCATCATCATATAGTTTCATGCTTGGATCCATAGGTGTAGTGGCCAAGGTTCAGGAAAGAGGTATGCGTATGCGTTCGGACCGGTCACTGAGTAACGCTTAAGCGGTATGCAGGGCATATGCGAGGTATATGCGGTTTTACACAGTTTCCTAATTTCTTATTTAAAAATAAATAAATATATACAAAAGTGACTACAACAAAACTAAAGTTATGTATAATTGTGGTCCAACAGAAGATCTAAGAAAAATAACTTTCATATAGAGTACAAAACAATCTTTATCAATCAAATATCAATACTTCAATAGAACGGTTAGCACACAAAATAATTGACAACAAACAATAAAATAGAAAAGTTAGCACACAAAATACCTCTATTGTTGAATATAATGTCATTTATCTCTGTCGTTATATTTATAACCGTTCCTCCATTAAAAGTGCCAAACTTTACACATAATATATTGCATTCATAATAACTATTACTTGACTAAATTAGTTTGCTAAATTATTGGTACATTATTCTTTTTCTTCCTGGCGTGTTTACTCCAATCTCGCAGTATAACTACTTCGACGATGAATTTAAATGGTCATGGAATGCTTGGTTGGCATACATGCAAAAGCAAGGAAAAAGGTGCCATAAATAACACAATAAAAATATGGTACAAATTAAAAAAAATGTGTATGCGGCCGCACAGACCGCATATACGGCTGCACAACTCGCATATGCGGCCGCACAACCCGCATATGTGGCCCGTATAAGCACATAGGGCGCTTATGCGGCCCGCATAAGCGTATGTGGCGCAAAGCTTGTCAATACCTAGAGACAACTGGTGAACGAAGGCAACTGAGCCAAACACACGAGTAGTAAGTGAAAACAATTCCTTTTCAGGGAAGGCCAAAGAGAAAGGAATCTTCTTATCCAAGACTGACGACGGCATGTGATTAATGAGATAACATGTCGCAAGAACATCACCTAAAAAGAATGAGGAGCATGA
Source organism: Ottelia alismoides (assembly GCA_037367405.1). Taxonomy (NCBI): domain Eukaryota; kingdom Viridiplantae; phylum Streptophyta; class Magnoliopsida; order Alismatales; family Hydrocharitaceae; genus Ottelia; species Ottelia alismoides. Next base: position 561,935 of record JAZKJV010000016.1, on the reverse strand, counting down.
CTCTGAATGAGAAGCGTCTTAGTGACATCAAGCAAATGACAATGCTTCCTTTCTGCAACTTCATTTTGTTGGGAAGTATATGCACATGATGTTTGATGAACAATTCCTTGGGTGGAAAAATAATTGGAGAGAGTGTTAGTACAAAATTCCAATGCTTTATTAGTTCTCACAATTTTCACTGACGTATTTCATTTAAGAAGTTTTTGATAACATCCTCAGCTTGAGATTTATTCTTTAATAAGAAGACCCAAGACAGACGAGAAAAATCATCAACAACGACAAGATCGAATCTGTGCCCCTGATGATCATGGACACGACTGGGACCCCAAATATCGACATGAAACAACTAAAAAATGGAGCTGCTGTTCCGACTCTGACGACTAGGAAAGGTAGATTTATGATGCTTTCCCAATTGACAAGCCTCACATTGAAAGGATGTGTGAGGCTAAATCTGGGTTAGAACACGACATAGTTTCTGAAGCGGTAGATGACCAAAGCGCAGGTGCCACATAAATGGTGAGACATGTCCAACAGGTAGAGAGGATATTCCGGTATAGGGGGTTCGAACTTGGCGATAGAGACCACCCTGCTCACGACCATTCCCAATCACGTTGCCCGTAAGGATGTCCTGGAAAACAAGAGAAGATGGATCAAATATGGCTTGACAATGTAAATTCTTTGTAATCTGGATAATTGACAACAAATTCATTGAGAAATCAGGTGCGTGCAACACATTCTTTAGATGCGTAGAGGGTGTCAAGATAATCTCCCCCTGACCAATGATTGGGGAGTGAGTCCCATCTGCAATAACCACAGTACGTCCGGGAGGAACCTGTCTGTAGGCTGTAAGTTGTCCCCTGTCTCTACACAAATTATGTGTGGCACCGGAGTTCATAATCTGTTCTAGAGCATCCGATCCACTAATACTGGTGAGTGCATAAGTACTACCTGAGGTACTAAAGGACGCTAAAGCAGCTACATCCGAATGACTCTCGGAAACCGACGAGGGTGGCACATGACTGGAGGGAGGTATGATACCCCTTAATCGAGCTACAAGATCATCAAAACATTGATCCAAAGACGAAACAATGGGAGGCTCAATTTGTTTGGCCACTCGAGCAGAAGCATGGAATCCATGCTTGGAGTATCATGCATCCTCTGTGTGTCCAGGACGATGGCAGTAAGTACATGGCTGGCGAACACGACCTCCCCTTCCCTGAGGTCCACGACCACGAAACTGAGAAGAACCTCAACGACCTCGGGATGCCGCCATTGCTGAGGATGTTTGATTGGCAGTAGAAGATGGAACAGTAATATGACTGAGTCTGCAGAAAGCTTCCTCCATAGGAGGAATAGTAGAGTTTGCCAAAATCTCGGAATGGACCGCCTCGTACTCTGGGTCAAGGGCTGCCAGGAAGATACCAACCATGGTGGCTTTCTTATAAGTCTTCTGCTATTCAGGAGTAGATGTGAGAGGCATAAAGCTATATAGCTTCTCGAACATCCCACGTAGAGATGTATATAGGGAGTGGAGTGGTCGTACATTCTGTTTGATAGTAAAGATATCATGTTGAAGCTGCAGAATCTTCGTCTCGTTCTTTGCCTGTGAATAAGTAGCAACAAGAATATCCCACATCGCCTTGGCTGTGGAATGATGGAGTATATCATTGGCAATCTTTATTGCCAACGTACCAGAGAGCTATACTTTGGCATATGCATCATCTGCCTCCCATGAGGCGTTAACCCCAGTCTTATCAGCTGGTTCTTCCTCGGTAAGAATGTGTTTCGTACCAGTAGACTTCATCATGCTCATGAACTGTATAGACTACAGTTCATAGTTTGACCCATCCATCTTGACTATAGGCACAGAACCTCTGAAGGTGCTTGTGGAGGGAATATTGGTCTTGTTCTCTGACATGGCGACTTGAGAAGGGCTAAGGCTGAAGACAAGACATGATTCTGTCTACATTGGCATAAAGAGACTGGATTGCATGTGTAGACTCTTGCAACCAATCTCAAAATGGAAGAGGACTTGACGGCTGTGGGGACACGCAGGGGCTGGCATCAAGATGCGCTAGGCAGGGGCCCACGTGGAGACGACCCGCGCGTGCATAGGGCTGGCGCACGAGAGACGGCACGCGTGCGAGGGACGGTGCATGCAGGGACTGGTGCACGCAAGGCAAGGAGCTGGGCGCACGCGGCGCGGTACGACGTGCGTGGGGCAGGCGCGTACGCGGGGTGGGGCGGTGTCGGGCTGGATGGTGCGCACGGGGCTGGGCGGCGAGAGAGAGAGAGGGGTTGGGTAGGGCTAGGGTTTCAGAGCTTTGGTCTAGGACTGCCGCTCTGTTACCACGTTGGGAAAAATAAGTCGAATTGTATATTCCATAAATCCTAGGATCTCTTATATAGGAGAGTGGCCAATGGGTAAATTCCATAAAGCATTCATAAGAAGAAGGAAATTAGGAAACAATACAAATAACGTAACATAAAATATATCTCCACAAATGGGTTATAGTTTCCTTTTCTTGAAAATAATCAACAACAGATGTGATGATATATTGATATGCTACTTTTGACTAAAAAATACTGATATGTTAGTAGTTTCTGTGAGAATAATCAACAAGAGAGTAGTGTAGATTTTTTGAGATATGTTAGTGGTTCTTAGCATATACAAGGTACACAGACGATAGATAGCAACAAAGAAGTGGAGATAAATAATTGTCATCATTTGTTTTGGTTGTGCTTACGCCATCATTTGATATACATTTTTAGTTTATTAACTATTTTGCCATGAATTTTGGTTATCATGGGTTTGAAACCCACACATGTTGCTGAACATGTGTTTTTTATTCCACCTGGATCTGCAGATCCGGGATGGAAATAAGCATATCTCATGGAGAAGGCCGATCTGAATTTCGTGACTTGTCGCTTGTGTGGCAAGGTCTTGAAGGTGGAATTAATCGAATGAAACAACACCTTAGACACATCAAAGGAAATTGCAAATCATTTCCTGAGGCGGACTCTGAAGTGCAAAAGGAGATACGTGATCACGTTGAGGGAATTATGAAAAAGAATAATGAGGAAGCTATCATTTTGAAAGAAGAGATAGGAGGTGGTGATTAGAGCGACAAGTTCTCCCACAACACCATGTGAAGGAACATGTCTTGGAAAAAGATCATGATCATCTGATGATGATATTGGGACAATTGGCACAATGCGTCAATCTATTATCAAGGAAACACTCACCAAGGAGGAACACACTCGTGTCAACAAATATGTAGATAAATTCTTCTATGAATGTAATATTCCTTTCAACGTGGTGACCAAGAACTCCTTCATGTGCATGTGTGAAGCAATTGACCAATACGAAAGCTCTTACAAGCCTCCATCTTATTATGAAATTGCAAAGCATTTGTTGAAAGATGAAGTGGAAGAAACAAAAGAATTTTTGAAAGGGCACAAGGATGCATGAAAGAAAAGTGGATGTTCCATCACGACAGGTGCATGGTCTGATATGAGGAAAAGAAGCATAATAAACTTGTATGTTAACTGCAGCGTGGGCACATGTTTTTTGAAGTTTGTTGATGCTTCAACCGATGGTCCGATGCACACACTGCTAAATATATATCATTGTTGGTGGAGGATTGCATCAAGGAGGTTGGAATGGACAGTGTTATACAAATCGTGACTAACAATGCATATACTAACATGGTGGCTGGGACGCTCCTCAAGGCCAAATATCCAAACATATTTTGGTCATCTTGCATTGCTCAATGCATAGATCTCATGCTTGAAGATATTGGTAAGGAGCCGAAGGTCAAAAATTGCACAGCAAAGGCCAGAACATCGACTATTTTCATCCGTAGCCATGCAAAGATGCTCAGCTTGATTCAACACTTTACTCAAAAGGCTGAGATAGTCAGACCAGGGCAAACACGATTTGCCACTTGTTTTCTCACGCTACAAAGTGTCTTTGAAAAAAAGAGAAGTTGAGATTGGTGTTTTCTTCTGATGAATGGAGAGAGTGCAAGTGGTCCAAGACAAAGAAATGGTGAAATTGCTAGATCAATTGTTCTTAGTACAACATTACATTTTGGAGCTAAGTTTCCTTGACCTTGAAGATCTTTTCTCCGCTCTTTCGTATCTTGCATATTGTTGATGGTGATCGGAGGCCATCGCTGAGTTTTAAATATAGAGGACTTGAAGATGCGAAGGAGATAAAGAGTCTTTTTAAAGACATTGAGCATTCATAAAAACCCTACATTGATGTCATTTATTCAAAGTTGAGAGGGAGGTTAGATAGTTCTCACCTTGCAGCTTAATATCTCAACCCCTATTATTTAGGGTTGATAAAGTTGTTTATGAAGATAGCTTTGTCATAAAGGACTTTTTATATTGCTTGAAGGTATTTTACCCTGTTTGGACTTTCAAGATGTCATCACAACAAAAGAAATAGTTCTTTATTACAAAGGAGATGGTGCATTTGGAAAACCTCTTGCTATTAGGCAGAGATCCGGCAATGATGACGTGTTCGATCCTGGTAGTAGCACGTGTCATTTCCAATATACGCTTTATACATATTTCAAGTATGTGAAAGGAATAAGGAGTTGACAATAATTTTTCTTCTAGCTAATTGGTTGTCTCTATATGGTGGTGAGACACCGTACATGAAGGCGATGACATTGAAGATATTAAAGCTGAATCCTTTTCTTCTGGATGTGAAAGGAACTGGATCTCTTTGGTAGCGGTAGGCGACCATATTTGTGATTTATGATTATTGATTAGACTAAGATTGATGTTTGTTGAATTAATTGACATTTTGAGTAAATACATGCATCGCAGATCCACACCAAGAAGAGGAATAAACTTGGAACCAAGAAACTAAATGACTTGGTTTTTGTGAAATTCTACTCAAATATGAAGGAGCAAACATCACAAAAGGAAGAGATCCATTTGTTTCCAAGGATAGGACGCATGTAAGTGAGTGGATCAGACACGAGGAAGGTGAAGAAGAGGTGTTTCGAGGCTCATGTAAAATGGAGCTTGGTTGCCGAGGCAAGTGGGGTAGATGAATTAGTAGAGCACAGGGGGAGCCAAAGGAACGTGGGTGCATTACCAAATGTGGAGGAGGAAGAAGAATTTATCATGGATTCTGACACTGACAACGATGATGAAGTTCCTCCTGCTATTTTTGATGACTTAGATTAGGAGTTTGATTGTATGAACCTTTGTTTGAGCTGCTATTCTTAGATATTTTGTTATAAAACTTATAAATAGATGACTTTTGGAAATGCTTTGGACCTTTGGTTGAAATCGCATTGTACAAAAAAATCTTCACTTGATATTAATTACAATGTTATATTTTTTGGAAACATAAATATCTACTATTTGAATTTATTATTATATTTTTAATTATTTTTATTAAAATAATAAAAACCATGTAATCCGCATATACTTCCGTTTATATTTCCGGTTACCCGCTTACTCGCTACAGACCGCCCGACCAAACAAATACCGCATATCGACTTTCTGAACCTTGATCTAATGAGAAGTGAACTTTTTGGTATAATAAGCTTTTTGTAAACTATGCTACTTGTTTAATTTCTCTTCTTCATTATTTAGCCGTCGCTAATCTTTATCCTATGATTTTTGGAAACCCAACATGCATCAGTGAGCTATCGCAACGATTGTAATCAACCAGCCAACTAGCTAACAAGAATAGCTTCTAGTCTAAAGTAGTTAGTAGTTTTTTTTGTTTTGTTCTTTTCCTTGAGCTTGGTGTACATGTATAAGAAAATAGTGAGACATGTTTTCTATGTACACCTTATTTTATGAATGGAATAAAAATGCGAGATGCTATATATGTAGCATTTTATTGCAATTTGTTTATGAATGTTAGATGTTATTATTCGATAAAACTATTGCCGAGTAACCAAATCTGGTAAATGGGAGTATCTAACGACCCTAAACTGGGGTCGTGATATCTTGGTATCAGAGCCCGATTACTCCAATAACTTATTCAGTAATTAATAGTTATTAGCGGTATTTAGAAACTAAGGATATTTTAAGATCCTTTGATTTTAATAATTGATTATAAAAAATGTTGCCATTCACAAATTAGTGTCCGTAATGTACATGGTAAGTAGAATAAGAACTAAATAATTACCTCGATTCATCTCAAGATCATGACAGATCAAGACCTTGCTAGGAAAATAGCTACGATGATTGCAATACTTCAAGAGATTGGGCAAAGGTAACATGCAATAGAGCGAATTCTCGATGCCCAAGCTGAGAGACCCGAGGCATATGTACTGTTGATGCTAGGGTTGATGGTTCAGTTCACCCTTCCGAAGAAGAATCTAGATACCATTCTTCCACTGAGTCTGCTCCTACCCCAGCTGAAGGAGTAATGAAGAAGGTCCTTCCGAGACACCAAAAATTACCAGTCAATTAACCAAATGGAAAGTTTTCTCGATTCAAAGATATAGTGACACCTGTTGAGACATGATTATGGCTTGATGATATTAGCAGGATGTTAAGTATAATACATGCGCCACTAGATACTTGGGTGCATTTTGTTGACTGCTCTTTAGCAGACTATGCAAGATGTTGGTGGAGAGCTATTTCTAAGAAGTTAGCAGATCTTGTTCCTTGGGATACCTTTGAAGAAAGATTCCAAGCTCACTTCTGCCCCTCCATTGGGAAGAATTGAAGAGGAGGGAGTTGTCTTCTCTGACCTAGGGATTCAAGACTCTACATGATTAATCATATTCGCTTTACCGAGCTACTACGCTACTCCCCAGCTTTAGAAGCATCATCACAGAAATGTCTTACCAAATTTGTTAGCGGGCATCGGGAGATCTTAGATAAAAGAATGCGGATTTTAGAGCCACCATTATAGATGAAGCAATCGACATCGCCTCTCGTATTGAGATGTAAAGTGATGAAAATCGTCAAAGAAGAAGCTTTTACTTTATTGTTGGACCAGAGGCCTCAAATTTCAGCGAAATTCGGTCGAATTTCTGTCGAATATCGATATCCAGTCGAAATCGAAATTCGACCGAAATGACCGAAATATGGGGTACCTAGTACAAAAAATGACCGAATGACCGAAATTTCAGTCGAAATTCCACCAAAATTCCACTGAAATTCCATCGAAATTCTGTTTTGGTCGGTACCGAAATGGTGACCGAAACCGACATTTAAGGCCTTGGTTGGACCATCCAAACGCAATGTGAACCATAACCATTGCTACTATCATCCAACAGACTCTAGTATAAGTTTGCCACAAACCTTGGGCCACGAGCTGTTAGGAAGAGGAGGTTTATCTAAACCTCCACTATGCCATCATGACTTAGCAACATGAGCTAGTACCTCTGTGGTTGGGTGTTCAGCTCAGATAGGAGCATATACATGTTATTACTGTCATCAAGAAGGCCACTTTGGGAAAGACTATCCACAATTGAGAGTTTCGGGGTTCAAGCCAACCCCAACTAATAACACGACATCCATCTCGAGCAATGGAGCAACACGTGGCGGAAGAAAGGGTAGAGGTAAAGGCTCACAAGAATCATATCCTACGCAACAATCACCACTTGCCTATTCCTAATGGTCTGCTTAATGCCATCACTGAAGAACAAGTTTAGAATTCATGCACTGTTGTATGAGGTACCATTGCTATCCTTGGTCTTTTCGTACATGCCTTGTTTGATTCTGGTGTTCCACATTCATTCATGGCTCAATATCTATTTCCTACTTTGGGTAAAATCCTGATAGAGGCACAAAGCCCTTACCTGATTAAAGGACCAGTTGGTTAATTATTTATAATTCAAGAGATCTTAGACGACTGTGTGGTATAGATTGCTGGACATTAATTACCTACTAATCTGGTCCTTATTGACATGAATGATTTGACCTCATCCTTGGGATAGACTAGTTGGAAAGATATCATGCATGCCTTGATTGTTTCCAGAAGATAGTAACTTTTTGCCTTTTTTAACTCCATAGAATTCCTGTTCAGTGGAAAGACTTCTAATGAGGAAGTAGTTTATATCTCTGCCTTGAAGGCACACCGATTGCTATTACGTGGATGTCAATGCTATTTAGCCTACGTATCTGCCACCATAGAAATAGAGCGAATGATCGAAGATGTGCTTATAGTATGTGATTTCTCTGATGTTTTTCCAGATGAGCTACCTAGATTACTACCCGAGCGAGAGATTGAATTTGAAATCTCTCTTATACTTAATACTCAGCCAATATTTATTTCCCATACTGTATGACACCAGCCGAGTTACGTGAATTAAAGGTGCAGCTGCATGAACTCATGGATAAAGGGCTCATTCATCCTAGTACTTCATCATGGGATGCACGTCCTTTTTGTGCGAAAGAAAGGTGGTTCACTGCGACTATATATTGACTGTCGATAATTAAATAAAAGGACTGTAAAGTACCTTTATCCTTTACCACGAATAAATGATCTCTTTGATCATTTACAAGATTCCACTGTCTACTCGAAGATTGATCTAAGATCTGGATACCATTAATTAAGAATTAGAAACTCAAATATTCATAAAACAACCTTTCGTTCTAGATACAGACATTATGAGTTCTTAGTCGTGCCTTTGAACTGATAAATTCACCAACGACCTTTGTGGATATTATAAATAGAGTATTCAATCAGTTCTTAGATCACTTTGTGGTAGTATTTACTGATGATGTACTCATCTATTCTAAGAGTAAACAACAACATGAACAACATCTTCGACTGTCACTTGAGACACTAAGGAAGCATAAGTTATTTACCAAGTATAACAAGTGTGATTTTTCGTTAATCGAAGCATCCTTTCTAGGCCATGTCACTTCTGGGGCAGATATCTCTGTTGAGCCTGCAAAGATTATTGCGGTGATGAGTTGGAAGCATTCGAAGACCGTAACAGAAATACTGTATTTTCTCAGGCTAGCTGAGTATTATAAAAGGTTTGTAAAAGACTTTTCACGAATAGCCTTGCCTTTGTCTAGGTTATCTTAGAAAGATGTACCATTCGTATGGTCTGATATTGTGAAACTAGCTTTCAGATACTGAGAGAATGTTTAACCACTGCACCTATCCTTATTTTACCTTCCAAAACCGAAGGCTTCACTATAGACGCTGATGCATCTAAGGAAGGACTTGGCACAATACTTATGAATCTTGCAAAGTTAGTAGCATATGCATCGCAACAATTGAAGACGCATGAGCGTAATTATCCAAGTCATGATCTTGAACTTACGGCAGTTGTCTTTGCTTTGAAAACATGGAGACACTACCTTCATGACATCACTTTCAAGATCTTCAATGATCATAAGAATTTAAAATACTTATTTGACCAAAAAAAGTTAAACATAAGACAAAGACGATGGTTGGAATTTTTAAAGGACTATGATTGCACAATCTCTTACCAATCAGGTAAGGGAAATGTGGTTGCAGAGGCCCTCAATAGAAGAACTTAATCGCAAGGCATGGTGAGATCAATCTAAATTTGGGATGTACTATCTGGATCAAGTGAATGGCAACCTTTCAATAGCATTACATATACGATAACCATTCCTCATCGATATATGCTAGAGATTTGGGATAGAATACATAAAGGTCAGGAAGATGATCCACTTTAAAAGATTTATTGCAACCCCTTCCCATCTCTGAATGAAAATGAGAAAACATGTCCATGGACTTCATCGCCAACATTGTTGTAAAAGTTGGCCGGCTAGGCTGACTAGTCGGTTCGATTAGTCGAATCGGGGGAGTAGTCGACTTGACTAGACCTAGTCGACCATTAGTCAGTTAACCCGACTAATCGGGCTGACTAGCCGGCTAGTCGATCGATTGCTTGGCCGACTTTTACATAGGATTGTTTTGTTTTGTTTTTTTTTAATTTTTTTACTTTTTTAAAAGCAAGCTTGTTCTAATATGCTTAATGTTATATTTAAAGTCGACTACTTTTATTTTATTACGATAATATAGAAAATGTACAAATCTATGCAAATATATAACAATATATGTATACAAATGATTTATAATTTAAAATAATATAAAAATTCAAAACCGGCTAAATCCGATTAGTCGCCCGACCGCGGATTAATCCTTAGTCAGAGACCCCACCGATCGAGTACCGACTACCGATTTCTGTAACCTTGATCACTGGTTTACCACCAACCATAAGTGGCAAAAACAATATTTGGATCGACTTACCAAGGTGACACATTTTATTGTAACAAGATCAACTTGCTGAATTATACATTCACAACGTGATCCATCTTGCTGGTATTCCAAAGGAGGTACTTTCTGATCGAGATTCGCGATTCACCTTACATTATTGGGATAATTTTATGAAAGCACTTTGCACACGATTTTCTTTGAGTACTACATATCGCCCTTAGGTAGATGGTCAATCAGAGCGTACCATTCAGACCTTAGAAGATATATTGTGAGCATATGACTTAGAATGGAAATGATCATGGATAAGTATTTGCCACTTTCAGAATTCACCTATAATAATTTTTTTTGACGCTCAAAAAAGGGGGAAACACTCAGCGGTGTTCGCCCCAATATATTAAAAAGTAAAGAGATGAATACTTACAATGCGGAGGAGTACAATGCGGAAGAGGAAAAGCAAAACAGAATGGGGGATGATTCCAATAGGAAAGACATCCCCGCACCTTCCTAACGCTACAAGGCAGATCAGTCAATACAAAATCGAGATGCTTTGATACAAATATTTTCCAAATAGAACCTCTGCTGAGAAAATATAGACTCGTTTCTTCCCAGCCAAATACTCCAAAGGCGCGCAATGGGAACCAGCCTGTCAACCCGCGACCTACTCCCGGTGTTAGACAAGCTCTCAAAGAACGAAACAATATCGTCCAGATTCAACCACCCCACGTCGCCCCAAATGGCTCGAACACGGTCACAGAGAAGGAAAAGATGACCGGCAGATTCCTCCTCCGAACCACACAGACCGCACAATCGAGAGACATTAGGGAACACCAAGGCACAGCGATCACGAGTAAGAAGCCTTCCACGCCTAAGAATCCAAAGGAAAATACCCACCCGCTCCGGAAGCTTGAGACTCCAAATGAGCTTGCAGTGGTTGCGGAGGGATGCATCCATCCCCTCGGCGGAGGGGAGAATAGAGAAGTACGCCTTCCGCGTAGAGAAGGACCCCTCCTTCCAGGCGAAATGATCACGGCCCCCGGCGGGCGTGGGAGCATCAGAAAGGATAGCCATTAAGGCAGCGAAGTCAAGCATCCGTTGATCAGAAAGATTACCCACCAACAAAGGGCACCAGCAACCATCGGCCCAGCATGCAGCCACAGAGGCAAGCTTGTCTCCCGCCAACGCATATAATCGCGGAAACAAAGTCCGGAAGACGCCCCTACCGGACCAATCCTCCGACCAGAATCGGAAAGAAGTCCCATCACCGAGAGAAGGCTTGAAGAAAGATTGGTTGCGACCGAAGGCAGACATCACCTCGCGCCAAAAGGAGGGAGCATGCCCATGGGCACGCCCTCCAAAAGCGCTAGCCAGAGCACGGCCTGCCGCCTCGCGAAGGCACCGCAACAAGAAATCATCATCCCGCCCCAACAGCTTAGCCGCCCATTTGAGAAGCAAAGCTTCGCGCACCACTTCCAACCGCCGAACGCCCAGGCCTCCCTCGCGCTTGGGACGCGTAACATCCTCCCAACCCACCAAATGGACCCCTCCCCGCCCACCGCCATTCTTACCCAAAGAAAGCCCCGCATGCATTTCTCTAAACGCACCCGAACCCCCTTCGGCAATCCACGCACAGCCAAGAAATAAATTGGGATAGCAGAGATTACAGATTTAATAAGTACCAAGCGTCCCCCTTGGAGAGAAGAGACGCGCGCCAGCCTGCCAACCGAGCCTCCACCTTCTCCACCACCCTCCAGCAGTCCCGCAAGCGAGCACGTCCCACCGAGATAATCCAGCGGAAGGCCACCAATGGAAGTGCCCAGAATAGAAGAGCAATCCTCAGCCTCCGACGGCGTCAAAGCAAACGACACAACCTTCGACTTGGACCCATTGATGCGGAGCCCTGACATCTCACAAAATAGTTGGAGCGAAGAAGCCATCCCCAAAGCAGAAGGCCGATCCCCCTCAATAAAACAGAGGGTATCATCGGCGAATTGAAGGATAGGAATATGAAACTCGCCCAGAGAACAACCGCGTGTAAGTCCAGCATCGGCCACACCATGAATCATACGCGGCAGCACATCGACCGCCAAAACAAAGAGAAGCGGGGAAAGGGGGCACCCCTGACGAACCCCCCTGCGAGGCTGGACCAACTCCCCAACCGGCCGGCCGTTAATAGAGATGGAAAAGGATACGGTGGTAACACACCGGCGGACCCACGAAATCCACATCGGCGGAAATCCCCGCCGCTTCAAAACCGACCAAAGGAATCTCCAATCCAAAGAGTCATAAGCCTTAGCAAAGTCAATTTTCCAAAGCATCCCTTCTTAGCATTTCGGTGCCATCCATCAACAATCGCGGAGGCCAACGCATAGCAATCGGAGATATGCCTCCCCTGGACAAAAGCGGCCTGGGAGGGAGAGATGAGAGAGCCGAGAAGAGGCGCTAGCCTCCGAGCTAGGGCTTTAGCAATAATTAAGTATATGCCATTAGAAATAGAGATTGGCCGGAAATCCTCAATACGGCTAGCGCCAATGGTCTTAGGGATAAGAACCAAATTAGCCCGGTTAATCTTGTCGAAGCCTCTATTTCCCGCACAAAAATCAAGAGCAACGTCCAACACGTCAAGCGCGATAACATCCCAAAAATCCCGGTAAAAAGAAATGGGGAATCCATCAGGGCCGGGAGCGGCGTCAACGTTAAGATCCCAGACCGCCCCCTTCAGCTCTTCCAATGTAGAAGGCCGAGATAATAGATCCGCATCCGAAGGGGCGATGACAGGAGCCCCACGGCCCATCCACCGCCACGAGCAAGGAGCCTGGCGATCGAAAAAGTTCTTGAAGTAATTACCCAAAGCCGCACCCAACTCCTGCTCCCCCTGAAAAAAGGCACCACCAACCTCAATGGAGGAAATTGTATTAGCACGCTTACGAGCACTAGCGACCCGATGAAAAAAGGCGGTATTGGCATCCCCATGATTAATCCACCTCAGACGCGATCACTGTCTCCATTCAATAGCTCTTTTCCTGTCCTCCTCCGAGACGACCTGCACAACAAAAGATCGCTCGGCCAATTCCTCGGGAGTTAACTCCCGCTCGTTCTCCAATTGATCCAGGCGAAGAATAATCGCGTCAGCCTCAATACGAGAGGATAGCCGTGACCGACGAGAGGAAATTTTAAAGGACGCGAGAACACCGCGAAAACATGACACTTTTTGAAGCACTATATGGACTCATGTACCACTCCCTTATGCTGACAAGAGGTTGGGATAAAGAACCTCTATGACTCAGACAAAATCAAGGAGGCACAAGAAGCCGTGGAGCTTGCTCGAAAACGAATGATAACTGTCCAGAGTTGTCAAAAGAGTTATAGTGATACTACACTGATACCTCGAGTTTGAGGTGGTTAATTTCATCTTTTTGATTGACTCCCCTATAAAGGGAGTTCAAAGATTTGGCTTGCAAAGAAAGTTAGCACCAGAGTTTGTGGGTCCCTTTGAAATTATCCAACGGTTTGGTCAAGTGGCATATAGACTTGCACTTCCTCCTCATCTTTATGGAATACACGATGTCTTTCACGTATCAAATTCGAGGAAGTATGTTAGGGATCCAGAGCTTGTTATAAGTTATGGTGATCTACAAGTTGAGCCAGACTTAACATACACAGATGCTTCAGTGCAATTATTAGACAAAGATGCCAAGAAATTACGAAATAAAGAGGGGTTCCTTGTCAAAATGTTGTGGCAAATCCAAAATTTTAAAGAAGTTACATGGGAACTTGCGGCAAATATGAGAGAGAAGCATCCCTATATGTTTGTGTAATAAGATCACATATTTGCATACACTTGGCTTTAAATGGAAATAAGTTCATTCTCTTTTAGGTTTTTATGCTTTCCACCTTCTTTAAGGTTTTTATATCTCCATTGTAAGTCTCGAGGATGAGACTTCTTGTAAGGTTTTTATAATTACAAAGCCCTGCAAATCAACCTTTTCAGATCCTCCCGTGAATATGAATATTAGATCCGGCCCGACGAGATGAATCCAATGGAACTTGTTTCGTCTTAATCAAAGGCCGTTTCGAATTAGTTATGAATTTCGGAAGCAAACGAATTTGACGTCAATTAAACCTCATTAACTCTTAATCACCATTATTAGTACTAGCAAATCTTTATTAAGAATACAAGTAGCCATTAAGCATAATAATCATTGTTAAAGAAGGTTGATCGTGGTTTATTAGATGTTAATTTCAGTTATTTTTTGAGGCTCAAAAGAAGGGGGATACACTCGTTGGTGGTCGCCCCAGCAATATATATATATATAACTAGAAAAAGAGAAAATCGGGAGATACTTACATAGTGAAGGAGTCGTGATTAGCGCTAATAAAGAGTCATTAGCTAAGTCAAGGGTTTCGTGATAAGCTTGTGTAAAAATCATAGTCTGGATAGTCCATGATTTTGGCGATGATGGGATGACTAACTGGGATCATGCTGCATAGCAGATGAACAAATATTTGTCGGTCTTGCTGATTGGGCGTCGACTGGGTGTCAATTGGGATGACATGTAGGGATCCCAGAGGCCTATAAATACTCCCTACTCCTTCATTCTTTAGGATTTCCATTTTACCACCACCCCAGGACTAGAGTTGAGAAGGTGAGAGAAGGGGAGGGAGGCGGAGAAGAAGTGCTAGCGAAGCGTTGCCAGGAAGAAGAGAAGGAAGATGGAGCACTCCTCTCCTCGGCGGTTTCGGGAAAGAGGTAAATAGATCTTTTTAGTTCGTGTTTTAATCCGTTTCTTTGAAAACTCGTGTTTTCTTTCGAGTTTCTCTAGATATAAGGGGAAACCCTATCGAAATTTTCCTTGAAATATCTTTCGATATAATAGGAAACTCTACTGAAATTTTCCCTAAAATATCTTTCGATATAAGGGGAGGCTCTGTCGAAATTTTGAGAGAGTTCATGTTCTTCGCGTTATTCGTTCTTTCTTTGCATTCTTCATTTGTTCTACGTGTTCTTGACATGTAAATAGAATTTAATCATTTCATGAGCTATTAAGCCCCTAGTTGATCACAAATCAAGGTAGATTGGTCCCATTGAGAGGTTAACTCAATCAGTTAACGAAATCCTGCCTCTTGTTGTTGGATTTTCAAGTTAAACTGTGTAAAATTTATGTTTATTGTGTTCTTTATTTTGAAGAACCTTCATAAGCTTGCTTAATGATTTACTCTAAAATCTTTGTAAAAATAGAGTTGATGTAATGAATCATCCTCGTAGTTGCTATGATTGATCTGAATTACTATACATATATTAGGTGATAATTGATACAACATAAATGGGACCCGGTTACAATTTTCGTACTATTTTTTACGATAAGGATGACTTGGAGTAGATACCACATGTCAGACTTGCAACCTGTAGGTTTGTCTGAAGAGAATCTGTAATGGCAGGCCATACCTAGGCAGTACATGATTGCCCGGATATGTTGAGCGTGCGTAATAAATTATTTGCAACGCGCGATAATTGGCTGCCATTAGGAGGGTTGACTGAGTAAAGATGTGATCGTGCCATGTGGAGCGATGGGTGGTTTAATAGTGGTTGGGTCACAGTAGCATGTAGTTAAAACTGCTTGTGATTAAAGGTTAACTTGTGATTTTAAGCTACCGAGTCCTCGAGGGTTTGGAACACTGGATAATAAAACAAAAAAGAAAAATGACAGGGTAGTATTGGAGGATTGGTTGAGGCGACGTGCGACAGTATAAGCTCACCAAATCAACGTAATATCCAATCCTGAAGTGTCCACAACTTCAGAATCCATGAGAGGTGAGGTAAATCACCTGGACTCATCCCCGACGTGGAATAGAATGAATATAGTCACTAGAAGTAGTCTAGCACAGAGAGAAGTCGCATAATAGAGTATGCAAAAGAACTTGATGCTCGGTGAAGACAATTGATAGCAACAGTAGTGTCATGTATTGGATGGGATATAGAAGTCTGAGATGATCCCATGTAGAGAAGTCCATGATGATGTTAGGGATAGACACGTGATGATTGGGGATATGCACCCGATGCAATGGTTGTCCTTTTGATGTCGGGGATATACACCTGATGATCATGGATAGACACCCGATGTAGAGTGATTGGGGATAGGCTCCCTATCACTTTTGTTAAGGAGCCATGAGTAGATGATGATGGACGAAATAGAAATCCTTTAGTTACATCTCAAGTAAAATAAAATGTCTGCTCTCTCTCCTTTATCCCATACTTGATAGAATAAGATCATAAATCAAGTTGGGAGAAACACAACAAGAATTTTTTTATTTTTTGATGGCTTCATTTTGTATGATTGCATTTTTTAAAACCCCATTTCCCCTCAAAACTCACAGAATTTTTCCCTTTTTTTAAGACTCGCTGACCCTATTTTTTTTCTTCTCAACCTTCCTCCCCCTTTGTTGGAACAATGGCCCACTTCGCCCAGAAGTGTCCTGTTTTTACTCAACTTCGATTGGGCTCATTGGGCATAAACTTTACATTTCTCCATCTTCTTTTAAATACAAAGAGCTCCCCTTACTTGGGGGGGGGGTATCGTGCTCCCTTTTCCCTGCAAATTACGCACGACAGCTATGGTTCCAGTGGAGAACCCTTGCCGTTGCATGTGATGCTCGAAGAAGGTGATGTCACTGTTAGGGTTCCTGGTTGTTGATGAGGGGAGGTAGCTACTGTCTAGAATTAGGGTTTTATCAGAAAACCTAGATGTTCCCTCGAACATCAACAAATCATGAACATGAACATATCTCGAATGATAATGAACATTAAACATAAATTTTCAACACAAACTCAAAATCGAACTGCAAGATTGAACCACTCTTATAACAAGTTGAAATAAATAAGCGGAAGCAAAATCGATAACCAAGAAACATAAACATCTCGAGATTTTACTTGAATACCTATTCCTTAATGTGCGGGATGATTTCACAGAAGAAGACCTCCAAAGGTAGAGTATTCCATTGCAGTCTCTCAATGGATACATGGGGAGTGGGGCTCTTTATATAGCCCCACAGATAGATCATGGTCCCAATTATAGATGATGCAAGACTAAAAATGAGTGGGGCTAATTGGATCTTGGAGAGAGAAAATTATCCCTCTATGATACGATAGTGTCTTTATAGAGATGGAGGGAGCGGGGGAGCGAGAGAATGGGAGAGCGGTCAGAGAAGATGGCTGGGTCACAATGCGCAGGAATAGGGAGAGGCATCGTGGGAGTGAGGCAAGTAGGAAGCGGGTCTTCTCTAACCCCTTCGGGAGAGGATGCTTCAGGTGAGGTTCCCTATCGCATTGGGTGCGGCAGTGGCGTGATGCCGTTCGTTGCTTTCGTTAACAAGGCCTTTCGCACAGCGCCAGCTGCTGCCCGCTATCCATCGGGGATTCCGAAGGAGCTAGCTGGGGGGGGGGATCAGGCATACTGATAGGCAAAGGAGGAGGGCCCAGCGAGGCTTTATTCAGGGGAGCCTCGGATGTGGGTCTGGTGTCTACAGCGTTGTTCAGGGGAGACGTTCTTCTATCGCCATGGCAGGTGTTAACGAGAGGACTCACAGAAATAGAGTCCAGAGAACTCTTGAGGTGGTCCAAGGATGGCTGGACGGGGTTGCGATGGTGTAGATTGAAGCTCATGGATGGAACGCGGCAACTAGTGACCCCAGATCTTGTGTACGTCAGCGGGGTGGCTCTAATAATGCGCGACCTGTGTAACCTGCACGCAATGTTAGGAGGTGAAGCGGAGATTATGGCCATAGATATGTCAGGCACCCGCTCGGGGGAGCCGCCTGACCCTATCTTGAAGGTGAGAGGGCTGCCGCTGGAGATGATCGGCTGGAGGAGGGTCCGTGTTGGTGGGAGGAGCCTACTCATTGAGACCGCCATGGTGGGGCAAGGTGCTCGCGACCGGGCTCGAGAAAGTAAAGGCGGGATGAGGCCGGTGGGGGAACCGACGAGCAGCGTGGCGCGGTGCCCTGCCGGTTCGCAGTCGGGGCAGCTGGACCAGTGCTCGGGAGGGGAAGCGTTGCGACCTGCGGGGGCGTCTTCTCATATTTTGCGCTTTGGAAGTTTTGGTGCTTTCGAGAAGGGGGGTTCTTCCGTATCCTTGCCCTTGGGGACTCGTGCAACCCATCATTTCCCCTCTCAGACCCCTATTCTCGTGGGGGATACTTCCGCCTACGTGGCGTCTGAGCAGCATAAAGATGCAAGAGGGCAGGATGGGTCGGCTACTTCGGATCTGGACCCGGTTGGTCTCTCAGGTATGGCAGATAAACCCGAGAAAGCTGGGTTATCTGGAGTCCAAAGGTGTCTTTTCGGCAGCTTTAAAAGCCCGATTGAGGCTCCAGTTTTGACGTTGATGCGACCGGTGGAAGAGAGCCAGGATTGTTCCGTGGAGGGGACAATCGGTCAGTGTCTGCAAGGGTGTGGCTCGGCGGTTCACGAAGGAGGCAAACAACCAGCCAAGGGGAAGGTGTCCTGCGAAGGAGTGGGCCAAGGCAGGGGTGCCAGACCGATGGAGGAGGGTGCTTTGAGGGAGGGGGACCTGGAGGGAGCTGCGCCTTGTTCGGATCCCGTGGGTGAGGGAGTAGCACCGCAGGCCATGGTGTCTGGGGAGGTTGACAGGGGGCGGTTGGGACGCAAGGATCGATGAGTGACCTTCTCCGATTTGGGGTGTGTTATGCCAAGAAATCTACCCAGGCGAGGAAGCAGCGGAGGGCGGCGATGCTCGCCGCGATGGAGCGAGGGTGCGGGGAGCGATTGTCACCGACCGACGCCTCGGCCCCCTGGAGCTCTCAGAACCGATTCCGCGTGTTGGACAGGGGGTGGCTGAGCTTTTGGGATCGGCCCCACCAAGGATGTCGCAGTGTTCCTTATACCGATGAAGATCCTTTCATGGAACATCAGGGTGCTGGGTCGGCCTGAAAACTTGAGGATGGGTGTATGGAACCTCATAGAAGATGCTAGAGCAGATATCTTCCTCCTTTAGGAAACTAAATTGTAGTCAAGAGTGGAAGCCATGTTGAGGGGATTGGATGGCGGTGGGCGGTTCTTGATGGTAGAACGGGGTGCGCAAGGCACCTCGAGGGGGATGCTGTCTGCGTAGAGGGGGGACTTTTTGACCTTATCTAGGAGTCGACATATGTATATTACCTTTCGTTGCAGCTACGAAGGAGGGAGGATGGTTTAGAGTTCCTCGTCACGAATGTTTATGGGCCGAGTAGCGGTGAAAGGATTGCTCTGGTGGTTGAGCTTGAGCAATTGAGCGCTTCTGCTAGGGCATGAGTATGGATCATTAGGGGCGATCTTAACGTTACCTTGCTCCCCGACGACAGACCGATGGGAGGCGACAACAGGGAACTTGGATCGGAGGAGTTTTGTGGGATGGCCCACAACTTGGGGCTGTCAATTATTGATGCGGTGGGATGTACTTTTACTTGACGTAACGTTAGATCCCGCTCCAAACTGGACAGATTTCTTCTCTCCCCGACTGGGGCCGAGAGGTTCCTGCTCTCACGTGCGTGGGCTCTTCCATGTTCTTATTCAGACCATATGCCTATCATTTGGTTGTATGGGAAGGAGGGAAGGCACATATTCTTCTTCCGTTTCGAGAAAAGTTAGCTACTAGAGGCTGGGTTTCGGGAGAAGGTGGAGGAGATTTGGAGAGGGTGTCCGACTGTGGGCTCGGCGTTCGCGAAGTTCGCGGTGAAGCTTTCGACTTTGAGGTCCTTCCTTTTCTCTTTCGAGAAGGAGGTCAGGACGAGGTGAAGGGCGAGGAGGGGAGAGGTCCAAGCCGAGGTTGCTAGGTTGGACCGTCTGGATGATGAAAGGGAGCTGTCTGAGGCGGAGCTCAAGGAGAGGCAGGGCCTCCTTGAGGAGCTTCTACTTGAGGACAGGAAGGAAGAGGTGGAATGGCGTCAAAGATCTTGGCAAAAGTGGCTTCGGGAGGGGGATGCCAACATGAGGTTCTTCCACTCCGTGGCGTCTGGGCGGCGGAGAAGAAATCACATTCACGAGGTTGAGGTGGGGGAGGGGTTCGGGTTTTTGGAGAAGATGCTATCGGCTGGGCTTTGAGGAGGCACTTTGTGGAGGCCTTTAGGAGGAGATAAGGGAGTGGTTGGGGGTGGCTGGGGACGAGAGTGGAGGTCCTGTCGGTGGAGCAGGCCGAGGGTCTTCTTCGCCCTTTCTCGGTGGAGGAGGCGAAGAGGGAGGTTTGTGACCTTAGCGTGGACGGCGCCCTTGGACCGGACGGCTTCCCGGTGTTCTTTTATCGAGAATTCTGGGATCTTTTGAAGGAGGAGGTCTTGGACGTGCTTAATGAATTGAGGGAAGGAAATAAAGGATTAGAGAAGATCAACTGGGGGTTACTGTTCCTGCTGCCGAAGAGGGACACCCCATTGCAGGTGGAGGACTTTCGGCTTATTGCACTTTCGAATGGGATTTACCTCATCATTGCGAAGATCTTGACGAATAGGTTGAAAGGGGTTCTGGACTCGATGCTACTTCAGGGCCAATCATCCTTCATTCCGGGGAGGCAAATGGCGGATGGCTTAATAATGGCCACAGAGATTTGTCTTGATTGGCAACGTTCGAAAACGAGAGGAGCCTTATGGAAAATTGATTATGCGAAGGCTTATGACTCTGTTAACTGGAGGTTCTTATGGGTGTCTCTTCGGAGGAGAGGCTTTCCGGAGCTGTGGGTGGACTGGATGAAGAGATGCGTCACTACCTCTTTATATGCTATCTTGGTGAATGGCAAGTCGGAAGGAGGTTTTTTTCAGCCGTAGCGAGGGGTGAGGCAGGGATGTCCACTGGCCCCTATGTTGTTTGTCATCATGGCGGATGCTCTAGGGTCCTCTTTAACCAGGCGAATGCGGCATGTTGGTGTGGGGGCTTCCGTAGGGAGGACATCTCCATCCCTTTGTTACAGTATGCTGACGATACGATTCTCTTCTTGGGGGCACTGACGAGCAGAATTCTAATGCGATACAGCTTGCGGACATCTTTGGCAAGCTCTATAGTTTGGATATTAACATGGCTAAGTCGGCGGTCATAGCCTTCGGGATGAATGAAGCGGACAGATCAAACTTGGCGGAGTCAACAGAGTGCTCGGTGGGGAGTCTATTGATTCATTACTTGGGTTTACCGCTAGTCGATGGGAAACTCAGGAGGGCAGATTGGGAGGAGTTGGTGCAGAGGATTGAGCAGAGGCTGGCAGGATGGAAGGCAGTTACTCTATCACGTGGGGGGAAGCTGATTCTTCTGAAGCACGTCCTGTCAGCTATACCTATCTTCTTCTTCTCCAGTAGATTGATGCCAACGGGAGTTAGAAGAAAGATTGAGTCTTTTATGAGAAGGTTCTTCCGGTCCAACGGGAAACAACATGACTCTGGATTACACTTAGTAAGCTGGGAGGACATCACAAGGGGGCGCAATGAGGGTGGCCTTGGGGTTAGAGATTTGGAGTGCATGAATAAGGCTCTTATCGCTAAATGGGCCATCCGAATTTGGGGTTCGTCCTCTTCGTTGGTTGTGGGACTTCTGAGGAAGATTTACGGAATCAGATGCGATCTGGAGCCTAAGAGAGTGCGGTACGAATCTCGGCTTTGGACCGGTATACGCACGATCATGTCGTGAATGGCGTCTAGGCTCAGACTGAAAGTGGGGGATGGAGAAATATTCAGATTCTGGCGCGGTGATTGGGCTGGTGAGGGTAGTTTGGAGGTCAGATTCACTCGCCTCTTCTCCTTGGCAGCTATGAAGGAGGCACTGCTTTTGCAGATGGCAGATGGGGGAGTGTGGGCGCCGCTGTTCCTGGTTGACCTCTCTGACCAACGTTTGGACGATTATCTCTCCTTGTTGTCTGTCCTTCCGTAGTCCGAGGAATTCTCGCAGGGCCGAGATCATTTCTACTGGAGTGGCAGTGCTTTCTCGGTTAAGAAAGCATACATTGACTCGAGGAGGGACGAGGAGCTTGATAATGAGCCGTGCCAGAACATGTATGTGGTGTGGGTGGCGTGGATTCTGGCTAGAGTAAACATCTTTCTTTGGTGCCTAAGAAGGGGTCGCGTGTGTGACAAGTCTCGGAGGGGGCATCTCCTGCGGCTTGCTGACAAGCAATGCGACATGTGTGAGGAGGCCGACGAGGATTCCGAACAACTGTTCTTCAAATGTACGACATCCATGCGGATTCGGAGAGAGATAGGGATTCCTTGGGTGGAGTGCAATTGGGGGCGGGGGGGTCTTCTGGAGCTCGGTCCGGAGGGTCGGCAACAACTCTAGTGATGACTGTTCTAAACCGTTTGCTGTTCTCTGGGCCATTTGGCTCGGACGAAACGACCTAATCTTCAAGAATCATAGGTTTTATAGTGAGAATGTAGTGTCACACTGTAATGCGCTTTATAATTTTTGGATCTCACGGTAATGTACTCTAAACCTTTTTAAATGATTTTTTTTCAGACGGTGATCCCCGTAGTGGGGACTCACCCGTTTTAACATAAGAAATCCCTCTATTACATACCCCAACAATGGCGTTTTCTACTTTTGTCTGGACGATTTAATTTGGTTAGGAGACTTTCTGTACTAGATCCCTCATCTCGTGGTGTTGGTTGTGGAGTCGAGAATGAAAATTGGGATGTCTTGGGATAACATGGCCTAGTCTTCCTGCTTCCATCATGACCTTTTGGGCTAGCGATTGGTTGAGTTTTTGGAGCTGGTAGAATTCGTTTCTCCCATGGAAAGTCCCATTGCTGGCAGGACCACTAGTTGTGGGCCGATGACTCTTTCTTTGTGAAGAAGGCCTACAAGATGGCTCTTTGCATTGCTTGTTTTTGACCCCGAGATTGTAGTGCCGGAGATCAGTCAGTTTTACAGCTGGAGAGTTCCCAAACAAGTCTAGGTTTTTCTGTGGCTGCCTGAGAGGGATCCAGTGATGATGAGGGTCTGAAGGACTAGGTTATTCTAGCAGTCTAGTAGCTCATGTTAGTGCTGTATAGAGGAGGCAGAAGATGTTGGCCATCTTTTCTTTTCCTACTTTATATCGAGGGACATCTAGGCAAAGGTTGATATTGATGAGGTCACTGTTATGAGTGCCCTCGCTTTCTAGGATTCTATTGGGAAATTCAGAGTTGTCTTGATGGATAAGAAGATCTGGATGATGGCCATTCTCTGGGCAATCTAGCTTGTGAGGACTGCAGTGTTTTTTTTGCGGCGAGAGTTCTTACGGAGAATATTTTGGAACCTGTTGAGATCCTACGCTACTCGGTCTTTGTAATTTTTATACTTAAACTTATGATCATAAAGTTTTTGGTGCCCTTTTTTACGATGTCACACCCGTTTTTCTTTTAAAAAAAATCTCAAGTAGCTTCTCGTACTGATGTGTCAAGCACAACAAATCTCGAGATTTCCTCGATAACTTCCTAAAAGTCATGTTTCAAAATTTAAGCCTTTTCAATCTAAAAGTACCTAAAATCTGGCCTTTACATTAGAGGGTTGTGATTTGATGATGGACATGACTTAACCATGATCACATAAATTGATGAAGACTCGATAAAAGAAATTGAGCACAAAAAGCAATATAACCTTGATATTGAATGCTTTGATGCACTACCTCTCCAAGGGAAATGACAACCATGATTTATGATATCCACCTAATAAGCTCGTCCAAAGTATTGCAAACTCATGCATGGTTCAGACCTCCAGGTTGAGAGTGGCATTGGAGTTAACCCCCCACAAATGATCGGAATGTCGATGAAAGTTGAAAACTGATGAATATATGTCAACAACTGGTTGATTTTGGATCGACTCAACTCTTCTATTCTAGAAGAAAGGAACCCAATCGATCTAATATGATAGTTTGTAAACTTTTATATAAACAAACTCCAAATCACTATTCCGTTTTAGTAAGACCGTGATAACATAAGTGCCTACTTATCTTCCTTAGAAAACTCCTTACTCTTCTAAGACACCACATGAAAACTCGATTTCTCCAGCAACTTAGCCACCACAAAACTGTTTGGTACCTATTTTCAAATAAACCTTTACATGCTTCAACGTAGATTCCAAACGTACAATATTAGCTTTCTAATCACTACAACACCTTCCTATTATTCGTTGCCTTCTCTTACCCCTTATGCCCCTCATTTTCGAAGTCACAATATTCATGGAGATGCCATCTCCCCTTCCCTTAAAATCCTGTCGCTTATCTTAATTGCGCCATTAGATGCTCCCTCCCCTTCTCATCTGACATAACATGTTGACTTCTTGAAGAACGAGTCCTCCGATCACAAACCATTTTCTGAGATCTACCAGCATCACCCCTCCTTTCACATCCCTGATATGATTCCTCTTTCTTCAGTTTGTGATGCCCCCTCGTGTCTGCATAATTAGGCCCCATCTTTTTTTTGACGCTCAAAAAAAGGGGGAAGCACTCAGAGGTGTTCGCCCCAATGCATTGAAAAAGTAGAGAAGAAAGTACTTACAAGAGGAAAGAACAAAACAAAACCGGAAGGTATCCAAGAAGAGATACCTCCGTCGCAAACAAAACACGCTACCCAGAAGTCCAATCAAGAAGAAAACGCGTTGCCGAGATACATATATTCTCCCTGTAGAACCGCTGCTGAGCAAAAAGTGCCTCGTTTCTTCCCAACCAGATGCTCCACAAACGTGCAATCGGGTCCACCAGTTCCACCCTAGATCGGCCCCCAGAATTCACCAAGCTCTCGCAAAACGCATCAAAAGTCGAGAGATTCAGCCAGCCCAGGTCATCCCAGAGAGCACGAACACGGCCGCAATGAAAGAAGAGGTGCTCGATTGTTTCCCTCTCCGTGCCACAGAGACCACAATTGTGCGAGACATTGGGAAACATAATTGCACAACGGTCTCTAGTGAATAGTCTACCACGCCGAAGGAGCCAAAGGAAAATGCCAATCCGCTCCGGGAGCTTGAGTCCCCAAAAGAAAGTACAGTCACGCAAGAAGGTAGCATCGTCCCCCACAGTGGGAGTAATAAGAGCGTGGTACGACTTCCTGTAAGAGAAAGAACCGTCCTTCCAAGCCAAGTGATCACGGCCCCCAGTGGGCTTAGTAGCATCCGTGAGGAAAGCCATCAAGGAGGTGAAATCGTCCAATCGCTGGTCCGATAAATTAGCAGCAAACAAGGGGCACCAACAGCCACCGTCCCAGCAGGAGGCCACGGTGGCATCTTTGTCAACCACCAACGCGAACAAACGAGGGTACAAGTTCTGGAGAACACCCCTCCCGGTCCAATCATCCGTCCAGAAGCGGAACGAATTCCCATCGCCGAGCAATTGTTTAAATAAGGATCTGTTGCGATTAAAAGCACATATCACACCACGCCACAAAGATGAAGTGTGGCCCTCCAGCCGCCCCCGAGAAGCAGAAATCAAATCGACCCCCACCGCCTCCCTCAGGCAATTTAGCATGAAATTCTCCTCCCGACCCCACACCCTAATAGCCCATTTGAGCAAAAGGGCGTCGCTCACCACCTCCAACCGCCTCACACCCAAGCCCCCCTCCCGCTTAGGCCGCATAACGTCAGCCCAACCCACCAAGTGAACCCCCCTCCTCCTTTCTCCCTTCCTTCCCCAAAGAAAGCCCCGCATACACTTCTCCAGCCTCACCCGGATCCCCTTTGGCATACCACGCACAGATAAGAAATATATTGGGATCGAAGATAGAACGGATTTGAGTAGAACTAACCGCCCCCCTGGATAGAAGAGCCGCGCGCCATCCGACCAACCGAGCCTCCATCTTCTCCACCACCGCCTTCCAATCGCGAATCCGGGCGCGGCCGACCGTCAACGGCAAACCAAGATACGCTAAAGGGAGGCCGCCCGGAGAAGAGCCCATCATCCGGCCACAATCCGCGGCCTCCTCCCGAGACATTGGAGGGTCCACCCTCGATGAAGCAGATAGTGTCATCAGCAAACTGAATTAGTGGAACCTGATAGGGACCAAAAGAGCATCCGCGGGTGAGTCCAGCCGCGGCCACACCATCAATCATACGAGGCAATACATGGCTTTTAGCAAAATATGACATGGCTTTTGTTGAGAAGTGGTTCAACCAATGAATGCTAGTCTGGACATCCAACACTAAAATTGTTGGTACCGCATTCCTTTTGCATGATCTTAGGTCCTGGTGACCACATCTTTGTCATCAAGAGGATTGTTGTGTTCGTCAGTTGCAGACATACCCCATCCCCTCATTATCTTTGTGCATTGCTTCACTCCCAGTGTGCCTCTTCCTGTAATTGTTACTTTGAGCTAGATTTGCTAGCAACCGTTGGAGGTTAGCATCAACCATCCCTTCTGTCATGCGAAAAGAGGGAGCCACCCTAAGATGTGTTAACATGGATCACACTTCCATTGAGGTCCCTATAAGATGCCTTCGTGAATCCAAAAGTTGTAGTACACCCGAGTTAGTATGGACGTAATTTCATAGTCTCATTCGTTCTGAATGCTACTTTAAGAACATAAACCATATGACAAACTGAGGAGACCTAGGATGTAGAATATCATAACATGGTCAATTTGGCAGATTTGGATCACTCCGCTAATGGGATCTGAGCCGGGATCAAGTGCGCAACATCCCTAGCTTAATCGGACGTTGACTGTTATTTGGGAGTTGAGCTTGTCTGCAACTAGCAAACAAATCCAAGGTTTTAACTAAATCTGCAGTCAGTTACAAGTGGATTTGATTTTGGCGTGTCACCAAAAAAGAGGAAGTTAGAGTTCAAGGGGGCTCCCAAAACATGTCCTCCACCCATCACAATTTTTACGAAATCCTCAAGCCGTCCTTTGGGGATTATTGGTTCCAAGTGCCCCTCGTGCTTTATCGCATGTATCACTATAAGACCAATACCGAAGGAAATACTGTTATCGATGAAATCTGTGACGTTGTCGCTACAAGCAGACTCCAACCCCCAAACAAAAGCAATCAAGTGTGTTGCATCTGTACCATTTGGAGTTGCATTTATGCTATGGATCCAAAAGATAACCCTGTAGATGTGGAGTCTAATGGTTGATGACGGTTTTCACCAAACATCCAACCACATAATAACCTAGAAAGGGTTAGGTTATTCTCCAATATCCCAAAAACATAACTCCCTTGAATAATCCAAATGGCACCATGAGGGTCCATCTTGGGGAAGCGTAGCCATAACGAGGTTCCAACAAAAGAAATCCTAGGTGTCTAGCCACCTTGCATCGGAAAGTTGCCATCAAAGGAGTTTACTATATGCCATGGAACCATGTTGCTGCTGCCAAAATGAACATCGAGTCCGTCATCATCTTTTTGCCCCCCCTATGTCATGTTGCAATAGGTGTGGTGGATAACCCTCAGACCATAATTACATGTTGACGTAGAGCTCCCATGTCGATTGAAACCATCAACATTGGGGACTTTTACATTATTTATACACAAAGTCTTCCTTCCCTTGATAATACCACTGTCGATTGCTCCCTTAACTAACTTGGACAAACAAAGTTTTATATCACATAACCTGACAAGAGACATAACCAACCGAATCTCTATGCATACATGCAAAGTGGCCCTAACCCCTGCACTGGAAGGAGATAACATCTTGAGGCCCCCGTACGTTGGACGGGGTGTGCCTCTTAACCTCATTTCTCAGAGTTGACTACGCCCAAATCCCATTTGTCTAACCCGAAATCCTAAAGTGAACCTTACTATCCAAATCTTTTCCATTCATTCCTTAGTTCTTTGTCGATTACATTTAATTTTAATGATCAACCTTAGAACATTGACTTTGAAGTTTTAGGAGACTAGCCTAAGTCATCGGTCGATTAATGTCCCTCTGATAATGGACCTGAACTTTCTGGAAAAACAACCTTCAATCAAATCATCACTAAACCTGATCGACTTATTTTGTTTTAGGTGGTTCTAAGTTTTTTCTATCGACTAATTTGACTGACCTTGATGTTTCCTTTGCATCGGTTGCCAACTACCACCTAATTCAACTTTATACCATTAAGTAACTACTTAGCCTAATGGAGTCTATTAATGGGACCCTAAACCACCGTTCTCAACATCAAAACGAAGAAATCACTTCTAACTAGCTTTTGTTCCAACCATTGTGAGTGTGGATGATATTATTTTCTTCATCAAAGGAGTGTGTAGGAGGTTAATGGGATCTCCATGATTGTGGAATTTTTGATGACTTTTGTGGGGAATTGTTGTCAATTGCGAAAAGTCTATATTCTCCCTTCTCAGGCTTTTATCGT
Source organism: Ottelia alismoides (assembly GCA_037367405.1). Taxonomy (NCBI): domain Eukaryota; kingdom Viridiplantae; phylum Streptophyta; class Magnoliopsida; order Alismatales; family Hydrocharitaceae; genus Ottelia; species Ottelia alismoides. The sequence goes on along the minus strand of JAZKJV010000016.1, from coordinate 533,455 downwards.
AGGAGGCAACTGAGCGTTGGCAGAATCTCAATGCTCCATGTGCAATTGACTAATTTGACTGACCTAGATGTTTCCTTTGTATCGGTTGCCAACTACCACCTAATTCAACTTTATACCATTAAATAACTACTTAGCCAAATGTAGTCTATTAATGGGATCCTAAACCACTGTTCTCAACATCAAAACAAAGAAATCACTTCTGAGTGTATAGGAGGTTAATGGGATCTCCATGATTGCGGAATTTTTTGATGACTTTTGTTGGGAATTGTTGTCAATTGCGAAAAGTCTATTTTCTCCATTCTTGGGCTTTTAACGTAGGAGGCAACTGAGCGTTGGCAGAATCTCAATGCTCTATGTGCAAGTTTGTCACTCACTTGGGACTCCCCATGTCTTATGGCATACTTTGGCAGGCAAATTGGCTTCCATTGGTGAAGAAGTTGGAGCACGAGCTGACGAGTTTGAGGACGACTTGTCTTTCCTGGGGCAGTAGCCTTGTGCTTCTGACAACGTGTTCTTTTCAGCTTTTCGGATGTTTTTTCTCTGCTCGACTTTTGTTGGTGGGGGTGTGTTTGCGTCTTGAAGCTAACGTCCACCCACCTTTTATTCTAATGGCAATTCTCTCTCTCATGATTATGTTTGGTGCATCATCTCAAGAATATTTCTCACCAAGAATGTAACATTGGTCATCTTGAAGAGAATTTCACCCTAGTCACATTTTCGCGATATTATTGTGTCTATTTGGCTCGTGTGTATGCTATGATTTGACTTAAACATGTACACAATTTTCTTTGAATTGGACATTGCCAACCATGGATTAATAAAGCTAAACTTTCAACTATTAAATTTTCCTAAAAAACCAACTTTTCTTAAAATTGCAGTTTTGGGGGTTGGTAGTGTCCAAACAACTACACCAAAACCTTTTCCCACAATTAAGTAGGATCAAAAACATGGATTCTTTGCCTCCCTTCAGATCTATCTTGGGTCAATCTCGAGCTTATATCCAAAAAATTAAGATCCCTTCATATTGTCTCACTCCAACACTTCTTGGATTGTCCTCGTCCTCTCTTAGCCGGCTCAACATCCCAAAACTCGCATCTCCTAACCAGTGCGTCAGCTAACCTCCTTTGCAAATGGCCAAATCATCGTAAGCGGTTTTCTCGCATCTTATCCTCGATCAGAGCTACATCATCTTTCCTTTTGATTGCATCATTCCGAATCCGATCTTCACATATGTGTACACACATCAACCTTAGCATTTTCATTTATGCTACTATCATTCTTTGCACATGTCTATGGTTTACATGGCAACATTCAGATCATAGAGCATACCAGGTCTTATGGATGCTTTGTAGAATTTTCCTTTGATTTTTAAAGAATTTTTCTTATCACTGAGAACAACAGAGGCTTCTCTCCGCTTTAGCCATCTTGTATGTATTATATTAGTAACATCTCCATCAATTTCCCCATCATATTGCAAAATAGATCTCAGGTATCTAAAGATCTCTGTTCCGAATGTTATCAGACCAATCTTCACATCGATTCCTTCATCATTGCTTCCACATAAAGTGCACTCCACATATTTAATCTTAGCCCTACTTATACGAAATCCTTTAGTCTCCAATGCATGTTTTCATACCCCAACCTTCTCATTTATTCCATTCTAGTCTCATCAATCAACATAATATCATCATCATATAATATACACCAAAGTATCTCATCCTGAATGTGACTTGTCAACTCATCTATAATCAAAGTAAAAAAATGGACTCAAAGTTGAACCTTGATGTAAACCAATGTTGATGTCAAAATAGTTAGTCTTCTCAGTCTGGATCCTTACACAAGATAAAGTCCTATCATACATATCCTTTTTGAGGTTGATGTATAGGACATGTACTTGTCTCTTCTCTAAAATTCTACATAATATCTCACGTGGGACATAATCATAAGCCTTCTCCAATTCAATAAAAACCATATGGAGGTTCTTTCTTTTAGCTCTATAAATCTCAATTGTTCTCTTCAGCAAATGGATGGCTTCAATAATTGAGTGACCTGGCATGAATCCAAATTGGTTTTCTTTTAATTCGGAAACTTGCTTCAACCTTCTTTCGATCACAAGTTCCCAAATTTTCTTGTTAAGAAATAGAAAGCGGAAGCGAAAACTTGGAAAAATGATAAAGAACATATGAAGAACGGGATTTAACGTGGAACCCTACTCCGTGAGGAGCGGGATGAAACCACGGGAGAAGCCCTCAAAGGGGCGTGTTATGCATTGCACTTTCTCAATGGATACAGGAGGTATGGGGATCCTTATATAAAGCCTCTCCAGAGCCTCCAAGTCCCACCACTAGACGATGTGAGACTAAACACTGGATGGGGTAAATGGATCTTCTCCAGGATCCATTTACCCTACTACAACTCAATAGGCGTACATAACAAATACTCTAACACTCCCCCTCAAGCTGGAGCATGCAATGCTCAGCTTGGACAAACAGAAAGAAGCTCAACTCAACGCTACAAGACACTATGTACAATATCAACCCAACGTGCACATTGCTGCAGTCGAAGACGTTGCTTCTCATGCCGTGCAGGTGAGGAGGACGAACGAGCTGGAGTGTGAGTCTGCTGAATCTCCTCGTCGGAGAGCATGTGCTCTGAACTGTGCCTGTCAGAGACGCTGCAACTGGAAATGAGTTTCCTCGTCGGAGTACTTTGGCCTGCCACAATAATGTGGACAACTGCTCCATCTCTGAAAAAGGGTCAAACTAAAAAAGGCCGTGGCTGTGCAATACTCGTCGGAGTCCACAGTCGCTGGAGAATGGAGTCTGAAAGAAGTCTCCTCGTCGGAGAACTGGGTCTCTCCCATCTGGCTCAGAGAATGGTGCACTACTCTGGTGTACATATGATACCACATGAAAACCCTTGCCAACTCTGGAGTCCCTATGGCTCACATGAAAACTCTGGCCGAAGCAACAATAATGGATGGCGACCACAACAAAAGATGATAAACATGTGCTCATCTGAAAATGACCGTATACTCGTGCGTGTCTGAAAATGAGTCTCTCTCTGGAGAACTCGGAAAATGGGCCTCAACATGGAGTGCCTCGATCTTGGACTCTGACCGATCTGTCGATTCTGAATCTGCGCATCAAACTGGGACTCAGAATCTGAACTTCGAGTCTGGAATTGTGCATGAAAAAAAATCTTCATCCGAAAATCTTGTAGAGTCTGAAAATCTGGATGGTCTGATGAATCTCTGAAGCTGGAAGAAGACCTGTGACTCTACATCATACTCTCCCTTTCTCCCATACTTGTCGGAAAACAGAGAAATCGACAAAGTTGGGAGAAGACAACATAATGGGAAAAACAAAACGTGGAATTTGCGGCTTTTCATTTTTTTACAAGACGTCACATTTTTTTAAGCCGTTCCATTTTTTTAAGGCTTTTGCATCATTTTTTTTGAATTCATTTTTTTTTAAATTACGTGCGGCTCCTTTTTTTTTAATGCACGCGCCTTTTTTTGAAACAATGATTTCTTTTCTTTTTTTTTGAAACAACAATTTGTTTTTATAATGGGCCTGCCTCCCCATTTTTTTCCTCTTTTGGCCAACTTCCCTTCATTTTCTTTTCACATTTTTTAAATAGAAGCAGTACGTGCACTGACCCTAATTAGGGTTCCCCCATTTGGGAACCCTCAAGGACCGCCGCCGCTTGGAGAGAGCCACGGGGCTCCTGGATGCGCAGTGCGACGGGAGATCGGATGGGGAGACTGCCTGGGCGAGGGAGCAGAAGCTTTGTCCGGCAACGACGATGGGGGAGAGGCGTGAGATTATGGAGGTGCAGCTAGGGCTCGCCTCGAAGGAGCGGAGGAGGTAGCGCCTGGAACTCGTGCGCGCGTGGTGGAAGGAGCACGCCGACTGGACGATGAAGGAGCACCGCTGGATCTGGAGGGCACCGCCTGGGCGTGTCGCTACGCCTGGGACGTCTGCCTGGGCGTCACAGATCAGAGTGGCGTTGGGTTATTTGTTGCTCGCGCGGCTGCTTGGAGCCGCTTGGAGGATGCACGCGCGACCTGCAGTGTTGGTGCACCATCGGGCTCGCGCGAGGGCACCGCGCACCACGACGGCGCTCCTGCGACGCCTGGGGTTGGAGACCTGCGCGTGGAGAGGAGTTCACGCAGAAGGGGTCTGCAGGTGAATACGAACGCATGCCACCTGCATGCACTGAAGACACACGATCGCCTGGAGAACTGCCACCGCCTGGTGGCTCTGCCTGGGTGAAGGAGTTGTCGCTGGGGCTTTGACAGGGGGTTCGCCGCCAGAGAGTCTGAAAGATGTGCCCCCGATGGTCGAGCTTCTTCGAATGGGGATGCGTGCGAGAAGGATTGCGCCGCCACCCCTGCCTGGGGCCAAAGGGATCGGAGGATGCCACTGCTGTGATTGAAGAAGCAGGGTCTTGCGCGCAACCCTCGCGTTGGGTTGAACTCGAGATGGGCGATGGTGCCGCCTTTAGATTTAGGGTTTCCAGTAAAACCCTAGAACAATAAATCTCTGATCTTGTACAAATCACAAATGTAATAATCTCCAGGAACAATAAACGAATCTCGAATAAATGATGAACGAATATAAAAATCCTCGAGAATCGACCCGCTCTGATACCATGTTAAGAATTAGAAAGCGGAACCGAAAACATGGAAAAATGATAAAGAACATATGAAGAACGGGATTTAACGTGGAACCCTACTCCGTGAGGAGCGGGATGAAACCACGGGAGAAGCCCTCAAAGGGGCGTGTTATGCATTGCACTTTCTCAATGGATACAGGAGGTCTGTGGCTCCTTATATTGTCTCTCCAGAGCCTCCAAGTCCCACCACTAGACGATGTGGGACTAAACACTGGATGGGGTAAATGGATCTTCTCCAGGATCCATTTACCCTGCTACAACTCAATAGGCGCGCATAACAAATACTCCAACATTCATAGTGTGACCCATCAGCTTGATACCTCTGTAATTTGAACAATTTTAAATATCCCCTTTGTTCTTATAAAGAGGCACCACGCGACTTCTCCTCCAATCTTCAGGCATTTTCTTATTTCGCTAAATAACATTGAATAAATTTCTAAGCCAAGTCAAACCACGCTCACCTAAAACTCTCCATACTTCTACAAGAATGTCATCCGGTTACACCTGGCCGAGGTCTCATAACCTTCAAAGCCTCCTCTACTTCCTTTCATTGTATTGGTTGGTAGTGTCCAGTCCAAATAAAAATTGGTCCATCTTTACATCCGCATTATGCTTCATGACTCTAAGGTCGCACACCAAAATATATAGCCTATAGAATTGCAGGCTTGCAGCCTCATTACCTCGGCCCATGTCTCCTCTCAAATTACAAAGCTGACAGGTGTGCCGGTAAACTCAAATACAAACGACATTTGGATGATTACAGTATTTTTTTCAGATAGAAAGACAGGGGTGAATATCCAAAGTGATGTACACCTAAAAACATATTAATCACATATAAAAAGTACATCCACTGGGACGAAAAAAAGACTTGACATGAGCCACTGCATTTTCCACATATGACCTGGTGTAAAACTGCCACTTTTGTAATCAGTTTTCTGAAGCATCTTCATTGATGGGGATCTTACGTATAATTTCTGCCTGTTTTTGTAACATCTGTAATTTATACTTTTAGGCCTATGGAAGAACAGAGACTTCGTTATGGGCCATTCTTGTACAATCTCACAACGATGGTGCTTTGGATTCATTTTGTTCTGCATCTTTTCTGGGTTCGCTTTGATGCAAGAAAATTGTGAGATCATCATCTTCTTTGCTTCTGTCTTGGCTTGTTTTGGACACAAGATTTTTAACTTTGGTTACAATACATTGGTCTTATAGCTTAACTGTTGTTTATATTTTATGTTTGCACTAAAAAAAGTTTTATATCGACAGACAGACTGATCTTACAGTTGTTTTAGAACAAGCGGTCAATGTTTATACTTCACAGCTGGAGCATTTCCTTGAATTTATAGGGTAAGCTTTTCATGTCCATTTAGTTTGTACTTTTCTGCCATTGAGGTTCTTCATTGTTTCCTTTTGTTTTGGTGTTGAAATTTACTCGGACAACCATTTGGAAGTGTTCTTTTCCGTGTTCCGAGAAACTTAATAATGTGTAGAAAGTCTCTTTAAATAAGGTCCTGTAACTGGAAGTGGTTGAATTATGAAAGGAAGCACTTGCGGTGATTAATGAGTAAAAGTGAAAAGAGAACGAGTTATAAACCATGTTCACCCATTTATGGAAGGATAGAATATTTTAACATGCAAAATGATCTTGTTAGTGGACAGGGATGAAAAATGAATCAAATATCCAATTATCATATCCAAAGAACTATAAAATATGGTTATTAATTTTTGATATTAACTGGATATTAATTTGATTGAGGAAATCAGTTGTAAAAAGATATAAATACTTACACGATAATAATTCAAAAATCTGAATCTGGATTCAGATATTCATATACTATAATGATAACCTGAACAACTAAGGGTCCATTTGAGGGTCACGATCATGAACGTGATGTTATGATGATTTCTCAGTTAAGAACATTTATATGGTGTTATACATTCTTAATTTTGGACCCTGATGATCTTGTAAGGGATTGGAAATCATTATGTGAAATCTAAGGTGTCTTCCAGAGTAAAGATCTTCATGTGGCTCCGTACTGCATAGAGCTAGAATCTTGAGGGGGGGGGGGTGTGCAGATGTCTCTTGCATGTTGTGCTTTGGTGCACACACACACACACACGCAAAACACATATGCACACACACACACACACATTTGCAACCATATCCACACCCATGCACACACACATACACACGCACACATACACATACACAAGATTTAGATAGTCGAACCATTACGGCTTTTCACCTAGTGTGTCATTTTACGTGTGTTGGTTTTGCATTGTGCTTCTTTTTGGCATGTGAAGAAGAAATAATTTTACAAAAAAAACACGTCAAGGCACACAACCTTACCAAGGATTTAACATTTGTTTGAAAATACACACCTTCACATAAAATGCATTTTTACCAAGAATAACAATGAGAATGGCGAAGCCTTCTCCCACTTTAAGTAGGGTCAGTTACATGGATTCTCGCTCTAATCCATGTTGAAAGATCCGATTATTTTTACGCTGGCTGTCGTCTACCTAACGTAACACATGCAAGGAGGGGTTTGAACCCTGGTTTTTTTGGGTGATAGACATACTGTACTACAACTAGACCATTTGAAAGATCCTTCTAAAATATTATCGAAAAATAAAACACAAACCGAACATATCGTAATGGAAGGATTAAGAATGAAGCTTGGAATCACATCGAGATGCAGAGCTCAGATAATAGCTTCATTATAACACTTTTGACTAGTAGAACTCACTAATGGACTACTTGAAAAATGAGGGAGCTAGTGTGCATGTTTAGAATGGATAGGAGGTGCTGATAGGAAGGTATAGAGGAGGTCTTTAAACATACTGTTTTAAATAAACTAGCCGTAAACAACTACCTTACTTAGCTTTCAACCACTGATGTATTGACGCATGGCAGGTGTACATGTAGACATGTGTTTTCCATATAAGGTTAGGCGAAATGGCTACATTTCTTTACATTCAATTTAAAGATATACCGGGGCAAGATTATGTGTACCAATGCAGTAGTATTTTTAAGGTAGGTCACAAAACCACAAAGTGTACCTCTCATTGTATGTTGAGCTGATGCAGTAATCATGAAAAGTTTATCTATGCATGGTATGGTGAGCCGATGCAATTGTAGTAAAAAGTGTACCGATGCGATATAATGGTATACCAGGTAATGGTATACCATCGCAACAATGTGATATTGGCCCTACTTGATTTTCGAAGTGTGGAGTTCAAGTTTGAAGGTTTTGTACAAAATAGCTTACACTATATTATTACAAGCTTACTCGATAAAGAGAAGCAAAGCACTTGTTCTTGTCTTTATATAGTCCCCGTGAGATAACACAGTTCACCTTAACCAGCTTTTTAGTATTCTGAATCAATCATTTCCTTGAACTAATCTCATGCAGCTTTGGTTATGCAATATTGTTAATATCTAGGAAAAACAATTACTGTTACTTTTATTTTTATTAGAACTTGGATGTTTCAACATTGTACTCACTTAAATGGTCTGATGGTAGTGCAGTGCGCCTACCACTCAAAAGACCAGGGTTCAAATCCCCCTTGTGGGGTTGCTTTGGGTAGTCGACAACTAGCGTAAAAAATAATCCATGCGGCCGATCCTACTTATAGTGGGAGAAGGCTTGGCCATTTTTAGATGTTTCAACATCCTTCGATTTTATTTATAGTCAAGGTTGGTGGATGGAAAGGAGGGTTTCAAGTTATGTTGCCCTGTACTTCGCTAAATTAATTGCATATTTTTATCTTGTTTTGTATGACACAAAAATCTTTAAATGCAAAATGCATCCCTTAAGATTTAGATCTCAAATCCCTTGATTAGTAGAATTGCTTGGAGCATCAAAGCCAAAGCCATGCTAACATGGGCTAGGATATCCAGGTCATAACCGATCTCTGTGATCTGAGGACTTCATCTTTCAGCCTCAAATACCGACAAAAAAACTGTTCACATGCAACTATAAGCCATTAACTTTAGGCTGCTCTGAACTTGAAAAGAATTGCATCTTAATCACAAAGAAAACAAAATGATGAACGTCAATTGTCTCAAGTTGATCAGGTAACCAACAGTTCTTTTATGGGTTGTTTATGCGAGTTCGGAGATCTTTAAAGATCCCTCTTGTCAAATCGTTGTTCCGAGAACACGTCTCTCATTGCCATTCTCAGTCCTTTAGATGGCACGAAACAGCCCAACGGACCACATCCTCCCAACACCATGGAAGCCTTGATAGTTGATACGTCAAGTCCAACGGATTCTAGAGTGGTAAAATACGCAAGACGCTATCTTTCAAAATATTATTGGAAATAAGGGAAACCATTTTTTGATGCGCAATCATTGCAATCTCGCCGAACAAATACTCTTGCTGTGAATTCCACTTGCTTAGGTGGCATAAAATTTTGAATCACGCCTACCATGATCTCCTTGGTCCCCTAATTCATTCGGGATGAATCCGGTGATCTTCTTTCTGTGTATGATCCATTTCAACACGTATAAGACTTTCTTGCAGTGTATGACACTGAAAATATTGTTGGAGTGGATGAAGATGTCTACATCAAGGCTTTTCCCTTCTTTAAGAAAAAAAGTATAAGACTTTCTTGCAGTGTATGACACTGAAAATATTGTTGGAGTGGATGAAGATGTCTACATCAAGGCTTTTCCCTTCTTTAAGAAAAAAAAGTCACTAGTGTCGTAGAAATTTCAGAAAACGTGGGCTTTCTCTGGGGGGGCATTCTTGAAAAAATACTTCCTAATCAGGAAATCAATGCCATCTGACATGCCATTTTGATCCTTTCTTAGCGCCCCAACGAACACATCCATGAGACATGGGAAAGATCTCCAAGTCCAAATAAAATGCTTACATCAGATTGATCCCTAATCTCATCTGAACTACTCTTATCTCCCTTAGAACTTCGTCCTCTCAAACTCAAAATAGAGGTCCTTAACCACTTGCATTCGAAATAGGTGTTGTTATAAAATATGAAGAATGCGGAAGCGATTGATAAACAGAGCATAAACAAGAAATATGAAAGATGGAACAAGAGATTTAACGTGGAACCCTACTCCGTGAGGAGCGGGATGAAACCATGGGAGAAGCCCTCAAAGGAGCGTGTTATGCATTGCACTTTCTCTATTGATTTTCTCAATGAGTACAGGAGGTCTGGGGCTCCTTATATAGCCTTCCCAGAGCCTCCAAGTCCCACCAATAGGCGGTATGGGACTAAACACTGGATGGGGTAAATGGATCTTCTCCAGGATCCATTTACCCTGTTACAACTCAATAGGCGCACTACCATATACTCTAACACTCCCCCTCAAGCTGGAGCATGCAATGCTCAGCTTGGACAAACAAACAGAAAGAAACTCAACTCACGCTACATGACACTACGGACAATATCAACCCAACGCGCACATGCTGCAGTCGAGGACGTTGCTTCTCATGCCGTGCAGGTGAGGAGGACGAACGGGCTGGAGTGTGAGTCAACTGAAGACTCGGAATCTGACCATCGAGTCTGAAACTGCGCCTGATGTCTCCTCGTCGGAGAACTGGTCTCTCTCATCTGGCTCAGAGAATGGTGCACTGCTCTGGTGTACCTATGATACCACATGAAAACCCTTGCCCTCAATGGCATAGGGAATGGTCCTCTGCTCTGGAGTCCCTATGGCTCACATGAAAACTCTGGCCTGACAACAAGAAGAATGATGGGGACCTCGAAACAAACGATGGCAACTTATGCTCATCTGACAATGACCGCACACTCGTGCGTGTCTGAAACTGGACTTGGAATCAATAGTCGAGTCCGAACAACTGCGCATCAAACTGAGACCCGGAATCTGAACGTCGAGTCTGGAATTGCGCGCGGAAAATCTTCATCTGAAAATCGTAGAGTCTGTAAACTGGATGACCTGCAATTTCTGACATCTGAATCTAGAATCTGAAGATGGAACGAGACCTGTGACTCTACATACATACTCCCCCTTTCTCCCATACTTGTCGGAAAACGAACATCGACAAGTTGGGAGAAGACAAGATAGAAGGGGAAAACAAAATACCAATAAGCCGTTAAAACATTCATCATCATTTTTTTCCGAATTTTTTTTAAGCCGTTTCAACCATTTTTTTACGGCTTTTGCTTCGCACATTTTTTTTAAAGCGTACGACTTTTTATTTTGTACGCGCCTCTTCTTTTTTTTTCTTTTTTTTACTAACCTCTTTTTTTTCAGAAACATACGGCTCAAAGGGCCCCTCCTCTTTCTCTCTCCCTCCTTTTTTTTTAAATACGGCAAAGCCCACTTGGACTTCTCTGTCAACATAACCCTATTTTTTTTAAATAAACGGACCCCGCTAGGGTTCCCACAACGGGATACGGGATGGAAAATCCCTTCCAAGCCACCGCCTCCTGTGGGGATGTTGAGATGAACGAGCGTCAACTGGGGCTTCGAGGCCTTGCGCCTGGAGGGCGCATGGATTGCTTCGAGAACGCGCCGCCATGGATGGGAGCACCGCGCGCTTTGCGCGAGGAGATGCGGCGATGAAGAGATGCTGCCTGGTAGCGGCTATGGTTGCGCCTGTGCACACGACTGGAGGGGTGCGCATAGATTCACGCCGGGATGCGCGCCTGGATGCGCGCGGGATGGAGAGGCTCGGGATGCACGCTGTCCGGGGAAGGGCCGCCTCGCGCCTGAGGGCACACGGGCTGAAGGGCTGCCGCCAGCAGCCTGTGCGTGGTTGGAATGAAGGAGCGCCCGCCTGCGCTTGGATGGAGGGCTGCAGATCGCCGCCGAAGACGAGGGGGCCCTCCGCCGAAGACGAGGGGGCCCTCTGGGAAGGCTGGTGTTGCCCTGGAGTTGAACTGGGCTTCGCACGAGGGGCCTGCTTGGTGCAGATCATGGATGAGGGCTTGCGCGCGAGCGACCTGCAGTGCGCAAGAGGGGCGAGCACCGCCGGGAAGGATAGATGTCGCATGCGCCTGTGGAAGAAGGGAGACATGAAGGACTGGAGCCTCACGAGAACCGAGACTAGGGTTCCAGAACTGGAACCCTAGTTTGCATAACCTTGCTCGCCAGATCTTGAATCTGAAAGGGGTTTCAACAAACCCTAGAACCATGGAACTCGACCATAACTTATCAAATTACGAGCATGCTCTCAAAAAAACGACAATCGAATCGAATCTCGAACAAAAACAAAGAATACAAAAAATTCCTCGAGAATCGACCCGCTCTGATACCATGTTATAAAATATGAAGAATGCGGAAGCGATTGATAAACAGAGCATAAACAAGAAATATGAAAGATGGAACAAGAGATTTAACGTGGAACCCTACTCCGTGAGGAGCGGGATGAAACCATGGGAGAAGCCCTCAAAGGAGCGTGTTATGCATTGCACTTTCTCTATTGATTTTCTCAATGAGTACAGGAGGTCTGGGGCTCCTTATATAGCCTTCCCAGAGCCTCCAAGTCCCATCAATAGGCGGTATGGGACTAAACACTGGATGGGGTAAATGGATCTTCTCCAGGATCCATTTACCCTGTTACAACTCAATAGGCGCACTACCATATACTCTAACAGGTGTCTTGATGAATATTTTGGAATTAAGCTAGGTACAACAAAGGCAATATCCCGAGACTGCTATACAATTCATCGAAATTTTCACACACCTCCCAGAATTGTCTCCCAACATGCACATACAGTGGGAAATTCTAATTCCCAAGTGCAGACCTCCCGTGCCACCGCACGCGTCCTTCCTCTTCATCCCCATGCTGCCCCTCACGTGGTCCCTCCTTCAGCCACGTGTATGGATCCGCACACCTCCAGCCCACACACTCCAGTGCCGTTGCACACAGTCCTTCATCCACGCGCACGGCCCCGTGCACCTCCAGACTGCACGCCCCAGCGCCACCTCACACGGCCTTCCTCTTCAGCCGCCCAGTGCCGCCCCCTGCGCAGCCCCACGCCCCTACACGCTGCCTTCCTCTCCAGCCGCACGACAACACCCATCGCTGCACCGTACGTAGCCCAGTGCTGTCGCACGCCGCATCCTTCCCCATTTTGGTTCTAAGACTCGAAGAGAGGACCCTTGTTTATTTTGTCTCTTGCCTCTTTTATTTTGTTACATGTTATTTTTTAACTATTAAGTTGGATCTGAATGCAATGTTTTTGGTAAATAGAATCTTTTGATAACTTTAGTTTCCAAATAGATTTATTATAATTTGTCAGTTGCTTTATTTCATTTTATATAAGTTGCTGATTAGTCCTCTTAATTTCAACTTAGTTTATTCAATTACAAACCAGCCCCTAATTTCTATAGTAGTTGCAGAGACAGTGGCTGAGGTGGTTTATCAACAACAAACAATGGAAAGAAATCAAATGGCACTTTTTGCCTCCTGTTCCAGTAGCAAGAATTTGAAGGAGATCCAGTTAGGAAATAATCAAGTGACTGCTGCTGCTTTACATTTCCAGCAAACAGGGGCTGTTGTTTTTTCACAACAGTCTACTGCTGATTCTCAGCAGCATGCATGCAACAATATTGTTGCTGATGACTGATGAGGCTGAGGCACAACATATAAACTTCTGGCTTCACCACAGTTACAGCAGCAGGTTCTGGAGCAGTCGAAGCCACGACATATAAACAGTGGATGCTGTTTGCAACTCCTTTGTAGAAGAAAATGGATACTGCCAACGGCGGACGGACCCTGGCGAACACTACAATGCAATATCGGATGAAGCCACCTTCAATTTTCGATTGTAGTGATAAGCAATAACTGCAGCAAATTTCTGTGATGGATTATGTGTATATTTCTTACCGAAAACAAACAAAGATTATGGTCCCTGGACTTCAGATTGAAGAGGGACAAGCTTGGACAATAAGAAGGGATGTCATTCTTCTTCGAGAAGATGGAGTAGATGTTTGTGATACTGCGAGATCAGCAGCAAAAAACTAGGGTCATGAAGGATCTAAGAAGGTTGATTATTCAGCCAATTCAACAGATTCCTATCCCTTTTGAGAGGTGCTAAGGAGGATGATCCCTCTCATTAGAAAATTAAAAAAAATCCACAGGAAGCACAGAAGCAGGAGTGTAGGAATGACTCAAAGGCAGATAGCAGTCATCTTATTGCTGAAGACAGTGGAGGAAACAAATACGAAGTTACCCAGGGAGGAAAACGAGACTCATAAATGGTATATGTTAGAAAATAAACATGCGGAAGCGTAACATGGAAAAAGATAAAGATCAACGAAAAACAACGGGATTTAACGTGGAACCCTACTCCGAGAGGAGCGGGATGAAACCACGGGAGAAGCCCTCAAAGGGACGTGTTATGCATTGCTTTATCTCAATAGATACAGGAGGTCTGGGGCTCCTTATATAGCCTCTCCAGAGCCTCCAAGTCCCACCACTGGACAATGTGGGACTAAATAACTGGGTGAGGTAAATGGATCTTCTCCAGGATCCATTTACCCTCTACAACTCATATGGCGCATACAACGAATACTCCAACAATATAGGGAGAAGAATAAACCAAGTGTTGAAACTAATATTCTCCCTCCATTAATCTCTTTTAGAAAGCCTAACTTCAAACATACTAGTTAGTGTATGAAGGAGGCAGGATGCAAATTGCAAGTTGTCTTTGGACAATAAAAGCCATCGTGGTTTTGGTTTACTTGGAAGCACGAGGTGGTTATCTATGAATACTTGTTAGAAAGATCTGTTTTACTTCAAAACATGTGAGCAGATATCATGTGAGAAGTTGAAAGTAACCAACGGTTGTCTAGGGAAAATTTCTCTACTCAAGAAGAAGAAAGAAGTAGAAGAATAAGAAGCACACAAAATAGAAAGAGATGAGCTTGCCTTTCCGATTCTGACATAAAGCAGTTGAAGAAGAAATTATTTCGAAAAGCTAACTCAAAGATTGCCTCTGTTCTTAGAAGATTCGATGATGATTATTGGATTGGGGAGTATTGATGGATTGGTGAACTGGATCACATTATGGAATCAAATGATGGTCATGAAGGAATCGAGATAGAACCGAAGTACTCCTCAGGAAGGAACTCGAGTGGAAGAAATACACGAAAAGCAAACATCACAAGCCAAGAAGAGAAGGCTTATGCCAAAGAGAAAATGTGGCTTTAAAAACTTTGTTTTTCGTGAAGAATGATGACTTGAACATGTCAACGATCTATTCAAGTCCTTTCCTTTTATCACTTTTACCTTGTTTCAAGGCCATAATGGCCAAACCTATGGCTATAATTTGCTTTCTTGAAGGCCTTCTAGGCCTTAGCTTTAGCCTTTCTCTTTTCAAGTTGTAAGTAATAAGCCCCACATTATGGCACTATGATGTACACATATGTTTTTAATTATTGAAAGTGATTCCTCGAGCTGCGTGTTGGGCTTATGAGCAAAAAAGTATATAGTAGAAATTTTTAGCCCTTTAGCTCTTTCACCTTTGTGACTCTGACAATTGGAACAATGGGTGGGACAACATTATGGGTATTCTTGCAGCTCTCCGAAACATATTGTAGACTCCATGGCTTCCTCGCTACGGACCCATATAGGCATGCTCTTGCTAGGCGCTTCCATGAGAGGCATTATTTGGGCACCGAAATCTTGAAGAAGATGGAGAGGAGGCTCGGGTTAGGCCTCCAACATGGTCTAAAATTTCGGAGAAATTCGGTTGAATTTAGCCGAAATTTTCATTTCTCAATATCAATGAAATTTAAAAAAATACCATATTCTTTTTACAAGCTTTCAGCGAAATTTCATTGAAATTGCATGTCTTCTAAACGAAACAACAAAGGTAAATGAATCTAGCCGTTGCTTTCATCGAAATTCACCGATATAGGTGAAATTTCGCCCATTTCTTTGCTTATATGTTGAGATTTAGAGGGCTTTATATTATATGAACAAGTTCCTTTAGTTAGTTCCGAAATTTAAGGTCTAAATACAATAAATTAGCTAGATACAAAATCCAAAAGTTGAATTCAAGGTAATCTCATATTTTATTCTATTCTTAATTTATTTTTATATATCATATATATGTTTTTTATGTTGTTATTGTATGTGTCATCCCATTCTTATTGAAGAGATGAATATCATGTCTTCTATTTCCAATTCAGTCTGAGTGGCATGCTACAACCACATATCAACATCTGCAATGATTATGAGGATAATACTACTTTAAAACATTTACTCATACATTTATTTTCTCTTAAGGTTTTCAAGAATGAGGAAAATGGTTGCAAATCTCGTTTGCCTTGGCCTTGCAATGTTACTCTTGTTGGTCAACTTACACATCAAGCTAAGAGTTTTGGTGTGACAATAAATGGATACTGTGAGCCTCTTCGCCTTTGTGATTGCACTCCTCACCGTCGACTCTTTGCTTATCTCCTTCAAAGTAAGATCAGTGGAATGCGTGACACACATGGTCTACCAAATCCGCGGATATTTTGTGAGCAACAATCTTCTCGATGCTACATTGGCATATGCGTTATCAGCCACAATCTGGACCATATTTTCCATTCCCACTTTATTCAGACACATCCACCAACTTAAATATGTATTCAGTAGTGTGCGCCTCTTCTAAGGCATCTATGGACTTAAACAATGAAGTACTCAAGGTGCAATTGACACAAACGTTCATGATTCTCCTTCCTCTCATGTCTATCAGAGAACATCCTGTCAATTTCCTCATATCTCGATAGCATTGCAAGTCATCATGCATTTTCTTTATCGCCTTCTTCAGAAATGGACCGCTGAGCTCATACCTCATGAGAGACTTTAGTGTATGACCGTACTTCCTAATTGCCTCCACCATTTGCATGAAGGGATTCGTCGTCAATGCATTGAAAGGAATTACCGATCCATCTGACGTGATGACCCTTCCATTGCGATGTTCTGCTCTACAGAATTGCTCGTGATCTCTTCGTCGAACCAATATCTCTAGTTATATCAATCTCCTCTCTGATCCCCTGAACATCAACAGTTTTCTGACTCTTTTTCTTGACAACGTCATCAAGGTATGAGATCATTTTCTACTTCGTCTCCTCGTCCACCTTGGGACATGCATTCACGTTGCCTCTTCGATGTGCTAGATGTTGCTTGAACCTATACATACTTTCCTTGACTACCTTCTTGCACAACTTGCAAGTAATTGTGTTCGGATCTACACGGTTCGAAAGGTAACCATATTGTCATGCAAGATCACTTGATCCCCGTCTGTACATAAGAGACAAGTCACTACCAAAAGCGACGTTCTCCGGTGGTGTAGCCATCTACATAGTCACAAACTCATTAGTTACTAATCAACAAACCCTAAATTGTATAAGCACAAAGATAAATAAAAATGTCATAATTGACTAACATTAGGTTTTATTGACATGAATTTGAAGTACCACATTTAGTATAATAAACACAAATCTAACCTTTTATAAGCTAACCACAATGCAAAACAACAAGAAGTATTTGTGTAGCACAATAAAGTTTTAATTTTGCTGCTATTAAGCATCCTATGAACACACATCCTATGAAATTAATACGTGCAAACATATAAATTAGTATTTGTGTAGCATAATAAATTTTCAAGATAAGGTAGAGTAACTATAACATATTTAAAAAATGAAAAGCAAACAAGGTAAAAAGTTACATGCATCCTTTACAACAAATGAAAGTTACAACAACAAAGCCTTTTCCCACATAAAGTAGGGTCAACTACATGGATTCTTTGCCTCCATTCAGTTGTATCTTGGGTCATTCTCGTACTTAAATCTAAAATACTAAGATACCTTCAGATAGTCTCATTCCAAAACTTCGTGGGCCTTCCTCACCCTCTTTTAGTCGGCTCAACATCCCAAAACATGCATCTCCTAACCGGTGCATCGGTTGACCTTCTTTGCAAATGGCCAAACCACCTTAACTGATTTTGTCGCATCTTATCCTCGATCGGGGCTACATCAACTTTCCTTCTGATTGCATCATTCCGAATCCGATCTTTACATGTATGTCCACATCCACCATAGCATTTTCATTTTTTGCTACTGCCATTCTTTGCACATGTCTGTGGTTCACAGGCCAACAAATGAAAGTTAAAAATAATAAAGAACACCAAATATACAAAATTCAAACATTGGACGGCACGTGGTTGTTGGAGAGGGTTGGAGGAGTGCGCTGTTGGAGTATTCGTCCGCTCCTTACGGAGTAGGCTTCCACGTAAAATTCTTGGTGTTCTTCCAGCTTATCTTTCTAGATTATGCTCTATTTATCATTCCGCTTTCGCATTCTCTATTTTCTAACATGGTATCAGAGCGGGTCGATTCTTGAGGTTTTATGTTGATTATTTAATTGTTCGGGATTCGGGTTTTTTGTGTTGTTATTGAAGATTATTTTTCATGAAGTTCATATTCGAGTTTTGTCCAAGTTGTAGGGTTTCTATTGAAACCCTAATTTCTGTCCGCCAATCATCATCAGCAGATCCTTAAGGCAGTACTCTCTCGGCGATGGAGATTCTGATCTCAAGAAGCATCCCTAGCACTGAAGGCGTATCACGACGCATGCTGCCCAGATCTCGGCTTCAGCTGGCCCCCATCCCCAGTTGACCTCCAATTTCTCTCCTCTTTCAAGAGACCCCAGCGCAAGAGGCGTATCTTCATTGGCAAAGGTGGCACCCCCATCCCCGTGGTGCTCCATGTCCGAAGGCAGTGACGCATCAGGCATCGCCTTTCTCCAGCAGTAGCTGCATATGGGCACCACCAACCTCAGATCCACATGCGACACCTCGCGTGTTCCCCCCACCAACCTCAGATCCGTATGCGGCATATGAAGAAAACTAGGATTCCCAAATAGGAACCGTAATCCAGTTTCTCCCCTAACAGATTAAGACGACGCCCCACGACTAGCTACATCATGAACTCTTGCCTTCTCCTGTGCAGGTGGCGAGCCCCATCGGGCCTCCCCAACTCGCACAAGGCGTTGCTCCAGGATGATGCCCCAGTCCATGCATGCGAGGGGAAGGTGCCAGACAACACCCGATCTCGAGGTGGAAGATCCCAGGAACCCTTGCGTGCATCCCCATATTGATCTTCCTGGATCTCAGCGACAAGAGATCCCCATTTCAGGCGGCACGGTGCCGACCTCTCCCTATCTAGGTGGCCTCCAAGCGGAGGACCTCCGACCACACGAGCCCAAGCCCCATCCTCGTAGGGCCCCTTCTCACGCGATGCTCCAAGAAGCAACAACCTCCATACGCCTTCCTCTCCCATACTGCGGCGGCGTAGCAAATCCCTTTCTCCATCCTCGCCACTTCAGATCTGGCGGGTCTTCTCCAGGGTGGAAGCCCCATCGAGGGGCGGCGGCTAAAGGAAGGAGGGTTCCCACAATGGAACATGAGGGTTGCGAGAACAAGGGCTGATGACCCTTCATTTAGTCATTTAAAAAACTGCTGCTGTTTGGCCTTTGAGCCGTGCTATGTTAAAAAAAAGAAAGGGGGGGGGTGGAGTGGGGAGTGAAATTGGGCCATGAGTTAAAAACAAAAAGTGAGAGAGAAGGGGGATATGGGCCCAGACTTTGGGTCGAGTGAGTTTGTTTCAAAAAGGATACGTACACTACAAAAGTCGTATGCAATTAAAAAAAATAAAAAAAAGAGAAAAGCCGGAAAAAAACTGAAACGACTTAAAAAATGTAAAAAAAACCAGGATTTCAACGAAATATCACCAAAAAGTCAACGAAATTTCATCGAAATTAAACGTCCTTTCGACAAAACAACAAAAATAAGGGAATCTGCCTTCGCTTTCATCGAATTTTGTATATATTAATGAATTTTCACTTATTTATTCTCTAATGTGTTGAGTTGCTAGAGTGATTTACATTGTTTAAAGATGTTTCTTTAGTTAGTCTGTATATTTTTTTTATCTAAATCCAAACTAAATCAGTTAGATGCAAGATTTAAGAGTTAAATTAAAGTTTAATTGAAGATATTTATTTTTTATATTTTTATTTATTTTGATATATATGTTTTAATTAATACTTATCATATTTGCCACCTCATTCTTATTGAAGAGGAGCTCACATGCATAGAAGGCCATATCGTGATATATCGGCAATATATCGCCGATGTATCGGTATCGAGAGGTAGGGGATATCGATATCTGGGTGCATATCTATTACCAGGATATCCATGATATATGACCGATATGTTGATGATATTGCCAATTCGCCATATCGGTCCATATCAGTAAAAAATGATTGGATTCAATACAAAAATTCCCAGATATCAACCAATATCGCCGGAATTTCATCGATATCTATATATTGATGAATAATAACTGTTAGAGTATTTGGTTGTGCCCCCATTGAGTTGTAACATGGTAAATGGATCCTGGAGAAGATCCATTTACCCCATCCATGTGTTTAGTCCCACATCGTCTAGTGGTGGGACTTGGAGGCTCTGGAGAGGCTATATAAGGAGCCCCAGACCTCCTGTACTCATTGAGAAAAAGCAATGAAGTATCCACCCCTTTGAGGGCTTCTCCCGTGGTTTCATCCCGCTCCTCACGGAGTAGGGTTCCACGTTAAAATCTCTTGTTCCATGTTTATGTTTCTTGTTATTATGTTCTGATTATCGTTTCCGCTTCCGCTTCCGATTTTCTAACATGGTATCAGAGCGGGTCGATTCTAGTGGATGTTATGTTGATTATTTGTTCGAGATTAGAGTTCTTTTTGATGTGTTGTTATTGAAGATCAATTTCATGAAGATTTCTTTTTCGATTCAAGATTTGATTCTGATTCATCGATTGGAAGATTTGTGATCTGATTGCAAGGGTTCCCACGAACCCTAGCCGCTTCTTCAGCCTTCGGCGACACAGGAGATTCCTCTCCTCCAGATCGCCCGGCGGCAATCGAATAGATCCTTGGCCGCGAACTCTCCAGCAGTACGATCTCCCGCGAGATAGGAGCATCATCTCTCCAGCGCGCGCAGACGCGCATGACTTGCGCCAGCCCCTGCGATGGGGGTTCTTACCAGATCTGGCAATTCCAAGCGATGACCTCCTGGCGGATTAATGTGCAACTCGGCAAGCAGCACCCAGGCGTTCCAGATCGACGCTGCAAGCGCTGCCCGAGCAGCAAGCCCTAACCGCGAGCCCCTCCAGGAGAAGCAGGCGGCATCCGAGCATCTTCCTCGCGGCATCGCGTGAGTCGATGAACCCAGGCCGCGTCTTCTCGAAGAACCCAGGCGCAACCCCAGTCGATGCACCCCCGCCAGTTCCTCCTTGGGCTGAGCCCCACGGCTACGCGTGACTCCCGAACGCTGCTCCCGATCTCGCACATCAGGCGGCGCGCAGGCGCATCTCCGGACCCTCCCATCTCGCACCAGGCGGTCCCACGCTCCAGACGCCCCCAGGTCCACCTCGCGCAGGCACCTCCTCCGAGGCGGCGCGGACCCCAGGCGCACATCGCGTGCGCTGCGCCCCGTGCGGCGCAACCTCCGGTTTTGGCGGCGTTACTTGAAGAGCAAGGTTCCTGTGGGAACCCTAGGTCTGTGGGTTCGGCTTTAAAAAAAATTTTTTTTGAGGGGATGCGTAATTTTTGGGCAGGCCGCAGTTAAAAATAATAATAATAAAAAAATGTGCGGGTGCGACAGTTCTAAGGCCCAACAGGCCTGTTTCGTGGAAAAAAAACAGAAATGTTGGGGGGCTCGTTGATGTTAGAAAAAAAAGAGAGGAGAGAGAGATGTTTGAAAAAAAGGCCCGTACAAGAAAAAGCCGTACTTAATGATTCAAAAAAAATGGAAAATGAAAGGAAAAAAATTGTGTTGAACGTTTTTTTTTAAAAAAATGTATGGCGGCTATTTGAAAAAAAAGAGAGTTGAAAAGCCGCAAGAAATGTTTCGAGGATATTCATGTTGTATTTACCCCCTATTTATCTTGTCTTCTCCCAACTTGGTCGATGTCTATGTTTTCCGACAAGTATGGGAGAAAGGGGGAGTATATGTAGAGTCACAGGTCTGTTCATGATCCAGATGCCAGATTCAGATGCCAGTCTCCAGACCAGCCAGTTGATCAGACTCTACAGTTGTTCAGACTCGACGATCATTGTTTTCGAGTCTCCAGTTTCATAAACACACGAGTGTGCAGTCATTGTCAGATGAGCATAAGTTGCCATCATTGTCAGAGGTCCCCATCATTCTTGTTGTTGTTCGGCCATAGTTTTCATGTGAGCCATAGGGACTCTAGAGCAGAGGACCATTCCCTTGAGGGCAAGGGTTTTCATGTGGTATCATAGGTACACCAGAGCAGTGCACCATTCTCTGGGCCGGATGGGAGAGACCTAGTTCTCCGACGAGGAGACATCAGGCGCAAGTTCAGACTCGATGGTTAGATTCCGAGTCTTCAGTTGACTCACACTCCAGCCCGTTCGTCCTCCTCACCTGCACGGCATGAGAAGCAACGTCCTCGACTGCAGCAATGTGCGCGTTGGGTTGATATTGTCCGTAGTGTCCTGTAGCGTTGAGTTGAGTTTCTTTATGTTTGTCCAAGCTGAGCATTGCATGCTCCAGCTTGAGGGGGAGTGTTAGAGTATTTGGTTGTGCGCCCATTGAGTTGTAACAGGGTAAATGGATCCTGAAGAAGATCCATTTACCCCATCCATGTGTTTAGTCCCACATCGTCTAGTGGTGGGACTTGGAGGCTCTGGAGAGGCTATATAAGGAGCCCCAGACCTCCTGTACTCATTGAGAAAAAGCAATGAAGTATCCGCCCCTTTGAGGGCTTCTCCCGTGGTTTCATCCCGCTCCTCACGGAGTAGGGTTCCACGTTAAAATCTCTTGTTCCATGTTTATGTTTCTTGTTATTATGCTCTGATTATCGTTTCCGCTTCCGCTTCCGATTTTCTAACAATAACCTTGTAAGCTTGATTTCACTACTTATTTTGCTACTCAAGTAGTAAAACATTGAGACCCCCATCTGGTAGGATATGGTGCGATAGGGGGTGCATACAATGATTATTCACCTTGGAGGTGTCCAATCGATTTTAATTCATTTTCTTCGCCTTTCGAAAAAAAATAGTATCGACTATGTCTGTTTTTAAAAATGCTATTATACTTTTTATTTATTTGGTTCCAAATATAGCTCAAACATTTTGTTTATACATAATATGTGACGTAATATAAGTCTTGGATGAACTCAATTTTCAATATCTATAAGTCAACAATCAACATTGACAATGATATGCTTAATATGACAACTATGTGTATTATAAGGGTCATAGATGATCGATATGTGTGATATAAGTGCGTACTTGTAAGTTATTTAGTGTTATAAGAACTTGGATGGACTGCATTTCTAATATCCATAAGTTAGCAATCTACAATAACAACACCAATATATTCGATATGACTGATATATGCAATATAAAGGTCATATATGATCGATGTGTGTGATCTAAGAGCATATTTGTAAGTTATTTAGTGTTTTAAGAACTTGGATGAACTCCATTTCCAATATCTATAGGTCAACAATTAACAGTACGTGCAATATGTTCGATATGACTGATATAAGGGTCATAGATGATCGATATGTGTGATCTAAAAGTATATTTGTAAGTTATTTAGTGTTCTAATAACTTGGACGAACTCCATTTCCAATATCTATAAGTCAGGAATCAACATTAACATCGATATGTTCGAAATGATCAGTATGTGCAATATAGTGGAATAAATGACCAATATGTGTGATATAAGTGTGTATCTATAGGTTATTTGTTGTTTTAATATCTTGAATGATCTTAATTTCTGAAAAATGACGAGAATATCATTTTTGAGCCATTTTCGACATTTCCACCGATATCATCGATATATCGGCGGTATATCTTAATATATCCTTTTCCGGGCAGATCGATACGATATCGATGTCGATATCGATATGGCTTTTGATGCTCACATGTCACCATTCTCTTCATGTTCAAGAGGAGAAACCAATGGCTTTTAATTACGGCTCCAAATCTGGTTCTGGTTATTTCTATGGATGTTACCTTCTTTGAACATACTAGTTTCTTTGCACAATCTCTCACGGATATTCCCTTGGATCTTCCTCCACCATCAATTATTTATAAGTGCAAGCATACATCCGCGCCTGCTCCTGTGCTTTTGCCTCCTTTTTCGCAGGATGACATGCCGTCTTCAAGTGTTCCTGCCATTGCTACCTTAGATGCTCATTAGAAGCTTCCCATAGCTCTTTGCAGAATAAAGAGGCAATGTATTGTTAACCCTATGTCTCATTTCACTTCTACTGCTTGCTTATCATGTACTAGCAGGAGATATGCAAATGCTCTCATGATTATTTCTGTTCCCAAAGATCATCACCATGCTTTACATGATTATGGTTGGCAACATGCAATGAAAGAGGAAATGGATGCTCCCACATCTAGGGGAACATGGGACCTGGTACCGTGTCCCATGGGAATTCGACCAGTGGCTTGCAAATGTGGTCTTCATGGTCAAACAATCAACTGATGGATCCATTGTCCAGATTGAAAGCACGACTGGTTGCGAAAGGATTTACACAAACTTATGAGGTTGACTACTTTGAGACTTTCTCCCCAGTAGCAAGGGTGAACTCTATTCACACTATCCTTTCAATGCCCACCAATAAGGAATGACCTATTTTTCAGCTTGATGTGAAGAATATTTTCTCTATGGAGATCTCGATGAGGAGGTTTACATGATGCAAATTCCAGGTTATGAAGCCAAGGGGGAGTGTGTATGCTGATTTCGCAAGGCCATCTATAGCCTAAAGCAGAGTCCTCAGGCATGGTTTGATAGATTCACTACTAAGATCAACACCCTTAGCTTCCAGAGAACAACACTTGATTACTCTGTTTTTATCAAACGACAACCCACTCGTATTGTCATACTTGCAGTTTATGTCGATGATATGGTTGTTACTTGTGATGATGTTGAAGGCATATTACAGACCAAAGCTTTCCTTCAGAAGGTCTTTGTCACGAAGGACCTTAGCCAACTCCAGTACTTCCTTGGCATATAAGTGATACATACTAAAGGGGGACTTCACCTCTCACAGAGGAAATACTACTTATACATCCTAACCGAGACTGGACTACTTGGATGCAAGCCGTCTGGTATCCCTGCAGACCCGAGGAGGCACTCTACTCCATCTGATCTTACATTTGAAGACACTATATGATACAAAAGCCTAGTTGGCAAACTGCTTTACCTTACTGTCACTTGATCAGATATATCTTATGCAGTGAGTAAAGCCAAGCAATACATGTAGAAACCACTTTATAGTCATTGGCAAGATGCTCTTCTGATCCTATGCTACTTGAAAGAATCATCTGGACGAGGCCTCTTCTATAGGATTAATGGCCACACTAATGTGTCTGCTCATGCTGATGCAGATTATGCTAGTTTACATGGAGATCATCGCTCCACTACCGTATATGCTATGATGGTTGGTGGAAATCTTGTCACTCGACGAAGCAAGAAGCGGACTGTAGTCTCTAGATTGAGTGTAGATGCAGAATACAAATGATGGCTCAGGTTACTTGTGAGATTACTTGGTTACTTTCTTTCTTACATGAACTTGGTATTATTGTCACTACTCTTGTTCCTCTGTATTGTGACAAGTCCTCTACATACATTACTATGCAACTTGTTTTCCACGAGTGAACCAAGCACGTTGAGATTGACTGTCAATTTGATGCTGTACGAGGAAGATCACTACGCACATCTCCATTGATTTTCAGCTTGAGATGTATTCACCGAGGCACTACCAAAGAAACGATTCTCGTGGATAATCTCCAAGTTGGGCATGATCGGTATATATGCTCCAACTTGAGGGGGAGTATTAGAGACGGCTTTGTTTTATTCTATTTATTTGGAAATCCCTTGTGGTACTTTTATGTAATTTTGTGTCGATGAATGCTTTAGGGTTCCGGTCTATATAAAAATCCTAGACCTCTTGAGTAAAATAATTACATTAAGTTCTCTTTTGTCTTTCTCCACAAAATGGAATGCCTATTCTCTAATTACATTCTTTTTGAAGGGGATACCTTCAGGGATATCCCGTAAGAGTTCGATAGGGTGCATTTTAATAACTGTAACCAATCTGTTTCACCTGACTCGAGTTTCGTTTGCCTTGGAATCATATGTAAGGATCCAAAAACAAGGTTAATTCAAAAAATTCATCTCAAATTTAGATTTACAGTCTTTTTGAAAAGCTATGTTTTTATAATTATATTCACATTCCCAGTCACAGATGATATAAGAACTGACTTTGGGATCCTGTGCTGCAGTGAGGTCTTTGCAAAGTCCCCGTTTCTAATTTCCGCCGAGGATGCTGGAACTGCTGAGTCCAGGTAGGTTCTCGATAGTGCTATAGAAATGTGAATACTTATTTCCTGTCCTTTTTCACCTTCATATAAGTAACATCTGAGTAGAAAACTTGATTTTTGTTTGAGAAGACCCAAACTTATTTACTGACAGGAAATATGATGACTACAAAGAAGCTGTTGTTCCTGCAGGGAAGACTCACGAGGTAGCCTGATTTGGTCAAACATTCTTATGTACAATACTTTTTTTTTATAATTCTCGATGATAGAGTACTTTTATTTTTTTACTTGTAAGCCCGATAGTGCAATGTGCCTACCACTCAAAAGACCAGGGTTAAAATCCCCCCTTGTTGGGGTTCCGTTAGGTAGTCGTCATCCATCATAAAAAATAGTCTAATATTTCAACATGGATTTGAGCAATAATCCATGTAGCCGACCATACTTATAGTAAGAGAAGGCTTCGCCATTTTTAAGCATGATAGTATGCAGCTTGGATGACTGCATTAATTAATAAAAAAAGATGTGTACATGATAGTGCTATACAAAGGGCTTGAAAAGATAAAAACTGAACTATGGCCTAAAAGCCTTGAAAAAAGCAAATTATAGATATAGGCATGCCCATTATGGCCTTGAAACAAGGTAACATTAACAAAAGAAGGGGATTCAAATAGATATTCAGTAAGCACAAATCCTCAATTTTTACGAAAGACAAAGCAAGTTCTCAAAGCCACGTTTCCCCTATGGCATAAGCCTTTTCTTCTTGGCTTGTTGCATTTGCTTGCATGTATTTCTTCCCATCAAGTTCCTTCATAACGAGTGCTTTGGTTCCATCTCGATTCTGCATTTGAAAATTCTCATCCTTAACCATGCAACATGCATGGTACATGGTCATCGATTTTATGATATGATCCTGTTTTCAAATTCTCCAATCCTCCCCGATCCAATAGTCATCATCTATTTATTTAATACTGGAGGCAATATTTGAGTTAACTTTTTAAAATAATTTCTTTCATATCCGCTTCACCTCAAAATCATAAAGACATTAATTTCCTCATCTCTTTCAATTCGTTGCGCTTATTCTTCTGTATTCCTAGAGTAGAGAGATTTTTCCAACGCATCCTTAATCACCTTCAACTTATCATATTTTATCTGTTCACATGTTTTATAATTAAAAATTTTCTTGCAGTTCTTCATGGGTAATTGCCTTGTGCTTCCAAGCAAACCAAAACCATGATGGCATTTATTGTCCAAAGCCATTTTGCTTCTGTGGTGAAGAGAGACAAATAAGATATATATTCCATAGGGCTAGGGTCTCTTATATAGAGAGAAAACCCTAGAGAGTACAAGAGGAAAAATATATAAATACCCCTGAGGGTTACGTTACGGAACCCGAAGGGTTAATTGTTACGGAACCCGAAAGGTTACAACCATAATTATTGTAATATAATAATTCTCACACTCCCTCTCAAGTTGGAGCATATCTGTCGATCATGCCCAACTTGGATACTAAGTATATGAGGCGCTTCCTTGGAAGAGCCTTTGTGAGGATGTCTGCAAGTTAAGGTTTAGTGGAGATGTGAGGAGTGCTGATTCGTCCACCTCGTACTGCATCACGAATAAAATGGCAATCAACTTCATTGTGTTTTGCATGGAAAACTGGATTGGTGGCGATATACGTGGCATACTTGTTGTTGCAATATAATGGTACATGAGTGACGACTGACATGCCAAGTTCTGTTAGGAAAGAAATAAGCCATGTGATCTCACACGTGGCCTGAGCTATTGCCCTGTATTCTGCTTTTGCACTGGATCTGGAGACCACTGTCAGCTTCTTGCTTCGTCAAGTGATAAGGTTATCCCCAACAAACATGGCATATCCTGTAGTGGATCGACGGTCTTCAAGAGAGCTAGCATAGTCAGAATATGTATAGGCAGAGATATTAATGTGCCCATTTACCCCATAGAAGAGTCCATGTCCGGGAGATTCCTTCAAATATCGAAGAATCAAAAGAACATCCTGCCAGTGACTATAAAGAGGCTTATCCATAGGCTGACTGGCTCTGCTCACAACATATGATATATCTGGCCTAGTAACAGTGAGATAGAATAATTTTCCCATTAAGCTTCTATATCGTGTTGCATCTTCAAAAGCTGGATCAGTAAATGCTGAATATTTTCTCACTTCTGCAGTGATGCCAAATGGCTTGCATCGAAGAAGTCCTGTCTCGGTCAGAATATCGAGGCAATACTTTCTCTGTGAAAGATGAAGCCCCTCTATTGTGTGTATTACTTTGATGCCAAGAAAATAACAAAGTTGGCCAAGTCATGACAAAGACCTTCTGGAGGAAGGTTTTGGTCTTCGAATACCATCTATATCATCTCCTGTGATAACCATATCATTAACATAAACAACAAGGATGATCGTACCAGTAGGCCGTCGTCTAACAAAGACAGAGTAGTTAGATGTCCTCTGAAAACCTAGTGTGTTGATCTCTGTAGCGAGTCTATCAAACCATGCCCTTAGGCTCTGCTTCAGGCCATAAATGGCCTTGCGTAGTCGACATACATGCTCCCCTTCAACTACATACCCTGGCGGTTGCATCATGTAGACCTCCTCCTCAAGATCACCATAAAGAAAGGCATTCTTCACATCAAGTTGATAAATGGGCCAAGCTTTGTTGGCAACAACAGAGAGAATGGTACGTATCGACCTCATTCTGGCAACAAGAAGGTCTTAAAATAATCAACTCCAAAGGTTTGTGTGAAACCTTTGGCAACAAGTCTGGCTTTCAACCTACCAATAGAACCATCAGGAGACTGTTTGGTCGTGAAGACCCATTGACAAGCTACATGACGATCTCCTCGGGGGAACGGCACAAGACTTACGTCCCCCGGGAAGTAAGTGCCTCCATCTCCTCATCCATGGCTTGTCGCCAACCATGATCCTGCATTGCACTAAAATGATCTTTTGGAATAGAAATAACATTCAGAGCATCTGCAAATCTCGTCACAACTAGATAAATCATATGTAGAAGTAAAATGTGACATGGGGTGATACGTACATTGCCTTTTTTGCTTGCGTAGGGCTATAGGAAGTTCCTCAGGTGCATCCGGAACAACAATGGTAGGAGTACTCGAAGTGGTTGTATCACCCTTGCATAAAAGGGTCATGCAAAGGTACAGACATAGGTGTAGAAGGTATAGAGGTACGCTGGAGAGTATAGACGATTGGCGGAGGAGGGAGGTCCAGAGGAATGTCACTTACAATCTGTGTAAAATAACTTGTTTACTCAAAGAAGATGACATTAGCAGACACATAGTATTGGCGTCCAATAGGATCATAGCAGCGATAGCCTTTCTGGATACGATAGTACCCAAGAAAGACACATTTGATGGAACGAGAGGATAATTTGTCAGCTGCATGAAAGTTATGGACAAAGATAATACAATCAAAAACTCGCAGAGGTATGGGAAAAGAAGACTCAGTAGGGTAAAGTAAGGAAAATGGAGTTGCCCCTTTGAGAACAGATGAAGGAACACGGTTGATGAGATACACTGTAGTTAGGATTGCATCTCCCTAATATTATTTAGGAACACTCATTTGACTAAGAAGAGATCTGGCAACATTTAATAAGTGTCGGAGTTTCCTCTTAGCTATACCATTCTGTTGCGAGGTATATGGACATGATGTTTGGTGAACAGTTTCATGAGATGCAAAGAAAGAGGTCAAGTCATGTTGGGTTAACTCAAGAGCATTGTCAGTACGAATGATCTTAACAATGCTAGAAAAGTAAGTTTTAACATATTGAAAGAAGTTTCTGACAATTTGATTAATATCTGAACGCTCCTTTATTAGATATACCCAAGAAGATTGATGATGAATCTCGTATTCATCATGCTAAAATTGATCATTTAGGCTTTGTTCCCCATCATTCACTTGTAATTAATCATTAATAGAGCATTATTAGCATTCATACATGTGTAAATAATATCTGCATTTCATCACGCATAATTGCATTAAAAATCCCAAGTGTAAATTAGCCCAAAAAGCCGCTAACTTCTCACATTTATAAATAATTCATCCTAACTCCGATTAACCCCAAACCACTCCATTATGTAGATATTACTAACCTTATTAAATAAAAAATACAAAAAAATTACCAACTCCAATAAGTGTCAAATTATCCCAAAGTCTAATTTCACATCTGACGGACGAAAATAAGCATATCTCCCACATGCAGTGTCCGATTTTGGTCTACTCACTTTTAAAGTACTCCATTTTCAAATACCTTCAAAACAAGATCAATTTCGTAAAATTCGGAGCTCATTTGTGAAAGTTGGATTTTGGGCCTCTTTTGTGCATTTTGACTTTTTGCTATTTTTTATCTCAGTTTTTATGTACATAATTAACCATTTTAATTTTATTTCTTCTTCATTTGTGTTCTTTGATGAAAGTTTTATTAAGCGACGCAAAAATCCAAATCCAGATTAAAATCGAAATCAAAGAAACTGACCGAGTCCAAGTGTCCGTTGTGAGTCTGTCCAAATATGGTGTGTTTCTGACTTCTATTTTATTCTCCCATTTTCGTATTTATTAAAAATCCAAAAAAATCATATTAGGGTGTAAATAATTTTCTTATATTTTATTGCATTTTTTCTATATTTTTTATCCTATCTAAAACCACAAGAAATTACAAAACCCCCAAAAATCAGGTTTTCTATACGCATGGAGAACCACCAAAAATACTACTTCTCACAGGTGACCTCTTTTGCTCATGGGTTCTTCATGAAAGTTGTAGATCTCGTCGAGACGAACAACTTTCGTGAAGGAAATTTTTCGATCCAAGGTCATCTTCTATCTCTTTTCCCCTCCAAAAATCTGAAATTTTTTTGGTGCCACGTGGCAGCTCCAGGGCGTGCCACGTGGCACCCCGCTATTCCCTCTCTCCAGCCACACCTGGGTCACGTGCCTAGCACGTGACCCCTGTCTTCTTCCCCAAACCCAACGGCTCCGCCCCTCCGTCTCCTCTGCCATGTACGGCCATCAAGCCATGGAAGGACATATCGATATCGATATCGTTTCGATATCGTGTCGATATCGATATATCGGCGATATATCGCCGATATATCGCTATATCTAAGAATCTTTTTCAAGAAAATGCCTGAAATCAGATATATCGATATATCGATTTCGATATCGGTCCCATGTCGATATGGATATATCGACGATATATCGCCGATATATCGGGATACGGCCTTCCATGCATCAAGCCCATGCATGGCCGTTCATCACCTCCCTCGTACGTAACCGCCGCCATCTTCTCTCCTATAAAGCGCCATCGCCTCCAAGCCATTAGGCATCCGTCCTCTCGCCGGTGACAGCGGCTAATCGTCGACGAGATCCAAGGCCTCCGCCTTGTGCGAAGCACCACTCCCAGCTCCGGCAGCAGCCTCGCCTTCGAGCCCCGCCTACCTCTCTCAGGTACCACCCTTCGGCCCTCTCCCCCATCGTCAGCCCTCGCATCTGCCGGCCTCTCAAAGGCCGAGACCAACACCTACCCCCCAATCGCATTTCCCCTAACCCTTGCAGGTCAACGTCGCCGTCCATCCGCCTCCATTCGCCAGAACCGTCGTGGGCGGCCACCGCCTCTGCTCCAGCTGCTCGGCCGTGTGTCGGCCGAGCTCCGCCGCGCAACCCGTGCCTCAGACGCTGCGCTTCGACTGCCCTCCGGCCGCCTCGACCGCCTCGACCTCCGTCGCACAGCCCGCACCTCGGCCTCGCCGCCTCGACTTCCGCCGCGCGCCTCCGTTTCGGTCACCGCCCACGACCGCTCGCCTCCACCTCCGCCTGGCCTCAGCCCCATACTTCGGCCGCGCCGCCTCCGCCACGACCTCCCTCATCGCCTCCGCCCGCCCCACCATGACGCACAGGCGCCGTTGGATCGGGCAGGAGGCCTTTGATCCAACGGCCTCGACTCCGCCACGTGTCCCCCCTCCCCCCCGAGCCTCGGCCCCAGCCTCGAGGCTCGGGGCCCCCGAAGCTCCAGTCGTCGCCACGTAGGCTCGGGCATCCGAGCCTGAGCTTCTTCGCCCGACCCTCATGCTCGGGGCACCCGCGCCTCAGCCTCGCCTCCAGGCCTCCTGGTGCGCGTGCAAGGCACATGCGTCCAAGGAGAAATTGCATTGAAGCCCCCGCCAGTTTCCGAAATTACATATCTACCCCCGCCTGGGTAAATTGCAGTGAAGACCCGCCGACTTCTAGAAATTACAGATAAGCCCCTCCAGGGACCACTTTGAAAGCAAAACTTTATTTTATTTACACTTTAGTCCCTGCAATTTCATTTTAGCATAACTTTCTCATACGAACTCCGTTTTTAGCATATAATATGCCATTTTGAAGCTCTTTTCATGCTCTATCATCTTACTTTGATCAGAGAATATTTTTTTATGATTATTATTTGTGGAGCACTCGGATTCTTGTGCAAGCTGAAAATTGACGTATCTGCGTTCTTTTATTGTGGAAGTTATTGATTTCTCTGCAGGGATTCAACTGAAATTATTTCATGCGATTAATATTCTTTCATGGACATGGAACCATTTTGTTGAATAATTTAATCCGTGCAGTTGCTCGTTCAAAGTTGATGATTGAATCTTAAGGGCTATTATTGATTTATTTCGATTGATAAATTTTATAGCCGCAGCCTGGATTTACCGATAAATATTTCTGGATTTGATATTTTTTGATATGTGATTTAACATAGAGGAAATTGATTATCATTGTTTGGATTGGAATTCTTAATCTCAGATCCTGTGCTGAACTATTATCTCTGTAGATTTTCATTTAATTGCATATCATTGCATTGTATATTTTCTCAATGCAGAAATTAATCAAGCATTGATTAATTATTTAATTTGATTTAAAAACCACGCAACTAAAAATCACCGTTCCCTGTGTTCGACCTTGGTACACTTGCCAAGTAAAAATTATTCCACAACATTCAAAGATTGTGGTATTTTGATCGACCGATTTCGTCTCCTATACTACAATTCATCAATATTAAAGAGGTGAATTTCACGTTCATCAAATGGCGCTGTTGCCGGGGAACGGCAAATTTTTAGGGTTTTAATTCATTTTTTGTAATTAATTTTTGTCAAATTAATTTTTGTGTCATTTTCTGCATTTTATTCTGCATCTTTCTCTTACTTCAGATACTAACCGCAATTTCTCTCTTTGCAGAGACTACTAGGAGTGACATTTTGGAATTCATTTCAAGGATCTGCAAGGAAGGAGATTAAGTTTTAATTTTGTGAGAGAGAGTTAGTATAGATTTAATTTTCTGCATTATTCTCAGGGTCCCTCTCTTTTAACCCTTGTAATAATTCAGACTGAACATTTCTGTGGTGTGTCGGGTCTGTTTCAACCCCTTCTGTGTGGTTGGGACCGACTTGAGTGGCGTAGGACTTAGGCTCATATACGTTTATTTTCTATCATTGATTGTGTTCGTAATTTTTAGGCCACACTTTTCACTAATTAAACGCACTGTAGATCGTTCAACATTAGCCAAAAATTTCAATCAATTCTTCCCGCTAATAGAACTATCTGTTTAGGGCGTTTTTATCTGTGCATATCATTTAGTGTAAATTTTAATTCCTTGTCTTGCATTCCGTATGAAGAACGCGAGGATTCACTGTAAGTCTTTCTCTTAAGCATGCATCATTGATTTACGTTGCATCGGCTTATCCGATCCTCCTTTCTCAAAGTTTTACAACTTAGGATTCAACGGAATTGGGACTGCTCGTTAGGCGTGAATTTCTGTGCTCACATAAACTACAGTGATAACCTTAACTAAAATCGGGACTGCTAATCAAGGCGACTGTAAATAACTGACATAAAATTAACCTGTGTCTGGTGGAGAGAAACACACTCATTGTTTGTAAGGACTAGAACGCATACTTTGGATAGAGCCAAAATTGAGAAATTTCACAGAGACTACTGTTTTTAAAAAACAATTAGCTACTTTTCAGTGAGGGTCTCGGGTAGCTGTTTTACGGTCCGACTTCCCTTAACAGAGTGGGTGGTTTAGAGGACACCGAGGAAGGCTCCGTCCTCAAGTAACACGGGTAGCCGTTTAAACGGTCCGTACTTACACCTATACTGGCTGAGAGTAGGTGCAACTAGTTGTACGAACTCGGGACAGTCATTGTGAAATATTTCAATACCTAACAGCTCCGCTTAATCTGCAAGATTGTTTTGTCATTAAATTAAAATTGAAAAGATAAGCGGCCGAACCCTGACGTGCCTTCATCTGTGTTGAGTGGTAAACTTGAAATTTGTCTTGTGTTTGCTTATGTCTGCTTCGTCGTAAGAACTCTCTCAAATCCTTCTTGTCTTAGAAGTTCCACCTTTTCACTCCACTCCTCCGCTAAGGAATCTCTTATCCTTAGCAAAAACCTCATTTGATTTCAACACTTATCTCCGAACTCTTCCTTTCTGAAGGTGAATCATAATGCCTCCAAAGAAGAACCCTGGAGACGAAGAGAACGACAATGACCCGATGTGGGCAATCTTGGCTAGGATAACCGCTGCCGAACAACACAATGAACTACTTAGGATGCAGTTGGCAGTACTACAACAAGGCGAGCCTGCTATGGAAGATAAATATCTCCCGGAATTAGATGAAGACTATAATTGGTTGAGACCTGTTCCCCCAGAGGATGCGTTCGAAAACAAACCCCATTTCCTGGCACTGTTGCCAAAGTTCGGAGGAAATAATCATGAAGAACCATATATCTTCCTCCGTGACTTCGAGTTAGTCTGTGCTAACCTCTGCCACCCTAGGGTTAGCCAGGACTACATAAGGTTGAGAGCTGTCCCCTTCGCCTTGACTGATAAGGCGGCCTACTGGCTGAAAAATCTTGGGGAAATAGTCACAACATGGGCCACATTCAAGACACTGTTCTTAAAGAAATTCTACCCAGTGAGTAGAATCAATCAGATGAGGATCAAGCTCACAAGTTTTACCCAACACCCGAGCGAACCATTTCATGAAACCTGGGAAAGATTCACAGACTTAGTACAGAAATGCCCAGGACACGGGATAAGTAAAATGATGCTGGTCCAAAGTCTTGTAAGCGGGCTGAACCCTGAGACTCATGGGTTGGTAAGTGCATCTTGCGGAGGGAGCTACATGGGACGCCACGAGAACACCGTCTACAAGGTGTTCGAGAGACTTGCTGAATCCAGTCGTGTACAAACCACCAGCCGAGCTTACATAGCCGGCTCCAAAAAGATGGTGAATAATCTGACGACCGATCACAGTGCTGACATGGGAATAATAGCTGATAAGCTAACTATGGTTGAGCAGATTTATAAGAAGGTGGATGAGCTCCATAAATCATCTGATATGGAGAAATTGGCTAAATTGCCTAAACAAATGGAGGAATTGGCTGACAAGGTATCAAATATACCAGCCCTGACTGCACCCCCCACACCCATACATCAAATTCACTACATTCAAGGTCAAGGGGTAGGGCAACATAGCCATTGGGGTGGAGATCAAGTCTTGTCCCATCAAACTGAGGAAACCTCCGCTCAAACTGATACGAGGAACCTCCACTAGTCATGAAGATAAACAGAGTCTGGTATAACCTGGAACCGGTCAACCACCCAGACCAAAACTCTACTCCGAACCCTCGTCCACCACAAGCCCGACCCACCTACCAACCTCAACCGTAGCAGAGGCAGCAATATCGCACGGGTTATCAGAACCCGCAACCTCAGCCACAACAGAACCAACGCCAAAGCCAACAAGGCCAATATCAGCGACCTCAGGCCAGGCAGGGCCAAGGGTCCTCCTCTTCTTCTATCTCTCCAGAACTCCAACGAGTGCTGGATGAGCTTCATGATATGAGAGTCGACATAAATCGACTCTCTCGTTGGAGAGATGAGGTGACTGCACCCCAGACCGTGATTCCAGCTCAAGTCGAGGCTAACCCAAATAGCCTTGGACACAATCAGGTATTAATCTATGACTATTCCGTACCTGAACTTGAGCCCTCCTCAAATAATAACTCTTATCATATCTCTCTTAGGAGCGGAAGGACCGTAACTATGCCTGATCGAGCAAAGGAACTCGAAGACATAGCCCCAGTGTCCACCAATTCACACAACCCTGGGGGGATTGACAAAGAAAGACAGGAGGAGAAAGAACATGTCCCACCCACACCACCCAGATATAATTAAGAGTCTAAGTCTGAGTCAGACAGAGAAATGCCACCACGACACCAGCCACATCTGACCACAAATTTCTCTGTTTTTAGTCTGAGTCCGAGTCATGTAAGAAAATTTCATTCAATAAAAGTGATGCTGTTGATCATAACAAATCCATCCCTTTCCCCCGTGCTCTTACGGCAGGAAAGAGGAAAAACATAAAAAACCAAAAAAATGATGAAGAGATGGCCCGCATCTGTAAGGAAAATATTAAGGTCACTCTGTCCTTAGATGAGATGATAGAAAGAGACTCGACTTTTCAAAAATACCTTAAGGTGAGATGCACACCAACAAGGGTCAGCAAACAGACTCCTAGCCGAACAAAGAAACACATACTCTCAGTAGCCACATCTCGTCTTATAAAAAATGAGCTGTCAAGGAAGAAAAGAGACATGGGTGCTCACTTTGTCACTAGCCACATCAAAGAAATCAAGTTTGCAAGAACATTGTTAGACAACGGTTCATCCATCAATCTCATGTCCACAACACTATTTGAGCATCTAAATCTAGGTCCTCTTAAGCAATCTACAGCTGTACTTCAATTCGCAGATACATCAACAAAGATACCTAGGGGAGAGATTCGAAATATTGCCATCAACATAGAGGGACAAAACTACCCAGTGGATTTCACAATACTTGACATGGATGTCCCTAGAAATTGGAAAGATTCCTAGAAGATACTAGGGCGACCCTTTCTGAGGACCGCAAGAGCTATATTTGATTACACATCCGGGAGAATCTAGTTTGGAAAAGTTGAACTTAAAGTGCAGCAAACTAGGTTTCAAAGATCTGACACTGAGTCAAGTACCGAGTCAGAAAAATCAGAAACTGAGACTGAATTTACAGAAGCAACAGTTGGGCCCTGGAGACAAAACCCAACCGCTATGATAGAATCCACCTCATCTGAAGAGGAAATTGTTGATGACTTAGTCTGCCAGCTCATTCATGCATCTACTGATACTCTAGGAGACTCAGAGGCCCCTCTGGACCTGTCCGTCCATTCTCCTTATGGACAATCCCTGAGTAAGGTACACAAATCGGACGTGGCACATGCCCCACCACATTCCATTATTTGCGTTCCGATCCCAGAAACACCCACAATGGTGGCCAACATTGATACACTACAAGCGTCCACATCACAACAAGAAACATCACTGAGAGGACCAGATTCAAGAAACATAATTGACTTACCTGAACTCAAACCATTGCCCCCTACACTTAAGTATGCCTTCCTTGCAGGAGAAAAGGGACAATTTCCGGTCATTATCATCTCACATCTGACCGAAGAGCAGGAGATCCGCCTGCTTAATGTTTTGGAGAAAAACCGCAAGGCTATAGGCTGGAGATTGTCTGATCTCCCAGGGATAAACCTAGCCCTGTGCTCACACCATATTTACTTGGAAGATAATGCTAAACCCTCCCGTGAATGCCAACGTAGATTGAATCCAAACTTACGGGAAGTGGTTAAGACTGAGATTGAAAAATGGTGTAAAGCTGGATTCATATATCCCATCTCCGACTCCAAATGGGTGTCACCTTTGCTTGTAGTCTCGAAAAAGTCAAGACTTCATATTATCACCAATGAGGAGGGAGAGGAGATCACGACACAAATACCTACGTCGTGGCGTGTCTGTGTGGATTACATGCGCCTGAATGCCGCAACGAAGAAGGACCACTTTTCACTGACTTTTATTGATCAAATCCTGGAGAGATTGGCAGGGAGAGAATACTTCTGTTTCTTAGACGGGTACTCGGGATACAATCAGGTGGCCATCTCCCCCGAGGACCAGGAAAAGACTACTTTTACATGTCTTTTCGGCACATACGCATTCAAGCGAATGCCTTTTGGGCTTTGCAATGCCCCCGACACCTTTCAACGATGCATGATTGCAATTTTTGCCGACATGGTTGGGGATTTCCTGGAAGTCTTCATGGATGACTTTTCGGTCCATGGTGACTCATTCGATGATTGTCTAGCGCACCTAGATCGAGTCCTCCAAAAGTGTAGGGAAGTGAATCTGGTGCTCTCTTGGGAGAAAAGCCATTTCATGGTAAAAGAGGGCATCGTATTGGGGCATGTCATCTCCAAGACGGGAATGGAGGTTGACCCTGCCAAAGTTGATGTGATCAAAAAGCTTGAGCCACCTACACATGTGAAACAAGTACGGTCTTTTCTAGGGCATGTCGGATTTTTTTTGACGCTCCAAAAAGGGGGAGACACTCAAAGGTGTTCGCCCCAGTTTATTAAGAAAGGTTTAGAGGAGATACTTACAGGGGGAAACAAAATATAAAAAGTCGAGGTGGATGGTGCATTAGGTACCATCCGCCACCCAAAACAAATTACATGGATAGCCAGTCCGCACAAAAATTGTTTGCAGCGATACAAATGTTTTCCTTGTAGAAACGCTGTCCCGCAAATATCAATTTGTTTCTTCCCAGCCAAATGCTCCAAATACGCGCAACGGGAATGATTCTATCCGAGCGGGGGCGGGAAGAGGCATCAGCAAAGCTTTCCCAGAAGGCCATGAAGGAGGAGCGGTTAATCCAATCCACGTCAGCCCAAATGTCCTGCACGAGTGGGCATAAGAGGAAAAGGTGGCTGGAGGTTTCAGTTTCAAGGCCGCATAATCCGCAAGAAGAGGAGATGTTCGGGAAAATGGAGGCGCAGCGGTCCCGAGTAAGAAGTCTTCCCCGTCTGAGAATCCAAAGGAAGATGCCAATCCTTTCCGGAATCTTGAGATTCCAAATAAAATTGCAGTGAAGGGAAAGGGCGGCATCCGCAGACAAGTTAGGAGGGAGGATAGAAAGATAAGCTTTACGAGGCGTGAAATTCCCGTCCTTCCAGCCAAAATGGTCACGGCCCGAGGAAGGCGAGGGAGCGTCCGCAAGAAGAGAAAGCAAAGCCGTGAGATCAGAGAAACGCTGGTCAGAAAGGGTGCCCAAAATGGTAGGGCACCAGACGCCATTGCTCCAACAAGAAGCCACCGTAGCCATCTTATCCGCAGCCATCGCAAATAGACGTGGAAAAAGGTTCATGAGAACGCCCTTCCCGGACCAGTCGGCACTCCAGAAGCGAAAAGACCTCCCGTCACCGAGAACCGGAGCCAGCAGGGAGCGATTATTGTTGAAAATAAATAGGATATCACGCCAGAAATAGTTGGAGGGGCCCACAGTGGGTCCGCCAAAAATGGAATCGAAGGCGTGCCCAGCAATCTCGCGAATGCATTGAAGCATAAAGCTCTCTTCCCTGCCCAGCAACCTCACCGCCCACTTGAGTAGCCATGCATCCCGGGTCGCCTCCATACGCCTGACACCAAGGCCCCCCTGATTTTTCGGCCGAGAGATCTCATCCCAGCCCACCAAGTGCATTCCCCTCCGATTCGAACCATTCTTGCCCCATAAGAACCGCCGCATAGCTTTCTCCAGGCGGGTACGGATCCCTTTTGGTAGCCCGCGAGCCGAGAAGAAATAAATAGGAATAGCCGATATAACCGATTTGATTAACACAAGACGACCGCCCTTGGATAGAATTGAAGCTCGCCAACCGGCCAATCTGATCTCCACCTTATCAATCAGCCTTTGATAGTCCCGCAAGCGTGGGCGTCCAAGGAAAAGGGGCAAGCCGAGGTAATCAAGCGGGAGCGCCCCGATGGGGGCCCCTAAAATGGAGGAGCACTCCCTGGCCTCGAATTCCGATAGCCCAAAGGGCACCAAGTGTGATTTCTCGCCATTGATACGAAGACCAGAAATTTCGCAGAAGAGTTGGATCGTAGTGGCCATCCCCGAAGCGTGAGACCGATCCCCCTCAATAAAGCAAAGAGTGTCGTCCGCAAATTGAAGAAGAGGGATGTGAATGTTATCGACAGAATAACCGCGAGTATAACCCGCCTCATAAACCCCCTGTATCATGCGTGGGAGAACATCCGCTGCCAGCACGAAAAGGAGAGGTGCGAGGGGGCATCCCTGACGGACCCCACGCCGAGGCTGAAAGGAACCCCCGGAAGGCCGACCATTAAGAGACAGCGAGAAGGAGACTGTAGTGACGCACCGTCTGACCCAAGATATCCACAAGGGAGGGAAACCCCGGGCTTTAAGAACCCTCCAAAGAAAGCGCCAATCCAAGGAGTCGTAGGCCTTTGCAAAGTCGATTTTCCATAATAAGCCTTTGGAGCCATTTCTATGCCAGCTGTCAATGATTGAAGACGCAAGAGTGTAGCAGTCAGAGATCTTACGACCCTGGACAAAGGCAGCCTGAGCGGGAGAAATAAGAGAGATTAGAAGAGGGGCAATCCGAAGTGCCAAAGCCTTAGCGATGATCAAGTAGATGCCATTGGAGATAGCAATAGGGCGAAACTCCTCAATGCGAGAGGCCCCCTGAGACTTGGGAATAAGCACCATGCTGGCCCGGTTAAGCCTATTGAAACCCCTGTTGCCAGAGCAAAATTCGAGTGCCACATCAAGAACATCATTAGATATCACGTCCCAGAAGTCCCTATAGAAGGAAATAGGGAAACCGTCGGGGCCAGGGGACGCGTCAGCGTTGAGGTCCCAAGTTGCCCTCTTTAGCTCCTCGAGAGTAAAGGGCCGAGTTAAGATGTCTGCTTCAGCGGAAGATAAGGAGGGTATCCCGTTTGCATGCCACCGCCAAGAAGTGGAAGGTTGGCGGTCAAAGAAGTTTCTGAAATGTTCCACCAACGCGGAGCCGATCGCATGAAAGCCCTGAATAGTGACGCCTCCAATATCCAAGGAAGAGATACGATTAGCGCGCCTACGAGCGCTGGCGATCCGGTGGAAAAATGCCGTATTAGCATCGCCGCTCTTAATCCACTTAATGCGAGATCGTTGCCTCCACTCGATAGTTCTCTTCCGGTCATCATCCAAAACAGTGCGAGTAGCCGACGAACGTTCCGTAAGTTCCAAAGAAGAGAGCTCTCTATCGTTCTCCAAGCGATCCAACCTAAGGATGATTTCCTCCGCGCTGTTTCGGGCGAGAAGCCTAGCCCGGCGAGTTGAGAATTTGAATGCCGCAAGGGCGCGACGAAGCGATGAGAGCTTGAGATGAAACCGTTGTGCCGCGTGCCCCGGAAAGGAGAATTGAGACCAAATATTTCGGATCATGTCTTTAAAGTTAGGTTCCATAAGCCAGCTGCGTTCATAGCGGAAAATTCCACGCGGGCGGGAAGAGTCCTCGGCCTCCCAAATTATGGGAGAGTGGTCAGAGAAGGATCGCGGCCTAGACGAGGTCGAGCATAAAGGGAAAGCTTCCATCCAGCTGTTATTAGCAAAGAACCTGTCAAGGCGCGAGCGAGAAGAAGAGTTGCGCCACGTATAGGAGATATCACCTGCAACCAAGTCCTCGAGGGCCAAATCATGAACGAACTCCAAGAAATCAGAAGAGCCTGGGTCACGTCCCCCATTATTACGTGGGCGGTCGCAAGCCAGTAAAGTGACATTAAAATCCCCCCCCCATGATCCAAGGGATGTTGCCAAGGGCCCCAGCATCGGCATTCAAATCCTCCCACAGAACACGTCGCTCCTGGTGACATGAAGGCGCATAAATACAAGAAAAAGCCATGCAAGAATTGGAGTCAACGTGCCGAAGGGTCGCAGTGATAGAGTATCGGCCTATCCTTTGATCAATGAAAGTGAAAGTTGAAGAGCGCCAAGCAATAATCGCGCCGCCAGATGCCCCATTCGCGTCCAAGGAACAAAAGGCATCAACAGAACCTGCCCCCATTGACTTCCACATCGTGTCGTCGACGCCCGCAAGTTTAGATTCCTGGATAAAAACAACGTCACAATCCCAATCGCGGATGCGTGACCCCAAAGCCCTTCGACGAAACGGATCGCCCAAACCACGCACATTCCATGATAGTATCTTCATTAATATTACAACAAAAGGTGCCCAAAAACCAAAACAAAAAGGCCGAGTTCCGACCGCTACTGTAGGCGGCGTGGCTGGCCAGTCCAGAGAAGCCCCGCCGCATGAGCAATAACGTCGCGGGAAGGCGAGAGGTCGTCCTGACAAAGCAAGTCCAAGCGGCGAGAATAGACACGTCCATATCTTGTCGGAGATGCACAGAAA
Source organism: Ottelia alismoides (assembly GCA_037367405.1). Classification (NCBI taxonomy): domain Eukaryota; kingdom Viridiplantae; phylum Streptophyta; class Magnoliopsida; order Alismatales; family Hydrocharitaceae; genus Ottelia; species Ottelia alismoides. The sequence goes on along the minus strand of JAZKJV010000016.1, from coordinate 491,061 downwards.
TTCCAATTGTTCCAGGAGTAGTCGAAGCCGGGAGGCGAAGCCGGAGTAGCGGTCATAGTGGAGGACACACCATCGCCATAAATCCAAGAGCTTCGGTAAGAAATATATGGTGGGGCATCGTTACTAGAGAACATACCGGCCATGACTGATGAAGAAGCCCCCCCTGAGGCCCCCCCTGAGGCCGAATCCACAGAGACGACAAGAGTTGTCGACGCGGAAGCCTGCTGAAATTCGGCAGAAAATGTCTCGTCGAAAGGGATATAGCTAATCGGTTCAGGGCAAGGGATATCCGCTAAGCATAAATTATTTTCGTCTTCAATAACCGGGTCGGATATCGCCCGAGAGTTGCTTTGATTGCTGACTAGGTCCGACCGAAAGGTCGGAATAGAGACCGCCAGAGAGTGGGAGTGGGCCCCCGTATCAGAAGTAGGGGAATAGTCAGTCTGAGGCAAATCAATCTCGATTCGGCTCCCAAGAACGAAAGGGAGAGACCTTTCCGTTTCCCAAGACGAAAGAAGTCCAGAAGACAAACCGAAATTAAAGTCTCGAAGACGCACCTCTTGGAAATTATCATTGCAGTTTGCCACGTGGCTGTTGGAAGATGAACCGACTAGAGGATCCACAGAGGAGACGTTGTTGCCGGGAACCGGAGGTGGTCGGGGATGATCATCCGGCGGGAAGAAAAATTCCAGCCTGAACGACCACCGGCCGATGGAGAGCTTCTCGATAATAGTCTTGCCTCTCATGGATAGACATAAGGAAGAGGAGCATTCGATCAAAACCTTCATGCATGCCCAATCAGAACCGGGCGAAAGCCCATCATCCAGAATAGAGACAACCTGGCCCCAGTTGCCAATAATCTTCGAAATGCAATGAGCAGACCGAGATAAGAACGGTACGCCGTGAACCTCCACCAAGCACCTCTGAGATACCATCGCCGCCCCATCCGCGACCCGTGGCCGGCGCCATTTGACCAACGCAGCATCCGCATGACGGCAGAGGAGCTCCCGTTGTTCCGGGGAGAGGCCTCTAGCACAACATCGGAAATCGTCGAGGAAGATAATGTCACCCAAGAAGTTGTCGCCCAGGATAGAAAGAACATCGGACCGGATCACTTCCCGCTCAATCCCGCGGCGTTGCATCACACCCACCGCCATCGAGTGCATAGGCCCCCGCGCTCCCTGAGAATGCAAACCCTGAGACTTAGGATCAGTAAGACCACCAACCTGGAGTTCCGCAGGAGAAGGAGTATGGGGCGTAGCGGTAGTCCTGGGGCGACGTTGGGAGTCCCGCCCAGCAAGAGAGCGAGAAGGGCGAGAGTCGGCCACGGTGAGCGTAATATCATCAGCAGCATGAAGGTTACCCATAGTATCACGAGCAGTCCCGGACACAACCTGAGCAAAGGATCTGTTGTCCACGCAAGAGAGTGGCGGTCGGCCCTGGTGAGATGATTCCGCGACGGTGGAAGAAGAGTACCGGCGAGGCGGCATCATTCCCGAAGAGCACGAAGCTAGGCGGTGGCCGAGCATCCCGCATCGGAAGCAACGAGGAGGAGTAGGGCAAGCAGACGCCAGGTGCCCGCGTTCCCCGCAACGGAAGCACCTTTTGCCCGGCTTCGAGTGAGACACCGTCGTCCAAGACATGTCCCCTTCATCAAGCGTGAGCGTCGCCGCGTGGCGAGGGTCCTCACGAGACGAAGCGCGATCAGACCGAGGGCGCAGAGAGTCCCCCCCCGCTTCGGGACCCAAATCCCTCGGCCTTGGAGAGAGCGATGATGTCCTTTCACATCGCGGTGGCACTCTCTCACGAGGAAGTGGCGCTCTCTCGCTCGTGGGTGGCGCTCTCTCGCTAGAGGGTGGCGCTCTCTCGCCTGTGGGTGGCGCTCTCTCGCCTGTGGGTGGCGCTCTCTCGCTTGTGGGTGGCTCTCTCTCGCATGTGGGTGGCTCTCTCCCATGCTGGCGGGTTGGTATAGGAGATTTATCAAAGATTTTTCAAAAATCGCCCGACCGCTAACTGACCTTCTTGGGAAAGACACCGAATTCATGGTAGATCATAAGTGTCTAGAAGCCTTCGAATTACTCAAGAGAAGGATAATTGAGACTCTCGTCCTACAATCCCCCGACTGGTCTCTTCCCTTCGAGATCATGGCATACGCATCCGATTTCGCTGTAGGGGCTGTATTAGGACAACGAAAAGATGAAATCCCGTATGCTATTCACTACGCAAGCAAAGTTTTAGACTATGCTCAGAAAAATTACACTGTAATCGAAAAGGAAATGCTTGCTGTGGTTTTTGCCTTGGAAAAATTTCGATCGATACTTCTAGGATCTAAGGTGACTGTTTACACAGATCATTCAGCCATTCGATACTTAATGGCCAAAAAGGATGCAAAAGCACGACTATTGAGGTGGATACTATTACTTCAGGAATTTGATTTGGAGATTAAGGACAAACCTAGCGTTAAGATTGTCGTGGCTGATCATTTATCACGGATCGAACATAACAAAATTCCGGAATCTGAATCCATCTGTGAAACCTACCCAGACGAGTCAATTTCTGCTATTGACTCACTCCCTTGGTATGCAGACACGGTGAATTATCTCGTCACCAATGAAGTTCCTCAAGGATGGCCCAGAAACAAAATCGATCGACTCATTTCTGAAGCGAGACACTATCATTGATAAGATCCGTTCCTTTTCTTTGAAGGACCGGATTGCATATGGAGAAGATGTATTCCTCAAGAAGAATACCAAAGTATCCTCAATCTATGCCACACCTTGGAGGCGGGAGGACATCACTCTGGGAAGAGGACCGCTGAGAAGATATTGCAATGTGGATTTTACTGGCTGACCTTGTTTAAAGATGCTTACAATTTTGTCAGGTCGTGCCCCGTCTGTCAGAGAATGGGAGGAACCATTGGTTCCAAAGATGCCATGCCTATGCAACCAGTGATCATCTGTGATGTATTCGATGCATGGGGCATTGACTTTATGGGCCCATTCCCTAATAGTCAAGGATTTGAATATATTCTTCTCACGGTAGATTATTTATCTAGATGGGTGGAGGCTATCCCTACTTGAGCAGCAGACAACAAAACTATTTGCAAGTTTTTGAAGGATAATATTATTTCAAGGTTTGGAATTCCAAAAGTTTTAATATCTGATGGGAAAGCCACTTTGTCAACTGGGAGGTGAGGAAGTTGACTAAGGAATACGACATCGAGCTCCGTGTCGCTACTCCTTACCATCCACAATCCAATGGCATGGTCGATGTGTCAAACAGGGAGGTTAAAGGAATTTTACAGAAGCTTGTCCGCCCTGACAGGAAGAACTGGTCCCAACTCCTGGACCAAGTTCTATGGGCTTACCGGACGGCTTATAAGACCCCATTGGGCACCTCCCGTTTAGAATGGTATATGGAAAACCATGCCATTTACCCGCGGAACTCATACATAAATCAGAATGAGCAATCAAAAAGTTGGAATTGCCACCAAGGAAAGAAGAACCGAGAGATGAATTTGAACGAACCATCTGAAATCCGAAATCATGCTTATGAAAACAACACCATTTACAAGGACAAGGTAAAGAGATGGGATGACAAGAACATTTGAACCAAGATCTTTGTCCAGGGCAGAAAGTTTGGCTATTTAATGCAAAATTGAAAATTTTCCAAGGTAAATTGAAATCAAAATGGACGGGACCCTTCATTGTAAGAGAGGTACACAATAATAGGAGTGTTGAGATCTCAGAGACCGCAGGTAGCACACAAACATCTATAGTCAACGGACAGCTGCTTAAATATTTTGTCGAATCCAATGAGCAATTAGTACAAGTTGAACAGATCTCCTTCACACAGGGCATAGATTTTGCTGAAAGATTTGATCTGCCCAGATAAATCACCTCTCTGGAACTTACACTCTTCTGTATATCTATCTACCCGCTCTCGATCCCCCGATAATTAGGGGACCGATTTCATTGTTTATACATCACTTCTCCTCTTTTTGTCGGTACCCATCTATACTTAGTACGAGCTATGTCAACATTTCACTTTGTGCCATGGGGACATAGCACAAGCTAAGTATAGGGGGGTGTGTTTGTATATATTCTTTCTATTTTATTCATAGCTCGTACTTTAATCGTTTTTATCTAACATCGGGGATGGGTACAAGTAGTGTGTATTACCTGTTTTTGAAGCTAAAAAACCAAAATAAAACAAAAAAAACCAAAAAAAACCAAAATAAAGAAAATTCAATCATGGTCTTACATTTCATCAAGCATTTCATGCATTCCTTGGTTGATACATTCCTGACACATTCACTATCACTCAAAGCTTAAGGAATTTTGAGGACACTTGATTTCTGAGATCTTGAGAGTCTGAGTTAGCCTGCCTTAGTCATTAGGGTTTTTAACTTAATAATCCACACTTCCCTAGTTGAAAGATTTGAGCGCTATATTGCACTCTTCATCTCTACCTTCAAAGAATATGATCAGCACAAATCACTTCCACAACTGCATGATTGATGAGATGAGTTGAGATATCACTTAAGGAACTAGGACTAGAGATTTGAGTTTAGATCCGATAGATGATGCTCGAGGATGAGATAAAGTTAATGAAGGCTTCAGAAAACTTGAGTGTCAGCAAAATCCTAGCCAGTATGTGAACAAGTTCATATGTTATCTTTTTGATATTGACCTAAGTGGCAGGGTGTGTTGAAACCTAATGAAAATTGTTGATCAGTGTGCGCCAACTTTTGGTAAAAGAAGTGGAGCTAGCCAACAAAAGAAAAGAAAAGGAAATGTCAAAGAAAACCTCTATCCTCCAAAGTCAACTTCTAAATGAGCTTCCACCAATGGCGAGCGCTCCCAAACTTTTTCAAAGTGTCCACTTGGACCAAGCGCTAATTAGGACCAAGGAGTCGGGCTGACACCAAAAAAGGGCTCTGCATCGTAAATGCTACAAGTCTAGGTGTCGAAGATATCTTAGATACTCAAAAGAGACACACCCCGGTGTACTCCCAGAAAAACAAGTGCAGACGACTCCAAATTCTCTTGACGGACACATTGATCAACAAAACAAAAATATACTTGTGTTGAGTAATAAGGCACTCGAGAGACCCCTTGTTCCAAATGTGAGGGAGAGAAAATTAGACACAATCCTACGCCCTCCATCATCTGGCCGTCCATATACACTTTCAAGTCTGACAAACTAATGAGACGGTTGACTGAAGCAAGAATAGACTTATTCCCTAGTGTTGAGGATTAGGTCTAGAGGGGAGTCTCTTGGATTGGAACTTTGGGTGATGTCTCGACTTGACTCTCATGAATGCGGTACACTAAGAATCATATCCTTATACTATATGTACAAATAGAGAGTCCGAAAATTAGAGAAGTTGGGTTCCTTTTGATTAAAGCTTGGTTGAACCCAGAATTTTAGGATCACTCAAATTAAGGGTCTTCTATAAATTAAGCCTTGAAAATTCACATGCATAGTCAGGGATGTATTCAACTAAGTCATGCTCAGGGACGAGCATGGTCTAAGTATAGGGGTATGATGAATTTCGTATTCATCATGCTAAAATTGGTCATTTAAGCTCTGTGCCCCATCATTCACTTATAATTAATCATTAATAGAGCATTATTAGCATTCATACATGTGTAAATAATATCTGCATTTCATCATGCATAATTGCATCAAAAATCCCAAGTGTAAATTAGCCCCAAAAGCCGCTAACTTCTTACATTTGTAAATAATTCATCCTAACTTCGATTAACCCCAAACCGCCTCCATTGTGTAGATATTACTATCCTTATTAAATAAAAAATACAAAAAAAGTACTAACTCCAATAAGTGTCAAATTATCCCAAAGTCTAATTTCACATCTGACAGACGAAAATGAGCATATCTCCCACATACAATGTTCGATTTTGGTCTACTCACTTTTAAAGTACTCCATTTTCAAATACCTTCAAAACAAGACCAATTTCGTAAAATTCGAAGCTCATTTGTGAAAGTTGGGTTTTGGGCCTCTTTTGCGCATTTTGACTTTTTGCTATTTTTTATCTCAGTTTTATGTATATAATTAAACCTTTTAATTTTATTCCTTCTTTATTTGTGTTCTTTGATGAAATTTTATTAAGCGACGCAAAAATCCAAATCCAGATTAATACCGAAATCAAAGAAACTGACCGAGTCCAAGTGTCCGTTGTGAGTCTGTCCAAATATGGTGTGTTTCTGACTTCTATTTTATTCTCCCATTTTCGTATTTATTAAAAATCCAAAAAAAATCATATTCGAGTGTAAATAATTTTCTTATATTTTATCGTATTTTTTCTATATTTTTTATCCTATCTAAAACCACCAAAAAATTACAAAAATCCCAAAAATCAGGTTTTCTATACACATGGAGAACCATCAAAAATACCACTTCTCACAGGTGACCTCTTTTGCTCATGGGTTCTTCATGAAAGTTGTAGATCTCGTCGAGATGAACAACTTTCGTGAAGGAAATTTTTCGATCCGAGGTCATCTTCTATCTCTTTTTCCCCTCCAAAAATATGAATTTTTTTGGTGCCACATGGCAGCTCCAGGGCATGCCACGTGGCACCCCGCTATTCCCTCTCTCCAGCCACACCTGGGACCCCTGTCTTCTTCCCCAAACCCAACGGCTCCGCCCCTCCGTCTCCTCCGCCATGCACGGCCATCAAGCCCATGCATGGCCGTTCATCACCTCCCTCGTACGTAACCGCCACCATCTTCTCTCCTATAAAGCGCCATCGCCTCCAAGCCATTAGGCATCCGTCCTCTCACCGGTGACAGCGGCTAATCGTCGACGAGATCCAAGGCCTCCGCCTTGTGCGAAGCACCACTCCCAGCTCCGGCAGCAGCCTTGCCGTCGAGCCCCACCTACCTCTCTCAGGTAACCCCCTTCGGCCCTCTCCCCCATCGTCAGCCCTTGCATCTACCGGCCTCGCAAAGGCTGAGACCAACACCTACCCCCCCCCCCCCCCCCCCATCGCATTTCCCCTAACCCTTGCAGGTCAACATCGCCGTCCATCCGCCTCCATTCGCCAGAACCGCCGTGCACGACCACCGCCTCTACTCCAACTGCTCGACCGTGTGTCGGCCGAGCTCCGCCGCGCAACCCGTGCCTCAGACGCCGCGCTTCGACTGCCCTCCGGCCGCCTCGACCACCTCGACCTCCGTCGAACAGCCCGCACCTCGGCCTCGCCGTCTCGACTTCCGCCGCACGCCTCCGCTTCGGCCACCGCCCATGACCGCTCGCCTCCACCTCTGCCCGGCCTCAGCCCTGTACTTCGGCCGCGCCGCCTCCGCCACGCCCTCCCTCATCGCCTCCGCTCGCCCCACCACGATGCACAGGCGCCGTTGGATCGGGCAGGAGGCCTTTGATTGACTATAATCATCAACGAAAACTATAAAATAACGATGCCCACTTACTGTGCGGATTGGACAAGGTCCCCAAACATCACAATGAACAAGATGAAAAGCAGCAGTACTACGGGACTCGATACGAACAGGAAACGAAGCTCGATGATGTTTCCCGAACTCATATGCCTCGTACTGAAAGGGCTTCAGTGCAGAGAGTTCAGGAATCATCATGGAGATGGCCTTGGCAGAGGGATGCCCAAGGCGCAGATGGCATAGGAACGGATCTTCGGAGATGGACGCAACACCAACAAAATTGTAGTCCGAGGGCATGTCAAGATAATATAAGCCGTTCTTCTCATGACCCCCATCAAAAATTTGCCTCGTCTAAATGTCCTGAAAATAACAAAACTCATCAAATATCATACGACAATGAAGCTCAACACAAAGCTTGTGAACTGATAGCAAGCCAAGAGAAAAATCAGGAGCATAGTGAACCCCCGAATGTCGGAGCTTGGAAGAGAATTCCGTAAATTCGAGAGTAGTAATATGTGATTAAGTCCTATTGGTGACTCGAACTGACTTCACAGAAGTAAATGATATGGAAGAGGTGAGTAGACTACTTTCTCCAGTGAGATGAGTAGAGACACCGGAACCAATGATCCAAGTTGGAGTAGGAGTGATAGCAGAGTTGGCTATTGTACCTGAAGGAGTAGCCAGTGCAACAGTTGTAGTGTTACTACTAGTGGTGGCATGCCTTGGAGTTTGAAGGATCTGTATTAAGCGGGAGTAATCTGCATCATTAAGATGAACAGTCTTGCCATTGGAGGTAGGTGATGCCTCTTCCACATCATGAGCATCCTCATAAGCATTATTGACGTGATAAGAAGGTATACCAAACTCTTGCCAGAATCATTCAGTCGGGTGGTTCCACCTACCACAGTGAGTGCATGGGGCAGTAGAGTCTCGCCCACGACCACGACCACGACCAAAGTCACGACCTCGTCCAGATTCCCGTCCACAGCCACGACTTGGATCACAACCGCATCCTCTTTGCAAGCCGTATCTGCCTCCTCTTCCAGATGACGTGATGTGTGCAAAGTTCTTTGTTGAAGGTAAGACGGGAGGTCGGGCAGCGGATGTCTCGAGCTCCTCAAGTCGACCAAAGATGGCATTCATTGTTGGCAGTGTGTCTGATATAAGAAATTGCTCATTCACTGCATGGTATCTAGAATGCAGGCAATCAAGGAAGCGGTATACCTGCCAGTCAGAACGTTCTTGTATTCATTTAGTGCAACATGAGGGCTGGGATATTGCAAGCTCCTCATACAGGCTGGAGAAATGCTTATAGTACTCGATGAGGGTGGAATCACCCTAAAATGCCGACTAGATTCGCCTGTAAATGTCTGCAAGGCGTGACTTTGTCTTCTTTTGGGAGTATGTTTGCTTGAGATCCTCCCATATTTCCTTGGTCGTATTTTTGTAAAGAAGATTTGAGGCAATGTGAGCCTCAACACTGTTGGTCATCCAGTTGATAACCAAATAGTTGTCAGTTTACCAGTTGTCGTACTCTTTGTCCTTTTCATCTAAAGGATCTTTATTTAACATATAGGGCTTCATCTGACCACCAGTGAACACCATAAAAGATCGAGACTAGAGCACATAATTTTTTGTGCCCTTGAGTTTAATAGTAGTGCCTTGTGCCATGATATTCGTGGCGAAGGGCTTTGTCTCGGTAGAAGGTGCCATGGTGGTCATAAAATAGAAAGAAGATCCTGATCAACTAAGGATGCATATAAGAGCTGAAAAATGCCCTAGAACTCACTTTTTCCCTTGAAGAAGGGTTGAAAACCCTCAATGGATCTTTAATCTACTCTATTGTAGGCTTGAAATTAGGCTTCCTAAAAGAGGCTACTGAAGGGAAATGTTGGCTTGATCAGTTGATTTTCTCTCTTATTATCCCATATACACCATTGATTGAGTTTTTCCTCCCACTCGTACGAGTTTGTGTTCACAGCTTGTCATTTTTCTTAGCAACAATCAGACGATGGTATGCTACTTAACCTTTCCAACATGTTGCTTTTTTAGTACTTGTGATTTGGCTTCTTGAGAGACTCCTTCCACCTTAGTACTGCCAATTCAGCTCCTACTACAGATCTGAGTTTGGATGATATTGTCTCCCATCTGAGGGAGATAATGACCATTGTTGCCAGCACTACTAATACTCCTATAGATCTGTCATATATTACAACCACTGCCAGAGCCTCTTCTAACTCCTCAGGTATAGACTATGCTTTTACTAGTTGTTGCAGGGCGGATATGACAGAGTGGATCACTAATTCTAGTGCATCCCACATGTAGAGACATGGCTTAGTTTAGTTCATACAGATCTGTCCCTGTAGGCAGATTAGTTGTCATTGCATATGGGAATTGTTCCCTCGTTACAGGATAGGGTGAGGTGCATTTGACACCGTCCATGCGACTACAAAATGTGCTACATGCACCATATTTTTCGAAGAATTTACTTTTTATTAGTCAAATCACTAGGACTTGCATTGCTCTGCCCTTTTGACCCCTCTTCTCTTATGATTCAGGATATACTCACGAGCAAGATGATTTGATGTGGCCATAAGTAAGGGGATCTCTACAGACTGATCCAGTCTCCATATGTTGATGCTTCTTCCATTCCAACTAAATTAGTCTCGCCATATATATATAACATCTACATTTGGGTCACCTTCCTCTGCAAAAGCTTTGTCATGTCCTGCTGCAGGTATCCTCTTGCTTTAGCTTCCAGTCTGAGGCTTGCCAGCTTAGGAAGCATCATTGATCCTCTTTTCCTGGTCGTAGGGTTGCAATATCAATCATTTATTTGAGTTAGTCCATTTAGACATTTAGGATCCTAGTCGTGTTCTTAATCATCAAGGACACCTGTTTTTATTGTAGTAGTGGATAATTTTTCTAGAATACCCATGGGGTTTTTCTTCTGAAAAATAAGTTTGAGGTTGGGTATGTCATTCAATTATTTATTATTGAAATAAAGAATATTTCTTCTGCAAATGTTAAGTTTGTTCTATCTGACAATGCCTTAGAGTTCTACAAGCTACAACTTTCTAAGTTCTTCATGTCTCTTGGCATCATGCACCAGATCTCGTGTGCTTACAATTCCTATCAAAATGGTGTTGCTGATCACAAACTCCGTCACTTACTTGATGTGACTGGGACCCTTTTGACAGAATCATGCTCCCCATTCTTTCTAGTATGATGTGGTTCTCACTGATTGTTACTTGATCAATCATATGGTGTCCTCAATTTTAAGAGAGAAAGTTCCCTTTTTATTGCTTTTCTCGAGGACATGTTCTCCGTTACTCCCTATGATATGGTTCTCACTGATTGTTACTTGATGAATCATATGGTGTCCTCAATTTTAGGAGAGAATGTTCCCTTTTTATTGCTTTTCTCGAGAAGGACATGTTATCCGTTACTCCCCGTGTCTTTGGTTGTGTGGCATTTGTGTACCACCTAACTCTTGATCATGACAAGTTCTTCCCTAGAGTTTTCAATTGTCTTCCTAGGCTACTCTCAGACCCAGAAGGTGTATCTTTGCTACTATCAAGTTATACAGAAGTACTATGTCAGTGTTGATGTCACCTTTTTGAGTTTGTCATGTATTTCTCTCCTACATTTGGTAGGTTTACTCCGTATAACTCTTGAGAGGAGGTTTACATACCTCCTCCTATGTCACAACCACCTCCAACCCACTAGCACCTCGACTACCTTCCTCACCACCAAAAGCTCCACTACTAGCTCCTGTGGCTCCTCCTTTACCGCCACCCAGTACGTTGACTTAGTTTTTTGCTACAATTTTACATTCGCATGCCTCCTATTGTCCCCCTTCTCTTGAGCCTTCCCCATCATCTAACACGGATGTTCCAAGTACATTGTTTCTACCGATGGCATTAGCGATTTGTCTATGCAACATGTTTCTGTACAGGTTTAGCATGTGCCTTCTCAAGAGGTTAGTTTATTGGTTGAGGGGGATGGTAATGAACTAGATGTACCTATTGCTTCTAGCTTCCTATGTCTCGTTGGGGTGTCTTTCAGAGGATTTCAGAAGGTGTTTGTCGTGGGTCTGTTAGCCATAAAGATTCCACAAACATATCAGGAAACTATGCGAGACAATTAGTGGCATCTTGCAATGAAGGAGAAGATGGCTGCGTCATAGTCGCATGACACATAGACCCTTGTCACATCTCCTACATGTGTGTCCGTGGAAGGATGCAAGTGGATGTTCACAGTATATCACTGTGTAAATGGCAGCGTTGGTTGCTACAAGGCTAGGCCTCTGGCTCGTGGGTTCACTCAGATGTATGTGGTGGACTATCAGGATACCTTATCTCTCGTAGCTGGTCATTCTACAATGCAGATCCTTCTCTATGTTGCAATGATACGAGACTGGTTGTTATCCCAGCTTGATGTGAAGAATGCATTTTTCTATGATGACCTGCAAGAGGAAGTCTACATGCAACAACCATCAGGATTCATTGTTAAGGGAAGTGTTAGATGGTTTACAAACTTCGTAAGGCTATCTATTGCATTACGTAATGTCCCATAGCATGATTTCAAAGGCTCTCGAACTTGATAGCGCAACATTGGTTTATGAGATCGACTGCAGATCATTCACAGTTTATTCGGAGGACTTGAAGAGGTATAATTGCTATACTGATTTATGTTGATGACATCATTGTTACATGGGCCGATGCACATAGTATTCATGCGGTTAAGGATTTTCTTTATCAACAGTTTGTCACTAAGTACCTTGATGATTTATGTTACATCCTTGGACTTGAGTTTGCCAGGAACCAACGAGATCTTGTTATGACACAGTGGAAGTACGTTATCGATTTCTCTGAGACGGGTATGAATGATTGCATGGTTGCCACTACTCCCATAAACTTTAGCATGAAGTTATATGATGTTGATACAAAGGAGGTAGCCAAGATACGGTACAAGGAGCTCATTCGGAAGCTCCTATATATGACCATTACTAGGCCATGCATTGCCATTGAAGTGAGCAGAGTTAGCCAGTTCATGGAGCAACCTATACAAGTACATATGGGTATAACCCATATGATTTTGAGATACTTGAAGTCCTCTCTTGATACTGGATTATTCTTTAGCAAAGGGACATCTTTTGCCATTACAACATGCGTCGATGTAGATTATGCAGGATGTCCTAAGGACATGAAGTCTATTCATGTTTTATAGTATTCATGTTTTATAGTCTTTGGTGTCATGGAAGAGTAAAAAGCATATTGTGGTTGCCATATCCAATGTAGAATTAGAGTACAGAGCCATGACACATGGAAATACTGAGATGATGTGGGTCATATCCGTTATGACTGACGTAGCTATTGATGTTCCCTTCCCATACATTTACAATGCAACAACCATACTACTCTTTTTTATTTCCAACAACCTTGCCTTCCATAAGAGGACCAAGCATATTGAGGTTGACTGTCACTACACCCGTGACATGATTCATAAGGGTTTGATCTCTACTTCCCACATCAACTTAAGGGAACATACAACATGTGTGTTCACCAAGTCTGTAGCAAGAGGGTCATTACAGACTTGTTCCAATCTGTAGATGATCGATATCTTTGCTCCATCTTGGGGGGAAGTGTTGAAAGGTTATTTTATCTTTTCTTATCTTTTATATTCCTTTCTTTTCTGTCCTTATTATGTAATTTTCTCAACATGTTTCTCATCCTATGTAAGAGAACCCTATAGCCTCAGTGAGAATCAATTCATTATTTTCTCCCCACAGATGCAAAGTAATTGTTGAAATATGAATAAAGTGCAGAAGCGAATCAGAACAAGAAATTCAACAAAAATAAACATCTTGTTTTACGTGGAATCCTACTCCTTAAGGAATATTATGAAATCACATGGGAATGCCTCAAAATTCTGGATCTTCTATTTGAATTTCTCTATGAGTACAAAGGGTGTGTGGCTCCTTATATAGTCCCACAGACAGTCGATTCCCACAAATTGTAAATGTGGGGTTAAACATGAGTGGGGAGTAATTGGATCTTGGATACATACTCCAACTCTCTCCCTTAAGCTGGAGCCGAGAAAGCTGCAACTTGCAATAAAAGAAAATATACAACACATCTTCATGAAATACATTTGAGAGAGATGTGGATAGGCACCCACTTGAAGTAGTCATTGCTGGTAAAAAACCTCGTACGAGGACGGGTCTGCGATGATCAGGTTATGCATGCAGAAGAGCTGTTGTGACAACCGAGTCGTGCATGGAGGAGAGTTGATGTAGAAGAAGTCCAACACGGAGTACAAGTCTGGAAAAGATATCCAACGAAGTAATCGATGCTCAATGAAGACAACTGATAATAGTAGTAGTCTGGAATATTGGTCTATCAGTCGTGGACGAACAATAGAAGTCTGAGATGATCCCAATTAGAGAAGTCCATTATGATGCCATAGACACCTGATCATCGGGAACAAACATCGGTGCAATGGTTGCCCCCTATGCATATCTCGAAGTAGTAGAGGGTTAGACTCCTCCCATTAGGACTCTCCTATATTCGAACCCAAGATGGCCTCTCCCTTTTTTTTATGGGGACCTGGAGTCAGTTCATTTGTATAGGGACCGAATGATCGTGAAAAGACATCCGGTACATAGATTGCTTTTGTTGAGGAGCCATGAGTTAATGATGATGTATACATATAGAAATCTCATGGATACATCTCAAATAGAAGAAATGTGCCCTCTCTAGTGCCCCTTTTTCCCATACTTGATAGAATAAAAAATATAGATCTCAAGTTGGGAGAAACATAATGAAAATGCATTTTTTGTGTGCTTCCTTTTTTTTGCACAAATCATTCTTTTTTGTAGCTGCCTCTTTTTTCTGACAATTCTTTTTTTTCTCGTATGGCTTCTTTTTGTACAATCGTCCTTTTTTTCAATATAAAACTCCTTTTTTGGGGGGCAAATCCATGCTTCATTTTTTACCTTTCTTTTTTTTAATAATTTACCAATTTCGACCCAATTGGGCTTTGAAGCTCTTGCTCCTCCCCCTTCTTTTTAATACTACAAACATGCCCATTGTGTTTACTATAAAGTAAACAAAAGAAATAAAATGAAGGGGCTTCATTGGGGCCCCTCTTTTTTCTTGGATTCAACGGCTTGGGAGGAGACAATCACATCTTGGGATCTTGCTAGAGGAGTTGCTACGAAATGTGCATGGAGAAGCTTGACTGGAGGTGTATCGAACATTTCTTCTTCATCTTCTTTACGTTTGCAACCTCCTTTGATTAGATGTTGTTGCTGCAGATCTCGTGAGTAGGGTTCCAAACGACGAGGAAGATATTGCACTGTTGGGAGAGTCACTATAGATCTTGCGCTGTTGTACGTCTTCTTTGGGTTGGAACCCAGCAATGAAGAAGTTGCCTAGAGTCAAGAAGGAAGGCTCTGTTGTAGATTAACGCGAGAAGGATGCGCCATCGAGGTGGGTGTGTCTTCTGGAGATGCTGCGACTTGAGTTCTTTTTGGTGTTAGGGTTTCGTCATGGAGGTGGGTATGCCACTGGTGCGAGCTTCGGAGTTGTGGATGAGGGCGACATCGCCTGGAGGCATTTTCTTTGAATCTATCGTTGCTGGAAATCCACCTCCACCATCGGGAGGAGATTAAGCGAATGATGAAGTTGCACGGTCCTCTTTCTTTTTTTTGTTTGCGATCAACACTCCAATGTGAGTCGTGGGGCTGCTTTACCATCGAATTAGGGTTTTGTGAAATCCTAAATGCACGAAAAAATCTAGGACATAAATCAAAATTGCTCCGAAACATCTTCTTTACCAGTTGCTTGATCCCTTGACTCTCAACAACACTTTCGAAAAAAAGAATATATAAGCAGAACTTCGAATAGATAGTCAAATCTCAAAAAGAACAAAAGTTGTTACCCGAACAATAAAAGCTAAATCCCAAAAATCAACTTGCTCTGATTCCATGTTGAAATACAAATAAAGCGCAAAAGTGAAACAGAACGAGAAATCGAACAAAACAGAGCGAGAAATCGAACAAACAAAAACATCTTATTTTATGTGGAATCGTATTCCTTAAGGAGCGGTATGAAACCATGTGAGAAGGCCTCATAGGGTCAGATATTTTATTAGAATTTCTCAATGAGTATAGGGGGTGCGTGGCTCCTTATATAGCCCCACATATAGACGAGTCCGATAAATTGTAGATGTAGGACTGAACATGAGGGGGTAGGGGGGTTTAGTTGGATCTTGGAGAGATCCAATTACCCATCTATTACATAGTCCAGCAGTAATCAAGGTGATTTTGGATCTTTCGGAGGAGATATTCGGTCTTGGGGTGAGTGAATGCAAGTTTGCATTCATCTTGTTTAATTCAATTATCAATATGGTGATGTAATATGAGATGATTTTGGTAATATCAAGAGGGAGTTTTCCCATCACAAGTCAGACTTAGACTTGGTGCCCTTGATTGAGAAGATGGAGAAGCTTGTTGGGTGGAAGGCAATTTGCTTGTCAAGGGGATGCCAACTTGAGTCAATGAGGATAGTGGCATAATGCTTTTTGCGATCTTGTTTTTCTTCCTTTCGTCATGTCTACTGCCATTCAGAGTTAGACAATGCCTTGAAAAACTTGATAAGAAGGCTATTCTGGTCCTCTCCTTGGAGTCTATTGGCATCTCGCTTGTCGATATAGACTCCATCACACAACCTGTAATGTGGCATCGAATTTCAGCGAATTTTGATCGAATCTTGGTTGAATTCGATTTCGACATGTGACTAAATGGTTAATATATGTGCCTTTAGGGGGTTGATGGAAGAAAATGTGATCGAAATTGCCAAAATTTCAATTAAATTTTAGTAGAAATATCACTTTGATCGATCACTGATGTGGTGACGAAACTGATATTTAGGGCCTTGACCTTTAAAGGATGAAGGATTGAGGATTCTAAATTGAGGAAATGGACACAACATTGCTTGCGAAGTGGATCGTGCTAATTTTGGGTGATGACAATGACTTGCGTACTAAGTTGGTTTGATAAATTTATGGGGTGACTTCGAAAGTAAGTGTGAGGCTTGACGTTGTTGCCTCTCCCTCCACCTTCCGACGAGGTATTTGTAGTGTACTCCATAGTTTGTACCCAGGGATGATATACGTTTCTGATTCCAGATTGACGACTAGATTGAGGAAGGTACCCTGTGTCAACATTTTCCACACCTCTCTTCCTTGGCATCAAATCTTGGGCTGTCAGTTGCAAATTATTGGTTTGGTAGCGCATGCCACCTACCTTTCATTTACTTATATCTCACCAAAGGTTGGAGGAGTTTCTGCATGTGTCATATGTCCTTGCGTCAGCACAACAGAAGGCGCAAACTTTGGGAGAGATTCATGGGTCTAGCGTGACATGCGTTTTTGGGTGAAGAACTCTTATAAAGTTGTTTCCGACTTGACAGTCTTTATCCTTAACATAGTCACCAAGGATCGTGCACAGTTATGGAAGTGGAGGATCCCAACATAGGTAAGAGTTTTCCTTCGGCTCAGACGTGGTCACAGTCTAATGGTAGCCTACAAATGGGAATCTTCTAGGGGACAAGCATAGGATGTCTTCGATGTAGGGAGAATTAGAAAGGTGTTAGCCATCTCTTATTCATTTGCATGGAGTCTATATGAACCTGGGAGGAGGCGTATGTGACAGGTATTGCTCATAATGATGTTGACAATTTTTCGGATTCTATTAGCGTCAACTGAAATGATGGTAGCTTGAAAGCTAGCCATCTCTTCTTCATTTGCACGGAGTCGAGGCGTGTGTGACTAGTATTGCTCATAACGATGTTGACAATTTTTCGGATTCTATTGACGTCAACTGAAGGGGCTAGTAAGAAATGGATTTATCATGAGGGGAGAAAGATTTCATGTCGAAAATATACTGGGACATGTCTAGGCATTTCTCGAGTCATGGTTCCCATAACATGTGCACGTTTTGTGCCTTTTTACTCTTAATGGAAATCTGATTTAATGGTTTACATCTCCCAGGATCTACACCTTATGATTTCTAAGAAAAACTAATAACAAAAAAAGAAGACTATAATGCCCTCGATTATTGTGGCTACTCTAGTTTTTATGCCTGCGAACCTTTATCGTCAATTTCTCTCAATCTGGAACTATAGCGATATTATTATGTCTATGTACTAATTTTATGATTTATATTTATTTCTTCCATCTTGTGTAACTTACCCATGTGTTTCTCCTCTATATAAGAGAGCCCTAGGATTCTTTGGAATATATAGATTTGATCTTTTTCCTACCATGGTATCAGAGCGATGATCCTATACCGGAGCTCTCGTATCCAAGAACAGTCCTATCCCTCCACCTACTGCCCCTCCCTCCCTCTGCTGCCGTCGCCTGCCGCTAGCAACCCTCGTCGCTGCTCGCAACCCTCACCAATACTCGCCCCACCGCCGCCTGCGGCTCACACCAACGGCTACTCGCGGCTCCAGCACTGCCTGCGCTCACGTCATCACTTAGGGCTCCTACTTGCTCTTGCGGCTCTCGTCTCTCTATGCGGCTTCCGCTACTGACCGTTGTCTGTGAATGTGTTTTGTAGCAGAGATCGTTGATGGGATTGGTTGCATCTTAAGTCTACACATGCAACCACTTCCCCATATGTCTGTGTAGACGAATCTTCTTTTGGTCTTCCTCAGTTTTCTCAATCCAACAATATATCGGAAAACAAGGTTGACATCCCATTCACATATGCTTTTCGAGGTCCCACATCGATAGTCAAGATGGACGGGACAAATTATGAACTATGGGCCATGCAGTTTATAAGCTGCTTGCAGTCTACCTGTAAAAAACATATTCTTACTAAGGAGGAGTCAACTAGAAAATTGGGGTGAACGCCTCCTGTGAGGTTGATGACGCCCATGTACGGTTGTTGTCTCGTACATTAACGATAGAGATCGCCAATGATGTTTTACATCAACCTACTACCAATGCGACATGAGTCATTCTAACGACCACTTATTCCCAAGCAAGGAATGAGACGAAAATCCTGCAATGACAACATGACATTGTGATAATCAAATAGAATGGACGCCCTCTTCATTCTCTTTACATGTCTCTTTGTGGCATGTTCGAGAAGCTGATGCTACCCTTGAGTAACAACAGAAGGCATATATGAATGCCACTATGATTGATGTATTTCTAGCAACAGTTGATCCAGAGTACGATATTGCTCGATTACAGATACTTGTGGATGCTACTATACTATCCCCTCCATGGATACGACTTACCCTAGGCTTAAAAGAACCACTGTCCCATCATCTGTCTCTAGCCAGATCTCTTTTGCGATGGTCGCCTCCCGTGGTAGGGGAGGTTCTTCTCAGTTTCATGGTCGTGGATCTCGTGGTAGAGGAGGTTGTATTTGTCAATCATGCACATATTGCCACCGTACATGTCACTCAGAGGATATATGCTACTCCAAGCATGACTTTCCTGCATCTGCCCGTGTAGCTGAGCAGGCTGAGCCTCCTGCAGCTTCTAAATATGATTAGATGTTTGCTGACTTTGCGGCTCGATCACGGGAGATTATGCCCCTACTGGTTCTCATGCTTCTTCGCCTGCTTCGGGAGGTCATTCATATGTTGCGGCCTTTGCTTCTGCCAATACCTCAGGTATCATCTACGTACTTACCAGTTGTCATATAACCGATATTACATAACGGATTATGGATTCTGGGACATCCCATCACATGTGTGAATACATGAGTGAGTTTGAGTATACACACATGTTCCTCTTGGCAGATCAATTATCATAGATGACGGGACTCATTCTCTAGTTGCAGAATATCAGGAGGTCAGTTTGACGCCTTCAATACGTCTACAGAATGCGTTGCATGCTCCTGATTTTTTCATGAATTTATTGTCTATTAGTCAGATTACGAAGGATTTACATTGTCGTGCTATTTTTGATCCATCTTCCCTTGTATTTTAGGACATTCTTACGAGCAGGGTGATTGGCTGTCGCTGTGAGCTGGGCAACCTCTTTCGACTAGTCCATACTCCATATGCCGGTCTATCATCTCATCCTACAAGATCAGTCTCTCCATTTATGTAGCACTTGCGCTTCGGTTACCTCCCTCTTCAGACGATGTGCCATGTTTTTCCTCAGATTTCACCTCACTCATCATTTCATTGCGAGGTGTGTCAGTTAGGAAAGCATCACCGGTCTGCTTTCCCTCGTCGTCAAGGTTGGAGTAGTAACTCCTTTCTTGCATTGATTCATGTGGACATTTGGGGTTTGAGTCGTGTACCCGATTAAGGGACATATTTTATCTAGTGGTTGTCAATGATTTCTCTCGTTTGTTCTGGATTTTCTTATTAAAGAATAAATCCGAGACTGGAAATGTGATAAAATCATTTATCAATGAATTAAAGAATATTTTCCCTCTGCAGTCAAATTTGTGCACACTGACAATGCATTGGCATTTTGTACTCTTGCACTCTCACAGTTCTCATCTCCTGGTATTGTTTATCAAACGCCATGTGCTTACTCGTCTCAACAAAATGGTGTTGTGGAACGTAAACATCGCCATTTACTTGATGTTACTCAAACCCTTATCATTCAGAGTCATGCTCCACATTCGTTCTGGGGTGATGTGGTTCTTACTGCTTGTTATCTTGTGAATCACATGCCCTCGTCTGTACTGGTTGGGAAAATTCCTTTTTCACTTGCATTTCCTAAGAAGGATTTGTTCTCACTTACTCGTGTTTTTGGCTCCGTTGCCTTTGTACACCAGTTGTCTCATGGGCTTGACAAGATCTCTCTTAGAGCCATCAAATATATTTTTGTTGGGTACTCCAATACACAAAAGGGATATATATTTTATGATCCATTACACAGTAAATACTATGGTAGTGTTGATGTCTCACCTTTTGAGTCGGTGATGTATTTTCCCCCTATAGGAGGCAGAACGACTTCATCCAATTCAGATAATGATGTCTACATGGCACCACCTACGAGTCCATCACCACCTCCAGACGTGCCTGTTGCTCCACCTCCACCGCCTCCTCCTGTACCTCCACCCCCACTACCCTTATTCCACCTTTGACATACAACTATACTCGTCGACCGACTTCTGCTCATGGTCCTGACCCGTCATCCAGCACGCCTTAGGTTTATTTTGAATACATTGTTTCTACTGATGGGTCTGGCAATGTGTCTATGCAGGAATCTTTGCAGGATGATGTCATACTGATTGGTGAGATCCTCTGTGACCTGGACGTTCCTATTGCACTTCGGAAGCAGAAGCATATGTGTGCATCATATCCTCTCGCTTCTCATGTTTCATTTGATCGCATGGCAGGGGATTTCAGAAGGTTTGCAGTTGGTCTATCTGTCGTGGAGATTCTACAGACTTACTAAGAGGCCTTAAGAGATAGTCAGTGACGTCTTGCCATGGAAGAGGAGATGGCTGTACTACAGTCACGTGACACCTGGAGCTTGGTACGCGCTCCTGCTGGAGCATCTATTGTCAATTGCAAGTGGGTGTTTACTGTCAAACACCACATAGATGATAGTCTTGATCATTATAAGACCAGATTAGTTGCACGTCGGTTCACTAGACTTATGAGGTGGGACTATCCGGACACATTCTCCTCAGTTGCTCGCCACTCCACACTTTGAATTCTCCTTATGGTAGCTCTGGTACGTGATTGGCCTTTATTTCAGCTTGATGTGAAAAGTACTTTTCTATATGGTGATCTTCTTGTAGAAGTCTACATGCAAGAACCTCCAGGGTTTGCTGTTGAGGGGGAGTGTCATCAGGTTAGTAGACTTCAGATGGCAATTTATGGCCTTAAGCAGAGTCAAAGGGTTTGGTTTCAGAAGCTATCAGATCTGATTGAGAAGCATGGATTTAAGAGATCAAATGCATACCATTCATTGTTTATTCGGAGGACCCACAGAGGTACGGTCGCTATTATGCTTTATGTTGATGATATCCTTGTTACATGAGATGATGTGCATGGGATGAAGAAGACAAAAGAATTTCTCGGTCAACAATTTGTCACCAAGGATCTTGGCATCCTACGATACTTTTGGGGTTAGAGTTTGCCAAAAATCAGCAGGGTCTTGTGATGACCCAAAGAAAATATGTTACAAACATGCTAGTTGAGACATGTATGATTGGATGCTTACCTGCCACTACTCCTATGGATCCGAGCACGAGGCTTTACGATGATGATACAAAGGAGGTGAACATGAGAAGATACATATAATTGGTGGAAAAGCTTATGTTACCATCACTAGGTCAGACATCTCCTCTACTGTTGGTCGGGTTGGTCAGTTTATGGAGCATCTCAGATAGGTGCATATGGATGCAGTCCACATGATCTTGAGGTACTTGGATTCATCCAAAGGTACGGGATTGTTGTCAGAAAAAGGAACATCTCTCACTATCACATCTTGCACAGATGCATATTATGCAGGATGTCCTAAAGATAGGATGTCTACCTCATGCATTGATGTATTTGTTGGCGGCTCTTTAGTGTCATGGAAGAGCAAGAAACGGACCATGGTTACCGGGTCTAGTGCCGAATCAGAATATAGAGCTATGGCACACAGAAGTACATAGATGATGTTGGTCCGAGTTGTTTTAGCTGACTTATATATTGATGTGCCACTTCCTATATAATTACAATGTGATAATTTTGCATCTCTATTCATTGCAAATAATCTTGCTTTTCATGAGAGAACTAAACATATTGAAGTAGATTTTCATTATACATGGGACATGATTAAGAAAAGCTTTATTTCTACTTCTTATGTAAGCTCATGGGAACAAACTGCAGACATTTTCACCAAGACCTTCCTCATAGGACACTTTCAAAAGTGTACATCCAAACTGAGCATGATTGGCATCTATGCGCCATCTTGAGGGGGAGTGTAGAGATATTATTATATCTATATACTGTTTTTTACGGTTTTTATTTATTTCTTCCATCTTATGTAATTTACCCATGGACTTGTCCTCTATATAAGAGAGCCCTAGGGTTCTTTGGAATATATAGATTTGATCTTTTTCCCAACATGAACCAATGTCACGTGACCGTGCGGGATCGATGCACCACCAAGCCATATGACATGCCACCTCTCGCTGGGCCACCATTTTGTACCACCTAAAAGTGAAACGTTGAATCTGTTTTTTTCTTATAGAATGGCTTTGCACCAAGGACATTGTTGCCGCCATCCAAGGAACTGGGCACTGCATGGAGGTCTCTGCTAGACATTTAGGGGTTTCTGTTCATAGCTATTGAAGTTCCACACTTTCAAGACCTGAAACCTTTCTGCCAAAGCCGTATATGTATGGGAGTCATGGCTTGTGACTGGAGGGGCATCTATCTCTTTAGACCGTCGTCTTATATCGAATGATGTGGTTAATCAAATTAGATATGTTGTAGGATGTGCATCCACAAATTTGAAGGAATGCCTAGTATAATTAGCTGCATAACAACACTACTCACATGATGATTGTTTAAAGGACATGTGGTAGGACCACTGAATGCTATATGCGGGCACGTGCTCGTCGGTCAGACCTGCCCTTTTTCCTTGGAGGTGTACATGCATTGTCATTCGCTCATATTCCATCCATCCAAATTTCTATATTTTGCATCTATCGTTACTTTCCTCAATTGCCTAACAATGATAATTGCATGTTACTCTCAAATGATCGTTGCCATTTCTGTACCTGAAGGGCTTTGCAATAATTGATGGGCGAGTCTTAATGTCTTTTTTTTTAACTTTCATTGGAATGACAAATTTGGATGAGAAACTGTGCATGCAGTCATGGAAATTTTCATAATTAAGTTTTTCACATTATTTTGTCAATGTTTTGTCTTCAGTTTCTTGATCAGTTTGGGTTTGAGTTGATATATTGCACTGCTGTGTACAGGTTTCTGTGTCTGTTGAATCCGTAAACTCGTACATTGCCTGGGATTTTTCTTTAACTCAGGGAAAGGTAACTGGGCTTTTTTTCCTGGGTGTTTAAAAACTCAGGAAAAGGTAGTTCGGTTTTATTTTTTAACTTTTTAATCGGGCATTTCTCTATTTTTTTTGTTTTTGGTTATATTACTGTAATTGCATGAACTTGTGAAATTGCATTGATAGCAAGCCAGCGGATCAGAGGTGTGCCTGATTATTTGCAAATCCTTTGTGCATCATCTGTAACATATTTCTACATGTATCCATAAGTATGTACAATTCTCTATGTCATATCTTATTTTCCCTAAAAAAAGATATGTACGAGTCATATGTATAAATAATTAAATTCCTTCATCATAGTGATGCGTGATAATAAGCTAAACCAAGCTCTACTACACTGGTTATTCTGCGAAATGGGTGTGCTTTAGTATCTTCTTCCAAAAACTGAAGATGCATTTTTCATACCGGTTCATGAATGTCAAAAGTCATACACAACTGAATTGGTCTGGGTTTCCCATCGATGTTTATCCTATATCATCAAAAATTGAAATAAACATAATAAACACAACATGACAAGCATCAAAAACAGAGTTGCATGGTTCGAGATGGTCCTGAGATTTCCCTACTCCCTGGAGAAGGGAACCGATGGGTCAGATCTTTGTATTTTACTTCTCAAGGATCACAAGATGTGTATATTTGGATCTTAGACAGTTGCAATTTCCTAATTGACTTACCCCTTTCATTATTCATTACACTCAAGTTGTATCATGCATTAATCAGCTTAGACAAATTGAAATTCTCTCAATCATACATTCAATACACGATAAAACAAACCACCTTGAGAAACACATACTCTTATGGTTGACGGCGAGTGACGATGATGAGGCATCTCAATCATGTTGGTGAGTATGATGAATTAGACGATTGGAGTTTGGAATGATGATCCGTTGAGCAACTTAGGTAGAAACAATGTACACATGCTTTGCATCCATTTTGATCATAGTTCATGACATTGCATGAAGTCTCCCTCTTATAGATCAAGAGTCCACAACTGATATCCTACAAAACATTTCTCCATCTTTCTCAAGGGCCAAACAATTCATGGTATTATCCTTAAGGATTTCGAAAGGGATCCCTCTTTCTTATTGGGGACCATGATCAAAGGAGGATGGAGCCTAAGTCATGTCCGTCCTTAGGACGAACACACTTCTCTAAGGAGAACTCAAACTTTGATCTTAAAATAAAAGAAGGGAACATTGACCTACTGAGATAATTGAAAAAATGGGTATATGCACGGGATTTGTGTTCAGACTCATAATGGTTAGAGTTGGGAATTGATTGTGTTGGCTATTATCAATGATAACAAATGTGGAGAGGGAATCACGAGCAAAGGTGACATTTATGCAAGGTACCCATTGAAGGATGATCAATAAGGGAGCTACGTCAAGAGATGATGAGAAGCAATAAACTCAAGCAAGGGTGATGCGGTGGCATCAGTGTTGTAAAAGTTGCCCGACTGACCCGACTAGTAGATCCGACTAATCTAGTTGGTGGGGTGGCTAGCTGAGTATTGACTAATTCTGATTGGGCCGACTAGTCGATCGATTTTTGCTTGGAGATACCGTATTTTTTTAATTTTTAATTTTTTAAGCAAACTTATTCTTATATGCTAAATGTTTTATTTAAATTCAATTACTTCTTTTCTTTCATTATTATAATATAAAAATTATACAAATCATCTAAATTATATAATAATATATGTACAATATATTTAAAATAATAAAAAATCAAAGTCAATTAAATCTTGATTAAATCGGATTAGTCGTCTGATTGCCAACTAATCCTTAGTCAGGGGCTACGTGACCAAGTATTGATTATCGATTTTTGCAACCTTGGATGGCATTACTGTTTGTAAACCTTGGATGACATTACTATTTGGATGGCATTACTGTGAAGCAGGATCTGATGGAGGTTCTCAAGGAATTCACGGATGGCAATAGCGATGTTGAGAGATTGAACATGGTGCATATTTTTTGCTTCCCAAGAGGAGCCGCCCCTCGAGAGTTGATGATTACAGGCCGATTGCATTGTGAAATGCGGTGTACTTAATTATTTCGAAGATTCTGGCGAATCGGATGAGGGAGGCCATTGGTGGGATCATCTCCCCAGAGAAGTTGGCTTTCGTTCCTAGATGGAATATGGTAGATGGTTTAGTGTTGGCTTCTGAGATGGCTACGGATTGGAAGCGAAGTGCATCCAAAGGGGTTTTATGGAAGGTGGATTTCTCACTAGTTTTCTATTTTTTTACACATGGTATCAGATCGATGGTCGTAGTCTGGAGTTTGTGCTAAAAATCCAACTGCCCTCTCAAGCCTCGACTGTAACATCTGGAATCCGCCAAACCCGAACTCGACTCGATTAGCGTCCGATTAATTCCGTCCGATTAATTCGATAAAGTTGTTTGTCAATGTCAAACAACCTAAATCTATCAATTGATCATAAATCAAAATTCGTTCAGGCGAAATCGACTAAAAATCGATCGCATCGAATCGCGTGCCGTGAAAAGCCGTGACGTAAATTCAGAAACCGCAAAACGAACCAAAACCGTCGTTAGATCCGATTCGACGAAACGAGACTAACGAAATCAACCGTTCGTCAATCGGAGATCGTTTAATATTTTTAGTTCACAAAATTTGACCCCAAACCGAAATCGTATCTCGGAAAAGTTCGGGCAATTCAAAATCCAATCAAAAGTATATCAATATTATACTTATTTTGACCGTCATTTTGAGACGATCGAAACAAAGTATTGCACGTTGAAATCTGACACATGAGGTGCACATACGGACATTTTTAATATCTTTCTCTACAAAAGAAACTTTATTAAATAAATATAGATATAATATTCAATTTCTGCTACAGTACAAACTGTAGCAGACTCGGTTCTGCATTAAGTTTAAAATTTCTTTCTTATGTAGCAAGTAACCGACTAAAAAAACAGTCCAGGCACCAGCCTAGAATTCAGGCGTTGTTATATATATTTTTGCCACATGGATTTTTCCTTCTTTTCTCAGCCCACGTGGTCTTCCTTCCTCTTCCACATGTCAAAGTTTAAACCCATTTCCTTCTCTATATATAGATCCTTTCCCCATTCCTCTTGTTCTTCCCAACGGCCCCAATTTCCCTGCTCTTTCCTCCATTTCTTCTGCTGGAAATTCCATACAGCAGCAACCAATATCAGCCACTGTTTTTGGAACCTAAATTGATCAACAACTGCAGCAAGAAGTAGCCATAGTCGTTGCTCTTCCAGCAGCAAGCATTGCGTCCAAATCCTCTACTACAGCTCTTGTTCCATGCTAAATTGCTGCTGGAAATCCAAATTCCAGCCACATAGAAGGTCTGATATCACCCAGATCAAACCCAAACAGGTACCTCCTTCCCCATCCTTTGCTGCCATGCATGAATTTTTCCACAAATTTTGCTTCCTTTAAAGAACAATCTTATAGTTGTTTATTGAAACCATGAAACTGCATGTTCATGATTTCTATTTTTGGAAATCTAAAACTAATGTACACTCTCTAGCCTCCTATTTGCTGCCTTACATGTAATATTAAGACCCACGTTTAAAATCCCTCTCATTCATTATCCAATTGCCTTCCTTATGTATTTAGCCCCTAAAAAAAAGAAGAGAAGAAAATATCATTTGATGCTGTAACGTGGATTCTTTAAGCACATGCAATCAGTTAGTTTTATAATTTAAATTAAAAATATTTGCTGAAATCTGGGTACTGGTATTAAGGATGCGTGTGAAAATGCTCGAGGATTAAGCTTCAATAGAAGTGGTCCTCCAGTAAGACCTAAGGAGATGTTGCATCACGTCAGACAGTTTACATACAGTCCTTTAGGTGCACTTCTGGTGAAACTTATCATTTGCATACATTCATCTGATTTTTTTTACAAATGTGAGACGTACGACACCATTTGAAATCTCAGAATTTGGTTGAGAGCATTATCATTCCAAAATAGTGCATGTCCTGGATAATGATCAAGGAGGGTGAACTGACCTCATTTCGAAACCACGTGCGATAGAGTGACTCCAATCAAATAGATATAGGGAGGAAATGAATTTAGCTTCAAAACATTAGGGTATTGTTAATTTCTGGAAGAAAGTGTCATATTCATACTATGCACAAATTATTCTTTTCTTTGACATCCAGAATGTCTCTGTAGATCTAAAATGAGTAGAGTAATTTAGTAAGATAACAAATGAAATTCAGAGTTTGTTTGGAATATAGATCCCCTCCACAACCAGAATTTTCATCTTCAAGTATATCAACTTTTTATTAAAGATGGAATTTCCCCGTCAAGTTTAATTGTGTTAATCATATATGTCGTTAGTTCCAGGTTGAAGTTATGACCACACAAAAATATAAACCTTGATAATCTCAACCTCTTCCCATGAGTACTGAGTTATAAATCAAGAAGTTTTATAAGCAAAATCAATAACATTGACGGAGAATATATATACCATGGACTGTCATCATACATGTCTAGTAGATGTGTAGTCTCGATCATAATCAAGACAATGAAATAAGGACTAGATATGAAGTCTTTTGTAACATCATGTGAGAAGAGAATTCAACCATCACTACAATTACTTCTTTACTTGTGGCAATGTTGTCGTGGATGTCCTGTAATCCATACAATGGCTCTGAGTTTGGAATTTTCCATAAAACTCTTGAAGTAGTTCTCCTCACAAAACCCTTGTACGAATCAACGATATCAATAAGATTGTTAACCAAAAGATCTAGATCCGTAAAGTATATCACGGAAAGGATTGAGAAAAGAATGAATAATCAGGAAAGTGAATGCGACGGTGAATGAGTAATGACAATTAATAGTGCCGGTCATGATGAACTGTTGACGCATATGGAGTAGTGCCCGTACCTGTTCGTTATTTTATTTTTTAGTTGTATGCTTTATGTAATTTACCCATAGGCTACTCTCCTATATAAGAGAGCCTAGGGCTTATGAAATAAACAAGTTATTCATTTTTCCCAACATGGTATCAGAGCGACGGTCCTAGACCGGAGTTCTCGAAACCCTAACCCTAACCCTACCCCCACCCGCCAGCCTCTCCCTCGTCGATCGGTGCCGCCCTTCCTCCCCGATCGACGCCACCCTCTCTTGGGCTGCACGCACGGCGCCGCCTCCTTCGTGCGTTGGCTCCTCTCTTCGCCAGCGTGCGGTATTGTGCGACGGTGCATCACCAACACGCTCTCCAGCGTGTTGAATCCTGCGCATCGTTGTGCGGCGACACGCTAGCGTGTGGTCCTTGCTGTGCCAACGCTCCTGCTTTCTTGTTCCCCTTTGCACGCCAGTAGCGTGCACCAGTAGCGCCCCTGTGCGCCTATTCTGCGTGGCACAGTAACGCGCGCCCTGAGCTGTTCTCCTGTGCGCACCTTACGCACCAGCGCCTATCATCGAGGCTCTGTGCGCTCCTGTGCAAGGTCCTGTGGCACAGTAGCGTGCATCCCAGCGCGTCAACCAGTGCGTTTATCGTGCACCAATGCGCATACTCATCCAGCGCACCAGTCCACTGTACGGGGGCACGCGTTAGGCCCTAAAGCGAGCACCTTCATCTACATGGGTTTAGTTGCTTGAGGTCTACACGTGCAACTAAACCCGTCTATGTCATTGTAGACAAATCACATATTGTTTTGTCAATCGTTCCAGTCTTCTGTATCCAGTATGTCAGAAAGTAAGGCAGATGTCCCATCTATTGGCGCATTTCGTGGTCCGGCGCCTATTGTAAAGATGGACGGTACTAACTATGAACTGTGGGCAATGTCGTTCATGAGCATGATGAAGTCTACGGGTAAGAAGCATATTCTTACCGATCCAGAGCCTGCTGAGAAGACTGGAACCAATGCCTCCTCGGAGGCTGATGACGCATACGCCAAGGTTTGGCTATCTGGCACGTTGGCAATTGAGATTGCCAATGACATCCTCCATCAACCCACAGCGAAGGATATGTGGGACATTCTGGCGGCTACATATTCCCAGGCGAAGAATGAGACAAAGATTCTGCAACTCCAGCATGATATCTTCACCATCAAGAAGAATGGTCGCCCCCTACATTCTCTCTATGCATCACTGAGAGGGATGTTCGAGAAGCTCTATAGCTTCATGCCCCTGACAGCCACGCCAGAACAGCAGAAGACATAAAGGAACGCGACTATGGTGGGCGTGTTTCTAGCTGCACTTGATCCTGAGTACGAGGCGGCACGATCAAAGATTTTGGCCGACTCTACTATTCCTCCCATGGAGGAAGCCTTCCATAGACTGAGTCGGATCACAGTTCCTTCCACAGCCACGAGTCAGAAGTCTTCAGCCATGGCAGCCAATAGAGGTCGCGGATTTCATCACCAGGGCCGTGGACGTGGACCGCGTGGAAGAGGTGGCCGCACTAGGCAAACATGTACCTACTGTCACCGAGTTGGGCACAATGAAGACACATGCTATTCGAAGCATGGATTTCCTGCATCTGCACGAGCTACTGAGCAGATAGAGCCACCATCTGCAGCTACTCTGGATCAGCGGTTCGACGACCTGGTTGCCCGTCTGAGGGGCATTATTCCACCATCTGGTCCAACACCAACTACAGAGACTCATTCTGATGCCGCTGCTTCTGCCTCTGCGTCTACCAGTGCTTCAGGTAGTATACTTGCACTCAACAGTAGTAGATCAGATACATTACCATGGATTATGGACTCGGGCGCTACACATCACCTATGTGGCGACCAGAGTCTTCTTACAGGATACACTCAGTTCCCTCCAGGACGGACAGTAGTAATTGCAAACGGTACACATTCCCCCATCACTGGTCAGGGAGAGATTAGATTGACATCTTCTATGCAGCTCAAAAATGTGCTACATGCACCTGATTTTTCAATGAATTTGTTGTCAATTAGTCAGATTACGAAGGATCTACATTGTCGGGCAATTTTTGATCCATCTTCTTTGATTTTTCAGGACATCCATACGGGCAACGTGATTGGTCGTGGCTATGAGCAAGGAGGCCTATACCGCCTGAATCAGACTCCTTTTGCTGGAACCTCATCCTCCCCTTATGGACAAGTACCTACTTTATTGTGGCATCTGCGCTTAGGTCATTTACCGCTTCAGAAGTTGCGTCAAGTGTTACCTTATGGTCTTCCTCACACTACTATTCATTGTGAGGCGTGTCAGTTGGGAAAGCACCACAGGTCGTCCTTTCCCAGCCGTCTAGGTCGGAGTAGTACCTCCAAGTTCGAGTTATTTCATATTGATGTCTGGGGTCCGAGTCGTGTACCTGATCATCAGGGACACAGATTTTATATAGTTTTTGTGGATGATTTTTCTAGAGTGTCATGGGTGTTTCTGATGAAAAATAAATCTGAAGCAGGGAATATCATTATTCAATTTCTGAATGAAATACAAAATGTTTTCTCCACATCTGTGAAATTTGTGAGAAGTGATAATGCTTTAGAGTTGTGCACCAATATTCTTGCCAATTATTACTCCTCAAAAGGGATTGTTCACCAAACGTCTTGTGCTCATACATCTCAACAGAACAGAATTGTTGAAAGGAAACACCGCCATCTTCTTGATGTCACAAGATCACTTCTTATACAGAGTCATGTTCCCTACTCCTACTGGGGTGATGCAGTTCTCACTGCATGCTACCTAATAAATCGTATGCCTTCTTCTGTCTTGAATGAACAGATTCCGTTTTCCCTCATTCATCCTGACAAGGATCTGTTTACTCTTACTCCTCGTGTGTTTGGGTCTGTTGCATTTGTCCATCAGTTGTCGCCTGGTACTGACAAGCTCTCTCCTAGGGTTGTCAAGTGTGTCTTTGTTGGGTACTCCAGAACTCAAAAGGGGTACAAGTGCTTTGATCCTCTGCGTCGGCGGTATATGATCAGTGCGGATGTTACATTTTTTGAATCTGTTATGTATTTTTCAGCCTCAGGAGACAAGCAGCTACCACCTATACCTACTGATGACATATACATGACACCACCGCCTCAGATGCCGTCACCACCACCACCTCATATGTCATCACCATCACCACCACCACCACCAACTATCTCACCCCTACCGTTCCATTATACCCGCAGGCCTCCTCCCGCTCATGGTCATGACTCGTCAACTAGCTCGCCTATGGTATGTCATGAAAATATTACTGTTGATGGATCTGACGATACTTCTGAACATGATATGTTGCAGGGGCCAGATGAGACTACAGCTGATTTAGATGTTCCCATTGCTCTGCGCAAGTCGAAGAGAAGCTGTGCTACATATCCACTATCAGCATCCGTATCTTTTGAGAGGCTATCTGGAGACTTCAGGTCTTTTGTTGTGGCACTTTCAGCTGTCGATATTCCAAGGAATCATCATGATGCTATGCAGGATAGTAGATGGCGGCTAGCAATGGAGGAAGAAATGGCAGCACTCCAGTCCAGAGGAACTTGGAGTTTGGTTCCTATACCTCCAGATGTGAACCCAATTAGCTGCAAGTGGGTGTTTACAGTAAAGCACAATGCAGATGGTTCTATTGACAGGTACAAGGCACGTCTGGTTGCCTGTGGCTTTACACAGACATACGGGGTGGATTACCTTGACACATTCTCGCCTGTGGCACGTCATTCCACTCTACGGATCTTGTTGTCAGTTGCAGTTGCTCGAGACTGGCCGCTTCATCAGTTGGACGTGAAGAATGCATTCCTATATGGAGATTTGAAGGAAGAAGTCTATATGCAAGAACCACCTGGTTTTGCTGTTGAGGGGGAGTGTTCCAAGGTATGCAGGTTACATAAGGCTATCTATGGCCTTAAGCAGAGCCCCAGAGCATGGTTTCAGAAGCTCTCAGATCTCTTCGAGAAACAAGGATACAAACGCTCCAATGCTGATCATTCCTTGTTTGTGCAGAAGACTACTAGAGGTATCGTTGTAATCATGGTTTATGTTGATGACATCTTGATTACAGGAGATGATGAGCAGGGCATAAAGCAGGCGAAAGAAAAACTGGGAACCGAATTTGTCACCAAGGACTTGGGAGTCCTTAGATATTTTCTGGGGCTGGAGTTTGCTAGAAATCCATACGGATTAGTAATGTCGCAGAGGAAATATGTTACAGATCTATTGAGTGAAACAGGTATGCTAGGATGTCGGCCTGCTACGACACCAATGGATCCCAGCATGAAGCTCTATGATGATGACACGGAAGAGGTGGACAGGAGAAGGTACAGAGAACTGGTAGGCAAACTACTGTATGTCACGATCACTAGACCTGATATATTATTTGCAGTGAGTCGCGTGAGCCAGTTCATGAAGCAACTACGTCAGGTCCATATGGATGCAATACACATGATTCTGAGATATCTAAAATCATCTCCAGGTGCAGGCTTGCTGTTTAAGAATGGAAAGGAGATCTCTATCACAACGTGTGCTGATGCAGATTATGCAGGATGCCCCAAGGACAGGAAGTCCACCTCAGGATTTGCAGTCTATGTTGGAGACGCCCTAGTCTCCTGGAGGAGCAAGAAACAGACAGTGGTAGCTCGATCCAGTGCTGAATCTGAATACAGGGCTATGGCCCAGGCTAGCACAGAAATGATGTGGGTGAAAGCTCTACT
The DNA here is from genome assembly GCA_037367405.1 of Ottelia alismoides. Lineage (NCBI taxonomy): Eukaryota > Viridiplantae > Streptophyta > Magnoliopsida > Alismatales > Hydrocharitaceae > Ottelia > Ottelia alismoides. The sequence goes on along the minus strand of JAZKJV010000016.1, from coordinate 457,954 downwards.
TACAAATCTATATCTTGATATACCGCTCCCTATGAAGTTGGAATGTGATAATCAGGCAACCTTGTTCATTGCAAACAACCCATCCTTCTATGAGAGGACCAAGCACATTGAGGTTGACTGTCACTACATACGTGATATGATTCAGAAGGGGTTCATTGCCACATCTCACGTCACCTCAGAGAATCAGACTGCTGATATATTCACCAAGGCATTACTCCGTGGCCCATTCCAGAAGTGTGTGTCCAAGCTGAGCATGATTGATATCTATGCTCCATCTTGAGGGGGAGTGTTGATGCATATAGAGTAGTGCCCGTACCTGTTCGTTATTTTATTTTTTAGTTGTATGCTTTATGTAATTTACCCATAGGCTACTCTCCTATATAAGAGAGCCTAGGGCTTATGGAATAAACAAGTTATTCATTTTTCCCAACATGAACTTTACACCTGACCGTGCGAGGGCGCGGTGACCCTCAACTGGGCGGAGGAAAGGAAGCCCAGTTAGGGCAGCGACCGCCAAGTGCGCGGGTCTCGGATCCCAGTCCCTTTTCGATTTTTACGCGAGCTCGCAGTGTTTTTACACCTCGTTGGGATCCCGACTTTAGACCATTCCGCTGACCCTCTGTTTTAGGATACCCAGGCGGGGGATCCTTGGTTTTCAATTTTACGTACGAGCTCGGTTGCCCGTACTAGTCGGGCCGTTTTCTAGAGCGACTTTTCCGGGAAGTCTCTCTCACCCGTCTCAGTGGCGTAGTTTTGGAGTAGACCTATCCCTCTATTGGACCGCGCTTCCAATTAGAGGGCGAGACGAAAGAGCCCTTTTGTTGGCTTCTTCACCGCTTGAGTTTTCTTTCGCCAACAGACTTGGCGATTCTATATCCAGATCATCCACTTCTATATCTAAGTCATCGAGAGTTGTATATGCGAGAGTTACAGTTAAGGTTTGGAGGAAATCACTTTAAAGTTGAGCTGATTAAGAAGTAACTATAACCTAATTCGAAATTCTTATAAGTTAGTGGACATGTTGGGAACTTAGCTAGGATGCATTATACAACACCGCATGCCTACGGAGGCACCCCAACCCTAAGGCATATTTAATACCTTAGAGTCATAGTGTGAGGTTACACACAGACCAAGACCACAGACTCTCCACTAACTCAAAGGGTAATTAAAATTAAGAATCAAATCAATCTTCACCATATCAGTCCATTATCAAAAATCATGACATCATTTCAATGACTAGAAAATAGCATCTTCATATGCCATCAACTATATTTATAAGATCATGATCATAGGGATTACCATCTAAACTTTATATAAATATATATATGGGAAAAATGGGAAAAGTGGGTGAACAGGTGAACTACATATCAAACAGTTGGAAACCATTCTCTATGCAGGTAGTGGTATAATTTTCATCATACATGCCTTTCTACTTGCTTGCTTTTGAAAATAATAAATGCCTGTTATTTTTATAAATTTTTGGGAGGTGCCAGCGCCCGTTGATGCCTCTTCCTTCCTTACATGTTTGGCAGGCAAACAACCTGCTGTTCAGTAGCAGCTCAATTGCTATACATGGTTCCAGGAGATAGAGTTTACACCAGACGGTATGGCGTATTTTGTGTCGGTTTGTTCAGTTGATAATGTAGTATGTTTCCTTCTCTTCTGCTTAAAAATTTTGGGACTACTGTATATACTGTCAGTTACTGTACAATGTTGTAAATTATGGAAATTAATGAAAAGAATGTTTGTGGCATTTGTCTCTATTAATTTGTGGTTATGATTGTGGATATGAATGTCATGTGGAAAATTATCCGCGCGAAAAATTTCCCCGTTTTTCTGTAAATTGTGCGATCCTGTGTGAATGAAATGCCGCGAAAGTAGCGTAAACGGGTATCCGGATCCTCGAAAGCTCATAGTTTGGTATCAGAGCAGTGGTACCCCGATACACACATTCGCAGTATTTCAACTCCGATCGCATTAAGTTCCCGGATAGCGACAGTCTTCCGACTTGTCGTGAGTCTGAGAAGGGAAATTTACATTCGAATTCAATCACCACAGATGTCACCAATTTCATTAATTTTCATACTATATCCCAAGAAGAGAAAAATCATTTATGATAAGTATCTGTGCCATTCACAGATTCTGCTCAGCTATCTGGATCACATCAACCAGATTGACCTCCAACATGACCGACTCGGAGCACAAACATAAGCACTCCACCTACCTGGTCAAGTTCGTTGTTACTTATGCCATGAGTGGGGACATTACCGGCATCATTGTCCCCCAGAGGTCTAATGAGCCTCAGCCAAAGCCTTCATAGTTGCAGCCTTAGGCACAACATTCAAGGAGTTTATGTGGTAGGACTCCAACTTTAAGCGATAACAACAGAGACAGATGTAGAGTGTAGCTGGATCCAGTGTCGCACCAGCTAGGCATAAGCAGTTACATGCAGTTACTGAGGAGCAGGCATGTCCAACGGCTACTGTGGTGAAAGGTATGGTCTCAGTCTTGGGCCGACCTTTCCATGTTCTATTTGATTCTGGTGCAACACATTCTTTTCTTGCTTCGAGGCTACTTGCTTCTTTAGGTAGAGTGGTAGAGACTCTCTCTTCTCCATATCACATCCGAAGGCCAGGTGGCCAGTTGTTTGTCATTTCTCTGATAGTCAGGCACTTGCCCGTACTGATTGGTGGTCACGAGATGATCGCAGATGATCTACTTCTACAGCTTGATGAGTTCGACTTGATTTTGGGCATGGATTGACAATCTACCCATCATGCACTGGTTGATTGTTTTAGGAAAACAGTTGTCTTAAGGATCCCAGATTTACCCGAGTTTACTTTTGAGGGTATTATACACGACTCCACCATGGAGTACATTTCAGTATTGCGAGCTCAGCGACTTGTTGATCAGGGTTGCGATTCATACCTTGCATTTGTTCGGGAGATATCTGATCAGGAGCCAATGATACAGGACATTCGAGTAGTATCAGAATACACAGATGTGTTTCCTGATGAGCTACCAGGATTACCTCCCGATAGAGAGAGAGATCGAGTTCGAGATCACATTACTACCAGATATACAGCCGATTTCGATGGCTCCTTACCGTATGGCACCAGTCGAGTTGCGGGAGCTGAAGGTGCAGTTACAGGCGTTACTTGATTTGGGATTCGTAAGACCGAGCACTTCGCCTTGGGGTGCTCCGATTTTGTTTGTCAAGAAGGACATATCCATGAGGTTACGCATCGATTACAGGCAGCTGAACAAGAGAACGGTAAAGAACCGTTATCCTTTGTCACGCATCGATGATTTGTTTGACCAGCTCCAGGGATCTTCGGTGTTCAGGATCTTCGCTGTTCTCGAAGATCGATCTTCGCTCAGGCTATCATCAATTGAGGATTCAAGAGTCTGATATTCTGAAGACAACTTTCAGAACTTGCTACGGACACTACGAGTTTGTGGTGATGTCGTTTGGGCTCACCAATGCACCTGCAGCTTTCATAGATATGATTAAAAAGATTTTCCGTCCATACTTGGACAAATTTGTGTTAGTGTTCATTGATGATGTGCTCATCCATTCACGGAATGAATGGGATCATGCGAATGATCTACGGATTGTCTTGGACACATTGCGAGAGCACAAGCTATATGCAAAGTTAAGCAAGTGTGAGTTCTGGTTATCACAGGTCTCATTTTTGGGACACGTCATTTATTGGGCAGGTATCACGGTTGATCCTGCGAAGATTGAGGCAGTTATGTCTTGGGAGCAGCCCAAGACAGTTACTCAGATTCGGAGTTTTCTCAGATTAGCGGGCTATTACATACGCGTTGTCAGCGTATTTTCACACATTGTCCGTCCTCTGACACGACTGACACGGAAGGGAGTCCCGTTTATTTGGGACGATTTATGTTAGCAGGCCTTCCAGACACTGAAGGAGAGATTGAATACAACGCCTATTCTTGCTCTTCCTTTAGGCACTCAGGATTATGCAGTCTACACAGATGCATCTGGAGAAGGTCTAGGAGCAGCGTTGATGCAGAGAGGACAGATGATTGCTTACGCATCGCGACAGTTGAGACCGCATGAGCGGAACTACCCTACGCATGATTTAGAGCTGGCGGCAGTTGTCTTCTCTTTGAAGATCTGGCGCCATTATCTATATGGGGTGAATTTTGAGATCTTCACAGATCACAAGAGTCTGAAATACATCTTTGATCAGAAGGAGTTGAACATGAGACAACGTCGATGGCTCGAGCTGCTAAAGGATTATGATTGCACGATCTCTTACCATCCCGGTAAGGAAAACGTGGTGGCTGATGCACTTAGCTGGAGAGCATATGCAGAGGGTACGGTAAACTGGCTATATACGTGGGATATGCTCGCATCTTTGACTGATTGGCATCCTCAGGAGAGCGCATCCATTTCTACTGCCGTGCCTCCACGATTCAGCAGTTTGTGGGATCGCATTGTCGAAGGCCAAAAGACAGATCCTTGGATCCGAGATAGATACATGCGCACCGTCAAGGACAAGGTTGATGACTTTGTTGTGATGGAGTCTATTTTATGGAAGGCAGGACGGGTCGTTGTGCCCAACGACGAGCAGTTGCGCAGAGACATACTTGAGGCACACAGTTCACAATTATCTATCCATCCAGGTAGCACAAAGATGTACCGTAATCTGCGCCGAAATTTCTGGTGGGATGGAATGAAGCGTGATGTGGCGCTACATGTCAGCAGATGCATGACCTGTCAGATAGTCAAGGCCGAGCACAAGAGACCACCAGGATTACTACAGTCTCTCCCCATTCCCGAGTGGAAGTGGGAGAGCATTTCTATAGATTTTGTCACGGGATTGCCGAAAACACCAGGTGGCCATAATTCCATTTGGGTCGTTGTTGATAGGTTGACCAAGTCAGCCCATTTCATACATGTCAACACGACTTACACTCCATCCAGAGTAGCCAAGCTCTATGTGCGGAATATCATTAGACTTCGTGGTATACCACGAGAGGTGGTGTCTGATAGAGATTCGAGATTTACATCGCACTATTGGCATCAGTTCATGTCAGCACTACATATAGAGCTGAAGATGAGTTCTGCATATCATCCGCAGACCGACGGGCAGAGTGAGCGTACCATTCAGACACTAGAGGATTTGCTCCGCTCATGCACTTTGGAGTGGAAGGGATCCTGGAAGGACCATCTGCCATTAGTAGAATTTACGTACAACAACAGCTATCATTCCAGTATCGGCATGTCACCATTTGAAGCCCTATACGGGCGGAGATGCCTCACACCTCTCAGTTGACGTGAGGTAGGTGATCATGCTTTATATTCCGTAGATCTCCTGGAGGAGACTGCGAGAGCTGTTGATCTTGTGAGACGAAGGCTTCTGACGGCACAAAGCCGCCAGAAGAGCTATGCAGACCGTCGGAGAAGAGATTTGGAGTTCCAGGTAATCCAATTATTTTCTCTTCATCTATTCAATTATGACTTATACGTATTCAATGTAAATTTCATATAATGACAGTCATGTAAATTACAGGTGGGAGATTGGGTATTTCTCCGTGTATCTCCCATGAAGGGAATACAGAGATTCGGTGTTCGTGGCAAACTAGCACCGCGATACGTTGGGCCTTTCGAGATTCTGGCTCGTGTGGGAAAGGTGGCATACCGAGTAGCTCTTCCTCCACATCTTTCCAGCATTCACGATGTATGTCATGTCTCCAACCTGAGGAAGTATGTGCATGATCCACGACACATCATAATTTACGAGAATCTCGATGTAGAGCCAGATTTGACTTACGAGGATAAGCCAGTACTGATCAGTGACAGTGCTGTGAAGAAACTTCGCAGCAAAGAAATTCCATTGGTCAAGGTGCTGTGGCACCGACACGGTGTCAAGGAAGCAACATGGGAGACCGAAGCCGACATGCGGGCACGATACCCGTAGCTTTTCTGATGTAATCATCAAAACAAGCTTTTGTAATTAAATACATGATAAATATATGGCTTCTTTTCTCTTTGAGGTTTTTATGGGTTCCAAAATCCTTTGAGATTTTTATGGCCACATGGAATCCAAATAAAACACCTAATGACCTTGACTCGAGTCTCGAAGACGAGACTCCCTTTGAGGTTTTTGTATTTGTAACATCTGGAATCCGCCAAACCCGAACCCGACTCGATTAGCGTCCGATTAATTCAATAAAGTTGTTTGTCAATGTCAAACAACCTAATTCGATCAATTGATCATAAATCGAAATTCGTTCAGGCAAAATCGACCAAAAATCGGTTGCATCGAATCGCGTGCCGTGAAAAGCCGCGACGTAAATTCAGAAACCGCAAAACGAACCAAGACCGTCGTTAGATCCGATTCGACGAAACGAGACTAACGAAATCAACCGTTCGTCAATCGGAGATCGTTTAATATTTTTAGTTCACAAAATTTGACCCCAAACCGAAATCGTATCTCGGAAAAGTTCGGGCAATTCAAAATCCAATCAAAAGTATATCAATATTATACTTATTTTGACCGTCATTTTGAGACGATCGAAACAAAGTATTGCACGTTGAAATCTGACACATGAGGTGCGCATACGGACATTTTTAATATCTTACTCTACAAAAGAAAATTTATTAAATAAATATAGATATAATATTCAATTTCTGCTACAGTATATACTGTAGCAGACTCGGTTCTGCATAAGTTTAAAATTTCTTTCTTATGTAGCAAGTAATCGACTAAAAAAAAGTCCAGGCACCAGCCTAGATTCAGGCGTTGTTATATATATTTTTGCCACATGGATTTTTCCTTCTTTTCTCGGCCCACGTGGTCTTCCTTCCTCTTCCACATGTCAAAGTTTAAACCCATTTCCTTCTCTATATATAGATCCTTTCCCCTATCCTCTTGTTCTTCCCAACGGCCCCAATTTCCCTGCTCTTTCCTCCATTTCTTCTGCTGGAAATTCCATACAGCAGCAACCAATATCAGCCACTGTTTCTGGAACCTAAATTGATCAACAACTGCAGCAAGAAGTAGCCATAGTCGTTGCTCCTCCAGCAGCAAGCATTGCGTCCCAAATCCTCTACTACAGCTCTTGTTCCATGCTAAATTGCTGCTGGAAATCCAAATTCCAGCCACATAGAAGGTCTGATATCACCCAGATCAAACCCAAACAGGTACCTCCTTCCCCATCCTTTGCTGCCATGCATGAATTTTTCCACAATTTTTTCTTCCTTTAAAGAACAATCTTATAGTTGTTTATTGAAACCATGAAACTGCATGTTCATGATTTCTATTTTTGGAAATCTAAAACTAATGTACACTCTCTAGCCTCCTATTTGCTGCCTTACATGTAATATTAAGACCCACGTTTAAAATCCCTCTCATTCATTATCCAATTGCCTTCCTTATGTATTTAGCCCCTAAAAAAAGAAGAGAAGAAAATATCATTTGATGCTGTAACTGGATTCTTTAAGCACATGCAATCAGTTAGTTTTATAATTTAAATTAAAAATATTTGCTGAAATCTGGGTACTGGTATTAAGGATGCGTGTGAAAATGCTCGAGGATTAAGCTTCAATAGAAGTGGTCCTCCAGTAAGACCTAAGGAGATGTTGCATCACGTCAGACAGTTTGCATACAGTCCTTTAGGTGCACTTCTGGTGAAACTTATCATTTACATACATTCATCTGATTTTTTTTACAAATGTGAGACACACGACACCATTTGAAATTTCAGAATTTGGTTGAGAGCATTATCATTCCAAAATAGTGCATGTCCTGGATAATGATCAAGGAGGGTGAACTGACCTCATTTCGAAACCACGTGCGATAGAGTGGCTCCAATCAAATAGATATAGGGAGGAAATGAATTTAGCTTCAAAACATTAGGGTATTGTTAATTTCTGGAAGAAAGTATCATATTCATACTATGCACAAATTATTCTTGTCTTTGACATCCAGAATGTCTCTGTAGATCTAAAATGATTAGAGTAATTTACTAAGATAACAAATGAAATTCAGAGTTTGTTTGGAATATAGATCCCCTCCACAACCAGAATTTTCCTCTTCAAGTATATCAACTTTTTATTAAAGATGGAATTTCTCCGTCAAGTTTGATTGTGTTAATCATATATGTCGTTAGTTCCAGGTAAGTTTTGACCACACAAAAATATAAACCTTTGATAATCTCAACCTCTTCCCATGAGTACTGAGTTATAAATCAAGAAGTTTTATAAGCAAAATCAATAATATTGACGGAGAATATATATACCATGGACCGTTATCATACATGTCTAGTAGATGTGTAGTCTCGATCATAATCAAGACAATGAAATAAGGACTAGATATGAAGTCTTTTGTAACATCATGTGAGAAGAGAATTCAGCCGTCACTACAATTACTTCTTTACTTGTGGCAATGTTGTCATGGATGTCCTTTAATCCATACAATGGCTCTGAGTTTGGAATTTTCCATAAAACTCTTGAAGTAGTTCTCCTCACAAAACCCTTGTACGAGTCAACGATTTCAATAAGATTGTTAACCAAAAGATCTAGATCCGTAAAGTATATCACGGAAAGGATTGAGAAAAGAATGAATAATCGGGAAAGTGAATGCGACGGTGAATGAGTAATGACAATTAATAGTGCCGGTCATGATGAACTTTACACCTGACCGTGCGAGGGCGCGGTGACCCTCAACTGGGCGGAGGAAAGGAAGCCTAGTTAGGGCAGCGGCCGCCAAGTGCGCGGGTCTAGGATCCCAGTCCCTTTTCGATTTTTACGCGAGCTCGCAGTGTTTTTACACCTCGTTGGGATCCCGACTTTAGACCATTCCGCTGACCCTCTGTTTTAGGATACCCAGGCGGGGGATCCTTGGGTTTCAGTTTTACGTACGAGCTCGGTTGCCCGTATTAGTCGGGTCGTTTTCTAGAGCGACTTTTTCGGAAAGTCTCCCTCACTCGTCTCAGTGACGTAGTTTTGGAGTAGACGTATCCCTCTATTGGACCGCGCTTCCAATTAGAGGGCGATACGGAAGAACCCTTTTGTTGGCTTCTTCACCGCTTGAGTTTTCTTTCGCCAACAGACTTGGCGATTCTATATCCAGATCATCCACTTCTATATCTAAGTCATCGAGAGTTGTATCTACAAGAGTTACAGTTAAGGTTTGGAGGAAATCACTATTAAAGTTGAGCTTATTAAGAAGTAACTATAACCTAATTCGAAATTCTTATATGTTAGTGGACGTGTTGGGAACTTAGTTAGGATGCATTATACAACACCGCATGCCTACGGAGGCACCCCAACCCTAAGGCATATGTAATACCTTAGAGTCATAGTATGAGGTTACACACAGACCAAGACCACCGACTATCCACTAACTCAAAGGGTAAATAGAATTAAGAATCAAATCAATCTTCACCATATCAGTCCATTATCAAAAATCATGACATCATTTCAATGACTAGAAAATAACATCTTCATATACCGTCAACTATATTTATAAGATCATGATCATAGGGATTACCATCTAAACTTTATATAAATATATATGGGAAAAATGGGAAAAGTGGGTGAACAGTTGAACTACATATCAAACAGTTGAAAACCATTCTCTACGCAGGTAGTGGTAGAATTTTCATCATACATGCCTTTCTACTTGCTTGCTTTTGAAAATAATAAATGCATGTTATTTTTATAAATTTTTGGGAGGTACCAGAGCCCGAGCCCGCTGACGCCTCTTCCTTCATTACATGTTTGGCAGGCAAACAACCTGCTGTTCAGTAGCAGCTCAGTAGCTATACATGGTTCCAGGAGATAGAGTTTACACCAGACAGTATGACGTATTTTGTGTCGGTTTGTTCAGTTGATAATGTAGTATGTTTCCTTCTCTTCTGCTTAAAAATTTTGGGACTACTGTACATACTGTCAGTCACTGTACAATGTTGTAAATTATGGAAATTAATGAAAAGAATGTTTGTGACATTTGTCTCTATTAATTTGTGGTTATGATTGTGGATATGAATGTCATGTGGAAAATTATCCGTGCGAAAAATTTCCCCGTTTTTCTGTAAATTGTGCGATCCTGTGTGAATGAAATGCCGCGAAAGTAACGTAAACGGGTACCCGGATCCTCGGGGGCTCACATCGACGTCCTAGACAACACATTAGTCCTGCTTCATTGCTGCATATTAGCACCAACGGGAGGTGCCTCACATGCTATCCGACGATGCTCGGTTGCCCTAGCGGCACCCTCCCCTCTTGCCACCTCACGCCTGTGCCGACCACCATCATTGCCACCTTGCATGTCTACTACTGCCTACAAGGAATATGCTTCTTGGTCAAGCGACAACTATCGGGTCATGAAATGGATGACCAACTACATCAAACCTAGTGTCGTCATCAATCTCCTGTACAAGGAGTCTACTAAAGACATGTAAGATGAATCAGCTCATACCTATTCTGAGCAAACTAAGTCATGATTTGTGGATATTTACATGCAGATTTGGTCCACTTCTTAGAAAGATTCCTGGTTTTTGTGGAATACTATATAGTAGATCACCAGCTTATATGAGGAACTCACCATCTACCAACTAGCATGCTATACAGAACATTCTGAGAGAAAAGTTTACAGGTTCTTTGCCTGTTTACATATTCATTATCAAATGGTGAATAATTAATTCCTCATATTTGATGCTATTTGTTCTATCAAGTTGATTTTTTTGTCAATTAAAACAACTCGAGACTTTCACTTGATAGAAGAGTCCAACTAAGGTTGCGGAGAATAGTGCTTTTCTTGCGACGTTCAGATACAAGGTGTACGTTACAGTTCTCGAGAAGGTTGAAGACTCTGGCCATAGTCGTGGTTGCACCTCCCCTCCTTGTACTTACTGCTACAACTTCAATCACCCCTTTGAAATGTATCAAGCAAAGTTAGGCAGACCACATGCTAGTTTGGTAACCTCTACATGCCAATTTGACATCATCACCGGGTTATGATGCATCTACAACAAAGATTGCCCCGGATCAGGGGTCGATGGGACAGATCGTCCAACTTTCTGCTACAGACTACTTCAAGTTCATGCATCTTCTATAGATCTCTCCTATTCCATATTGTACTTCTAATGTAAATCTAGTTACAATCTTAGGTACTTGAGCCAACTTTGCTTCCACTTCAGCACCAACATGGATAATTGACTCTGACACATTTACTCACTTGACCCGAGAAAGTAGCCTTCTGACTTCTCTAGAACCATCATCCACTGCAAAGTCGACTATACTATCTCTATGTTCATGCGGATTCTATTTTTATGGTGCTTACTAACTTGTTCCTATGACATTTATGTATTGGTAATCCTTCTACCAGAGCTCTCTAAGATGTTTCTTGAATTGACATCGCTGAAGACTTTTGGGAGTAAAGCTTGCTAGATTGGTACACATCATCGAACCTTTTTTCCTAAGAGGGTTGAGCCTCGTCACTCCTTACCTTTTTCTTTAGTTATTGTGACATTTAGGATCCTGTTTGGTCCATACTGTGGGTGGTTGCAAGTACTTTGCTAGTTTTTTAAATGATTATGACGGATCTTTTTGGGTATATTTAGTAAAGAAAAGGTCAAGGACAAATGAAATTGTCAAATCCTTTTTAAAGTTTATAAAAATCTCCTCCAAGTTCATTAAAATTTTAAGAACTAAAAATGCTCTTGAGTTTGTTCAATGAGACTTGACCACCTTTGCCCCACAAGGTACCCTCTACCAGATTTCTTGTCTGGACATCTTTCAGCATAAGATGGTGGAAAGAAAACTCCGTCATTTTCTGAACATGGCTCGTACCCTCCTTACATGAAGGTCCCTAAAACCTCTTGGATTGATGCCATTCTTATTGCTATGTATCTCATCAATTGAGTACCTTCTTCCATTCTCAACGGGATAACTCAGTTCTCCCTTCTCTTTATTGATGATGAACCTTTTCACTGTTGAGATATTTATCTTTATTATTGTTTAGTTATTTTCTATTTCTTTTGTCCCCTTCTTGCAATTCCTTCTATATAAGAGAACCCTAGGGCCTCTCATTAATTCAAGTTATTTTTTCCCTCTTCATGGAATCGGAGCGACGATCCTAGATCGAAGTTCCCGTATCCCACCAACCCTTAACCCTATCCACACCAACCCCTTTCCGCCAACGCCGCCTACCGGTTGCTGACCCCAGTCGGCTGTCGAGCCATCAAATTGATGCCGTCGGGACTCCAACCTGCCACCGCAAGCCGCATCCCAGCCCTCCCAGAATGCTTAGCCAGGGCCTTGGGTCGCTGCTCGGCCGCCCATCTCGCTGATCGTTGCACCCCCCGGCTCTCCCATGCGCAGCTCAGTCTGATTTTGACTGGAGAACATGATTTCAGACCTATAAATCACGTTTTTTGGCCATAGAAAGCAACATAGATTGATGAGGATGGTTGTATGAGTCTACCGTACAACCAATCTTCCATACGATCGTGTAGACTTGTTCATTTCGATCTACTCCCGAGTTGAGTTCCGTTGGTCTGCATTTTTTCGTCATGTCAGGGAAACATGGGTGATATTTTTTTGTCTGGAGCCTTCAAGGGCCCTGCTCCCATCATTAAGATGGATGAGACCAATTATGACTTGTGATCTATGCAGTTTCTCACCCTCATGAAGTGCAACAAGGAGCACATCCTGACAAATCCAGAGCCAACAGATAAGATTGGGGCAGATGCTTCTTGGAAGCAAGATGATGAGTATGCGCGTGTTTGGCTTTGTAGAACCCTAACCATTGAGATAACCAATGATGTTTGGAATAAGCCCATTGCCAATGCGATGTGGGATACATTGGCATCCATCTATGCTCAAGCAAAGAATGATGCCAAGATTCTTCTGCTTCAGTTCGATATCTACAATGCCAAGTAGAATGGCCGTCCTCTGCACGTGTACTACTCTTCGCTCCGTGGCATATATTCAAGAAGCTTCATAGCTATATGCCTATTACGACATCGATTGAGAAACAGAAAATGTACAGGAACTCCATGATGTTTGGAGTCTTCGTGGTTGGACTTGATACAGAGTATGATACTGTGCGTACTCAACTTATCGGATCTACCATACCTCTCATAGAGGAGGCCTATAATCATTTCAACGTGATTATCATACCTTCTACATCCACTTCTTCGCCCTCTTCAACGATGGCCGCTTCTCGTGGTCGAGAAGGGACGACCCAGTCCAGAGGATACACCCCTCGTGGCAGAGGCGGTGGACGTTAGTGCAGCCCTTGCACTTATTGTCGTCGTCTTGGATATGCAGAGGATACATACTATTGCTACCAGAATGTGGATATCTTGTTTTTGGCCATGTAACATAACATATTGCGCCTTCATAGACTACAACTTCCCAGATCGATCCTCGCCTGGATGATATTGTCTCTTGTATTCGAGAGAGCATGATTCCTACTGCTGACATCACACTACAAATACCACATATGCAGCTAGAGTCTCTTCGAGCTCCTCAGGTATCGCTTATGCTTTTATTGGTAGTGCATTTGACGCCATCCATACGCCTTTAGAATGTTTTATATGCTCCTGACTTTCAGATGATTTTACTTTCCACTAGTCAGATTACTAAGGATTTGCATCGTTGTGCCATTTTTGACTCCTCGTCTCTTGTGTTTCAGGACATACTCACGGCAGGGTGCTTGGATGTGGCCATGAGCAGCAGGGACTTTACAGACTGGTCCAACCTCCTCATGCTAGCATCTCTATTATATCTACTGGACCGGTTTCGGCATATTTATGGCACCTTTGTTTTGGCTACCTTCCTCTGCAGAAGCTATGTCAAGCTCTTCCTCAGATTTCTACGAGATCCTCTTTCCAGTGTGAGACATGTCAGCTTGGGAAGCATCATCGTTCATCCTTTCCATCCCTTCAGAGTTGGAGCAGTTCTCAATTATTTGAGCTCCTATATTTAGACATTTGAAGTCCAAGTCGTGTTCCTGATCACCAGGGACACCACTTTTATCTAGTTGTCGACGATTTTCTAGACTGTCTTGGGTCTTTTTATTAAAGAATAAATATAAGGTTGGATCAATGATCAAATACTTTATTAATGAGATAATGTATATTTTTCTGCAAAAGTCAAATGCCTTCCTTCTGATAATGCTTTAAAGTTCTGCATTTTACAGCTTTTTGAGTTCTTTAGATCTCTGGACATTGTTCATCAGACCTCGTGTACCTATACTTCCCAGCAGAACGATGTTGCTGAGCGCTGACACCGTAACTTACTTGATGTGACCAGAACCTTGTTTATACAGAGTCGTGCTCGTCATGCTTACTGGGGAGATGTTGACCTCACTGCATGCTATCTGGTAAACCACATCCCCTCGTCTGTGTTGGGAGAGAAGATTCTTTTCTTTTCCCAAGAAGGATCTTTTCTCCCGTACTCGTATTTTTGGTTCTGTTGCATTTATTCATGATGTCTCTCCTGGTTGTGACAAGCTCTCTCTCGGAGCTGTTAAGTGCGTTTATATCATCTACTCTCGTACCCAGAAAGGGTACCGCTGCTTTGATTCGTTCAGGCGGAAGTACTTTGTCAGTGCTAATGTCACTTTTTTTGAGTATGTCATGTATTTTTCTCCTACAGGCAACATACTCGCTTCGTTTGACTCTGAAGCTAAGATCTACATGCCTCCGCCTCATACTGTCATACCACCACCACCTCTACCCACTACCTATACCTGCTCTTGTGGCTCCACCTTCTATTGTGGCTTAGTTTTTGCTACGTGTTTTTACTCGCAGGTCTCGCTCAGTCCCCCCTGCTCACAGGCCTTGCCCTTCATCCAACATGCCTCAGGTATGTAATGAGCACATTGTTTCTGTTGATTGCACTTTTGAGTTGTTTGTGCAGTATGATTCCATACGGGATGAGCATGTGCCCTCTCAAGAAGGGAACTCATATGTTACGGACTTGGCAGATAATCTTGATTTGCCGATTACTCTTCGTAAGCAGAAACAGAAGTGTGTTATCCTTAAGCAGGCTGTCAGAGGATTTAGGAGATTTACCTTGGCATTAGCAACCGTGGAGATACCACGGTCATATGAGGAGGCTCTTCAAGATAGTCAGTGGAGGTTAGCCATGGAGGATGAAATGGTCGTACTACAGTCACGTGGTACGTTGAGTCTTGTTTCAGTTCCAGGTGGCGTATCCATTATAGGATGCAAATGGGTGTTCAATGTGAAACACCGTGTGGATGGCAGTGTGGATCGCTATAAGGCAAGACTTGTGGCACGTGGTTCACGCAGACATATGGGGTGGACTATCAGATACTTTCTCTCAAGTTGCCAGACATTCTACTTTGTGTATTCTACTACTATTGCTGTGGCATGGGATTGGCTCCTTTACCAGCTTGATGTGAAGAATGCCTTCTTGTTGGAGTATTTGGTTGTGCGCTATTTGAGTTGTATGTGGGTAAATGGATCATTCCAGGATCCATTTACCACATCCATGTGTTTAGTCCCACATCTACTAATGGTGGGACTTGGAGGCTCTGTGGAGGCTATATAAGGAGCCCCAGAGCTCATGTATCCATTGCAAAAAATCTATGAAGCATATGGCCCTTTGAGACCTTCTCCCGTGGTTTCATCCCGCTCCTTAGGGAGTAGGGTTCCACGTGCCGGTCGCAGCCTCCATTTCCGCTTTCTATGTCAGCCCCTCTGAGACATTATACACAATAAGGCCCTCACTTTGAAGCCTGACCGATGTGTCCTAAAATCTTGTTCTTCCATGTTTCATATTTCTAGTCCATGCTCTATTTATCATTCTGCTTCCGCATTCCTATTTTGTAACATAGTATCAGAGCGGATTCGATTATCAAGGAATCGTTATGTTTTTTTAGTCGAGTTTCGATTCAATTATTGTTCGTGGATTTGTTCTTGGAGAATGTTCAAAATTTTGATTCCATTATCGAGTTTCATTCTGAAATCCTAGTTCTCCATGTGTTCACGCTTCTGTCCAGATCGGCGTGGTTGGATCTCCAGTCACCAACCTTCGCCTACATTGAGATTACTGTGCTGTGCGCAGCTGCATCTTCACGGCTGAGATCGATGCCATATTCAGCCCTAGGCATACTCTTGCTCAATTTGCTCACAAAGTAAGGCGAAGGAAGAAATAGAAGGAGCCCCATCTCCAGGTTCCTCCTTCATTCTCCCCAGGCGGCATGATCATGAGATACCTCCTTCCAGATGATCTCTAGAGATTTCCAAGCACCTGGCGACACATCTTTCTTCCAAACGACGGTGGTCCATGCCCCCCCATCCGTGCGCGATCGCAGCTCCACACTCCTCCATCGATGCGAACCCTCTCTGGTGAGGCCCCTGCGCATCTCTCCTTCCAAGCGCATCTCCCTCGCGCTACGCACAAGGCCTCCAGACGGAGGCCTCCCCTTCTCGACCTTCAGGCGGTGCTGGTGATGCTTTCGCCATACATGATCTTCTCTGCGTGTAGCGGCACCGCTGCATCCCCCTCACGCCTCTCCATGTTTCAGCTTCTCCAGGTGGCTCCCCCAACCGTGCAACCCTACAGGCGGTGCCACACTCCTCTCGATCACTCGCAGGCACATGCGGTGAGCTCCCCAAGCGGTGCTCCTCCAAGCCACGGGCGCCGCCATATCTGCAAGCAGCGGTCCCATGTTCGATGCAGGTTTCCAGGCGCAACCCACCATCCAAGCGGCGCAGCGGTGCACCCTCCTCTTCCAGCCGTATCTCCGAGCGATGCTTCTCTCTCGCAGCCTGCGCGAGATGTCTTCAGTTACAGGCGGTCGTGCGTCTCCTCTCACCCCTGGCGGCACAGTCCTTTGTGCGATGGAAGAGGGTTCCCAAACGGGAACCCTAAATAAAGAAAATCAAGGGTCTCGGTTGTGCGTAGGCCTTTGGGTTGTGCGATAATTTAAAAAAATTGATGAAAGAAAAAAGAGTGGGAGAGAGAAGGGTTGTGAGTCAGTGAGAATAAAAAAAGAGATGGCTTGCTGTATGAATAAAAAGCCTGACATGCGTTGAAAAAAAGGGGGGAGTAGGGGCTGAGTCTTTGGGCCTTTTTGGTCGTGATATTAAAAAAACTTTTGAAAAAAAGGCGCGTACAATTAAAACTCCTACGTAAATTATTTAAAAAGGTAAAACCAGAAAAATAGCAATGACTTGTTAAAAAAATGATTGAAGCCAAGAAAAAAATGCACGACATTAAAAAATGTGACGACATTAAAAAAATGGAAATAGCTGAGAGAAAAAACTGCAAGAAAAGCCGAAAAATTGACGACTTATTTGGTTTTTCTCCCGGTAATATATTGTCTTCTTCCAACTTGATCAATGTTGATTTTCCGACCAGTATGGGAGAAAAGGGGAGTATATGTAGAGTCACATATCTATTCAGATACAAATATTCCATAGCAGCCAGTTGTTCATACTCTACAAGTTATCAGATTATCCATGCGCAGTTCGTGACTCGACGTCTAGATTCCGAGTCCACAGTTTGATGTGCAAGTTCAAACTCTACATTTAGGTTCCGAGTCTGCAGTTCAAGACGCACGAGTGTGCGATATTCGGTTTTATGGTCCCTATCATTCTTGTTGTTATCGGCCAGAGTTTCATGTGAGCTATAGGGACTCCAGAGTAGAGGACCATTCTCTATGCCATGTTGGCAAGGGTTTTTGTGTGGTTTAATAAGGACTCCAAAGTAGAGGACCATTCTCTGAGCTAGATGGGAGAGACCTAGTTCTTCGACGATGAGACTTCTTCAAACTCCATTCTCCAGCGACCGTGGACTCCAACGAATTGCAGTCCGTGGCTTTTTCAGTTTGGCCCTTTTCAGAGATGGAGCAGTTGTCTACATGTTGTGGTGGGCCAGAGTACTCCGAAGAGGAGACTGGTGGGCCAGAGTACTCCGAAGAGGAGACTCATTTCAGTTGCAGTGGCTCTGACATGCGCAGTACAGAGCACATACTCTCCGACGAGGAGATTCAGTTGACTCACAGTGCAGCCTGTTCGTCCTCCTTACCTGCACGACATGAGAAGCAACGTGCTCGACAACAGCTAACAATTGCGCGCGTTGAGTTGATATTGTCTGTAGTGTCATGTAGCGTGAGTTGAGTTTCTTTTTGTTTGTCCAAGTTGAGCATTGCATGCTCCAGGTGGAGGAGTGTTGGAGTATTTGGTTGTGTGCTACTTGAGTTGTATGTGGGTAAATGGATACTCCAAGATCCATTTACCACATCCATGTGTTTAGTCCTACATTTACAGTGGTGGGATGTGGCGGTTCTGTGGAGGCTATATAAGGAGCTCCAAACCTCCTGTATCCATTGGGAAAAAGCAAAGAAGCATATGACCCTTTGAGACCTTCTCTGTGGTTTCATCCAGCTCCTTGGGAGTATGGTTCCACGTAAAATCTTGTTCTTCCATGTTTCATATTTCTAGTCCATGCTCTGTTTATCATTGTGCTTCCGCATTCCTATTTTCTAACACTTCCTCTATGGTGATCTACAGGAGGAGGTCTACATGCAGCAACCACCTGGGTTTGCTGCTGAGGGGGAGTGTCAGAAGGTTTGCATGCTATACAAGGCTATCTATGGCGTTAAGGAGAGTCCAAAAGCATGTTTCTAGAAGCTCTCGGACTTGATATAGCAACAAGGGTTTGTGCGATCGACTGCTGAGCATTCCTTATCTGTGTAGAGGACCCATATAGATAATTTTGTCATTCTTGTTTATGTTGATGATATTATTGTTACAAGAGATGACGGGCAGTGCATTCAGGGTATCAAGGACTTCCTATGTCAGTTGTTTGTGACCAATGACTTTGGACATTTATGTTACTTCCTTGGACTGGAGTTTGTGAGGAAACAACGAGGTCTTATGATGACCCAGAGGAAGTATGTTACAGATCTTCTTTCAGAGACATGCATAACAGATTGCAGACCTGTCACTACTCCTATTTACCCAAGCTTGGAGCTCTATGACGATGACACTGAGGAGTTCGACAAGAGGAGGTACGTGGAGCTTGTTGGCAAGCTACTATATGTGATTATTAACAAGCCCAACATGTCTTTTGTCGTGAGCAAAATGAGTCCGTTTATGGAGCAGCCTAGACAGGCACAAATGGATGCAATCCATATGTGCTTGAGATATCTGAATACTTTACCTGGTACGAGATTTCTTTTCAGCAGTGGCACATCTTTTTCAGTAACAACATGTGCAGTTGCAGATTATGTTGGGTGTCCAAAGGATAGGAAATCTACATCAAGCTTTGCTGTAGGGAATTCTCCAATTTCATGGAAGAGTAAGAAGCAGTCTGTGGTTGTCAGATCGAGTGCTGAGTCAGAATACATGACCATGGTGCAGGCTAGCACAGAGATGATGTGGGTCAGACTGTTCTTACTGACCTGACTATAGAGGTGCCTCTTCTGATGCACCTCCAATGTGACAATCAGGCTGCTCTCTTTATTTCCAACGACCCGACCTTTCATGAGATGACGAAGCACATAGAGGTAGAGTGTCACTACACTCGTGACATGATATAGAAGGGTCATATTGCCACTACTCATGTCGGCTCTGGAGACCAGACAACAGTTGTTCTTACTAAGTCCCTAGCCAGAGGGCCTTATCAGAGATGATGTTCCAAGATGAGTGTGATTGATATCTAAGATCCAGCTTGAGAGAGAGTGTTGAGATATTTGTTATCTTTATTATTGTTTACTTGTTTTTTTGTTTCTTTTGTTCTCTTCTTGTAATTTTCCCAATAGGTTCCTTTCGCTCTCTTATTAATTCAAGTTATTCTTTTCTGTCTTCATTTATCACTAAGGATTTTTGTTTACACTACATTTTTTATAACTTCCGTACCTTAGATATTTTTTTCTACAATCAAGTGTATATTATCTTGGGTATTCTCAAACCCTAAAGGGGTGACATTTGTTATGATCCTATTAGTCATCACTATCATATTTCCATTGATGTTTCCTTCTTTGAACAGACTAATTACTTCACTATGTCTGTCGGTGAGATTCTCTTGGAGTTCCCTCCACCTCTCTATGTCTATAAAAGGAAAGCACTCAATATAGCTGCGAATGTTCCTTTGCCTGTTGATCCCCCTTCAATGTTTTGTTAGTAGTGCATTGTGCCTATCACCCGAAAGACTATGATTTAAATCTTGGGGTGTGTGCCTGTACGTGTTTCCCTCTCTTATCTCAAAAAATGTTCCTTTGCATGTTCCTCTCTTGCAGGATGAGCCTTCTTTAAGTAAACCCTTTATTGTAAATGCAGATGCTCCTCCAAAACTTCCCATTGCACTATAAAAGTCCTGAAAAAAATCTACACTACATCTCTTCTCATACTTTACTTCTACTGATATTCTATCCAACTGTGACAGGAACTTATGGATGCTCGTATGACCACTATTGTTCTTTGAGATCCATCACAGTAATGTTGAAGATCATGGTTGGAGACATGCCATGGATTAAGAGATGGATGCACTTACTTTTAGCAACACCTGTGACCTTGTACCATGACCGCCATGCGTAAATCCCGTTGCTTGTAGATGGGCCTTTACAACCAAGCATTCACCTGATGGATTAATCATGAGATTGAAAGCCAAATTTGTGGCAAAATGATTCACTCAGACCCATGACATCGACTATTTTAAGATCTTCTCCCCAGTAGTAAGATTGGGTATTCACACAATTCTATCTCTTGCAACCAGCAAGAATTGACCAATTTCTCAGCTAGATGTAAAGATCGCCTTCTTCTATTATGGTGATACAAAGGAGGAGGTATATATAACATGGTCATCGGAATATTCCGTCGAGGGAGGGTATGTATGCTGACTACGTAAGCCATTTATAGTCAAAAGCAGAGTCCCCAAGCAGGTTTTGTTAACCCTCGAGGATCCGAGCACCCATTTACAACACATTCGCGGTGTTACATTCACTAAAGATCGCACAAATTATATGAAAATACGAGGAAATTTTTTGCTATTCGTGTTCCTGTCATGACATTCAATTCAATATTCACAACTAAAGGACAACAAGAAGATGTGCCACCAATATTGCATTTCATTAATTTCCATGATATACAACATACAGACAGTTATACATACATTCCGAAATTTACATAAGAGAAAAGGAAACATTTACATTATGAACTGAACAAAAACAACCAAAAGTAACTGTACCGTCAGGTATATACCTGGGTGCTAGGAATCATCAATCAGCTACTAGCTGCATGTTGTTTGCCTGCCACGCATGAAATGTAGAAGAGGCGTCAACGAGCGCTGGTACTTCCCAAAAACTTATTTAATAAGCATCATTTAAAGTTTTTGCAAAGAGAACAAGTAGTAAGGAATGATATCCTATTTTAACAACTACCTGTATAGAGAATGGTTTTCCAAAAGTTTTGTAAGTATTTACCCTCTTCACCCATTATCCAATATTATAATATTTTCATAGAATACTTGATGGTCCATATATATTACTCCCTTATTATTTAGAGATCATAATTATGGATTTTGAACAATGAGATGATGATTGATTTGACTCTTGGTTTCTTGATGATGGAAATGATAATATTCTAATCTAGTTCTCAAATCTATCTATCTTTTCAAGTCATGTGGATAGTCTGTGTTCTTGGTTTATGTATGATCTCACACTATGACTCTAATGCATGAATAATGCCTTAGGGTTGGGGTGCCTCTGTAGGCATGCAGTGTTGTGTAATGTATCCTAACTAAGTTCCCAACACGTCCACTAACTTATAGAGATTCCCAATCAAACTTAATTGTAGTCAATTCTAGACAACACAACTTATCATTGATTTCATCTCTTCAACTGTAACTTCTTCAATTTAAACTGTGACTGATTCGTATGCAACCTTAAGAATTCAGATGTAGTATCGTCAAGCCTATTGGCGGACAAGCGGTGAGGTAGTCTCCTAAGGAGACTCTTCCGTCTCGTCCTCTTATTGAAAGTGCGGTCCATTAGAGGAAAGGTCTACTCCAAGACTACGCCCAGAGACGGGTGAGAGATACTCTTCGGAAAAGTCACTATAGAAACCACTCCGACTAGTACGACAAACGAGCTCATACGAAAAACTAAAACCGAAATCCCCCACATGGGTATCCTAAAATAGAGGGTCAGTGGAACTGGTCAAAAGTCGGGATCCCAACGAGACGTAAAAACATTGGGAGCTTGCGTAAAAATCAAAAAAGAATTGGGATCCTAGATACGTGCACTTGGCGGTCGCTGCCTTAGTTGGGTTCCTATCTCCTGCACAGTTGAGGGTCACCGCGCCCTCGCACAGTCAGGTGTAAGGTTCACTGTGACCATCATTGTAGTTCATAAATCCTTACTGATTCATGACCATCATCACTTTCTTTACCGCTCATCTCTTTCCAGTTCTTTCTGTAGTTAATCATACAATCTTGGTCTCTTGGTTAACTATCTTCTTGATAGTGATTTATATATAGCAGAGTATATCTAAGGATGATTTCATGAAGATGATCAATCTTCGAGATCTCAAGTTATCATAGATGATACAATTATAACTGAGATGTTTTCTTGGATCATGGTTCATTATATGTTAATTACTCGTTGGCATCTAATAGGAGGCATCCACACCTATATATATCTTAATTCACTTATTTATCTCATAATTTTGATGCTTGAACCACTTTAATGAAAATCCCAATATTCTCAATTTTTTTCATTCATGGTAATTGATTATGAGATTTATGGTATATGTCAATTTATTGAGGTCATCAAAACATAATCAAAGGAATGACTTTTACTAACATTCAACCTATTTGATTCTGTATGGATTCTACACGGATCAAGGTTCTAAGTAATTTTTCCAATAACTCTATTGGATCATTGCCAACGATCATATCACAATCCTTCGTTCTCTTAACCAGTTACATGCCTTTGCTTTACGATCATTTTGAAAATATATTATGTTATCCTGACGTGTTATCTTAAACCTTAAACTATTTTTTTAGACCCAAGACTATAGAACACAATGGACTCTAAACTGACAAGAACAAGTCTCCAACTCTGTATGCTAATGCTTAATTCTATTTTTGAAAAGTTGTATTTTTTTAAAGAGCAGATCCAGTACTTCAATAAAAATGTTATAATTATATATATATTTTTAGCAAATCTAATTCTAATAACAGTTGGCTGTGTTTATGAATTATTTTAAATGGAGTACGTTGGCTAAGAAGAGTGAGGATTGTACCTCTATTTTTTTCCCAGTTGGTGACCACAGACATGCAGTGGCTGCACCTCCCCGCTGCAGAATAGCAAGGAGAGGAAAAGGAAGTAGCAATTTGTGATTAAAACTCCCAGCAACAATTGGGAAGAAGGGGCTGGAAATGCTCTCCCGTGGAAGTGGGGAATAAGAAAGATATGGAAGAGGGAGGAAAGGAATGGAGGGGAAAAAAGAAGAGAAGGCCCCTTCTACATTTGAATGGCTTAAATAGGAGAAGGGGGGGGGGGGGGGGAGGAGAAGGTTCCTTCCTGGAACCTTCCTCTTCAATATATTTCTTTTTTTTTACTATATCAATAGTGACATCAGCATGCTTATGTCATTATTATAATATATATATATATATTTGATTGAATTCTCATCATTTTTTTATATAAGTACAATTTGTAACTAAATTTTTTATTTTTTACATTGTATTATATTTATTATTATTATTTGAGATATAAATGTCATCGTATTTGCGCCTTGAACATTCGATTTCATTGCGCGATATCTTGATTTGATCGTCTCTAAATGACGATCAATATGAGTATAATATTGATATACTTTTGATCGGGTTTGGATGCCCGAACTTTTCGAGATACGACTTTGGTTTGGGGCTAATTTTTGCGATTTAAAAATATCAAATGACCTACAATTGACGAACGATCAATTCCATTGGTCTTATTTCGTCGAATCGGATTCTATGACGGTCTTGGTTTGTTTTGCGGTTTTCGATTTTGCGTCGTGGCTTTTCCACAGCACGCATTACAATGTGATTACCTTTTGGTCGATTTTGCTTGAACGACTTTCGATTCACGATTAATTGATCGATTTAAGTTATTTAATATTATGTGATAATTTTATTGCGTTAAATGGACTCTAATTGGGTCAGGTTCGAGTTTGTGTGGATCCGGATGTTACATGTTTGCCATACTTACTTTTGAGGTCAACTCTCTTGGTTTCCATAAGACTGCATCTGAATATCCAATGTTCATTATGCAGAATCCTTGAGGTACTATGATACTTGCTGTATATGAAGATTGATGAAAACAAATGAAATGTCTTAGTCAAGAGGCCGAGGGAATCTTATATAGCATGAAACACTAGAGAGTTCAAAAGAAAAAATACATAAAGACCTCGAAGGAGTTACAAGACTCAAGAAAGAGATAATAAGAGATAAAGAAATAAATAAACAAATAACTAAATAACTCTAACTCTCTCTTGAAGGAGTTACAAGACTCAAGAAAGAGATAAAAAGAGATAAACAAATAAATAAACAAATAACTAAATAACTCTCTCTCTCTCCATCAAGTTGGAGCATATCTATTAATCATGCCCAACTAGGGAATTAGTTAAGAGATGCGTGTTTTTTCGATAGTGCTTTCGTGAATATATCTGCAAGGTGAAGACTCGTAGAGATATCATGAATAATAATCTTCCCTTGTTACGACATCTCGAATAAAGTGATAATCAACTTCAATATGCTTAGTCCACTCATTGAATACATGATTGATGGCAATGTATGTAGCAGACTTGTTGTCATAATACAAATGTATGAGAGTAGTAGCGGGAAGTCTTAGTTTATGTACAAATGAGACCGTCCATGTAATCTTGCAAGTGGCTTGAGTCATCGCCTTATATTCTTCCTTTCCACTCAATCTAGAAAATGTTGTCTGTTTCTTGCTTCGTCATGTAACCAGGTTGCCACCAACAAACCTAACATGTCCGTCCTCAGGAGTATCGACATAATCTGCATCTGCATAAACGGTGACATCTGTGTGACCATTGACCCCATAGATTGGCCTCTCTAGTGATTCCTTCATATATTGATGGATCAGAAGAATTTCCTGCAAATGACTGTAAAGAGGTCTCTCCATATGCTGGCTGACTCTAGTCACAACATCCAATATACCTTGCCTAGTGAAAGTGAGGTAGAGCAGTATGCCCACTGGACTTCTATATCGTGTAGTATCATCGAACTTAGGATTAATGGATGTAGCATGTTTTCACAATTCTGCTAGGATGCTAGATGGTTTGCTTCCAAGTCAGCCTATTTAAGAATATCTAGGCAATACTTGTGTTGTGATAGGTGTAATCCCTCTGTAGTACGTAGCACCTCAATGCCAAGGGAGTATTGGAGTTGACCAAGGTCCTTGGTAACAAACACCTTCTATAAGAAAGCCTTGGTTTTTAAAATGCATGCTTCATCACCACCAGTAACCACCATATCATCAACATATACATCCGGAATCACAATGCCAATGGACCATCATCTAACAAACACATAATATTCAGATAACCCGTGGAGGTCAAGAGAGCTAATTTCAGTGGTAAGCTCGCCAAACAAAGCTTCTGGACTCTGCTCTAGGCCATATTTTTCCTTACGGAGTCGGTAAAACTGCTCCCCCTCGATGGAGTAATACAATGGCCACATCATGTGGAGTTCCTCGAGGTCGTTCTACAAGAAGACATTCTTCACATTGAGTTGAAAGATGGATCAATTTTAGTTGCAAAAGAGAGAATAGTGAGAATTGAGCCATTTTAACCACATGAGAAAAAGTTTCAAAGTAGTCCACTCCATAAGTCTGAGTGAATCCCTTTGCCACAAGTTTGGCCTTCAGCCTGTCAATAGAACCATTAGGGGATTGTTTCCTTGAAAAGATCCATTGTCTGGCAACATGCTTGACACCTGCAGGACATGGCATAACATCCCATACGCCCTTGGATCTAAGCGCATCCATCTTCTCATCCATGGAGTTTTTCCAGCTATGGTTCTGCAATGCACTATGATGAACACGAGGAATAGTAATAGCCATTAGTGATCTACGAATCGCATGTCACAACTGGATAGGCTGTTAGTGGAAGTAAAATATGACACGTGATGCTTTTTTGGTCATCACAAACATGACATAAAAAACTAGCCTCAAGGAGGTTAAGGCGTATGCCTCAAGGTGAGGCGGTCCTATTTAGCCTCGAGGCGTGCACCTCGGTCCAGTCTAGTGAGGTGTACGCCTCAGGTGGCTGAGGCATAGTCTCAAGGCGGTCGAGGTGTTTTGCGAGGTGCTTTTGCTTTTTGAGGTATTTTTTATGATTTTAATGATTTGCTTGGTAGTTTGAGAAGCTTATAAATATCTGATTGTTTAGGATAATGATTATACAAGCTAAAAACCTAAATCTGATGTTTCTTTCTATAACATCTGGGTCCGACTAAACCAAATCCTACTCGATTAAGGATCTGAATAATCAATTAATATTCAATTAATATTGAATAAACTAAGATCGATTAAGGGATCACAGATTGAAACTCGTTCACTCGCATATTCTAAAAGTGGCGATTGTTACATCTCTCTTAAAGTCATTTGACTCAATTCTCAAGTGTACCCCCAAACTGCCTGCCTTCACAAATCTGATTTTTGTCATGATTAATTTGTCTTTTTTTGCCTGTCTTTACAAATCTGGTTTGGAGGCTCATGATATTTGGAAGTAGGATCTGATGGAAAAGGACTATTGATGCGCTAAGGGAAAAGAAGAATAAAAAAGTAATCGTTCCTTTTTGCATTGGAGGGGTGACCTTTGGGGTCTGAAATACTGGGAAAATGGCTTGGCACCATAGGTTTGGAAGGCTATCGACTAATTTGTTAGAAATGGTGATCCAATTTTATTGAGCCTATACCACCGTAAATATCTAAAAAATATATTTTCAGAACTATATGTAAGTTTACTTCATTGAGTGTACTAGCACTTGAGTATATAATTTCCGTTGAACATCTGAAATAATAAGAATTGACTGCAACTATTTAGTTTCTGTTTTTGGCAGGATATTGGATTTTGTCTTCAGTATCTCAACTCCTCCGGTGACATTACTGTAAGTGGTTCATATACAGTTCAAAATTCAATGAAAATGGTCTCTTGTGTATACTCACGTTTCTCTCTCTCTCTCTCAACCAACTGATGCTATGTTTATCTATGTTGATTAGCCAATCTTACCTTACAAGCGTTGTGAATCTGATCAAGTGAGTTTTCTTAATTAATGCTTGGATAGCTTTTCGTTTTAGTAAGCAATTGTATGCAACTTTTTTTTAATTTATTGTAGGGGAACTTCTGCACGATTCTGCCTGGTTGTTATAAACTTGTGTGGGACAATTCCTACTCAAACTTCTTTAAAAAGGCAAGCAAACATTACTAGCTTTGATACTTTTTGTGCACTTTATGTAACATGCCCATGAATGCCCCCTCCTTGGAGTGTTTTCCAAAAAAATAAAAATGAAACTGTGTATCATGACGAAGGCACAATTCTGAGGAGTCATTTCATTGTTTTACCTTTCACCCCACAGGATGCCTTGGTGCTTAAAATTTTGTTATTTTTGTAGGTATAGTTCAATTTACTGGCTTTAAGCATGGGGTGTTATTTTTGTTTTACATGCTCTGGTTATAGTTTTCCAAATATGCTGCAAATTATGAATATTTAATGTAACTTTACAGTATATTTTCTGGGAACTTAAGCAAGTTGATGTTAAAGAGTTGATTTACCTTTGGCCACTACACCTGCATCACGTCCACCCAGAGATCTACCCTCAATATCACCATCACCTACAGACCGCTAGCATTTGTTGACAAGAGAACTGCTTTTCTGAACGTAATAAATAATGAACTACAAGCAGAGAATGAGCAAATGACATGATAGCTGCGCCTCTTTTTGATTTCTTATCTCGTCAAGCCCTCAAGGGTATCAATCATGTTATCATGTAGTTGCGCCTTTTGTAAACTGCAGTTGTGGCTCTTCGGTCTATTGTTAATCGGCTTCCTTGCTTGAATTTGCTTAGGGCTTGCGTTTCAAGGTGGATGCAATACCACCTGTCAATGAACTTCCACGGCCACCAGCTGATGACCCATCATCAGAAGAATGACAAGGGATTCCACAGGTGCAGGCAAGGATATGCGTTTTTCGGTGATGGAGAAGATGGTTCTAATCCGTTATTCATCCTGCTGCGCCAATTGCGATTGTACACATCATTAATCCGTGTAAATGGTTCATGCAAATATCTTCATGTAACTTTCTAATCTAGTCACATGTTGCTATAGTTAGTGATGATGCAGGCACAATATCATCTCTTCACCTTTTCTCACTCGTCCAAAATGTAGCATGATAAGTGGCAGTAACGGAGTAGATCATTATAGATTCCTTTTCAAAAGTATTCGGCTTCTCAGTCTTGATGTTGAAAGATGGTAATAAATGTACTAAGCTTTATCCCACTATAAGTAGGGTCGGCTACATGGATTCTTGCTTAAATCCATGTTGAAAGATTCGACTATTTTTTACATTGACCGTCGACTATCTAACGCAACTCCTGCAAGAGTGGATGCTGCAAGATGGTAATGCATGTCCCAATACAGTTGGTAGACGAGTCATTTTCAGTTTTGCGTCTACATCTATTTTCATCAATGTTGATTATCTCATCGAAGTGGCTTCTAACCTAAACAAAATTTCCCCAATTAATGGTTTATTTCCATAATTCAATATTCCCAGGTCATTTTTACTTGAGGTGAACATTTGCTTATCCACGTCGCCAGGTTTGGTAGATATTTCCATTCGAAAAGTGATCGCTGGAACAAATTTGGAAAGAAATTAGTGTGATTCATCAAATCAGTATCACATATGATCGATCAGAATTACTGGTAGATCGATTAAAAGTAATGCTGATTCATCTTGAACTTTAAGTTGATCGATCAAAACGAGCTATTATATAGCTATTTATTTTGAATTTGAATTTCGATCAATCAGCTGGAAAGTGTTGATCGATCAAGAATTTATCCAACAAGGTTATAAATTGATTGATAAGGTATTGATGGAGCATGAGTTGAGTGTTGATCAAAGGTTGATCAAACAGAGCTAGGTGTGGTCTTGCCATTTCCATGTTTATACTGATCAAGTTCACAATTTTGCCCTTTTGTTAAGGTAACATAGGCATATAATTGATATTACAAAACACAAAACTTAAATTATATAAGAATATAGGAGCACAACTGATTTTTCAAAAAGGGGAGGGGCATAATAGATATTGCAGAAGTTAAGAAGGGTCCAATGGATACATTTCTAAAAAGATTTTTATCACTTGTACCATTCTTAACTTCTCAAAACCAGCTATGCCCCTCATTTTTTTAATATCAAATGTGACCCAAATTTCTTATAAAAATCATAGTTCGGACCTTTTGTTAATGTAAAGTAGAGGCATAATTATATTACAAAACGGTAGAACTATGAATTGTGTAAGAAATTAGGGTACAACTGATATTACAAAAAAAGGGATGGATATAATTGATATTACATAAGTTAATAAGGATACAAGTGATAAAAAATCCTTTCTGAAACCCTATTCATTACCAGTAATATTTTAAGGTAATTTTTTCACTTGTGCTCATTTTAAATTCTGCAATATTAGTTATGCCCTCCATTTTTTAGAATATCAATTGTGTCCCTAACTTTCAAGTTCCACAATTATGCCCTTCCATTGAGGTAAATCAAGGGCATAAATTGATATTACAAAAGGTAAGAATTGTGAATTTTGTAAGAAGTTATGGGCACAATTAATATTTAAAAAATGAAGGGAATGACTGATATTGCATAAATTAACAAGGGTTAAGTGATAAAAAATCCTACTTTAAAACACAAATTAATCAATGTTAATTAATTTGAAAGAACAAATTACATGTAATGCATATGACAACGATGGATCATCTGATAACCTATGATGACAACATTTGCTATTTTGTTTCACAAAATATTACCTGAAACATTTTATAGGAATTCAGATTGGCACCCAGAACGATGATATGATGAGCAATGTTCTTAAATATCGTACCAACTTCGATACTGCAACGACTGGACACGAAACGTCTCTCCATTTTGGTTAGATGTCAACGTTGTGTTTCCTAAGAATGGAAGCCAACATTCAAAATACGGAAGCTTAATGTCAATAAGCATGAAAGGAATTAAATTTTAACTAATTTGGTGGGAAAAAAAATGGAAGAGTACTCAATATGATGCCAATGGAATCAAAGGTCATTGAAAAAATCCACACGTGCACACGTGCGCATCTCGCCCCCTTCCCTTCTATGTTGATGTTTACAATTCAATCGCAACAATAAGAATGAAAACTCTTGAAATAAGGCTCTTATCTTTATATGCCTTCTTGTTCTTAAAACAGTAGGCTTTAGGCTCTTATCTTAAACCATAGTTTGAAGGATGGTGTGTACAAGGCCCTGAAATAGATACACTGCTATATAGCTGATCGGCGATTACTAGCCATTCGGACTTTATGAAGGTGAGTTGCAGCTTGCAATATAAATCGAGGACGGGTTTTTGGAGTTATCTCACCCTCGTTGGATCTCCTTTGTCCCGTCCATAGTAGCACATGTGTCACCCAGCGTATAAGGGGCATGGTGACTTGACGTCATCTTCACCTTCCTCCAACTTATCACCAGCAATCTTTTCAGGATTCCAAACTCAATGGTGGCAACTAAACACGACGGTTGCACTCGATTACATATTAATCAATATTCGAATGATTAGTCCGAGGCTGTCGACAATGAATATTTGTCTAAGTCACTTCGTTTCTTCTTGCCTGAGTCGCTTCTCTTTTTATCCAAGCCACTTCATTTTGTCTTTGTGAGTAACACAAATATCCCCATTCACAAGAGATTTACATCTATGAATTGAAAAATACGAATGATAAATATAAAATAAACCTTTATTTTTTTCCAAACAATGATTTGGATTAGGATTGCCCATTTTAATATCATGATCTCTTTTGATTTTGGAAGAAAAGGGCGCAAATCCATACCTGCATGCATCCCAAAAGCTTTATATTCACGGTTTAAAGAACAAATTACAAGGACCAAGAATCCTGAAAGATCTTTACGTGTTCCAAATATTCTTAACATAAAATCTCTCTCCCCGAAATACAAACCTACTCCTCGTGAGCTAGATTGCCCATATTACAGACTCAATGTGGACCTTAACAGGAGTCTCCACGTTACTAGATGTCTCAAAAGAGCCCCCAAAAAATGAAAGCTCCATGTGTCGCCTCGCGACGAAAGCGAGCTTCATCTAAATATCTTATGAAGATGAGCAGGTAAAGAAAGAGTGGTCCATGTCCTCCATATTCTGACAGGAGTCATCTAAACCACCTAACAATGTGACACATCATGCGGTCGTCAACACATGTTCCCTACCCACAACCACATAAAAATCTTGTCCCACCACGGAATCCTCCAATTCCAAATTTACCAAAGAATGACATAGCTATCCCACGATCAAAAACCAAAAAGGCATACATAACCTTATATGCCTTCCTCACCAGGAACTAACCATCTACCCACATCCAATTGTCCCTCCCTTGAGAAACATCTCCATGAGGCATAGATAGTCCATTGCTTGTTGTCCTGAAAGCTTTGTCTGAAATTGAGGTAACTGCCAACATTGAATAAAGCCTCACAAACTCGTACACAATCTCAAACAAACTAGGAAAATGATCACAGAGAGTCCCCAAACCAATATAATCGTCTATCCAAAAACAAAAACCATCCCCAGCACCAAGACAGAGTCTAAAGGAAGTAGAAACTTGAGGACTAACTGAGAAAATCCACTCATAAGTTAGAAGTCATGCACACTTGGGAAGAAAATGGTTGGATATGGATACAAATATAAATATAATTATATCCTTATTAATTTTAAAATACAGATATGAATGCAGATAAAAATATTGATGGATATGAAAAATGTGTTACCATATCCTTAAAACGAATACAAATCAGAATCTTTAATAGATTAACTAAAACATACATGTTTAAAATGGTTTACAAATAAAATAGATATACCAAATATACTTATTTCTTAATAATTATATCAAGAATGATGAATGCAATCATAACATGTTATTACACATAACTATAGATAAATTTAAGGCTATATTTATATACTAAAATAAATACATGAATGTGAATATTAGTGAATGTCAAAATGATATCTATATAAGTATCCACTTTAGAATGAATGCAAATACAAATGTCAAAACATATATAAATTAATACGATAACAAATCAGATACAAATATATTCATATTCTTTTTTCATTCCTAATGCACACCCGATCTGAGCTCCAAGAGAGAGCCCCCAAGACACCATAGATATTCGGAAACAATAAACAAAGCATGTTTCAGCCACCACAACAATGCGAGTGACTCGCTTCATTAAAACATCATTGTTCATTGCATGAGGTTTAAGGACACACAAATCACAATCCTCCTCAACCAGCATAACCACCTTCCACCCAATTGAAGGTAGTCCATGGGAATCCTTGGTACCTAATAAGAAAAAAATATCTCATCATAGTGTTCTGACGTCTACGGATTCCCTCTTGTAGAAGTCCATCCACTCAGATTATTGAAACCATCCATATACCCAAGGTAAGCCCTAATACATAATAGGGAGGGAACCATGTTGAGACCGTAGAGCCGTTCCACATGACAATGCCCGTCCTCGGATAAGCCAAAAGGAACAAAAATAGACTTGTCTTCATTGATCCCAAGGCTTGAGATCTAACCAAAAAGATCAAGCTCCATACCAATTCCTGTCGTCTTCCGAGTACCTCCCTCCACAAAGAAAATCATCTCCTTAGCATATTGAAGTAAAGAGATCAATACATAATTCAATCAGTCCTTGAGTAGTCACCATCATTCGTTTTAGAAACCATCTTTGACAATGCATCGAGCACCATAATGAAAAGTATAGGAGCGAGAGGATTCCCCTGGCGGACCCCCTCTATGGCTGGAAGAAACTCCTGTACAGGATATTGTCCTCCATTCACCAATATGAACGAGAGTTCACTGTTAAACATCTCTTCATTTACCCAAACAATCATCTGGAAAGCCACGACGGGAAAGAGGTGTCCAAATGAAGCTCTAATTGACGCATTCAAAGGCCTTAGAAAACCATTTCTCTTCCAATCCAGAACAATATCCGATGCAATAGCTATTCCATCTACTATTGTCTACCAGGAATGAAAGCCGATTGTGATTATGCTACAATAGAATCCAAAACCTCTTGAAG
Source organism: Ottelia alismoides (assembly GCA_037367405.1). Taxonomy (NCBI): domain Eukaryota; kingdom Viridiplantae; phylum Streptophyta; class Magnoliopsida; order Alismatales; family Hydrocharitaceae; genus Ottelia; species Ottelia alismoides. Next base: position 424,564 of record JAZKJV010000016.1, on the reverse strand, counting down.
CATGTTTTCCAGTTACTTAGCTACGATTTGGTCGATGGAATTCGATAGGGAAATGGGGGCGGAAGTCCTACACATGTCTAGACACATCCTTTTTGGAAGTAGAAATGGAACAATTTGACCATTCGAAGCCCTAATTCTGCATCTTCGACTCCACCACCACAACTACCACATATTGCTCCACCAGATCCCAAAACTCACGGATGAAGAAGAAGGGAAACCCAAATAGGCGTGGTCATCCATCTGTGATCAGATTGAAGGTAGTTGTCTGGACCTTTATTGACGAAAAAATGAACAGCTCACAAGCCTGGTACTCAGATAGCTTGGGAATGTTTATCAATCTTAGTTTGGTGCAACTTTTAGGGTTTATCAGCTACATGTAAAGATACCAGGAAAATATTCTAATTAGGCGTCTCCAATTTAATTTTTTAGGAAATAGAGGTTGATTATTTTTAATAATTCATGTTAATTTAATATCAATTTATCGATTAAGGGACCAAGAATATCTAATTGAAATGAAACCTTATCATTAGTGTATCTCGCCTTTAACTTCCAATCCATCAAACATTATGCTAACATAAGATCAATAGATCATTAAAGAATTTAGCATCAGTTTTCTTAGATATTTTGTAAAGTGGTTGTCTCTCTCGTTGAATAAAACAAACATCTCATTTGGTTGATATTGTGATGGTTGTTGCATATATACTTCTACAATCACGCCTTCATTTATTTTCTTTCTTTCCTAGTTCTATTGCTACATTCCTGCTTCTCGTGACGCAAATTTTATTCTGCGTGCAGTTTTCCATTAACCTGAAGAAGATTCGGTAGCTGCTGCCTCCTTTCCTCATCATGTGGAACATGGGGTTGCAGTGTTATTTCGAATCCTGCCAAGATATAAGCATATTTGATTTCATGTTCAGTAATATGATAAGTTAGCATGTGGTCTTTAACACGAGCATTGCATGAACGTTCAGTTGTACATCTACTGCAAGATTAAAAGAAGAAGCGGATGATTCACATTAAAGCTTGCTGCTATGAACGCGATCATCTCTTACTTCAGAGGCCTATCCATGATTCGCCAAACCTTCGTACCAAAAAACCCCGCCGCCTACCCATCCACTTCCGAATTGGTACCTTCCCCATAGCGTAGAAAAAGATCAAATGTCATTCATCTTGAGGTTGCGAAACATGGTGGTCAAATGAAAAAACAGTCTCAAAAAAGAAAAAATCACATGGCAAGGAAAACATAACTGACTAAGCTCCAAAGGGAAGGAGAAACAGGAGATCCAAAGTCAAAAGGGGATCAAAACTCAGGATCCCAAGTCTTCATCAACAACCAAAAAAGTCCTCTAACAGCAGCCGCAACCATAAGATAGCGAGTCGCTCCCAAGAGATAGCCATAAAACCTGATAGGCGTCAAAAATACCGCATAACCAGAAGAGGTAAGTCATAAACACAACAATCAGGAATACTTTCCCTCTTGGCTAGTGGATAACTTGGAAGAAACCTTTGCTAGTCCAAAAGACCCTCGGCCCTTTGGAACAACATTAGTTGAACTCGTCGTCAATACAGGCAACACTACTGCAAGATTGAAAAACATAAGAAAAAATAAAAAACCAATGATAAAGCGAAAATGCAAACAAGAGAAGAAAGACATCCTTAGTCACAATAGAAATCAAGGATTTATCCAGTATGATGAGGTGAAATATTTGCCTAAACACACCAAACAAATCTGAGCCGCCTCCCAAATAATGTGATCTCGCATAATCGGTATGTTGTGAAAGGCTTGCAACGAGCCTTCCAAATCGACCACCAAATTTATCCCTTCATGGTTATTGTAGTCCAAGAGTCAGAGTTACAGACAACATTGAAAAAAGCATCAAATTTTATTTCACTAGAAGGCCAACCACAATCGTTGAAAATACTTTTGGTAAAAAAGCAATTTTGGAAAATATGAGTATAACTCTCCAGCTCACAAAGACACATGTGGCATCTATTTGCCAATGAAATATTTAACTTGAACAATAAATCTTGAGTTAAGTGCTTTTTATGTGAGAGTAGTCATAGGAAGTAAGAAATTCTTGGGTCAAAAAGATTTGACCACAATATTTGGTCGAATTTAGATCTCACGCCCCCATCGACAAAAAGCAAGTAGATTTGCTTATTAATATTGCGAAAATTTGTTGCCTTTAAGGATGGGAAGTGACAACGATCAATCTTGTCAAGTTGAAGTTTAGCCCATGATCAAAAGAAGTCTTGCTCTCAAAGATTGTACTTGATGGACGATCCCCAGCGGTACTCTATTTCCAATTGTTTGATCCAATTATTTCTAGCATTCTAAGGAAACAAGGCTTTCACCACTGTGGAATTTTTATTTTTGGATAGCTTCTATAAGGAGGGTACAAGGTTTTTTAGTGGAGGCTCACAGCCAATCGAGTCTTTCCAGAGTGATGTCAAATTTCCTGCGCCAAGCTTTTTGGTAATCACAGGTTGCAAGTACTTTGCACCTCCTAAGAGGGCTCTCCAAATAGGTGAGAAGGAACGACTCATTTTCATAGTTAAATTGATGGGTCCCCTGCTATAAGAGTAAACACTAATTAAGTTTGAAATCCAAGATTTTTTATGATCAACAATCTCCATGAATGATTTCGATAATAAGGAATTATCAAATAATCGTAAATCAAGAATCTCTCATCCATCCGAAATTTTTGAGCGCCCCACTTTCTTCCGGGCGACCCTAGCACGGTAAGTATTGTTGGTGTTGCCTTTCCAAAGAAAGCTTCATCTAATCTTGTCAATCTTATTTACGATTGAGGTTGGCATCTTAAGAAAAGAGAGGAGGTGTGTAGCTAGAGGTGTAAGGGAGGAGTTTAGTAGGAAAACGCGAGCGGGTAGTGGCATCATTCTCGCTCTGCATCCCTGAAGTTTAGAAGCAAATTTATCAATTAAGATTGACCAATCCTTAATTTTAGGATTTGTGATGGATAACGAGAAACCCAAATACATCGAAGGGAAGGAGCCCTACCCCAAATCAATTGTCGCTTAATAGCAACAACTTCGCTAGAATCAAGATTGAGAGGATAAAATTCTGACTTGGAATCATTTATCTCAAGGCCAGAAAGTTTAGATAATATCCTAAGGGTAGAGCTAACATTTTTAAGATGATCCTCCTCAAATTCAAGAAAGATCAATAAATCATCGGTGAATTGAATATTCGTAATTGATGAAAGCATTCCCTTCCAAAAGAAGCCCTTATAGAGATTTTTATTAGACAGCTTAGTGAGCATAGCATCAAGAACAGAAAGCAAATGAATGAAAAGGTAAGGGGATAAAGGGTCTCCTTGTTGAAATCCACGTTCTGGTTTCAAAAAACCCATCGAGGAATCATTCACTTTGAATGATATTCTCGTTCTCAATAAGCTTAGGGTCCCCCTTTTTTAAATAAGAGAGACATGGGCATTATTAAGGAAACACATATCTTTGACCTCAAAATTGCTATCATGAAGGTGTCCTAACATATTCATGAAGTCCCTCTTTATCAGCGGTCAAAATTTTTGTATGAATTCGATCGCCACACCATCTGATCTTGTGCTTTATTTTTTTTTGAATGATCGAATGGATACCTCGACCTACGATAGCAAAAAAGGAGCCTCAAGGAACTCCATGTTTTTGGTTAGGGCCACAAGTGTTTCGGGAATTTTAATCGGATCAGAATCCCCATTTCCATCATGAAAGAGTTTAGAATAGAAATCAGTGATTATCTCACTAATGTATGGAAAGTCAGTCGCTAAAGTTCCTTCTTTATTGAAAAGAGCAGTGATCTGGTTACGGTTTGATTTGGTCATAGCTAAAATTTTGAGGAGGCGAGTGTTTGCGTTACAATCCCTTAAGTAGGTCAACTTGGCATGCTACTCTCAAAGTTTATATTCATTAATTCTTAGATTTTTCGAGGTTTTGGTGCAACTGTTTGAGCTCCACGGTTCTATCACAACCGAATAATGCCATGTCTCCTTCAATCTGTGCTATTTGTTCTTCCACTTTTATTATCTCTAAATTTATATCCTAAATGGATGCCTTACGCCTAGTCTTGATTGTAGTCATAAGGGGATTTTTTAAATAATTATTAAAAAAATCGAAATTAATTAAATAGGCATTGATGAAGCTACGTTTCATCATCTTTATTCTATCATTTTGGCCTTAAAAACCCTAGTAAATGCATGTAAATAGCGTTAATTCATGCATTTTAGCATCCTTGCATATTTGTGTAAATAGTGTATAAAATGCGGGTTTTAAAGCCAAAATTATAGAATAAAGAAAAGAAAAGAAAAAGAATAAAATATTGTAAATATTTTATGACCTGAAACCCTGAGACCTAGGCATTTCAATGACTAGGTCGACAAGGAATAAAGTAGGGGGAGATAAGGGCTAAAATACAACAAAAATTCCTTTTAATTCATTTATTATTCATTTTAGGACCTATTTTTGGTTCCACTTTTTATACCTCAAATAAAGAAACTTTATACATAAAAGTTGTAGATAATTAAATAAAGAAAAATACAAAATTGATTTCACCTAAAAATAATACAGATAAAAAGTTATATTCTGAATAAAAATCCAAAATCCCAACTTCCCAGACATATATCTCCGAAATAAAAACTCTAAATGCACCAAACTCATTTTTAATTGTATATAGTTTAAAATAAGCTATTTATTGGTGATGGTTTCGTATTTTTCGGAGTTACGGTTTGAAAGTTGAGTTTTGGACCCCTATTGTATACTTGTACATATTAAAATATTCATTTTATTATTTATTCATTATTTTATATTTTTATATTTTCATAATTTTGTAAAAATTATTTATAGTAAATATGTGTATTAAAACATGAATAAAAACTCAAATAAAACATAAAATAAAAATACCTGTATATAATATATAGGTATAGGACCTATACATATACCTATATAAACCAGACTTTTATTTTATTAAGTATATAAAATATATCAGAAAAATAAAATAAAAATATATTTAAGTGTATAAAAATACTTTATAAATTTATAAATTAATAATTAATTAATTAATTAAATTCACAAAATAAAAATAAAATACTTAAATATATAGATAAAGATACCTATAAGGGGTATAAAAGGCAACTTGTAATTTTATACCTTATAAAAATAAATAAAAATCAGAATTAAATAATTTATAAAAATAATAAACATTTTTTATTTTTTAACTAAAAATTAATAAAATCATTTACTATTTTTAAACGAATTTAGAAATGTTTTTTCCAGGCTTTTTCCTCGTTGGTCCACGTGGACCAACCAGGAGGGCAGGAGAGTTGACCTCGGTCAACTCTCTGCCCAACGCCTGAACTGTATCAGAAGTGGTTTTTGTTGCGTTTTTGCGGATTTTTCGAGGCTCCTCCTTGCATTATCTCGTGATGGTTCCTTCACGATTTTTGATCCTTGTCCAATGCTCTTACACACTAATATCTTTCCTTGGGCTTTGGATCATCACGACGCTCGATATGCCTTGATCTAGGAGCCCACTCACCATACGTTCAAAAACCCCCTCTTTCCCTCCTTTGCAATTTGAACCCTCTTTGACCTAGCAAACCCCTTATACTCATGTGCTCTGGACTGGAGATGGTGACAGGATCTCCTCCAACTACTTAGGAGGGTTGCGCGTGGCCGAGGAGGGGCTCCACCACCTTCGCCGACCTCCGACGTTGAGGTCACATCTCGTTGGTTTTTAGGCCAACTTGAGGTTGTATTGTGTTTGTTTTTGTGTTGTTTAGTTAGCTGATAGTTTTAGGTTTTGATTTATGCATTTAGCTAGTCATCCTGTAGATTAAATCACCCCGATTTCGCCGTCAAACACCTTGCCGGAGCTCTCGAGCTCCGGCCATTACCGCCACCTATTCACCACCGCATACCTTCGCCAATAAGGCCTTGGACCATCTACTATTGTCGTTGCGCTTCCTTTTGCAGGTCTCAGAGACAAAAGACCCCCTCCTGGGGTTGATTTTTGCAGCAATACGTGCAGCCTAGAGCTACCTTCCACCCTTGACCTCGCGACAGCGCACCGGGGCTCCTCCGCCCATTTTGGCCCTGTCACCGAGTCGGGGGACCTTCCAGGAACCGTCGGAGCCCTTCTGAAGTGGAGGAGGAGGTCGGGGCAGTGAGGGCGAGGCGGTCGAAGGTGCAACGTGCCGTGTTCTTCATGTGATCTTCCAGAAGCCCTCCGCGTCGTCCGATCGCGCCCTGTTCTTCGTGGGCTACAGCAGCCATAGGATCTCCACCATCCTCGGCCGTCAGATCCTTAAAGATGATCTAATTGCAGCCATTGAGCTGAAGGGGCATCGAGCGCCCATACGCTGACACGTGGTGTAAGTGACGCCCTACGAGCCGTTGGATCGCACCCTTGACTGGGTATTTTGCAAACATCAGCCCCGCCTTTTTGTATTTAATTAAGACTCTTCAAACTTTCCTCTGCAGGTTTAAAATTTTGTTACATTTGCATATTATACCCTAGAGGTTTTGAATATTGCATTTTTGCCCTTGCCAGGCGCACGTGCTTGGCACGCGCGTCTTGGTCTTTTTGCAGGGAAGGGGCCCAGTTTTGGATTATTTATAGTCAGTCCGCTTACATTTTTATCATGTTATAAATTTTGTCAGAAAATTGCGCATAAGCCCCTAAGTTTCTGTCTATTTACGTGTGTACCCCTGCTAGGGTGTAGTTTCTTTATGTTTCTAGTATTTTTTGCATGCCACTATAAAACCCTAAAAAATCTACAAAAATCATCATAGGCCTCTGCTGCATGGTAGTTTAACATCATTTTTTTGTTTTTCATATTTATTGCATTTTAATATTTCTAAAAATTCAAAAACACTCATTTTCAGCACCGTTTGCATTATAAAATCCATAAAAATTATAAAATCACCTCAAAAAATTCCCAAAAAAAAATATTTTACATATTTTAGTGTGTTTCAATTTCAGAACAAAAATAATTAAAAAATACAAAATAAAACTCCTAAAAATTAGAAAAGCCCAAAAACCTTTATAAAAATATTAAAAATTCTACAAAAATCCTAAAAATAAAAACTCAGTTTCTGTAGCATTTTATTGAATTTTATTTAAATTAATTTGAGGAATTTGGGGTACTGTTTATTATTTTTCATCCTTATTTTAAAGTCAGCCAGTAGCTTAACCCACTGTTTTCTTGTATTTTAATTTTAAAAATACCAAAAACATTCTGAAAAATCCCCAACAATCACAAAAACAGTATAAAAATATAAAAGACCAAAAATATTTTCTTTTCTGATTTTTCCTTATTTTTACCTAGTTTTATAAATACTCTATTCCTCTCTCTCTTATATTGTATATATATTCTATTATTGAAAAAGAAAATATAAAATTATAAAATATAAAAAGAAAATATAAAATCAGAAAATCAAAATACAAAAATAGAAAATTAAAAATCAAATAAAAAATAAAAAATTAAAAACCCACGAAAATTACCATAGATAGACAAATTACATCACATTCACATTTTGAGCATTAGTGCCCCGTTCTACCTATCTGCTCCATGTATTCGACCTCTACACATACTTGCACCTATACACATATTTGTTGTAGAGTTATAATAAATTTTAACTCCGCACTGCTTTTCATTGTTTGATTTTTGTTGTGGGTTAATTGTTGATCAATCGAGGTTTCGTGAGCGTCGCCGCAGCGACATTGTGGTCTCGCCTTGTGTAGACTACTTTAGACCCTCGCCAAATCTCGATTATCAGGCATGGGTGAAAAGTATTTAAAAAATGTGTATCAATCGGCACCTCAGGTGCCGATTAGGGGCGCCTCCTCCAAATCGGCACCTGATGTGCCGATTTGGACACATGCCCCAAATCGGCACCTCAGGTGCCGATTTGGACATGGACAATTTTCACAATACATCCATTTAACATTTCAATTCTTATTTGATACTATAAATAAGGGATATTATTATTATTTTCCCTTATATATGAATGAGGACCTTTGAGGATTTTTTTAAATAATTTAAAAAAACAAAATAAATTAAATAGGCTTTCAGTATTTTCCTTCATCGCAAGATTTTCGATCTATCGTTAGGAGCTTCGTGCTCTCATCTTTGGAGGTAGAAAGATGGTTTATCGTTCCTTCTGCACCTCCTCCTCATCTCGCTTCTCCCCTATAACGTTATTCTAAAATATGATGTATATCTCTATTTTAAATTTTAGTCTTTACTATTGATATATACTAAGAATATTTTTAGTTGACATATCAGGAATATTATAGTAAATATAAAGAAATTGAGAGTGTGCTCAACATTATTTACCATTGACATATGCCAGCTCAACAACGTACAACTTGACATCAATTAACTTAAAAAATGCAAGTATTTTATTAAAATCATACAAGAACAAAGATGTGTTTACAAATAATAAGAAAAAATTTACAATAACTTATAGTTTCCATATCTTTAGAAATCCCTTTAGACCTCCTCCTCCACCTCCTGTGCCTCCTCCTTTGTCGTTTCCTTTCCCTCCATCTCCTATTTTTCTGTGACTCTCCTCATGTGTTGTCTTCTTCTTCTGCTTGGCGTTTTGTTCCAAATGTGTTGGAATGTGCCCTGGAGGATACGGCCTAGCTAATGACTTCCGTGGAGGTTCGATTGTTTGGGTTTCTTGATTTCTTGAAGTCCGTACACTTATTGACTGACGAGGCATCTCTAATGGAGGAGGCTCACTGATCCTTACTCCGGGAGAGGGTCTTCAAGGCAGCTCCGGACATTGTTGCGGTATTATTGTGGGTATACCAAACAACTGTCTATCAAAATCAGTTATCTCCATTTGCCGAACACTATCTTTGTGGCTGCAAATCTCCTGAACTATATTGAGTAGACGGTATGAGCCGAGAGGGTCCAGAGTCAAATTGACTCGAAGGTCCAACAAGCGATGGTCCTATAAGATTGAGACATTTATATTGTTATAAGTATCACAGAATTTAAACATAACGTATTGAAATGAGTTCTTCTATTCAATAAGATAGTTATACATGAACCTCTAAATCCGCCTTCACCGATTTGAGACCCTACAACGCCATACTCGATATGGCTCATATCTGAAAGATGTTAATTACATTATATAACACATAAATTAAACTATAAGTAAGAGAATGATACAATGTAATAAATTAATTATAATAACCTGTAGATACGAATCATGGTTGAATTAGCGAAACTTCCTGCCCGCTATATCCCTGACTCAAAGGACCAGTAAATGATGATCCTGCAAATTGTGATTGACTGAAAGCTTCTCCATATCCTGCAAGAATGGGATATTCATCTTTTAGAAAATATTACAGAAGATACACATTAGTTATTGCATTTAGTCATTTTATTAAATAAGTTGTTATAACCTGAAGTTCCAAATCCGGTTTGGTCATATTGAAATCCTGAAGTGTTATATTCTATATAAGTCTTACCTAATGTTATTAATTTAATTAGATATCACATAAATGCAAGTGCTACTAAGTGAAGAATATTAAGTTTAACAACCTGAAGATGCGAGTCCTTGTTGAATTGACGAGTACCCTTGTCTACCATATCCCGCAAACGTCATTCCTGAGGTTCCAAATATTGACTCATCCATTGTCTGACCTTGCGAAAATGCATGCTCACCGTGTCCTGCTATATTTTTTGAAGAATTGTGTTTATATGTCAAAAAATTGATACACTAATATGAGTTTACTACACATAAACAATTAACTAAAACATGAAGTCCCAAACATCGGTGGTGGTTGCGATCCCTCCCCACCATATTCCGTGTAATTCCTACCTGTGCGATTTAAAACATATAATTTTAAAAATCCACTCGTGTAAGAGAGAAACAAAATAGTTTCCATTTATAAGAAAGAAATCACAAAACCCGATGCTCCCGAAGTATGATGCTCCTGTGATGGCAAGTACTGCTGCTCATATCATTGGAAGGGATACATCAAGGAGAACATGTTGAGTCTCTCATTGAACATGTTAATTGTATTTTCGACCGTTGTCCTCATGCTGGAAGGTAAGTCTATTGATCATCTAAGTTCATCCATACTGTTCCTTCCTTTTATAATCGTATCCACCTATTCCATTTACAAATATAATAAGAATATTTAATAGAATATTAGAAGAGTAAGTAGATTTTTTAAACATACCAGACGTCTTTCTATTGGTCTGTGTGGTCGGTAAGCTACTGTAGGTGGAGGAATCTGTGTCTGGATCCATCCTCTTGTTATATTCCAATATCATTGAATGTAAATATCGGTATTGGAATTCGTGTACTTATGAACAACTGCGGCTTCCCTGTCATCCCAACGATCTACGTATTGTCGATGTATAGTAGACCAGTTTATGATGTCATCACTTCGAGTCTTGTTACGTCGAGATACAACATTTATCCTCTCAAAGGAAGCAGGAATATGTTGTCGCATCCTAAATTGACGCATCACGTGATCAGGTAGGTGCATCACTACAAGATCGTAACAAAGAAGACGTCGTGTATCCAAGACAGCTTCACTTTTCCATTCTTTATCCGAGTGGGTACTACTCCTAACAAACTCAGGCATAATGCATCCCATCCACCTGTCGGAGTATCTGACCCAGTGAAAGGTAGACCATTAACTCTCAATCCACTAATTAATCTCATGTCATGTAGAGTAATGGTAGCCTCCCCTAAGCGTAGGTGAAATGTGTGTATCTTAGGTCTCCATCACTCTAGCAAACTGGTCAGTAATGAAGGATCTATTTGGACTCTTCTCATGTTCACCACACATGAGAAACCCGACGCTTTTAACAATCGTTCTACTACGACACTCTTCTTGTTAGAAACATTGTTTAGTAACTCATTATTCTCTATAAATCGAATCTGTAAAATATTTTGAATAAAAAAAGTAACAGTATTAACAAACAGTAAATTTAAAAAATTATGAAATTACTTACCGAGCTAGTAGGTTGTGATGATCGATGCTCATTCTGCATATATAATACTGAGGTATCTAGTGGTACAAGAACTCTATCCATCTGTGCCATCTACATTAACAATTGTAAATTTCATGAAAACATTAACTATCAATTTAAAATACAAATGAAATATAAATTATGCAGTTAAAATGTCCTTACATATCCATGTGTTCCTATGTTCTGCATGGACAACTTAATCTATTGTGTCCTGCTTGCTTGCAGATTTTACATAATTTCGGCCGTACGCACATTTCATCCATTTCATTTATAATTCTTCCCTGTACAGGCCTTTCGATATTTCTCTTCCTGATTTTTGGAGGTAACATAACAGTGGTATCTTCTTCTCCCCAATAACGTCTATATGGTATGGGATGAAAGAAGAAGTTGACGCCTGACAGTAGTAATCGTTGGAGAAGTACTGTGAACATAGATCATAGTTATCTACGTGTGTACGCGTATGTGAAGCTGTTGCTATAACATGTGGACATACTAAGGGTTTCATCTGCATAAACCCACACATGCATTCACTTTCTCGGCCATTTAAGTTGAATTCATATGCAAATCCATCACGATCGCAAACTTGAAATTGAGTTAGTGAAAATCTTTTTACGTGGCATGCTCTTGCCTCCATGGTTTGTTTCTCTAACAAGCCTTCGTATTTCTTAGTCAAATATGTGGTCATTCTCTCTGACTCCTCACGACGATCATTGAAATAACAATTAATTCTAAGGAAAACTGTTAGAATCAGAGAAATGATTGGTAAACCATGTGCTTCTCTAAAGGCACCGTTAAACTTTCAGATAAGTTGGTTGTCATGTGTCCATAACGGTGTCCATTATCTAAACTTAATGCTCAATAACTCTGATCACCATTGTCCTGAGATACGATCCACTCGAAAGCATTTCTGTCTAGAATGTAAATTTCTCGCATCATACTATTGAACTTGTTCTGATATGGTTCTCGTCTGGCAGCGTAGAATCTGTTTTGAACTGTACGATTTTTATGTCCAACTCTCTGCATATTTGCGCGCATATGCCTGAGACAATGACGATGCATGAATCCCTCTTCCGGTGGAAATAAACCACGCACAACATCCTTTAGACCAGTAAATTGACCACTGATAAAATATATGTCCCAACGATGAATAATTTGTTTTAATAAATTCAAAAACCTTCCCCATGCCGAAATATTCTCGTTCTTTTCTCCTATGGCAAATGCTAGTGGAAATAGGCTATTATTGGCATTTATTGTTGTGGCCACGTACATGTAATCGGCGTATCTGCCATATAAATGTATTCCTTCGATACTTAAAACATGTCAACAAAATCTGAATGCTCTACGGCACGGTCCAAATGTTACAAACACTCTTTGAAAATGTATAGTACTCTCATTTTGGCCTTCCAGTGTCTTGAACCACGTATATGTTCCAGGGTTATGTCGTTCTAAAGCACGAATGAATCTACGAATATCACGATATGACTCAACCTCATTCCCATAAACAATATCCATTGCACGCCTCCTAGCATTTTAAGCTGTCATGTAGTTGATTTCGGTCTTCAACTCTTCTTTTAATTTATACATTATTGCTCCCGGGGTCATACTAACTTTTGCTTTAAAGGAAGATAAAATATACCGTGCTACAAAAACAGAAGTGCATTGACGGTGTTTCAATAAAGGACATGATTTCTGCATGTATGCTTCCCCTTATATCCTGAAATGTACCAGTCTCCTCGAGATTTCCTCTCTGATGCGTGCAAACGCCATCCACAATATTCATAAATACAAACAACAGTCAAAATCTTCTTGTTTGATGCCTTAGGTTTATATTGCACATGGTTTTCCATACTCCATTTCTGTAAGTCGTATTGTAGATGTCTTTTCGACTTATAACTCCTACCTAACCAATAACTTAATCCGGAATCATCGATGGGTTCCGAATGTCTCTCTACAAAGGCTACATCTTCTGCTTCTATAATTTCATGATCAAACACGTGGGGAAACTCCTCCATCAGTTGTTCTTCAGCATCGTCATTATTAACAGAATATGAGTTCCCCCTTTTCTCGTTACCCAAGGTTAGAACTAGTGAACCATATCCAAAATCATGATAACTATTACAACCTATGTTTTCTTCTACTGTTTGAGAATCATTTTCTGACTCCTCATTTTCTGTCTCCTCATTTTCTTCTTTGGATATTTCTGTCACTAATTCATCTTCCACATTTACCTGTGAGGATCCCTCGATATCCTCAAACATGACCTCATTTGTTGTCCTGATTAATTTATATCTTTATCAGTTTAAATAAAGAAAATATAACATTATTTCTTAATTTAAATGTGATTAATATTACCTCGATGACGACAGCATATTTTCCATAGCAAAATGAGTAGCTTATACGAAAATATGAATAAATCACACACCGATGATTGAACTCAACATTGCTAATATGGATTCATCATCGTGAATCTGTACTGCAACGAATGATGATCCTTTGTACAACCACTTACACGTTAATGTAAGTATATACTGGTCGAGCGGGAGATCAGTGGCTTTAGATACTCGAGCCAGTAAATCAACGTATGTTAATTGGCATGGTAATATAACCATCCGTTTCTTGCCCCCAATATAGTCTACGTGGTCATCAAAGACATGAGCCGATCCTCCCCAATATAATAGGATATGAGCAGTGTTGGAAGCCATCTATACGAATAAAACACATGATTTGAATAGTTTATTTAAATATAACAATCATTTATATTTCACTACGATGTCATCTCTACTAATCGATTATTTAAATGATATACTAATCACTCAGAGATGGAATCCACAAGTCCGATCTTGGGGACTCATCGGTGCTCACCACAGTGAGTCCTGCCAGCGATGTATAGAGATCCTCCCGGCGCTCGATTCCAAATCTAAATGAGAAGTAATTTTAACATGACTATGGGTACTTCTAAATATAAATGTGTACTTCTAAATCTAAATAGGTACTTCTAAATCTAAATGTTTATCTATAATTTAATTGACATTAAAAAACATTCATATTACATTTACATTTTTTTTAAACTTCTGTAGGGTACTTCGTACAAAGTTTATAACACAAATGCTTTGCATTGAAATATAAATAATAATTAATTTAAATATATATTTAAATTAAGTATCAATTTTACACATCTAATTATTTATTAAAATTACAAAAAAATTAATACAATTAAAGTTACCTAAAAGACGTGTGTCTTCAAATAGAAATGTTATCCTCAAAAAAGTATAATCCGATATCCGAAGATTTATATCGCCTTCACTGATAAAAACTTGCAAAAAATACAAAAATATGTCTACAAAAAATTCTTATTCTTACTTGAATAAGATTAGCAGATTGAGAGATGAAATCACACTTCAGAATACGAATTGAGAGGTCCGAGAGAGGAGGAGTAAGGGAAGAAGATGAAGAAGAAGAGGAGATGAAAGTGTGAGGAAATGAGGGAATGTGGGGGTTTATATAAGAATGGGGGAGAAGAGGACCGTTGGCAATTTTTCAACGGCCACCTCCCATATCGGCACCTCAGGTGCCGATTTGGAGGAGGTGCCCCAAATCGGCACCTGAGGTGCCGATCAATACACATTTTTTAAATACTTTTCACTCATGCCTATTTAATTAATTTTGATTTTTTAATAATTATTTAAAAAAATCCAAGTCATAAGCCTTTTTATTTTGGTTACCCATTTGTGGAAGGGAATATCCGAGTTAATCTCTTCGCTCCAAGACTCAGCCATCATCCTTCCGAAGTCAGGATTTCCCAACCGAAGATTTTCCTTCCTAAAGATAACATTTTTCATCTTCAATCTCCCACAAGATAAATCGATCGTGTTGGAAATGCGAGCCCACGGCGAGCCATTATGCAATAAATGTTATTGCAAATATCATTCCCTGATCTGAAATGAAGAATGAATAATTTGCATAATAGGTCCCTTATTACAATTTGGGTTATGTACCATGGTCATCTTGATGATCATACAATTGCTGATTCAACTGTTGAATCATAGAGGCTGGTGCTAAGATGAATATCTAAAGAGTTAGATTGAGGACTCATCAAGCACCGTCAAATGATTGTTAAGAGATGATCTCCAGCCTGAGTAGGAGATGGCAATCGTTATCTCTAAAGGCTGATATCTGACCGACCTCTTGATGTAGGTCCTCTGCATAGGAATAGAGATTCGGAGGTGTCAGATTAGTTAGGTCAAAGAGTTGACTTAACGAGATCAAGATAACCGAAGTCCTATATCGTATGCTGTCACGATACAGGCACGCATCCTCTGACCGGAGACAGATGTGTTGCTATATGTCTGAGTATGTACATTTGGCAGAACAATAGGTTGATGACCTAACCAAGGTCTATACACCGGCGCACTGGTGTGCATATAAGGGCATATGAGTAATACGATCTCTCAAAGGGATCATACAGGTTCATTTACTGAACCGGAAGACATGAGCTCACTCATGAGATATTGGGAAGAATCAAATTCCGTGCACGGTCATCTTGCTTTGGAAGCTTGAATGAATTTGTAGGTTTGATATATACTTTTGGAAAGTATATGATCAAGACCTAGGTATGATATACGCTTTTGGAAAGTATATGATCCATACCAACTCCCAATGATCAAATGAGAAACTTATTGATAAAACCATGGAGTAGACAGTATAAAGTTGATCAAATACTTCGGGTTTATTCTGAGTCTTCTAGTATGCAGGATGTACAGCTATTGGGAATACCTAAGGGTGATGTGATCATAAACGATTGTATAACCATGATGCTTCCATTCCTAGGGAGTGATGAAACATGTCTGGATTTTAGTGACTCCTCTCAGTAGAGAAGTAATCTGATCTTGGTCCAAATATTGGACATTGATCTGAATATAATTCAGATGCAATGAGAAGATTAGATTTGCGGTCTTGATTTAATCAAGCATCTATGTGAGCCCCGCGATCTGGATTTGAGATATGATCTCAACATCCAAGTCACTATACGTGGAACAATACAATCGCCCTGTCCTTATCTCCAAGTATCTGCGAAGAAAGCGCATTATCCTTGAATGGTTTCAGGATAATTTCATTGTTGATAATATGTATCCGAGCATTAAAAGAATGGATAATTAAATGTGATTTAATTATCATGAGTAATATGAATTTGATTCATATTATAAAGAGAGAATTATCCTAGATAATTAAATGTGATTTGATTATCAAAGATGTAAATAATATGAATGTGATTCATATTATTTGGGCACAAGAGAATAGAGATCCAAGATGATTAAATACGATTTAATTATCATGGATATGAATAATGTGGATAGAAATATCCATATTAGTCATATATATTATAAATGTGATTTATAATATATAAGATAGAGCTATTTGTAATTTACATTTGCTAATTAAATGTTAATGTGAATTGGATTCACATTGGACATTAAATTGAAAATGTAATTTACAATTTATTTTGGATTGTGAATGTGATTAATAATTTTCCAATGACAAGATTGCAATATTCACAAAATAATTATGAATTATTGTTGTTGAATTATTTACAACAAATCTTGTTGTAAATCTTGGAGATTTCCATGGAATAATGTGATCTCATGAGATCTCATGAGATTGCATGAGATTGCCACCAAATCCAATATTATGGAAGGAGGCAATCTTCATTAATCTCCATGATTGATTGATTTAATTTGGGATTGATTTATATTGATTTATCAATATAGATTTAATCTAAATTAAATTAATTGTTGTTGGTTTTTACCAACACAAATCTTAGCCATTAAAAGAAATACAATCAATGTGAACCATTGGATTTGTCTTGTCCTATGGATTGAGATCCATGGATCCCAAAATGTTATAAAAGGAGAGGCACCCCATTGCTCTTCTTTACACAATGCTTGAGAAGCACATAAGTGAGGCAACAAGTCTCTCTCTCTCTCTCACTCTTCACACGCCTACTCTCTTTCTCCCTCTCATGTGGCCGTCCACCATGGATGCCCTAGAGAGGTTCTCCATCGTCGCGGTGTCGTTGTTATACTGTCCGATGGTTTGCTCGTGGATCTCCGTCTACTTCGGCGTGCCCTGCTCGAGAAGAAGACGTCGGATCTCGTGTGTCGAGATTAGGAGATCCGTCGCTTGGATCATCAACATAGATTGCGAGAAGCACGCGGTTCATCCCCGCGCTCGCAAGCGTCTCCTCCGTCGGATCGGACTTGAGACAGGAGGTCTCTTCATTTAGAGACTCGATTGCAACCACGCTTCAAGAGGTAACCTAATACTTGTTTGTGGTTTAGACGAAACGATCCGAGAAGTGTTCTTGGATCGTGTGGTTTTGTCGTATAAAAAAATTTTAATTTCCGATGCATAGAACAACTAGTACGACTAGTCGTTCTTCGTCGTATCCGATACGACGATCACGCTTCCGTGATGTGCTTGAGGATCTAACCATATCCTTCAAGTGGTATCAGAGCCTTAGGTCGGTAGTTTTGGATACGATCCATAAACCAAGGACGACTTGGGTTTGTTGGGGCTTGCGAAAGTTTTCTTGCATTTCATTTTTGCGTCTCTATTTTGATATTATTTTCGGTACTGTTTATATTTTTTAAACACGAAAATAATAAATGAATTTTGTTCCTCATTAAATAAGAAAACTGTAGGATCTGAGTTTGCATGATTTTGATTCTGTATGCTCAAGTTACGTTCATTTTAGTGAACATGTATCCACTGTTTCGAGGACTGCGGATCATGACGTAATTAAGATGTTAATTTTCGATTTGAAATGCCTTGAAATGCGTGCAAATCACTTAGGTTATGTTGTAAATAAAGTTAGAAAACTTTAGAAACTTACTTTGTTTAATTTAGATTTAAATTGATTGAGATATGGTATTTTCAGTAAGTGAGGGTCACTGCTAGAAATACTTTCCTAATCAAGAACCTAGTGATTGTCATTTAATCAATTAGTGAAATTAAATTGTTTAATTTCTTGGAATAATTGTGCATAAATATTTGATGATAATTATTTCCTTAAATGACATTTCCTTAACCAATGTTTGATTAGATGTGATCTAGATCACTAATTGGTTACATGATCTACATGATCTACATTCCAACAAACATGTTGCTCGAATAGGACTTGGGATTTGTTTAGCAAATCTCATTATAATTTTAATCAAAATTGTTTTGATTATTATTATATGGTATAATTTCGGTTGAAGAACCGATGATCATCTCAAGTACAAAGTGATCTATTTTGCATTATGCTTTCCCGAGATGGATATGGTGTCTAGTCTGAGAGCATTGGGATTGCGGGTTGCAACGTATGTGGTTCATCCCACTCTTGTCGGTACTGGCCATGATAGCGGGTAGGGTTTGTATAATTCTTAAGAAATCATGATGTATTTCTAATTATTAAAATTCAAAATAATACGTATTTGAGATATTACCATAATTCAAGTAACAAATAAGAATATTTGTTGGATATTAATTCGATCATTATTTTAATATGATTAGATTGATTGGAATCCAATTATAATTAAAACACTCTATTATAAATATAGATGTTATTTCCCTTGGAAGAATTAATCGTAATGAATATGATTCATAATGATTAATTCAAATTTGAACATGATATGGAGGATCACATAAGTGACATCCATGATCTCCCATCAAGGCGGAGGGTTCCGTTGCCAGGGATTGTATGTAGGAGACGCCTGTCCGAAGTGACAGCTCCTGCATGCAAGCGCATCTGGATTGGGCTCTTTGCTTCTCGAAAGAGTAAGGTCGTATGCGTAGTGGTCCCAATATCGGATCCTCATATTATTGGGGCGATATTGGATTACGCATAGCGAGTATTATTCATGTTGACGGTTGGTTCAATTAATGACGGGTCAACATCGCCTTAGGGGTGGTGGGCCCGGGTGTTAAAGACCGAATTGGGAGATGCAAGTTGGACTTGCCAGGCGGAATGCGTTCCCGCTTCTTTTTATCCGAGTTGCAGATTCTCATATTATTGGGATGTAACAAAGATAAGGAAGGAGATCCCAGATCTTGCTTGAGATATAATGGTAAGTATATCTCTTATATTGAAAGTGATTAAGGGAATAAACTTTCAGTGTTGACAAGGCAAGACACCTTTGATATAAAAATTCCTAAATCAAAGTAAAATATGTGTATATATATAAATATGTACACTTATGCAAATTTCTTATTTCAGATAATCCTTCATTAAACCCACTCAATGTTATACTCAATAATAAACAGTAAAATATCATGGATTGGACTCATGATCCAGATATTGTACTTGCAATTGGACACATAATGTATGTGGTTGCAATGTGCAAGTTTCCTCACAATAATGAGGAATGACAATTAAATAGATAATAGGACTACAACCCTAGGGTTTGTATGTCTCTATAGTCTTGATCTCCCATCAAATGTACTTTGGAAGTGACATGTCGATGATGATCATATTTATCAATTAATCCTTATAAAATCAATGAAGTTATTCTGGCATACATATGTGCTCTCAACATTTAATCATAAATGACATGGTTCTCTGCATCATGCAGAATGGTGGCTCCATAAGAGATGATGTATTCAAAATGTTTGAATACCTACCTGAACCAATATTTTAAGGGTCTAGATGAATGTAGACATGATGAATGTCATCATTCTACTGTCTATACTCTAGTCATTCATGAAGCTTCATAATATTCATATTGTATGAATTTAATGAAGCATGTATAAATGTTGAAATACTCTTACATTGAATTCTTATGAATTTAACATAAGAGATCCTTAGCCTTAAGCAATGGTTGCTTATAGATAAAGGGAGCGCAGTGGAAGCATGGGATAGACCCAAGTGAGAAGTATAGTCAAAGAGTTGATTGTACTTCTGCGACTTTCATATGACATCTAAATAGTTGGATAAAAGCCAATACTGTAATAAGTTGATGTGTTGATAATATGACTATCAAGTCTGTCTAGAATCCTTAGAGAAGGACTCGGATGGAGCATCAGAATAATCTACATAAATCATTGAGATTGACTTTTTTATTTGATAAGATAAAGTCTTATAATTGTATCTCAATCTTCTAACAACACTTGCAATGGGTTGCATATGTTTTAGAAGACTGGAGAAGTTGATCTTCAGGTTTAATAGTCATCTACATGGATTTTGATGCAATTGTTGCAACAATTTCTATTGGATCACTAGACTTCATAATTTCAGTGGGTGAGCCCTTAGTCTTAGAGAATGTCTCTATGACCTAGACATTAGGATACACTCATTGTTTGTTTCTAAATGTTGGAAATAAACATGAATTCTGGAATGGACCTATCATAAAAGGTTATGGTGGAGATATTTCAGATAGTAATCTAAAATCTAGTAGACTCCACTAAATTAGAAAATTAATGAACGCTTCATTGACATTTCTAAATACTGAAATTAAACCTTAAGATCAATAGGAGGATGAAGATCATTTGACAATGATCTAGCATCAAGCCTTGGACATTTGTCTATTGATTTGATCAAAAGACTAGTAAGAGATGAAACCTTAGAATGTCTAAAATTTTAAAACTTACATACTTCTGAATATTGTATTCAAAATAAAATGTCCAATACACCCTTCTTTGGAAATGGTGTAAGATGTCAAGGTGTTCAGGATCTCATACATATTGATGTATGTGGATCATCTATATCATAGTAAACATTATGGATATATGATATCTATTGATGATTATGTATGATATGAGATTTCTTCTCTTCACCTAAGAGATCTTTGAAATGTTCAAGGATTTCATTAATTCTGGTTTAGAACCAAAGTTTGAAGAAAGATAAAATGAATTTGATCTAATCTAGGTAGCATGTAGTTGTTAGATGAATTCAAAGGATACCTTATGGAGAATGAATACCATTTCTATCTCAATCCTCCTAACACACCTTAACTCAATGGAGTTGTAGGGAGATACAACTGGATCATGTGTGACATGATCTTATCAATGATGAATTTTAGCATAATTATCCCTTAGTTTACAGGTATATATGTGTAGTAGAGAGTACAATGTATATCCTTAATAAGGTTCCATGCATGCAAGCTGGAATTTGGCACTTAAGAGTGCTACTTCATTAGGAAAATAAAGGATGGTATTGGATATCTACTTTATGACCTTGAGATTCTTAAAATATCTCATCTCTGAGAATGTGATTCTTAGAGGTTGAGACTCTTGAGAATCAAGATGAAAATGAAGTGTAGGAACTCATTTAATCTTAAGAAGATAATGAGGTTCATGAAATTGGAAACTAAAAGGACAATTAAAGATGAAACACTAATACCTCTTCAAATGAGTTTGAGGATGGATTCCATGTGTCAGAAAAATATGATAATGATCGAACTTCATGTGATGAAGCTTCTGAAGATCATAGCATGGATAGATGGATGTTAGCAATAAAAGTCTAATGTAGACTTCATATACAAGTGTTGTATATGGACCCTCGAGGATCCACCTATAGGGTAAGACCTGTAAAGATGTAAATGGATCTTCAAGAGAAAGGAAACCTGATGAGAGGGTAGAGACCTTCAAAGCACGATTCATAGCCATGAGCTACACACCGGAAGAGAAGACATTGCTTGCAATGATACTTGCTCTTCGGTGACCATGACTAAAATCATCAGAATATTGCTAACCTTAGCTACACATTGCATCTTCAAGATGTAAGTTAATATTGCACTCCTCTATGAATACCTCTCTGAGGATATTCACATGAAGTAGCCCCAGGGCTTCATGGTTAAGGAAAGCAAGGTTTGCAAGCTAAGGGAATCCATCTATGGACTCAAATAAATTTCTTGAAGTTGGACCACAAGATTTGATGAGATAATAAATGTTATGATTTCAGATAGAATCTTGATGAGCCATGTGAAGCTTAGTGGGAGTGCCTTTGTGTTCATCATGCTAAATGTAGATGATATCCTAATCATTAAAGGATAATAAAAAGTGTTTTCTAATCTGGCTGTTCCATAACTTGAGATATGATCTCAAGGATGCCTCTTAGATCTTAGTTCTGAAGGTGTTCAGAAGCAAAGAGAAGAGGGTATTGGGACTGTCACAATAGTAGTACACCTTGGACATATTCCATTCTTGGAAATTCCAAGAAAGGCTTCCATCCCTTAAGATATGGTACTGACCTATCTAAAGAGATAGCATATACTAGATGTATACAAAAGCCAGATATCTACCTTGCAGTGGGAGTAGTAATGTGTTGCTAATCCTACTATGGAGATAAAACACTTGATTGCAGTAATAACATTATCTTCAAAGATGACAAGATTTTCGAGATAGTGATCTCAAAGTCTTATCTTCGAAAACTTAAGACTTTATAGATAGATATCTAAAAAGTCTTAACTGTGGATACCTTAAGAGATAGTGATCTCCAGGAATAAGGGTATTCTGATAAGGATTATGGATATACTGGTTATGATAATTATTAAGTTGTAGTGTCAAGGACACTGTAGATAACAAGATTGAGCATTGTTTGCATAAGATGCAACATTCGCATTAGATGCGAGCACTGTTACTGGGGATATGCAAGTGCCGTAAAAGGACTTGGCATAGTCTTGCGGGAACAGAGTGACTGATCAGCTTACTTAGCTATTTTCTAAATAGCCTATGATTGTCACATGAGTGTGGGTTTAAATGATTAGCCCATCAATGGCTCTTTGGGCTAGTGGGAGATTGTTGGAAATGTGAGCCCACGGCGAGCCATTATGCAATAAATGTTATTGCAAATATCATTCCCTGATCTGAAATGAAGAATGAATAATTTACATAATAGGTCCCTTAGTACAATTAGGGTTATGTACCATGGCCATCTTGATGATCATACAGCTGTTGATTCAACTGTTGAATCATAGAGGCTGGTGCTTGGATGACTATCTAAAGAGTTAGATTGAGGACTCATCAAGCACCGTCAAATGATTGTTAAGAGATGATCTCCAGCCTGAGTAGGAGATGGCAATCCTTATCTCTAAAGGCTGATATCTGACCGACCTCTTGATGCGGGTCCTCTGCATAAGAATAGAGATTCAGAGGTGTCAGATTAGTTAGGTCAAAGAGTTGACTTAACGAGATCGAGATAACCGAAGTCCTATATCGTATGTTGTCATGATACAGGCACGCATCCTCTGACCGGAGACAGATGTGTTGCTATATGTCTGAGTATTTACATTTGGCAGACCAATAGATTGATGACCTAACCAAAGTCTATACACCGGCGCACTGGTGTGCATATAAGGGCATATGAGTAATACGATCTCTCAAAGGGATCATACAGGTTCATTTACTGAACCGGAAGACATGAGCTCACTCATGAGATATTGAGAAGAATCAAATTCCATGTACGGTCGTCTTGCTTTGGAAGCTTGACTGAATTTGTAGGTTTGATATATACTTTTGGAAAGTAGATGATCAAGACCTAGGTATGATACACTTTTAGAAAGTATATGATCGATACCAACTCCCAATGATCGAATGAGAAACTTACAAATAAAACCATGGAGTAGACAGTATAAAGTTGATCAAATACTTCGGGTTTATTCTGAGTCTCCCAGTATGCAGGATGTACAGGTATTGGGAATACCTGAGGGTGATGTGATCATAAACGATTGTATAACCATTACACTTCCATTCCTAGGGAGTGATGAAACAGGTCTGGATTTTAGTGACTACTCTCAGTAGAGAAGTGATCGCACAAAAATCAAGGAGCAACTGAAGTGGAAAATAAATCACAATGTCGTTGTCCTCAGTCACTCGAAATGTGTAAATCAAGAAAATAAACCACTCACAAAATAGATCAAGCAAGCACAAGAAAGAGCGGTCTGCTATAAGATTAACCTGGTATAGCTCCCAGGGTCGAACACAAGGAGCACAGATTGGCCTTGCGGCCTACGATGTAGTCAAGTATCCCAAAGAGTCTTTTTTTTAGTTTTTATTTGTTTTGGAATTTTTTTTTAGATTTTTAAAAGATGAGAAAATGAAGGAATGCAAATGCAAGGGGACTTCAACAATTTATACAAGACACACAAATGATGCAAAAATTATGGAAAAATGGTTTTTATGTTTTTTATGTTTTTTACTGTTTTTGGTGAATTTTTGGAATTTTTCTAATGGACAAAATAGTTATTAAAAATCAAATAATGCAAGAAAAATAGGGTACTGTCCAGCAAGGCTTAAGACCACAAAATAAAATAATTTTGGATCTCAAAAAGCCCTAAAGGTATTTTTCCTATATTCTAGAAAGAATAAGGAAAATCTAGGCACCCTAATTATTATTTTTGGATTTTTAATTTATTTACTACAATTTTTATGAATTTTTAGGGGTTTTTCAATTTTTAGTGTTTTTATGTGATGAAAAATAGCCAAACTTGGCTAGAAAATCAAGCAACCAGTAAACAACAATGCCTAATTTTTTTGGAATTTTTAAAGGTGATTTTATATTTTTTTGGTATTTTTAAAGTCAAACAGTAGCAAAAATTAGTGGTTTTTGAATTTTTAAAAATAATAAATGAAATCAAAAATGTCCCCAAAAATCATAGAAATTCCTACACCATGACAGGAGCCATGTGTCAAAATTTCATTGGAATTGGAGGTCGTTTGATATTTTATTCAAAAAGAACAAGGGGGCACTGTGCACAGGGACCTAGGTGCAAATACCCAAAAGTTCTGGGGTCCTGGTGCAATTTACCCAAGAAGTCACGCGCCAAGCACGTGTCTGGGGCACACAGGGACCTAAATGTAAGAAAAACCAAGTCCGAGGGCTATTTGATAACTCGTATCAAAAGCCCAGGGGTATGGTTGCAAAATTCCCAAAATAATTCGCACATGCGTCAAATCAGTGTTCACAGGGGTATATTTGCAATTAAACAAAACTTTTCATTCATTGAATAACATCCAGAACAACAGGGCATATAATACAAAAATCCCAAAATACACGTGCTGACGCACGTGGGTCTCTACTGGCAGGGGTATTATTGCAATTAAAATAAAGTGCGAGGTCCAGAATGCAAATGACCCAGAAAATAAACAACTAGAATTTAAAATTACAGGACTAAACTGAAATAAGACAAACAGAGGGGGCTCTATGAAATTTACCCCTTTATTAATATCGACGGCCCGATGGTGACGCGTGGATGATCGGACGGTGGAGATCAAACGCGCCCTTACTCCTTCGGCGCTTGGGCTCGATCGACGGCGGAGAGAGGTCCACGTGGCTAATCTAACGGTGCTGGGCTCTTGGCCTCTCTCCTCTGCGATCAAGGGTCCGGATGAACTCCTCAAATGAATCGACGGCTGCTGCTCCTCGAGGAATGGACGCTCAGGATTGGATCTGGAGCGAGGGCTTCATCGGACGGCTCTGGAAGGTGGAGGAGGAACTCGTCACCGGCGAACTTCGCCGGTCTCCTGTGTGCGCTACACCCCTCCTCAGCTGCGCCTGAAGGTCGGAGAAGCTTCCTGGTGACTGCCCGCAGCTGATGGTGATGGCCAAGGCCTCGGCCGAGCCCTGGAAAGCTCCGGCGAGGTCAACGAAGAAGAAGCTCCTGGGAAGATGTCGGGGGGGGCCTCAGACGCCTCCTTTTGGACCTGCAAAGTATTCAAGGAGCTTCGCGGGTCGAGGGCAAAGTGCCTCGACCCGGTTAGGTGACGTGAAGGTGGATGGTGCGGCGTGGCGAAGGAGCTCCGGCGAGGCGACGGCGGTGGAGCTCGACTCCCAGATCCTGTGCGATCTGGGTTGTGTGGAGGGGTGAAGAAGGTGCGTGAGGAGGTCGTGAAGGTGCTGATCGAGTCGGATTGGAAAATGGGTGATCGGAGTGGCCGGAATCGGAGGTATGCGTCGGAGGTCGGAATTGGGCGTAATCTAAAATTAAGCTAAACTAGAGGGATCTAAGGTTACCTGATGGCTGAAGTAGACTATGCTGGAGATGGGCTATCTCCTGGTCGTAGCTTCGAAGGTCGTCAACGCCTGAAGCTCGGTGCTCGACGCGGCGGCGGAGCAAGGACGGCGAGGTTACGCCGGATCGATGGAATCGCCCCTCTCGCCTCACTGCAACACGGGCAAAAGCTCGCTGTCACTCAGACTATGCCGATGGAGGTCACGGGGAAGAAGGGGATGGGCCAAAGATGCGGCGCGAGGGCGGCGGAGATGGTGGTTATATAGCGTGACCGGGCGATTAGGGTTGCGTGAGGACAGCAAAGGAAGGTGTCGATTTGATGGCTGAAGATCCGGCGAGGGAGAGGGATGTGCGGCGAAGAATCCGGGCGCGAGGGTTGAATGGGAGACAGCTGGAGTCGCGTGGGAAAAATTGGCGAAGGAGGCGCGGCGCGCGACGGCCAGAAAAGGAAGGAGGCGCGGGGGAGTTGACCGGGGTCAACATTCCCCCGTGGCCCAATCAGCGGCGGCCACGTGTGCCCGAATTTTGACTCTTTATTTTAGGGCAAAAATAGGTCGAATTAAATAAAACTCAAAACATGAAATATTTTTCTTTTATTTTTTTCTATTTTTTGGTGATTTTTATTTAATTTTTGGAAATAAAAATAGGTTAGCTCTATATATAGGTATATATACACTACATGGAATTTTATTTTTGATTTTTTTTATTTGTTATTTTTATGTGTTTTTATGCTCATTTTGTATTTTATTTATTTACAAGATAGAATATGGAATAGAAGAATATTTTTATTTGATTTTTATCACTTATATACAAGGGTGAAATAAATGGTTGAATATATACATATGCATGGTAGTTATACAATGTATTTTTGTATTTTTTTCATTTTGTAATTTTTATTTGATTTTTATTTGGTTTCTTGTTATTTATTTTATTTACAAAATATACTATAGAATATTTACAAAAAGTTTAGAAAATAAATACATTTATTTACAAGGTTAAATAAATACAATGATGTGGTTTATACACAAGGTAAAGGAAGGGTATTTTTGGAATTTTTGATTTTTATCTTTTTATTTTGTTTTTAATAGAATATACACAATATGTTCAAGCATATTTTTGGTTGAGGAAAATATATAGTTTTATGTATTTACAAATATATACAAATGAGCTCCTATCTCCCTCTACTTTGGCTTTTATGCGGTCAGGCCCATGCTGAGCCCTCCCTTGGGTTAGGTTGCTCAATATTTATTCTAAATATTTCCCTCTTTTTCTTTTTGCTTTTTATTCTTTTATTTTGTGCACAAAAACATGCTAATTATAGGTTTTTACACAATGCATGCTTTTGGTATTTATTTGTATTTACACTTATCTACATGTATTTGCAAAGGTTTTTGTAGCTAAAATAGAAGAATAAAGAGTGATGAATGGGTATTCATCACCCCCTATGCTTTAACTTTGCTAGTCCCTTAGCAAACACTTATTTGAAAAAGAAGTGAAAAAGAAAGAAAAAGAAAAAGAAAAAGAGGATGTACATGGATCAAGGTTGACTTATTAAATTTTGCCTTTATTAACTTGAAATATGGAGCTCGATCAGATCTTTGGATTATTGATGTGTCGGAACCTTATTTGGACTTAAGCTTAAAACTCAACAGCCTTCAAGTTCCACCAATCTATGGGCAAGACTCCTCAATCAACCAGATCAGAACAAGTCTACATACACAAACTCTAATGACCATGAATCTTTCCTTGCGGTGTAAGTGATATGTGGCTCCCCATCTCAGAAGTGACAAAGAAACAACTTCCCTCAACCTGGTAACTCTAATGCCTCAGTCTAGCAACTCTTTCCTCGAGAAGCGGGGTATTCCCTTCTAAGTTCAAGTGCAACCGGCTCAAGAAGAGGGGGTAGAAGTATAGAGTTTTGGAAGCCTAGCCAGTGTAGCTAAGTCTCCCGCTGCAAGCTTCATGAGATCTTTACACTCCGGTGGGGTTATTAAATTTTCAATCCGACCCACCACTTTTTTGGAGTTCTTTTTGCATTTTTGCATTTTTTTTTTTTTTTTTTTTCAACAACTTCTGTACAACATATCTACATGGTGCAGCATATATAAGAAATTTCTCCTTGAGCCAGTAGACTATCCCTCTTTTGAAGCTTTATTGCAACCCACAGCTTCTGTCTTTAGCTTTCAACACCACTAGACCAAGTTGAGGTGCACTTCCTTCACTATAAGAAGAAGAGAGGTTCCGCCTAGAAGTACTACCCTCATATGCTACCCCAAGCCAAAGGAAACTGCCTCCTTACCACCTCATCCATGGAGAGCCATGTGTAAAGTGCAGGTGCAAGTTAAGCCATTGTCTCTGAGAGTCATGCGTGTGTTGTTAAGTGCTCTACTTGGGCTCATCAAGATGACATATGCTCATAGCCTAGTGGACTCAAAGAATTAAGTCCTTATGGACCTGAAAAGCCTTAACCCTAAGTCCTACAAGGTTCCTCTTAAAGTTAAGTGAATTAAGATCTTTTCAAGCTCCATTTCTCAATTTAATTCCAGGCTTGGTTTAAATGTCAACTCTTATCCAGGAAAAATTATATACATATATGTACACAAGATGCTATTTACAAATATTTTACAATCATGCAAAAATTTTGAAAAATGTTTTGAAATCATGAATGAATGATGCATGAAGTGCAGGTTTTTGCAAAAAGATATTTACACACATTTACACAAGATTTTTGCAAACTTTTGATTTTCAAAACATTTTGAAAAAATTTTGTACTATATACATAATTTTGATACAAAAATATTTACACAAGCTTTACACAAAAGATTTTTGAAATCATTTTTACAAAAATACTTTGTACACTAGCTATGTATGTGCAAGAATAAAAGAGGTTTATGTACATGGAAAAATTTTTAAATTTTTGTGATTTTTAGCCATTTTATTTATTAACACGCTCACACAAAGTACGAGTTATGGCTAAAGTATATATGAAATATATACACACCCCCCTATACTTAGCTCGAACGATGTCCTCAGAGTGATCAAGAGCGATGAAAAAGACATAACTCGTGCTTAGTAAAAGGGAAGTGAAAAGGAATGGTATACTACAACGACGAATAAATGAATAGAATAAGAGGAACTCGGTGGTTTCCCCCTATACTTAGGATTAACTAATCCTAAGTATAGAAAGCTGTAC
This sequence comes from Ottelia alismoides, assembly GCA_037367405.1. Lineage (NCBI taxonomy): Eukaryota > Viridiplantae > Streptophyta > Magnoliopsida > Alismatales > Hydrocharitaceae > Ottelia > Ottelia alismoides. The sequence continues at coordinate 395,366 of JAZKJV010000016.1, read as the reverse complement.
ATGAAGGGAAAGCCGAGTGAAGAATATACAGAATCTGCCCCCCCTATACTTAGGGTAAAATAGCCCTAAGTATAGGCAGCAAAAACAAGAGCAGAAAGAATGAAAAGAATACTCGCAGGTCCTACATCCCCCCTATACTTAGGGTAAAGTACACCCTAAGTATAGCATAATCACAAGATGAGAGATGGGATGTGGGACTAAAGAATAGAATGATATGGACAACTGGATCTATACAGGCGGAGGAACAGTGAAAATCAGGCGTGAGATGTACAAGATGTGAGTCAAAAGACCACATCTCACGCAAAATGAATTGCAGCAAAAATAACGTCCCGCGGCTCATGATCTAGAAATGGTTTGAGCCGCTGGCCGTTCACTCGAAAGGTACTCTCAGAAGATAACTCAGATATATCAATGCTACCGTTATCGTGTACCTTTCTGACCAAGTAAGGTCCTTTCCATTTGCTCTGTAGCTTCCCTGGAAATAATCTAAGCCTCGCATCAAACAACCATACTTTCTGTCCAATCTCAAAATGCTTGTGGCTGATATGAGAATCATGCCACTCCTTGACTTTCTCCTTATAATGTAGGCTGTTTGAGAAAGCTGTATCTCTAAGCTCTTCCAGGGCGGCTAACTCTGCCCTCCTTTGGTCTCCTATACCATTTGGATCCATCAATATGTCTGTAACTGCCCAGAGTGACTTGTGCCTCAGCTCAACTGGTAGGTGACAAGGCTTGCCATACACGAGGCGAAAGGGAGATGTACCCAATGGAGTCTTGAAAGACGTCCGATATGCCCACAAGACCGAGTCCAGAAGCTGTGACCAATTCTTTCGGTCAGGGCGGACGACTTTCTGCAAAATATTCTTGATCTCCCTATTCGATACTTCGGCTAGCCCATTCGTCTGTGGATGGTATGGTGTAGCAACACGATGGTCTATGCCGAACTCTCTAGCAAGTGCCTTCACCTGGTCGTTGATAAAATGAGATCCCCCATCAGAAATAAGAACTCGTGGAACCCCAAACCGCATAATGATGTTCCTCTTCAAAAATTTGCAAACTGTCTTTGCATCTGCGGCTCGGGCGGGGATAGCCTCAACCCAACGACTAACATAATCTACGGCCAACAGAATGTACTCAAATCCCTGACTCTTAGGGAATGGACCCATGAAATCGATGCCCCATGCGTCAAAAACCTCACAGAAGTGAATGGGCTGCATCGGCATCATATCACGTTGTCCACAAGTGCCCATCCTCTGACAGTCAGTACACCTCTTCACGAACTCATCAGAGTCCTTGAAGAGTGTAGGCCACCACAAACCGGATTGGAGCACTTTCTGTGCCGTTCTCCTCCCAGAATGATGTCCTCCTGCCTCAAGCTTGTGGCAGTAAGTGAGGACGCTATGGTGTTCCTCCTGAGGAATACACCGACGCCAGATGCTATCCCCTCCTTCGTGGTAAAGGATGGGATTCTCCCAGTGGTAGTACTTGGCCTTCGCAAGGAAGGTCTCAATCTTCTGCTTGGGCCAATCTTGTGGGACTTTCCCAGCAACGAGAAAGTTCACAATATCGGCATACCACGGGAGTGAGGCGATAGCAAGGATCGCCTCGTCTGGGAAGGTATCACAAATGGGATCAATCTGCTCAGAATCCTCAGGCTGCTCTAATCGGGATAAATGATCCGCCACCACATTCTTGACTCCAGGCTTATCCTTGATCTCAATGTCGAACTCCTGGAGTAGAAGGATCCATCTAGTCAGTCTGGCTTTGGCATCCTTCTTTGACATGAGGTACCTGATGGCGGTATGATCTGTGTACAAGGTCACTCTTGATCCAATGATATATGATCTGAATTTATCTAGGGCAAACACTACTGCTAGCATCTCCTTCTCTGTGACTGTATAATTCCGCTGGGCGGAATCCAATGTGCGGCTAGCATAGTGTATCGCAAATGGCACTCCATCCCTCCTCTGTCCTAGCACGGCCCCTACGGCAAAATCGGAGGCGTCCGTCATGATCTCGAATGGGAGAGACCAATCGGGTGGCTGAAGGACAGGAGCCTCAATTACGCACTGCTGGAGAGTCGCAAAGGACGAAAGACACTTGTCATCGACAAGGAACTCGGTGTCTTTCGTTAAGAGGTCAGTCAACGGTCGGGCAATCTTGCTGAAATCATGAATGAATCTCCTGTAAAAACCAACGTGCCCCAGAAATGACCGTAACTGCTTCAGATTGGACGGCGGTGTGAGTTTCCTAATGACATCGACCTTGGCCGGATCAACCTCCATGCCTCTGTTGGAGATGATGTGGCCAAGCACCGTCCCTTGAGTCACCATGAAGTGACTCTTCTCCCAAGACAGAACTAAGCGGGTGGCAATACATCGCTGGAGTACTCGGTCTAGGCAATCAAGACAGGAATCGAAATCGTCGCCGTAAACCGAGAAGTCGTCCATGAAGACCTCCAAACACTCCCCTACCATGTCCGAAAATATTGACAGCATGCATCTCTGAAAAGTCGCAGGGGCGTTACATAGCCCGAATGGCATGCGTCGAAAAGCGTAGGTACCGAAGGGACAGGTAAAGGTGGTCTTCTCCTGATCCTCAGGAGCGATGGCCACCTGGTTGTAGCCCGAGTACCCATCCAGGAAGCAGTAATGGCTTTTCCCTGCCAGTCTCTCTATGATCTGATCAATAAAAGGCAGGGGGAAATGGTCCTTCTTGGTGGCCTGGTTGAGTCTCCTGTAGTCAACACAAACCCTCCAAGAGGTGGGTACTCGTGTAGCAATCTCCTCTCCCGACTCACTGATCACAGTAGTGATGCCCGTCTTCTTGGGCACCACATGCAAGGGGCTCACCCACTTGGAGTCGGAAATGGGATAAATAAAATCTGCACTCCACCATTTTGATATTTCCTTCATAACAACCTCTCTGAGGTTGGGGTTCAGTCGCCGCTGGAACTCACGCGACGGCTTCGCCCCTTCCTCGAGATAGATATGGTGGGAGCACAACGAGGGACTAATCCCATGGAGATCTGCTACGCTCCATCCAATTGCCTTGCGGTTCTTTTCAAGAACCTCCATCAGACGGGATTCTTCTTCTCCAGTCAGATCTGCAGAGATGATGACTGGGTACATCTCAGACTCTCCCGCAAGGAATCGATACTTCAGCGAAGTAGGGAGCGGCTTTAGCTCTGGACAGCTGGGTGCTGGCAAATCTGGCTTCTGAAGAAGATGTGTGTATGCGGATAATTCTGCCAAATTTGCCTGGGAAAATGATAATGAACTCTCACAAACTGGATCTGGAGAAGGAGGGTCCTCTGCATTGTCTCTGATATGCTCTGCCTCTACCTCCTCCTCTGTAGGCTCAAGTGGATCCAGATCTGGCATCTGATCATTACAATCTGCCCAATCAGACTCTGAATCCGAGGGATCTATATCAGACTCAGTGGCATCAGTACCACTGGAGAACAAGGTGGCATTAGCACCACCATAGAGCAGGGTGGCCTCAGTACCACCATCATTGGAAACCGTGTCGCGATCGAGATCCGACTCTGCTGACTCAATCGTATCCTGGACCAGGGCTGTGCTCTCCAGACTATCCTCTGCTATCATCTCTGCATCAGCTGTATCTGAATATGAGAGGATGGTCTGTGCTGCAGGATCTGCCCAAGCTGCCTCATCATCTGTGATCACAAAATCACAGTCCTGGTGGATGTCTGGCTCTGCGTCTGTCAGCTGCTCTGAATCCGTACTGCCATGTGAGCGGGATCTGGATCTGGCTCTGTGGTCCTTAACCGTCTCTATTTGTATACTCTCGCCCTGGACGCGAAAGTACACCTTCCCACTGTCATGGTCAGTCACTGCCTTGGCTGTGGCCAAGAACGGGCGACCGAGGATGATGGGGGAATCGGTCAACGAGTCAGGGGTCTCCATGTCCAGTACGACAAAGTCCACGGGGAATTGCAAACCCTGAATCGTGACGACAACGTCTCGTAACAACCCCTTTGGCCTCTTGACAGACCGATCAGCAAACTGAAGGTATGTCCTGCTCTGTACAAGAGTGCCCAACTCTAAGTGGTGGAGAAGGGCTGCCGGAAGAAGGTTGATCGACGATCCGCTATCTAAGAGAGTACGGTCGAACCTCTGCTCACTGATATGACATCTGACATACGGCGCCCCTAAATCTGGCCTCTTAGTCGGCAGATGGTTCTGGATCGCGTAACACGTGGCTTTTGTTAGCACATGAATTTCTGCGGTCTTGTTCCTCTTCGTCCTCCTGACTGTGGTCCTGTCTCTCAAGGACCGCTGAAGAAGAGGGATGTGCTGCAAAGCCTCATTGAGGGTCAGCTGGATGTGAAATCGATCTATCATGCTCTGGCTGAACTCCTCCTGCTCTCTCTTTTTTGGGTCTTTTTCTCTTTTCTTCCCCTTCCCCAGCTCAAGGGCTCTAGGAAAGGGGATCACAGGGTCCTTCTCAGATGAAGGACTAGGAATAGGTCTAGATGATTCAATGACTGGATCCTCACAAACATCATTCACAACAGTGGGATCAAAGTAAACTAAACCTTTTCCTTTATTCAAATCAGAATTTTGAGATACATTCACACGAGGAAAGACAACATTTCTCTCAGAATAGATGTTGGTGGCCTCAGTACCACCTCTAGCTGGCTCTACATGCAGATGTCTTGCGGCCTCAGTACCGCTGGCTGGCTTGGCTCTGCTGGTGGCATCAGTACCACCTCCTCGATGTGGTGAAATGGCGGCCTCAGTACCGCCGGGTGAATCAGCATCTCGGGTGGCATCAGTACCACCCTCATCATGGTGTGCGGCTTCAGTACCGCTCTCCTCTTCCTCATCTGGCGCTCTAGATGGATCCTCGTGTTGTCGCTCAGATGAGGCGCCTTCTGCTGGTCTTCTACCGCTCCTAAGTGTGACAAAATCAGCATCAAATAAATCCGACGAGATAACATCAAATGAGTCACTAGAAGTGGTAGGCTCAGTGTGAACTACCTGCTCAGATTTCCTCTTCAAATTATTCGGATTAGGCTCGATCTGTGCAGGGATGGCGGCCTTCCCTCTCATCAGGTCCCGCATCTCCTGGCGGAACTCGTCCATCTCCCGTCTAAATGTAGCCTGCTGCTCTGTGAAGAGGCGGGCTATATCATCCATGGCGGGGCTCTCCTGGGAGCCCGACGGGTTGCCTCTCTGGTAATGAGGCTGCTGGACCTGGTGCTGCTGTGACTGAGAGGGGTAAGAGGAATAATGCTGCTGCTGGTGAGCCTGCTGCTCACGTCTCCAACTCTGTCCCTGCTGCTGATAGGGACGAGATACGAATGATGATGGCTGGTGTGCTGGGTGCTGCTGGTGATCCCTCTGCTGGGAGTACTGCCCTCCCTGACCGGCTGGCTGCTGCTGGGGTTGGTTACCCCCATTCCCCCACCTGAATCCGGGATGGTCTCGTCGGATTCCAGGCTGGGGCCGGTCATACCAAATTCCGTTGACATCCATCAACGGCTCTGCATCGTATGGGGCGGGTGGGAGTACATCCAGAGGCTGATCCGGCTGATATACCACCATCTGTAAGTCTGGAGATGGTGGTGCCTGGTAAGAGGGCTGCTGCTGCTGGTACGGCTCCGCCTGTACAAGGTGAACTTGTCTAGGCTGCTGCAAGGAGCTGGAGCGCTGGGACGAGCTGCGGCTGCCGCCGGAATTGCCTCGCGACAGAAGACGGGGCTGAGGAGCCGTCTGTGCCTCCTGAAGACACAAGAGCTGGGTCTTCATGTCGCTCAGAGTCTGTGCCATTTCCTCCATCTGAGTTATGCCCTGGCACTGCTTCTTCTCAATGATTTCCATGCGGTCCAACTTCTCACTGATAATCCCCATGTCCGCAGCGGCCGACTCTGCCTGTGCGGCTGCAACTGTGGACGAGCTGGAAGGACCTGCATCTACCCGTGCTATCCGCTGATACTGCACGGGTCCTGGCGGCTGAACTCTCTGAGTGTACAACCGAGTCTGGGACATCACCATGTAATTCTCGGACATCTCCTCATAGATGGCCCAGACTTGGTTGTGGTCCTTGGCAAAGTAGGACCCGCCGCAAGAAGCATTCACCAGACCCTGAAGCTCTGGCGTTAGCCCACTGAAGAAGCTCTGAACTAGGTTCGGCTTCGAAATGTCATGGTGGGGGCATCTATCCAGAAGCTCTCTGAACCTCTCCCATGCCTCATGAAATTGCTCGTTTGGTTGCATGGAGAAGTTGTTAATCAGGGCCCTCGCTGCATTCGTCCGCCCGAGTGGATAGTACTTGTTCAAGTACTCGGTGCGGAGTTGATCCCAAGTATATACAAACTTCCCTAGATGTTTCAGCCAGGCGGCTGCTCTATCTGCCAGTGAAAAAGGGAAGGCCATCATTCGAATCGTATCTTGGTCCACACGACGGTCGTGGACAGTGCTGCAGATCATCAGAAACTCCTGGAGATGGAGGTGTGGTTCCTCAGTTGCGAGTCCATGAAAGTGAGGAAGCATCTGCAGGGTGTTCGGAGGGAACTTGAAATCCCCCACGATAGCAGGAATCACTACCCACTGGTGCATCAGTGTAGATCCTGGGTTGTGAAGCTCCCGCATCGGTCTCGCTGCGGCGGCGGCTGCCGCTGCTGCGGCGGCTGCTGCTGCGGCTGCTGCCTCTGCATCAGCATCAGGGATGTCCTCCGGCTCGCTCGGCTCGTCTCGCTCTCTTCGGAGTCTCTCCAACTCCCTCCTCATCTCGATCATGAAAGCCCCCTGATCGCGTAACTGGTTCTGAACTGTCTCTAACGACGCGATCAGGGTGGAGTTGATCGCTCCCTGGTCTAAGACAAAATGTTCGGGCTGACGATCATCTGAACTACCGGCTCCAGCCATTGGGATGTCTGCAAAATCAGAAGAGCCCAACTCAGGTTCTGTCAAATGAATTCGTCTCTCTTCGGGCTCATGTCTCTCAGGAACAGAAGAAAGGGGATCGAGGGGGAACAGGGTGGATTCGAACTCGGGCCCGGAGAGCTGGTCTCGACTCTCACGGGCCAACCTAGATGATAAAGTAGATTCGCCTGAAAGCGGTGCAGCCAGAGGCTGCCTAAGAGATCGTCTACCCATCATCTTGATCTTGGCGAGTTGGGCGGATGAGATCTGGAGAAAATATGATTGCAAGCAAACCCCCGGTTCACCAACACAACACAATGTGAAGACCGTGAAAGATCGGTCAATTTATCTTGTCAATTTTATTTGGTGAACAAACAAGATATCAGAGCGATTAATCGTGACCTGTTAGGATACCCGATACTCTCTCAACCGACTGTCCCGCACAGAAGAGTCGGTAATCAGTCGAGATGAGCACCGGAGGGCTTTACCTAGTGTTCGGGTCACTCTCTCGCACAATCAAACCAAACAAGGAGGGGGTTGCTCTCCCCAAGACAAATTTTTTATTGTGAGTGTCTTTTAGGGTCAATAATGTTATCCAGTCCCAATTTTTTTGTTTTTCTTTTTAATTTATTTTTCAAAAATAAATACAAACGGCCTAACGGTTTTTCCGATTCTCCTGATGATTAATCCAATAAAACAGAGGGAGAAGACGAAAAAGCCGATGCACGGAGAAATCAATGATGCATGCAGAGAAAGAAATGCGTACCTTGTCTCCAGCACTCTACATGCAAGTGATCCGCGCAGAATTTAAAGACAGAAATAAACTACCTAAATGGTGCAGCGGGAAAAACCGGCCTTAGACAAGCAATTTCTATTGATCGTGAAGAACAATAGTTAGCTAATCGAATTGAGTCCGGAGTCCGATCTTGGGAGTCACTCGGTGCCCACCACAATGGGTCCTGCCAGCGCTGTATGTGACTCCTCACGGCACGTGGTCTCAAATCCAATTTCACTAACTTTTTCAATGAATTTTATTAAGGTCCAGTTACGTTCTATAGGAACAGATATTCTATTAGATGTTGGGCCTTAAAAGTCTACGTCACAATCAACAAAATTCCTAAATCTAGGGGCTAAAACCGCGAGAAACACCGGAAAAGGCAGCTAGCTATGAAAACCACAATAAAAGCCGCGAAAATCCGATGGGTCCCCCGAGCACACCGGTGCTCAGCGAAACAGACCCGCTAAGGTTACAAGTGTCCACAAGAGTCCAAAGTTCAAGTGTCCTAAATTATTACAAAAATTGTGTTCTCTCTCTCTCTCAGAAATAAAATCTCTTCTCCTCTCTCTCTCCTCCTGCTCTTCTTCCCGTGCGGGTCCTCAAAAAAAAAGTATGCTTCAAATTCCAAGCAGTACCTCGCACAAAAAAAATCAAAGAGAGAGAATGGTCAGAAAACAACAATAATATAGAGAGAGACAAAAATAGCAGAATGAATAATTGACTACAAAGCCGTGCTCCCCGGCAACGGCGCCATTCTGATCGCACAAAAATCAAGGAGCAACTGAAGTGGAAAATAAATCACAATGTCGTTGTCCTCAGTCACTCGAAATGTGTAAATCAAGAAAATAAACCACTCACAAAATAGATCAAGCAAGCACAAGAAAGAGCGGTCTGCTATAAGATTAACCTGGTATAGCTCCCAGGGTCGAACACAAGGAGCACAGATTGGCCTTGCGGCCTACGATGTAGTCAAGTATCCCAAAGAGTCTTTTTTTTAGTTTTTATTTGTTTTGGAATTTTTTTTTAGATTTTTAAAAGATGAGAAAATGAAGGAATGCAAATGCAAGGGGACTTCAACAATTTATACAAGACACACAAATGATGCAAAAATTATGGAAAAATGGTTTTTATGTTTTTTATGTTTTTTACTGTTTTTGGTGAATTTTTGGAATTTTTCTAATGGACAAAATAGTTATTAAAAATCAAATAATGCAAGAAAAATAGGGTACTGTCCAGCAAGGCTTAAGACCACAAAATAAAATAATTTTGGATCTCAAAAAGCCCTAAAGGTATTTTTCCTATATTCTAGAAAGAATAAGGAAAATCTAGGCACCCTAATTATTATTTTTGGATTTTTAATTTATTTACTACAATTTTTATGAATTTTTAGGGGTTTTTCAATTTTTAGTGTTTTTATGTGATGAAAAATAGCCAAACTTGGCTAGAAAATCAAGCAACCAGTAAACAACAATGCCTAATTTTTTTGGAATTTTTAAAGGTGATTTTATATTTTTTTGGTATTTTTAAAGTCAAACAGTAGCAAAAATTAGTGGTTTTTGAATTTTTAAAAATAATAAATGAAATCAAAAATGTCCCCAAAAATCATAGAAATTCCTACACCATGACAGGAGCCATGTGTCAAAATTTCATTGGAATTGGAGGTCGTTTGATATTTTATTCAAAAAGAACAAGGGGGCACTGTGCACAGGGACCTAGGTGCAAATACCCAAAAGTTCTGGGGTCCTGGTGCAATTTACCCAAGAAGTCACGCGCCAAGCACGTGTCTGGGGCACACAGGGACCTAAATGTAAGAAAAACCAAGTCCGAGGGCTATTTGATAACTCGTATCAAAAGCCCAGGGGTATGGTTGCAAAATTCCCAAAATAATTCGCACATGCGTCAAATCAGTGTTCACAGGGGTATATTTGCAATTAAACAAAACTTTTCATTCATTGAATAACATCCAGAACAACAGGGCATATAATACAAAAATCCCAAAATACACGTGCTGACGCACGTGGGTCTCTACTGGCAGGGGTATTATTGCAATTAAAATAAAGTGCGAGGTCCAGAATGCAAATGACCCAGAAAATAAACAACTAGAATTTAAAATTACAGGACTAAACTGAAATAAGACAAACAGAGGGGGCTCTATGAAATTTACCCCTTTATTAATATCGACGGCCCGATGGTGACGCGTGGATGATCGGACGGTGGAGATCAAACGCGCCCTTACTCCTTCGGCGCTTGGGCTCGATCGACGGCGGAGAGAGGTCCACGTGGCTAATCTAACGGTGCTGGGCTCTTGGCCTCTCTCCTCTGCGATCAAGGGTCCGGATGAACTCCTCAAATGAATCGACGGCTGCTGCTCCTCGAGGAATGGACGCTCAGGATTGGATCTGGAGCGAGGGCTTCATCGGACGGCTCTGGAAGGTGGAGGAGGAACTCGTCACCGGCGAACTTCGCCGGTCTCCTGTGTGCGCTACACCCCTCCTCAGCTGCGCCTGAAGGTCGGAGAAGCTTCCTGGTGACTGCCCGCAGCTGATGGTGATGGCCAAGGCCTCGGCCGAGCCCTGGAAAGCTCCGGCGAGGTCAACGAAGAAGAAGCTCCTGGGAAGATGTCGGGGGGGGCCTCAGACGCCTCCTTTTGGACCTGCAAAGTATTCAAGGAGCTTCGCGGGTCGAGGGCAAAGTGCCTCGACCCGGTTAGGTGACGTGAAGGTGGATGGTGCGGCGTGGCGAAGGAGCTCCGGCGAGGCGACGGCGGTGGAGCTCGACTCCCAGATCCTGTGCGATCTGGGTTGTGTGGAGGGGTGAAGAAGGTGCGTGAGGAGGTCGTGAAGGTGCTGATCGAGTCGGATTGGAAAATGGGTGATCGGAGTGGCCGGAATCGGAGGTATGCGTCGGAGGTCGGAATTGGGCGTAATCTAAAATTAAGCTAAACTAGAGGGATCTAAGGTTACCTGATGGCTGAAGTAGACTATGCTGGAGATGGGCTATCTCCTGGTCGTAGCTTCGAAGGTCGTCAACGCCTGAAGCTCGGTGCTCGACGCGGCGGCGGAGCAAGGACGGCGAGGTTACGCCGGATCGATGGAATCGCCCCTCTCGCCTCACTGCAACACGGGCAAAAGCTCGCTGTCACTCAGACTATGCCGATGGAGGTCACGGGGAAGAAGGGGATGGGCCAAAGATGCGGCGCGAGGGCGGCGGAGATGGTGGTTATATAGCGTGACCGGGCGATTAGGGTTGCGTGAGGACAGCAAAGGAAGGTGTCGATTTGATGGCTGAAGATCCGGCGAGGGAGAGGGATGTGCGGCGAAGAATCCGGGCGCGAGGGTTGAATGGGAGACAGCTGGAGTCGCGTGGGAAAAATTGGCGAAGGAGGCGCGGCGCGCGACGGCCAGAAAAGGAAGGAGGCGCGGGGGAGTTGACCGGGGTCAACATTCCCCCGTGGCCCAATCAGCGGCGGCCACGTGTGCCCGAATTTTGACTCTTTATTTTAGGGCAAAAATAGGTCGAATTAAATAAAACTCAAAACATGAAATATTTTTCTTTTATTTTTTTCTATTTTTTGGTGATTTTTATTTAATTTTTGGAAATAAAAATAGGTTAGCTCTATATATAGGTATATATACACTACATGGAATTTTATTTTTGATTTTTTTTATTTGTTATTTTTATGTGTTTTTATGCTCATTTTGTATTTTATTTATTTACAAGATAGAATATGGAATAGAAGAATATTTTTATTTGATTTTTATCACTTATATACAAGGGTGAAATAAATGGTTGAATATATACATATGCATGGTAGTTATACAATGTATTTTTGTATTTTTTTCATTTTGTAATTTTTATTTGATTTTTATTTGGTTTCTTGTTATTTATTTTATTTACAAAATATACTATAGAATATTTACAAAAAGTTTAGAAAATAAATACATTTATTTACAAGGTTAAATAAATACAATGATGTGGTTTATACACAAGGTAAAGGAAGGGTATTTTTGGAATTTTTGATTTTTATCTTTTTATTTTGTTTTTAATAGAATATACACAATATGTTCAAGCATATTTTTGGTTGAGGAAAATATATAGTTTTATGTATTTACAAATATATACAAATGAGCTCCTATCTCCCTCTACTTTGGCTTTTATGCGGTCAGGCCCATGCTGAGCCCTCCCTTGGGTTAGGTTGCTCAATATTTATTCTAAATATTTCCCTCTTTTTCTTTTTGCTTTTTATTCTTTTATTTTGTGCACAAAAACATGCTAATTATAGGTTTTTACACAATGCATGCTTTTGGTATTTATTTGTATTTACACTTATCTACATGTATTTGCAAAGGTTTTTGTAGCTAAAATAGAAGAATAAAGAGTGATGAATGGGTATTCATCAAGAAGTAATCTGATCTTGGTCCAAATGTTGGACATTGATCTGAATATAATTCAGATGTAATGAGAAGATTAGATTTGCGGTCTTGATTTAATCAAGCATCTATGGGAGGCCCGCTATCTGGATTTGAGATATGATCTCAACATCCAAGTCACTGGAACAATACAATCGCCTTTCCTTATCTCCAAGTATCTGCGGAGAAAGCGCATTATCCTTGAATGGGTTCAGGATAATTTCATTGTAGATAATATGTATCCGAGCATTGAGAGAATGGATAATTAAATGTGATTTAATTATCATGAGTAATATGAATTTGATTCATATTATAAGGAGTGAATTATCTTAGATAATTAAATGTGATTTGATTATCAAAGGTATAAATAATATGAATGTGATTCATATTATTTGGGCACAGGAGAATAGAGATCCAAGATGATTAAATGTGATTTAATTATCATGGATATGAATAATGTGGATAGCAATATCCATATTAGTCATATATATTATAAATGTGATTTATAATATATAATATAGAGCTATTTGTAATTTACATTTGCTAATTAATTGTTAATATGAATTGGATTCACATTGGACATTAAATTGAAAATGTAATTTACATTTCATTTTGGGTTGTGAATGTGATTCCCAATTTTCCAATGGCAAGATTGCAATATTCATAAAATAATTATGAATTATTGTTGTTGAATTATTTACAACAAATGTTGTTGTAAATCTTGGAGATTTCCATGGAATAATGTGATCTCATGAGCTCTCATGAGATTGCCACCAAATCCAATATTATGGAAGGAGGCAATCTTCATTCCATAATCTCCATGATTAATTGATTTAATTTGGGATTGATTTATATTGATTTATCAATATAGATTTAATCTAAATTAAATTAATTGTCGTTGGTTTATACCAACACAAATCTTAGCCATTAAAAGAAACACAATCAATATGAACCATTGGATTTGTGTTGTCCCATGGATTGAGATCCATGTATCCCAAAATGTTATAAAAAGAGAGGCACGCCATTTCTCTTCTTTACACAATGCTTGAGAAGCACATAAGTGAGACAACAAGTCTCTCTCTCTCTCTCTTCACACGCCTACTCTCTTTCTCCCTCTCATGTGGCCGTCCACCATGGATGCCCTAGAGAGGTTCTCCATCGTCGCGGCGTCGTTGTTATGCTGCCCGATAGTTTGCTCGTGGATCTCCGTCTACTTCGGCGTGCCCTGCTTGTGAAGAAGACGTCGGATCTCGTGTGTCGAGATCAGGAGATCCGTCGCTTGGATCATCAACATGGATTGCGAGAAGCACGCGGTTCATCCCCGCGCTCGCAAGCGTCTCCTCCGTCGGATCGGACTTGAGACAGGAGGTCTCTTCGTTTAGACTCGATCGCAACCACGCTTCAAGAGGTAACCCTAATACTTGTTTGTGGTTTAGACGAAATGATCCAAGTGTTCTTGGATCATGTGGTTTCGTCGTATAAAAAAATTTTAATTTCCGCTGCATAGAACAACTAGTACGACTAGTCGTTCTTCGTCGTATCTGATACGACAATCACGCTTCCGTGATGCGCTTGAGGATCTAACCATATCCTTCAGATCGATCGTCTTGTGCTGACACCATCATATCTCCCATCTACCATGCCAACTGCTCGGAGTTCTCCATTGACATTCTCTCCTCCAAATGGGCCAAGAACGCTCTCCTCGACGAGATGGGTGCTGATGCTTTCAGACTTTTCTCGAAAATCTCCAAATGTCAAGTTATCGTCGAGGTCACCTCTGAACCGCTCTACCTGATGCTCGTGGGAACCTCGGTTAACTCCCTCAACAAGATCACTGTATGGTTCTACCATTGGTCACCATCGTTCGGAGCGAAGTGCATCATGAAACTAATCCCTATTGGTTGGTTGTTATGGGATAATAAACAACCATGTTAAAAACTTTGGGAAGCTCATTGCCATGAAATCCTGACCTTGTTCGAGGACTGTGAAGATGCCTCCCTGGTTAAACTCCTAGTCGACATCCCGAAGGTTCAAGTCCCTTCCTAAAGGCAACGAGGTAGTCACCACAAATGGTGTGTTCGAAGCCACTTTCCACCCCCATAACTGATACTCAGAAATCTCCTTCACCCACAATGACATCCCCTCATTGGAGAACACCACCACCCGCTTTTCGGTATCCAAATGCCAACATGTGGAACCTGTTCAGCACTCCTCATTCTCCTGGATGCGAGAGAAAACACCAGCTTCCCCTATCGTCGAACTTGTACTCCCCGATCTCTGCCCTGATGCAGCTTGGGTCAAAGCAAACATCGACCCATTACTCTTTCCCTCTCATCATGGCTACTCATCGAACACGAGTCTCTACTTCACTAAAGACATAAATCGAGTATTAGCGGAAAGTATCATTCCGTGGATAAAGAGTTTGGGACTAACATTGAAGAAAATATTATTATATGCTGGCTACTTTCAAAAATGGCAAAAGAAGGGATGAAGGCAGCACTCAGCATCAAGTCTGCACCACATCAAGGCAGCACTACATCAAGTCAGCACTTTCTTGTGGATCCTACCGTGCGAATTCGTGGGAACTGCTCGATCAAGATCGAGCAGCCCACGCCTCTACCGCAGTGGACCCTGCAACAGAGGATCCTCTTCCATGACAAGTCCTCCACCCTATTACTCCAACAAATCCCCTGGGTTAGAAGTCCTCCACCTCGATCGTGGTCAAGAAGGAACCCACCCTCTCGAATGCGAAGAAAGACAACAAAACGTCATCCTCAGATCCCATCAGCACTATAACAAATTGACCAAAGGCAATTAGTTATTATATATTTATTGTCATATTATCTGTAGTTAAATATATAACTACAAATAATATTTTATTGTTTCTTTAAATTCGCAACTATTTCCCCCATTTTTTAGAAAAATACTTCCTTGGATTTTCATAAATATATCTTTATATTATGTCATTCAAGTTTCGTATCAAACAACGACTCCTACGACCTCCATCCAGTCGTAGTCAATTTCATCAATTATGCGATAGTTAAAAAACGATTGTCGAGATTGAGGTCATAAAAGTCTCTGTTTCGCACGAAACTTAAATAGCATAATATAAGGATACAATAATGATTTTTCATAGATTCATTTTTCAAAAAAAAAGTAAAAAAAGTGTAGAAAATGAAGCGGGAAAGCGAAGTTAACTCCCTTAGGGCAAGACCATTTTACCCTTATATATTATGCATTTTGTTTCAGGATTCATTCATTTCTTGTCATTCAGACCAATAAAAAACAACGCTAGATGCTTTTCAGTTATTCTATATTCCTTTTTATTGCTTATTTTTTGTCGGAATGACATCCAAAAGGTTAGATATCAAAATATTTATGATAACAAATAAATTAAATATTCATTGTTATATTTTTTCGATGTTAAATTATAATGACAAATAGTACTTTTCGCAAAATTTTCTTTTGTTCTTGTAGTTCGCAACAACTACTGTATTCGTTGTTAATAGTTAATATAACGATGATTATTTATTGGCATTTTAGTTAAAATCTATACTAGTCGTTGCTAATTCAGGAATAATTACACGTTAATTCAACTAATGATCATTATGATATGATTCATTGCTAATATATAATAAGGAATACCTTATTATGCATTAAACTATCGTAGATATGATAACAAATGCTGAATTGTATGTTTTAAAATACCAATCTTGTTGTAATGAGTTCATAGTAAAATATTGGACTTCTCCATGGATTCCGATGACTACATCCTCTGGTAATAGAGATGCGAATGGACGGATACGGTTATGCGTATTAACATATTCTTTTCTACTTTAAGGATGAATACATATACGCACATTGACGGATATAAATTATATTATCATATCCGTAAAAAATAGAGACATATTGATATAAATGGATGCTTGCAGTATGAGTAAAATCAGAAATTATCTATATATTAACTTAAATGTACATGTATTGGATAGAATAATATGATAAAAATAGAGTAAATGTTCTTATATCATAATAATTATTCAAAATATGGTGAAATAAGGAATTAAATTATATTTAAAATGGTTAAAAATAAATCTACAACTATATTTTATATGAAAACATATAACGTATATCTACAACAAAAGCTATCTAATCCAACGAATAATTCAACATTCATTGTCATATCATTTGTAGTTAAATATATAACAATGAATAATATTAGTTATTTGCTTTTTTTTTTAAATTCACAATGATTATTGGATTCGATGTTATATTTTTAGCATCGAATCATATAAAAGAGGTTATCTGTTGTTGACATTTTCTTCTGATTTTTGGTAAATTTAGTAACAATTTGTACAAATGTTAAGGAATGAGCTAATGGATAAAGCATTGTTATGAACCTTTAGCAACGAATATGACATTTGTTGGTAATTATAAGAATGAAAGCTAACTTTAGAACGGATTATATTTGTTGTTATACATTTAATGTTGTAAAATATGGCAAAAAATACTTGCTATAAGTCAAAATTCTTGTAGTGTATGGATAAAGATGTTTACGGATATCACGGTGGTATCAATACCCCTATCCATTTTAAAACAGAAATAGATACATATGTCAAAATCATTGCAAAGCGGATTTAGTGATGGATCGGACATAGAATATATAAATATTCTTTCGCATACCCAATAATCCGACGGTCAAGATTCATGAAACTCCTCCCACGCAGGCATCCACGCGTCTGACCCGTGGAGACCGATCGTCTGCTGTAATGGGCAATTGCAGCAGGTGTTGTCAGGGACGGGGAGCGTCGAATGAGAATCGAACGACCCTCCTAATGGGCCGAGGATAGTGGAAGCTCATCTCGCTGTAGGGTTTTGCATCAGAGTCTGCTGCGGCAGCAAACCCTACAGCAGACGATCCTCTCTATTGACCTGTTGTTATTGCTGTCGATTTGGATCCATCGTTCTTTATTAAATGTTACAACCTTCATCAGTCTAATGAAGGGAACGGATTATCTATCACCGAGATTCAAAAAGTTAGCAAACAAGAAACATTATCTCAGGAACAAGCACCAGGAATGCGCACGCATAAAAAAACCTAACGAGAAGGAAAAAATTAATGCAGCATAAGAATCTTCCATGCATCAAATGGAAACAAACAAACAACGACGATTATCCCGCAAGGCTGCAGCCATGCAAAAACACACGCTAAGGAGAAACAACGGAACAATGAGTGCTCCTGAATGGACAGATAGTTAATGCCGCAGTTGCATTACATAAATATATATATGATCAGAGGAGAGGAGCCCTTCATCAATACCGACGTGTCCGTTCCCCGGAGGCAGAAGCCTCCATACGAGTGACGATGCAGCGCGCGGTGGCGGATGGACCCATCGGCACCGGCACATGGGGAGCAGGTGGGGACGCTCGCACGTCCATGATCGTCTTCTGTTTGTCAAGATGGGGATATAGGAATACTTTGCTTCGTGTTGGCTATAAATGCCCCTACATGGCCATGTGATGTGATGGTGCGGTATCCATGATCCGGAGTCTGCAAAGTCGTCCATGTTTTGGGATCCTATGTTCTGAACCCATACGCCGACGTTTGAATGAAGAGGTACTTATAGCTTAACAATGGCCCTGGTGTCGTTTCATCAGAAGTGTTCTACCTGGTTTTACCAAAAGAAGGGGATGAGCTCAACAATGGAATCGGTGCTCTCGAGGTGGTCTGCAACATTGGACCATATCGTTATGGGAAGGGGCGTCTGTCGAGGTGGTCTCGAGTCAATTCCATATTGGTTTGAGCTCAACAATGAATTCGGTGCTCGAAGCTCCAAAGAGCTAGTTGGATCTTTCTTGATAAATTGAGCTTAAGCATTTTAGGTGGTTGTCAACAAATTCATCCGGTTCGTACTTTACAAATTGTTAAGACCAGTTTTGCTCGATAACGAATCAGTGATTTGAGTCTGAGACATTATAAATTGTTGTAATAGTCTAACCCTCAAACATAGTACTACATCGGAAACTCATAAAGTATGAGAGTGTGTTATAAGTGGTGGGAAGTACTATTTGAAAACTGGTACTTAAGCATTTTTAGTAAATAACGTCTCGAGCTTAGGTCCTAAATCCATTATTGAGAATAACTAGCCCTGGCAGACTCGAGTGGACCCATTAACAACTACAAAAAATGCTTAAGTTTAAGTTGTTAAGTAATAATCCCCACCACTTTAACACACACTTCATGAATTTCAAATGTGGGACCATTTTGGGGGACAAGGATATTACAATCTCACCGCTTATATTCGTAATGTCCTCGTTGCGACATGGTCCGTCACTTATTTCCTATGATTATGGATGATGTACACCCCACATCTGAATTCGTTCTTATTCCAAAGAAAATCAATTCAGTTCTGATCAAAGATTTTGAATAATGATCTCTTTAATATTATTTTGGCTGAAGTCTAAACTAATAATGTCGGGGTTAAGGTGGAAGTCAAAGCCCAATTATCACAAGGGTTTTTCATCAATTTAGCGTATACAATCCTTGAAGTGGTGGATTTTCTTTGTATTTCAAAACATCTCTACCTCCTTAGTACGCATGAGTGTGCGTGCGAGTTTAATTTAAAATAATACTTTTTGATGAGCCGAAAATCCCACAAGATCCGAGTAGGGATAAAGTCAATCAAGGGTCGTTGCGACCCGGATCTCGCAGATCGGACTCAACAAGAAGAAGAGACCACCAAATCAAAAATAATCAGAACTGAAGTTCGAATAGCGGTCTTCGCTATTTATTTAACCTGGTACATCGACCAGAGTCGAACTCAAGGAGCACGGATTGGCTCAAAAGAGCCTACGAAGTAGTCAAAAAGATAAAAAGAATAAAATATTTTTTTGGTGGATTTTATGTGTTTTTAAATTTTTTTATTTTTTTAATTATAAAGGGAATACAAGAAAAGGGGTAAAAGGACCAATTCAATAATTTATTAAACATTCAAAAATACTCAAAAAATTCAAATAATTTTTTTGTGTTTTTTATATTTTAAGTGTTTTTGGTGAATTTTTCAGAATTTTCTAATTTTTAGTTGATTTTATAAAAATCGAAAAAGGGGAAAACAATGAATCAATGTGCAGCCAGACTTGAAAGGCTAACAAAAAATAGTTAGTCATCCTATAAAAGTCTGAAAGCAATTTTTATAAAGACTAGATATAAAAACTAAGCTAAAGAAAAAGAGTTTGCATTTTTTGTATTTTATAGAATTTTTGAGAATTTTTATAAGATTTTTATGGTTTTGTGATTTTATGAGTTTTATAAATCCAAATGACACAAAAATTGGATAGAAACCCAAAAACAACAAAACAAATAATTCCTATTTTTTTAGAATTTTTAGAAAAGTTTTTATATTTTTAGTTGATTTTCTATTCCAAACAGTAGCAAAAATGAAGTTTTTGATTTTTAAAAATAGCAAAAAAGTAACAAAAATGTCCCAAAAAATTAATGTAATTTTTGCACAATGATAGGAGCCACGTGTCCAAATTTCACTTGATTTGGAGTTTATTTGATATTTTATTCAATCACTACAAAGGTTACAGCAAACATGGACCTATACGCAATAAAAACTAAGTTTTAGGGCTGAATAGACAACACATGTGAAAACTATAAGGGCAATAGCATAAAAATCACATCAAATTTGCACATGTCCGAATACAACACTCACAGGGGTATAAATATAATTTTTAAAACTTAAATTTCAATCCAGAACAGCCACAAACTCCAGCCCAGATAATGCAAATAGCCCAAGATATCACGTGCCTAGCACGTGGTTCACATTCACAGGGACTAAAGTGTAATTCTAATTAATAAACATACAAACTGTAACACCTTAGAACTACAGGATCAGAGTTGCAAAAAGTCCAAAAAGCACGTGTCAAAGCACGTGTCTCACACAAATAGGGACTAAATAGCAAATATTCTAAACAAGAGGTCCAAATATGCAAATATCCCAAGAGTGCAAACTTATTTAATAGACTAAATAAAAACTAAATAAAACTGCAGGGGTATAGGCGCAAGTTACCCGGCCGAGGCGCGTGAAAGGCGCGTGCGTGCTAGGTGTCGAGCGGTGGATGGCTATGGGTGAACGATCCTGATGACGCCATCTGGAGGATCCAACGGTGCTAGCGCAAGGGCCAACATGGGGGAAACGTGGTCGTCAGATCGTGGATCTAACGGCCTGACAATGGCAGACCACGTGCGGCTGTGATGAAGACTGGCGCAGAGGGGCGATCCGACGGCTGCGAGAGGATCATGAAGAACTCCTCCTGGGCGAGCTTCTCCGACGTCCGGCGATGATCCAGACGGCCTATGGAAGATCGGAGAGGTGGGTTCTCCTCGCTATGGTGTTCCGCGTCGGGTGAGGGCCTCTGATGAAGGCCCCAACAATCGGATCCTCCGGCGAGGGATGAGAAACCTGGAGCAGCTCAGGCGAAGGGTGGAAGTGATGAATCCCCATTCATCACTCTTTATTCCTTTATTTTAACTAGAAACCTTGGCTAAATACCATGTAATTAGTTGTAAATAAAATAAATTGTCAAATTGCATGCATCATTTATTTAACCATAATTAGCATGTTTTTGCACAAAAAAAGGACTAAAGAAATAAAGAAAAAGAAGGAAATATTTAGAATAAATATTGAGTGACCTAAAACCCAAGGGAGGGCTCATCATGGGCCTGACCGCAAAATAAAATAAGTAGAGAGAGATAGGGTAACTCAAAATGGTGTAAATATCCCTCTTTGTGTAAATATTTTATTTTCTAAAAATAAAAATATTCATGTATTCCCTTTATTTTGTATATATTTCCAAGAATAAAATAAAAATGGAAAAAAATAAAAATGAATAATTTCTCTCTCCTCAGTATACATATACCATGTATATATAAATAAAAGATGTATTTATTTCACCCTTGTAAATACGTAATAAAAATCTTTTTATATTCCATATTTTATGGTGTAAATAAATAAAATATAAAATGGGAATATTTGTATATAAATAAAACAATAAAAATACAATTCAAAAATACATAGGAATACATACATGTATATAATAATAATATAATGTAAATACCTAATTTATTTTTCAAAAAAATAAATAAAAATCACAAAAAAATACTTTGAAAAATTATAAACATTTTTTATGTTGTAAATATATTTAAATAAAATCATTTATTATTTTTAAATGAATTTATAAATAATTTAGGGCTAGGAATTTTTTGATTGGTCCATGGGGGATTGTTGACCCCCGGTCAACTCTCCCCCCGGACCTCGTCTTCTCAAGTCTGCGCCTTTGACCCGACTTCTCCAAATTTCCGCGTCATGATCCGTCACCCATTCCCTTAAACCCCGGGCCCCGATTATCCACGAACCATCCTTGATTCACGCCCGGGGATCTTTCTAGGGATCCGTGCTTCACAATCGCCTGCCCAACTCCACTTTAGCCGGACTCCTACCAGTATATAGTGTGGCCTTCCTCCACCTTTCTCCGTACCTTCAGCCACCATCTTCGATCCCTGTAACCTCCATCGTCTTCCTCGAGTGACAATGAGTAAGGAGGATGTCTGAGAGAGAGTTTGGAGGTGTGTAGCCCAGGTCCAGCGACCCTCATCGTCGTGCTCCGCCGCCGGCGAAGCTTGAGCCTCTGGAGGCGACGCTCCATCGAGGCGAAGATCACACGGAGAACCAGCGTCTCCTCCCTAGTCGACTTCGATCATCAGGTAGATCTTTTAGCTCCTTTAGCATAATCCATCGTCGATTTTCGATATAGCTCCGTCGTCGCCGTCCACTGTCTCCGATCATCCATCTGCCACTCCGACTCGCTCTTCACCTTCACCAGACCCCTTTCCACCTTCTTCGCCCATTCGTCCACCCCAGTTCGCCCCGGAACTGGGAGTTCGGTGCTCCTCCTCTGTCGCTCATCGGAGGACCACGCCACGATCCATCTGACCACCCATTTCACCTGCTAACGGGTCGAGGCACTTTGCCCTCGACCCAGGATTGGTTCTGTACAGGTTTGCAGGTCAAAGGACTCCATCTGGGGGTCCAACTGGTTCAGGCACAGGAGCTCCAAGCCTTCATCGCCGTCGGGACCCTCCCGGTCCCATCGGAGCCATTCACAAGCTGCGGACGACATCGAGCGTCATTTTGCCCAACCTAGAAGCATCCGAGGAGCCCTCCACTGCGCGTATTGGGCCGATGAAGCTCGCCGACGACCTATTCTTGGAGGACCTCCAAACACCGTCAGATCGACCCTTTGCTCCAGATTTGATCTGGGCCATCCGTTCACGAGAGCCCTCCACCGTTAGATCCATCTAAGGGCTGCATCTGGAGCGTTGATCAAACCGAAGGGACGTCATCAGCTCTCAGCCATCCGATCTTCAACGTGGCGTCGCCTTCTGCCGCTGATCATTAATAAGAGGGTAATTTGCACTTAGGCCCTCCTCAGTCTTTATATTTCAGGGTAGTCTTGTAAATATTTTATCTAGTTGTTTTTACTTAGGGTAAATTGCATGTAGGACCCAGTGCTGATTTTATTTGCATTTTGATCCCTGTTTATGTGGAACACGTGCTTCGACACGTGAGATTTTGGGTAAATTGCATGTAAGGGGTTTGGACTTTCTGGATGTTATGGATTGATATTTCATAAATAGGAATTACACAAATACCCCTCTGTGTGTTCATCACGTACGTGCCTCGTGTTTATCAGGGCTTTTTGCAACTTAGGCCAAGTGGTTCTTACACGTGTTATCTTTTTGGCCTCAGAACTTTGTTTCTTTGCATTTAGGTCCATGTGTGTTGTGTGTCTTGGATTTGTTGAATAAAATATAAAATAAACTCCAAATCAAGTGGAATTTGGACCGTGGCTCATGCCACTTTGTAAAAATTTCACTATTTTTTGGAACATTTTTGTTGCTTTTTGTTATTTTTAAAAAATCAAAAACCTTAATTTTTGTTGTTGTCCGAAATAAGAAAATCAACTAAAAATATAAAGAGACCTTTAAAATTACAAAAAAAATAGGAATTGTTATTTTTGTTGTTTTTGAGTTTCTATCCAATTTTTATGACATTTGGATTTATATAACTCTTAAAAATCACAAAACCCTAAAAAGTTTATAAAAATTCTTAAAAATTCTAAAAAATTCAAAAAAAATGCAATTTCAGTTTCAGTAGTTTAGCTTTTGTATATAATTTTTATGAAAATTGCCATCGGATTTTTACAGATTAATTAGTTATTTTTAATTAGCCTATCAAATCTGACTGCACATTTTATCACTGTTTTTCCCTTTCTCAATTTTTATAAAATCAACTAAAAATTATATAATTCTCAGAAATTAACCAAAAACACTTAAAAATATAAAAAACACAAAAATAATTTTATTTTATTTTTCTGAGCATTTTTTAGTATTTAATAAATTGTTGGATTTGTCCTTTTTACCCATTTTCTCATATTTCCTTTATAATTAAAAACACAAAAAAATTAAAAATACATAAAATCCATCAAAAATATTTTTCTTTCATTTTATCTTGTTGATTACTTCGTAGGTCGATCCTACCAATCCGTGCTCCTTGAGTTCGACCCTGATCGCTATACAAGGTTAAATAAATAGCGAAGATCGCTATTCGTATTTCATTGTTTTATCTTTGATTTGGTGGTCTCTTTTTCTTGATTGAGTCCGATCTACGAGATCCGGGTTGCAACGACCCTTGATTGATTTTATCCCTTGCTCGGATTTTGTGGTGTTTTCGACTCATCAGGAAGCGCGGCCAAGGGGGGTCTCTTGCACTTATTGACCTACAAAAAGAAGCTCTTGCTCGGAGGGACGCTCCGGCATAGGTTACTGGATAAAAGAGGAAGAGAAGCGGCGTGGATGGGCTACGGGGGGTTCCAATGAAAATGATGGATGGAACCCGACTCGATCTGGGCTCAGATGGTCCAGATCGAGGTGATTAGATCACGCAGGGAAGGTTGTGATGGGTCGAAGTGTCGATCTATACGGATGGGGTGAACTGGCGGGGCTCCGACCACTAGGGAGGAGCTGGCGGAGCTGGAAGGTGAAAATAGAAGATGAGCGATGGAGTAGAAGCTAAAGAGTGTACATGATGGACGAAGTTGACTAAGGTGGAGACGTTGGTTCTCCGGTGATCTTTGCCTCGATGGAGTGTCGCTTCCAAAGGCTCAGGCTTCGCCGACGGCGAAGCACGATGACAAGGGTCGCCGGACCTGAGCTACACACCTCCAAACGCTCTCTCAAACACCCTCCTCACTCGTTGTCACTCGAGGAAGACGATGGAGGTCACATGGATCGAAGATGGTGGCCGAAGGTGTGTGAAATGGCAGAGGAAGGCGAGACTTTATAATGGTGCAAGTTCGATAAGAGAGGAGTGGAGAGCGCAGATCGATGCATGGAGCCCTAGCAAGAAGGTCGGGCGTGAATCTCGGGTCATCAAGGTCAATCAGAGCTAGTGGTTTAGGTAAATGGGAGGCGAGGTGATTCAGGAAAAAGGGGAGAAGTCGGGTCGGCCACCCAGATCCGTGAATCTGTGGTTCTGGGAGGGAAGTTGACCGGGGGTCAACATTCCCCCGTGGACCAATCAAAAAGCAGGAATTATTAATTATTTGTAAATTCATTTAAAAATAATAAATGATTTTATTTTGAAAAATTTTCAACATGAAAAATGTTTATTTATTTTCAATGTATTTTTAGTGATTTTTATTTTTTTGAAAAATAATTAGGTATTTACATTATATTATTATTATATACAGGTATGTATACCCATGTATTTTTGAATTTTATTTTTATTATTTTATTTATATATTTATTCCAATTTTATATTTTATTTATTTAAATCATAAAATATGGAATATAAAAATATTTTTAATGAATTTTTATTAAGTATTTACAAGGGTGGAATAATTAGGTCTTGTATTTTATGTACATGGTACGTATACACTAGTGAGAGAGAAGTTATTCATTTTTATTTTACTTTTATTTTTCCCATTTTTATTTTATATTTATTTTTATAAATATGTACAAAATATGGGAAGCACACATATATTTTTATCTTTTAGAAAATAAATTATTTACATATAGAGGGATATTTACACCATGTTGAGTCACCCTATCTCTTTCTACTTATTTTATTTTGCGGTCAGATCCTTGTGGAGCCCTCCCTTGGGTTTGGGTCACTCAATATTTATTCTAAATATTTTCCTCTTTTTCTTTCTTTATTTATTTCTTTATTTTTATGCAAAAACATGCTAATTATGATTAATTACATGATGCATGCATTTTGACAATTTATTTTATTTACAACTAATTACATGGTATTTTGCCAAGGTTTCTAGTTAAAAATAAAGGAATAAAGAGTGATGAAGGGGGATTCATCACCTTTCTATGATTTGTTTTAAATCTACACAATTTTCAATTTGTGCACAAGTACCTAACCCAATAATGATCTCGTAAATGAGACTCATTAAATCCACTTGAATAAACATCTTCCCTCTTTTGTATCCAGATTCATATAGTTGTTTTTGGCATTAAACGGGTTTCCTCAGTAATGTTGGGTGCATCCAACCAGATCATAGGAACTCGTTATCACTTAATGTCTTGATGGGAGATGAACGGCTCTCTCTTGGCTCTTTGTTAATTAGCAGTCTGTCTATATAAAGGACTGTAGTTTTAGCCTTTCAAACACAACACACAACACAACAGAAGCATTCTGTTCTCCACTCCCATCTTCTCTCCACCAGTTGTGCACTCATTGTGACTTCGTGTAGACGGATTTTGTGCTTTGTTTTTCTATGATGGCGAGGGCCAACGGACGTTCGACGATGCGTGCTAGCACCGGGAGACAGTACCCAACTGGGAAGTGATTGAATCTGGGAGATAGGATGCCATCAAGTTCATGCATTGGAGCTGTGGAATCTATCTTCACGATAGTGTCCGATGTGCATCCATTTCTCAGGCTAGATCTTGCAAATTAATATTTCTTTGTTGTTATTTTTGATCGTATTTGCTTGCAAATCTTAAAACACAATATCCTCGCAAACAATGCTAGAAAACCATAGTTTCTCTAACATTGTGAAGATAGATCCGCAAGTTTTCTATCTACTATTTCATTCCGTATTTGTTAATTAAACATTTACGAAATGGATCATAGAGTAATGATGATTTCGGAAGACATTGCTAGTCTTATAATCAAAAAATTTGTAGGATTACATTTCTGTAGATGGCAACAAAAAATGAGATATTGGCTAACTTCTTTAGGATTAGTCTCTGCTATAACTCCTCCTGAGGAGCCCGAAACTCCCGTCACTCATGTTGATCATGTTAACTCTGTCTATTCTCAATAGGCTTCACTTAGAGTGACCCACTTTCTTCCCCTATCTCGACTCATCAAAAAATACCTAAAGAGATAGATTACTTTTGTCATGGTAGAATTCTATCTGACTTATCCGATGAGCTTTATGACATATACCATATGCACCCTACTTCCCTCGAACTTTGGAAAGCTTTAGATGATAAGTTTGGTATGCAAGATGCGAGATTAGAACAATATGTCTTTATCCAGTGGCTTGACTATAAGATGGTAGACAACAAGCATGTCTCTGCAAAAGTTCTTGAATATAAAAATCTTGTCTCCAAGTCTATTGCTAGTGGATATAAGCTCGAGGAAAATGTACAAGTAGCCACTCTAATCGAAAAAAATCCCTTCTTCTTAGAAATATTTCGCTAAATCTCTCTGTCATAGACAAGAGAAGATGAACATGTCTTCCCTTGTAAAGTCTCTTCAAACTGAAGATCATCATAGAGGAAAAGACTCTAAATACAACACTCCTATCAATCTGGTAGACCTTGTCAACACTAAAAAGAACCCCTATAAAATCCACTCCAAATCCAAATAACCTTTCAAGAAAGGCAAGCAACCCGATCAGAATAATAACACTGATTCTAGAGGCTAATGCATCTGCTATACGTGTGGAAAGCATGGTCACCTTGCAAATGTATGTAAGAACCACAAATGACAGAAGAAAGAACCTCCTAAGAATGCTGAAGTCAATATGATTTCTGTGGGGTTGGCACTTCTGAAAGGTTAGAAATTAACTTTGCTATTCCTATTATTAGTTATGTCTCCCATAATAATTGGTGGTTGGATTCTAGAGCCGTATCTCACATCTTCTATAATCGCTATTCTTTTTCCGTATATCAGGCCGATAACAACCGTGTCATCTCATGAGGTGATGATGTCTCCGTGAAACGCATCGTAGGCTTTGGATGTGTGGATTTGAATCTCACATCAGGGAAAGTCTTTAAGATACATGATGTCTTACATGTTCCGTAATTTAAGAAGAACCTTATTAGTGAAGTCTTAGTTATGTCTTCTAGTTACTCCTTATTAAGTCAGGGAAATAAAGTTGTAATGTATCATTTTGGATCTTTCATAGGTGCCGGCTATACTTGTAATGGTCTTATCAAGTTTAGTGTTGAGTCTTGGAATGGTTCTTCACATACTAATGAGAATTGCATTGGAACTCTTTCTACTATAGTGCCATCCGATGTTTGGCATGCATGCTTAGGACACGTGAACAAAAATACAACGAAGAGTATGATTCACATTAACTTAATTTTCAAATATGATATAACAAATAATGAAAGATATCAAACTTGCGTAAAAGTTAAATTGCCTAAGAAACCCTTTAGATCATTAGAAAGAAACTCTATACTACTTGAACTAGTCTGTACTGATGTATGTGACCTAAATCATGCTCTCACTCGTGATAGCATGCACTACTTTGTGACCTTTGTAGATTATATAAGTATTATTATGTTTATTTGCTAAGATCTAAAGACGAGCAAATAGAAAAGTTTAAGGTCTACAAAACTCAAGTAGAGAATCAAACCAATAAGAACATAAAAAGGATTAGATCTAATAGAGGAGGTGAGTATACTTCAAATGAGTTAAACCATTTTTTGAGGAACATGGTCTTATACATGAAACCAATGCCCCTTATAACCCTCAGTCCAATGGTGTGCATGAAAGGAAGAACGGAATACTTATCGACATGGACAATGCCATGTTAGCCAAATCTAGTATTAACCAACGATTGTAGGGGGAGGATTTTTTAACCACAAACTTAACTGCATCCGTTTCAAACACATAGATAAAACTCTTTATGAACTTTGGTTTAACAGAAAACCGGTTCTAAAATACCTTAAAGCATGGGGATGCTTGGCCAAAGTTAAGATTCCTAAAAATAAGAAGAGGAAGTTAGGTCCTATGATCGTGGACTATGTTTTGATAGGAATTGTAGAAAATAGTAATGCCAATAGATTTCAATTCATAAAATCTGACATCCAAAAATCAGGACTAGAGATTAAACCCGTAGATGCAGTATACTATGAAATCATTTTTCCTCTCAAATCTTCTCTCTCTAGACAAGTAGGTGAAGGAACTTCAAATTCTCAAAATATTAAATCTCCTCAAGATAGACCACAAATTATTGAAGAAGCAGAACCATTAAACCAAGAAGTGGTTGAGCCCCCTAATGACCTAGGTCAAGGTAAAAGGACTAGAATGGATAAGAACTTTAGTTCTGACTTCTATACTCTCTTAGTAGAATAATATCCCAAGACCTATGATGAAGCTATGAAATCCATAAATCATAGTTTTTGGAAGAAAGCAATTGATAATGAAATAGAATCTATAATGAACAACCACATTTGGTATCTGACCGATCTTCCCCCAGGGTACAAGACTATTGGATATAAGAGGATTTTCAGAAAGAAACTGCGGACAGATGGTTCTATAGATAAGTTTAAGGCTAGACTTATAGCTAAAGGATACAAACAAAAAGAAGGTGTTGATTATTTTGACACCTATACTCTTGTAACAAAATTTACATCTATCTGTGTTCTTGTCGTCTGAGCTGCAATTCACAATCTTGGAATCCATCAAATAGATGTCAAGACTGCTTTCCTAAATGACGATATTGAGGAAGAGATTTACGTGGATCAACCTGAAGGGTTCGCAGTCCCTGAACCGAACACAAGGTGTGTAGATTAGTGAAATCTTTATATAGTTTGAAACAAGCACCTAAGAAGTGCAATGCTAAATTTAATAAAACTATTTTATCTATTGGCTTCACTGTTGAAGAATGTGATAGATGCATTTATTCTAAAACCTCTGAGAATGGTATTGTAATCATGTGCTTTTATGTTGATGACATCTTAATCTTTGGATCAAATTCAGCTATTATCTCTTAGACTAAATCTTTTCTTGATAAAAAGTTTGATATGAAAGATTTAGGAATAGCCGATGTTATACTTGGAATAAAATTGAGTAGAACTACTTCTGTCTACACTCTAAACCGGTCTCACTATATAGAAAAGGTTTTGCATAGGTTTGATATGTACCATAGTGTGCATGTTAGTACTCCATATGATCCTTCCTACATCTTAAGGCTCATACTGGTAATCGTGTGGATCCGTCTAGATATGCTCAAGTCATAGGAAGCTTAATTTATCTAGCCAACTGTTATAGACCTGACATAGCATATGCTATCAGTAGGTTGAATAGGTATAGTAGTTGTCCTAATTCTAATCATTGGAAGGCTTTGATTAGAGTTTTTAGATACCTTAAGGGTACTATGGAATACAGTCTACAATATACTGGTTTTCCAGTTGTATTAGAAGGCCACATAGATGCAAATTGGATTGCAGACTCTGATGAAACCAAGTCTACTAGTGGTTATGTGTTTCGTCTTGGTGGCACGACAGTCTCTTGGAAATCCTCCAAACAAACTATTAGAGCAAGATCCACAATGGAGGTTGAGTTTATAGCTTTGGATTTATCTTGCTGTCAGACAGACTGGCTAAGAAATCTTTTAGTAGATCTACCATCATTTCAAAGCATTTTCTTCTTATCTCTATTCAATGTGGTAGTAGATATGCCATAGATAAAGCTAAACAATCTAAGGGTAACCTTAGAAAATGTTTTATGAGATTGAGGTATGAAGAGCTGAGAAACTTCATTACCCTAGGTGTAATATCTCTACAATTTGTGAAATCTGTAGAGAATATTACTGATCCTCTCACAAAGGGTCTAACTAGAAAGCTAGTACTCAGTGTGTCGAGGGGAATGTGTCTTTTACCCATTAGTTGAACACCATAGTGGTAATCCAACCAATCCAAAATTAGAGATCCCATGAGGAATGGTTCAAAGGAACGATTAAGTTGTGTTAGTGTTCGATGGAAGTACAAACTTAGGAGTTTTACTCCTGACCTGTCCTTATGACGCGTAGTGCTTCGGTGCTGCCTTGGTAGAGGAAGAGTTCTTCTCTGAATGGAGTCAAGCCATATATGGTAGGGTGTAGGACCAGACAATACACCCTTGGAGATTCCTACTATGTAAGTGTAACCCTAGGCTGTGGATTATGTGAGTTGGGTATTCTCGCTAGAGCACTCATGAAACAGATTCTTGCGAAGGTCGTAACGTGCACACCGATATGAACGTCATCGTGCCCTCATCTATGTTTACGTGATTTATTGAAATCCGAATCAGAGAGTATAGTTCAAGACGTAGTTCACCATGTCTCTCCGGATAGGCAAGGCTCAAAGCCACAAGCTACCTATGCTGAAACATATAGTTCAATCGTATTTTATTTTTTAATTACTTTTTTCTTTATTATCATTCTTTAATTTTCCTTTTTATTTTTATTCTTTAAAAAGGTTTATGAAATATGTGGGGGAATGTTGGATTTTCTTTGTATTTCGAAACCTCTCTACCTCTTTAGTACGCATGAGCATGCGTGCGAGTTTAATTTAAAATTTTACTTTTCCAAGATTTGTTTTAAGTTTACACAATTTTCAAAGCGCACAAGTATCTAACATAACAATGACCTCAGAAATGAGACTCATTAAATGTATTTGAACAAACATCTTCCCTCATTTGTATACAGGTTCATATAGCCGTTTTTGGAATTAAACGGGTTTCCTCAGTAATGTTGGGTGCATCCAACGAGACCATAAGAACTTGTTATCACTTAATGTCTTGATGGGAGATAAACTGATCTTTTTTTGACTCTTTGTTAATGGAAAGTCTGTCTATATAAAGGATTGTAGTCTTAACCTTTCAAACACAACACACAACACAACAAAAGCATTCTGTTCTCCACCCCCATCTGCTCTCCACCACTTGTGCACTCATTGTGAATTTGCGTAGGCGGATTTTGTGCTTTATTTTTCTACGATGATGAGGGCCAATGGACATTCGATGTTGCTCTATTGCTAGCACCGGGAGACAATATCCAGTTGGGAGATGATTGAATTTGGGAGCCAGGTTGCCTTCAAGTCCGTGCATAGGACCGGCGGAATCTGTCTTCACGATAGCGTTTTCGATGTGCCTCCATTTCCCAGGCTGGGTCTTTCAAACTAATATTTCTTTGTTGTTGTTTTTATCATATTTGTTTGCCAAACTTAAAGCACAAGTCCTTGCAAACAGTGCAAGAAAACCATAGTTTCTCCAACATGAAGCAGGCAGTAAGGTCCCCCATGAGGATAGAGCATGTGACCTTCCTCTTTCCTCATGAGGTATTATGTTTATATATTCCACTAAATCTAGTCAACATCGAAATAGGAGAGAAACATGCAACAAGTTGCGTCAATAGTATTTTTTGAGTTGCAGTGAAACATTGAGCCAGAATCGGATTCATATGGGAGGAGGAGTTCCTAGGATAGCAACTGTAACACCCCCAACTCCCGAGGTGCGGGAATATCGTGCAATATCGGTATTGCACGCCCGTGTAGTTCGGTGGCCACACTATGAAGTTCTGGAGGACTTCACCTTAGCTTGCGGATGGCTAAGGATGGGGTTTACCGCATGAAGGTTGAAGACCGCAGGTTACCCTTGGCACGGTACAAGTATTCGGCGGCACTTGATGAGTTTGAGCTGTAACATCCTACGTACGAGCGTGGCGCCCACTGATGACGTGGCATGATGACATGATGTGCTGATGAGGCATACGACATGGCATGCTGACGGAGCGGGTGACATGGCGTCGATTGTAAAAGCCGAAGGGATGCGAGATGAAGAGCCACGTGCACGAAGAGTCACCTCGGAAGAAGAAGGGTCTCCGTAGAAGACGAAGAGTCATGGCTATTCATTGTACATGTAATAATGGTGTCCCTTCGTATACCCCTGGCTTTCCTATATAAGGAGGGGTAGAGCTCATTTGTAGATATCACACTCAGAGTGAGTCTCTTGCAATACAAAAGGGGTTTGTGCCAATAGCTCTTGTGTCCTTGTGCTTGAGTGCTTGTGTTCGAGTAACTCTAGCGGCAAGGTTATTCGGTGTGCTGGTGTACATCATACACGTAAGGGAAAGGCTGGTTAGCTTGCGAGAAGCTAACGCCGCACAGGTTAGTCTCAAAAATTAGAGTTTGAGATTTTCCCTTGTGACAACTGGTATCAGAGCGAGGAATGGCGCCCAACACCGGAGATCGTCTTGCTTCCTTGGAGGGAATCGTGATGGAGATTCAATCCCAAATGGGCACCCATGCCCAACGCTGCTCGTTTAGAGGACGACGCAGGCATGGTGTCGGACGTCGTTGGCAATAGCCAATGCTCGATCGACGTAGTGAAGGCACTTGGAGAGAAGCTGGAGGAGCTCGAGTCCATGGTGCAAGATCTACTGGGAGAACTCTCCATCGTCAAGAAGGCGATAGCGAACGGGGGCAGATCCAGCGAATCTCGAAGGCCGAAGGTCCCAGAGCCCAAGTCCTTTTCAGGTACGCGGAGTGCCAAAGACTTGGAGAATTTCTTGTGGGACATGGAGGTGTACTTCAAAGCTGTCAAGAATCCTGAGGCGGAGAAGGTATCCTTGGTTGCGATGTACCTGCCCGACCATGCGAAGCTATAGTGGAGGAGTCGTGCATCCGAAGAACGACCAGACATCTCGTCTTGGGATGAGTTGGTGAAGGAACTGAAGGAGCAGTTCCTACCCACCAACTCTGCTTGGGTAGCGAGGGAGGCGCTCCGAAGGCTGAAACAGACGGGAATTGTATGGGAGTACGTGAAGCAGTTTTCATCGATGCTGCTGGATATCAAAGGTATGTTTGAAGAAGACAAAGTTTTCAATTTCATGGTGGGTCTCCAAAGCTGGGCTCAGGAAGAGCTCAGGGGGCAAGGAGTGAAGGACCTCCAGACGGCCATCGCTGCTGCGGATGCGTTGGTGATGAATACCCATTCATCACTCTTTATTCTTATATTTTAGCTACAAAAACCTTCGCAAATGCATGTAGATATATGTAAATACAGATAATTACCAAAAGCATGCATTGTGTAAAAACCTATAATTAGCATGTTTTTGTGCAAAAATAAAAGAATAAAGATTAAAAAGAAAAAGAGGGAAATATTTAGAATAAATATTGAGCATCCTAACCCAAGGGAGGGCTCAGCATGGGCCTGACCGCATAAAAGCCAAGTAGAGGGAGATAGGAGCTCATGTGTAAATATTTGTGTAAATACATAAAACTATATTTTCCTCACCCAAAAATATGCTTATAAATATTTTTGCATATTTATAAAAGATAAAAACAAAATAAAAATAGAAAAATCAAAATACAAAAATACATTGTACATATACTATGTATAGAGATGTACATATCTATTTATTTTACCTATGTATATAAATAATAAAAATAAAATAAAAACACCCTTTTATTCCTTATTTTATAATGTAAATAAATAAAATATAAAATAGGGATAAAATTGCACAAAAATAATAATTTAAAAATCAAAAATAAAAAAACCTAATTATGTACATATACCTATATGGTATATATTATGTATATAGCTTATTTTTATTTCCAAAAATTAATTAAAAATCACAAAAAAATAGAAAAAAAGAAAATAAAAATATTTCGTGTTTTAAGTTTTTATTAATTCGACTATTTTCCACCTCAAAATAAATAAACAAATTTGGCGGCTCCTGATTGGTCCACGGGGGTTTGTTGACCCCGGTCAACTTTCCCCCGCGGACTCTTTTCCCCTCGGGTCTGGTGGATAACCCGACTTCTCCATTCATTTCCCACCTGACCCGACTCCATCTCGCCTAAACCCCGGGTCCGACTCCTGCACGACATATCCGTCACCCTCGCCGGAGCCTTAGCCTCGGGATCCGCGCTCCAGATTGCCCTACCCGCGCGCCTCTTTCCGGACCCTCCATGGTATATATTCTGAGCTCCGCCGCTTTCAATCGGCATCTTTGGCCATTTGCTTCATTCTCCAGTGAGCTCCAGAGAGAGAGAGAGGTGACAGCTCGCGCCTCGACCTGTTGCAGCGAGGAGAGGAGGCGAAAACCATCGATCCGGCGAGACCACCGCCGCAGCTCCGCCGTCTGAGCGAGCTCCGAGCCTCGGGCCGAGACGACCCTTGAGGCTACGACCGGGAGCTTCCCCAGCTCCAGCACAGTCTCCTCGACCACTCAGGTAGTCCCTTAGCTCCACCGTTCTGTTCAATTTCCATTTACCCCCAAATCTCGCCGTCGCCGTGTTTCGTCGATTCCGACCACCTCACACCTCCATTCGATCATCGGAATCCATCGTCACCTCCGCCTTCCTCCCGCGCACCTTCTCCATACCCCCATCCAACCCAGCTCGCACAGGAGCTGGGGTTTGAGCTCCTCCGTCTACCCCCCTCGTCGGAGCTCGCCCATATCGCACCACCGGTCACCTTCACCCGCCTAACCGGGGTCGAGGCACTTTGCCCTCGGCCCGCGAGTTCCCTGGTTTACTTTGCAGGTGCTTCCCAGCCCATCTGAGGGCTTGGGTCATTCGGGCCAGGAGCTTCGCCTCCGCCGACCTCGCCGGAGCCCTCCAGGGCTCGGCTGGGTCATCGGAACCCACCATCAGCTGCGGAGCATCATCGCGGAGCTTCTCCGATCTCCAGAGGCAGCAGGGGAGGATCCCAGCGCACGCACGAGGCCGGCGAAACTCGCCGGCCAACTGTTCTTCCAGCATCTCCCCCGACCGTCCGATCGTCCTCGACCTCCAGTTCTCATCCTGACCGTCCACTTGAGGAGATCCAGCCACCGTCAGATCTTGGAGAGGCGATCTGGACCGTCCGTTGCACGAGGTTTAGCCACCGAGAGCCTCACCCGTTCGATCCCCTACGTGGCGTATCCTCGACCGTCCGATCGCTGCGAGGACCTCAGCGTTGGAGCGCCACCCATTCCCAGCTGCCCATCTACCCACGTGGCTCCCATCCGTCGGCTCGACTTAATATAGGGTAAATTACCCTTAGGCCCTTATCTTTGCGTTATTTCATATCAGTCCTATAAATATTTAAATACGTTGTTTAGTTTAGGTTAAATTGCATAGTGGACCCTGAGCTTAAGTTTGTTTGCATTTATACCTCTGCCTATTGTGAGCCACGTGCTTCGTCACGTGTTTTGTTGGTGTATTTGCATCCTTTACCCTGGTAGTTCTGGTTGTTATGAAATGAATGAAATCTTTTTGATATTTGCATTTATGCCCCTGTGAATGGTTTAATTTCGCATGTGCGTTTATTTGTGGGTAATTTGCGACATAGCCCCCTGGACTTTTGGTACGAGTTACCAATAGGTCCTCGGGACTTGTTTTCTTTACATATAGGCCCCTGAGTGCCCCAGGCACGCGCTTGGCGCGTGACTTCTTGGGTTAATTGCACCTGGACCTCCAGAACTTTGGGTATTTGCACTTTGGTCCCTGTACACAGTGCCCTCTTGTCATTTTTGAATAAAATATCAAATCACCTCCAAATTCGATGAAAATTTGACACATGGCTCCTGCCATGGTGTCGGATTTTTGAGAATTTTTGAGGACATTTCTGAGTTTATTTGCTATTTTTAAAAATTCAAAAACATACATTTTTGCTACTGTCTGGAGTTAAAAACCCCAAAAAAATATAACCCCCACCAAAAAAAATTCTATAAAAATTAGGTAATGTTTATTTTGTGTTCCTTGATTTTCTAGCCAATTTTGGCTATTTTTCACTGCTTAAAAACTATAAAAACTTAAAAACACCTAAAAACCCCTAAAAATTCTATTAAATAACCTAAAAACCCAAAAACAATAATTTTGGTACTCAAATTTTCCTTGTTTTACCTAGTTTACAGGAAAAATACCTCCAGGCCCTTTTAAGGTTCTTAGATATTTTATCTAGGGATTTTGGGCCTGGCTGGACAGTACCTTGCATTTTTGCTACTGTTTGATTTTTATAAAATAAAATACACATCATAAAAATCCCAAAAATTCACCAAAAACATTAAAAAACATAAAAAACATAAAAATATTTTTGTTTGAATTTTTGCTTTATTTTTGCTGCATTAAATAATTTGTCAAAGTTCGTTTGTTTTTGCTTTTCTTATTTTCTTCACATATTAAAAATCCTAAAAAATTATAAAAATCATTAAAAACCACTAAAAAAATATTTTGTCTTTTATTTTATTCATTTCGACTACTTCGTAGGCCTCTCGGCCAATCCGTGCTCCTTGAGTTCGACCCTGGGTGCTATACCAGGTTAATCTCATAGTAGGACCGCTTCTTTGTGATTTTATTGATTTGACATATTTTCGAGTGGTTCATTTTTCTTGATTGACACTTCTGAGTGACTGAGGTCGCAACGACCTATTTTCTGTACCTTCTACCTTAGTCGCTCGGGATTTCGTGCCATCAGAATGGCACCGTTGTCGGGGAGCACGGCTTAGTAGTCGTTTTTTGAGTTTTCCGCGGCTTTTTGATTTTCGTGGCTTTTTGTATAGATTTTTGTATCTATATATTTTTCATATTTTCTGACAATAACATTGGACTGACCACTTGTCTCTGTTTCTTGCGAGAGCCCGAGGATCGGGGCGGCCGATTTCGAGAAGCCGACGCAACCGCGAGACTCGGAGGCGGCTCCCCTTCTGCACGGAGCCGCAGGAGAGAGCAAGAGAGAGAGTTGAGTGGGAGCAGATTAGATTAGGTTATTTGACTATTATTGTAATAATACAGGGACTCAGACCAGACTTGAACTGTGCTTGACACTTAGCGGGTCTGTTTCGCCGAGCACCGGTGTGCTCGGGGGACCCTTAGGAGATTTTCGCGGTTTTTGACGCGGTTTTCTTCTTCTTTTTACTGCCTTTTCCGGTGTTTACGCGGTTTTTGCTCGAGCCCCTAGACTTAGGAATTTCTGGTGATTGTGCCGTAGTTAGTAGGATCCACACACCTAATTGATTATCTGTTCCCATAGAACGTTAATTGGATCTACTAATAAATCATTAATAAAAATAACTTAGTCGCTTTCCTGAGAGCCTACGCGCCGCGAGCCTGCCCCGTCAAGCGCTAATCCTAAACTGACCTGTCGAGAAGAGGAGGGGTGGGTCTAGACCGGACTCTTTGGATCGAGGGCGAGTGACTGAGTTAGACGGTTCTTCGCTAGAAATTGCTCGTCTAGAACTCGGTTTTTCCCGTTGCATCATATAGGTAGTTTTCTTTCTGTCTTTCAATTCTACGCGGATCACTTGCATGTAGAGTGCTGGAGACAAGGTACGCATTTCTATCTCAGCATGCATCATTGATTTCTCGCGCATCAGCTTTTTCGACTTCTCCCCCCTGTTTTGATTAAATAATCAGGAGAACCGAAAAATTCGTTAGGCCGCTTGTTTTTATTTAAAAAATATTAAAAAGAAAAACCATAAAATTGGGACTGGCTAAGACTATTGACCTTAAAAACCGCTCACCCTAAAAATTTTGTCTTGGGGAGAGCAACCCCCTCATTGTATGGTTTGGATGCGCGAGAGAGTGACCCGCACCCTAGGTAGAGCCTCCCGGTGCTAGTCCCGACTGATTACCGACTCTTCCGTGCGGGCCAGTCGGTTGGGATAGCATTGGATATCCTAACAGGTCACGTAAGCGCTCTGATATCTTGTGTGTTCACCAAAATAAAATAGACAAGATAATTTGACCGAACTTTCACGGTCTTCAGCTCGTGTTGCGTTGGTGAACCGGGGGTTTGTTTGTGATCATAGTTGACTCCAGATCTCATCCGCCTTACTCGCCAGATCAAGATGATGGGTAGACGGTCTCTTAGGCAGCCTCTGGCTGCACCGCTTTCGGGCACGTCTACCCGATCATCTAGGTTGGCCCGTGAGAGTCGAGACCAGCTCTCCGAGCCCGAGTACGACTCCGCCCTGTTCCCCCTCGACCCCCTTTCTTCTGGTATTGAGAGACATGAGCCCGAGGAGAGATTAGCAGATTTGACAGCACCTGAGTTGGGCTCATTTGATTTTGCAGACGTCGCCATGGCAGGCAGTTCAGGCGATCACCCCTGAGGTTCACGAGGAGACCAGCATTTTGTACTGGACCAGGGGGCGATCAACTCCACCCTGATCGCATCACTCGAGACAGTTCAGCAGCAGTTACGTGATCAGGGGGCATTCATGATAGAGATGAGGCGAGAGTTGGAGAGGCTCAGAGCAGAGCGAGGCTCAGAGCAGAGCGAGCCGGAGGAGATACCTGATGCAGAGGCCGCAGCCGCAGCAGCCGCAGCAGCAGCAGCAGCAGCCGCCGCCGCCGCAGCGGCAGCCGCCGCAGCAGGAGGACCACCACGACCGATGCGGGAGTTGCACAACCCCGGATCGACTCTGATGCATCACTGGGTAGTATTGCCGGCGATCGTGGGGGACTTCAAGTTCCCTCCGAACACCTTGCAGTTGCTGCCCCGTTTCCACGGACTTGCCACTGAGGAGCCCCACCTCCACCTCCAGGAGTTCCTGATGATCTGCAGCACTGTCCATGATCGCCACGTGGATCAGGACACGATTCGGATGATAGCCTTCCCTTTTTCACTGGCAGATAGAGCAGCCACCTGGCTGAAGCATCTAGGGAAGTTTGTCTACACCTGGGAGCAGCTCCGCACCGAGTACTTGAACAAGTACTATCCACTCGGGTGGACGAATGCAGCGAGGGCCCTGATCAGCAACTTCTCCATGTTCCCCAACGAGCAGTTTCACGAGGCATGGGAGAGGTTTTGAGAGCTCCTAGACAGATGCCCGCACCACGACATCTCCAAGCCGAACCTAGTTCAGAGCTTTTTCAGCGGGTTGACGCCAGAGCTTCAGGGTCTGGTGAACGCTTCTTGCGGCGGGTCCTACTTTGCCAAGGACCACGACCAGGTCTGGGCCATCTACGAGGAGATGGCCGAAAACTACATGGTGATGTCCCAGACCAGGTTGTATACTCAGAGACCCCAGCCACAGCAGCCAGGACCCGTGCAGTATCAACGGATAGCACGGGTAGATGCAGGTCCATCCAGTTCGTCCGCAGTCGCAGCAGCACAGGCAGAGTCATCCGCTGCGGACATGGGTATTATCAGCGAGAAGTTGGACCGCATGGAGCTGATCGAGAAGAAGCAGTGCCAGAGCATCACTCAGATGGAACAGATGGCACAGGTTCTGAGCGACATGAAGACCCAGCTCATGTGTCTCCAGGAGGCACAGACGGCTTCACAGCCCCGTCTTCTGTCGCGAGGCGATACCGGCGGCAGCAACAGCTCGTCCCAGCGCTCCAGCTCCTCCCAGCAGCCTAGACAGGTTCACCTTGTACAGGCGGAGCCGTACCAGCAGCCGCAGCCTACCTACCAGTCCCCACCATCTCCAGACATGCAGATGGTGGTCTACCAGCCGGATCAGCCTCTGGCCGT
The DNA here is from genome assembly GCA_037367405.1 of Ottelia alismoides. Lineage (NCBI taxonomy): Eukaryota > Viridiplantae > Streptophyta > Magnoliopsida > Alismatales > Hydrocharitaceae > Ottelia > Ottelia alismoides. Next base: position 355,519 of record JAZKJV010000016.1, on the reverse strand, counting down.
ACTGCCGCCAGACCCCTTCGATGTAGAGCCGTTGATGGATGTCAACGGGATTTGGTATAACCGCCCTCAGCCTGGGATCCGACGAGACCATCCCGGATTCAGGTGGGGGAATGGTGGTGCCCAGCCCCAGCAGCAGCCGTCAGGTCAGGGAGGGCAGTACTCCCAGCAGAGAGATCACCAGCAGCCGCAGCAGCAGCCCCCAGCATACCAGCAGCACCAGCCATCATCCTTCGGTCCGCGTCCCTATCATCAGCAGGGACAGTCGTGGAGACGTGAGCAGCAGGCTCACCCAGTTCAGCAGCAGCACCCTTCCTCATACCCCTCTCAGCATCAGCAGCAGCTCCAGCAGCCTCAGCACCAGAGAGGCTACCCGTCGGGCTCCCACGAGAGCCCCGCTTTGGATGACATCGCCCGCCTCCTCACGGACCAGCAAGCCACATTCAGACGGGAGATGGACGAGTTCCGCCAGGAGATGCGGGACTTGGTGAGAGGGAAGGCCGCCATTCCAGCCCAGATTGAGCCGAATCCGAACAACCTCAAGAGGAAATCTGAGCGGGTAGTACACACTGAGTCTGCCACTCCTAGTGATCCATTTGTTGATACATCTTCGGATCTATTTGATGCTGATTTTGTCACTCCTAGGAGCGGTAGGACCCCAGCAGGCGGCGGCGCCTCATCTGAGCTTCACCACGAGGAGACGTCAGAGGCGCCACATGAGGAGGAGAGCGGTACTGAGGCCGCTCCAGATGATGACGGTGGCACTGAAGCCACCAAGGATGTTGATCCCACCGGCGGTACTGAGGCCGCCGCTTCACCAGTTCGAGGAGGTGGTACTGACGCCACCAGTAGAGCCGAGCCAGCCCGCGGTACTGATGCCGCGAGACGTCTACCAGCAGCAGCAGCAGAGCCAGCCGGTGGTGGTACTGAGGCCACCGGTGTTTGTGTTGATAGAGATGTTGTCTTTCCTTCAGTTCATGTACCTCAGAACACTGTTGTGAATAAAGGAAAAGGTTTAGTTTCTTCTGGTCCCACTGTGGTGCATGATGTATGTGTGGATCCGGTCATCGAACCGTCTAGGCCTTTTCCTAGTCCTTCATCTGAGAAGGACCCTGTGATCCCCTTCCCTAGAGCCCTTCAGATGGGGAAGGGGAAGAAAAAAGAAAATCCGAAAAAAAGAGAGCTTGAGGAGTTCAGCCAGAGCATGATCGATCGATTCCACATCCAGCTGACCCTCCAGGAGGCTTTGCAGCACATCCCCCTTCTCCAGCGTTCTTTGAGAGACAGGACTACAGTCAGGAGGAGGAGGAACCACACTTCAGAGATTCACGTGCTGACCAAAGCCACGTGTTTTGCGATCCAGAACCGCCTGCCAGCCAAGAGGCCAGATTCAGGGGCCCCGTATGTCAGATGCTAGATCAGTGAGCAGAGGTTCGACCGTACTCTTCTAGATAGTGGATCGTCGATTAACCTTCTTCCGGCAGCACTTCTCGACCGCTTCGAGTTGGGCACTCTTCAACAGAGCATGACAGTCCTTCAGTTCGTTGATCGATCTGTCAAGAGGCCGAAGGGGTTATTACGAGATGTTATCGTCACAATTCAGGGCCTGAAATTCCCCGTGGACTTCGTAGTGTTGGACATGGAGATCCCTGAGTCAGTGGCCGATACCCCCATCATCCTTGGTCGTCCGTTTTTGGCCACAGCCGAGGCGGTGACTGATCATGATAGCGGGAAGGTGTACTTTCGCGTCGAGGGTGAGAGTATACAAATAGAGACGGTCGAGGACTACAGAGATAGAGAGGGAACCCGCTCAGATGCGAGTACAGATTCAGAGCAGCTGACCGACACAGAGCCAGACATCCACCAAGACTGTGATTTTGTGATCACAGACGACGAGGCAGCTTGGGCAGATCCTGCAGCACAAACCATCCTCTCATATTCAGATACAGCTGATGTCGAGATGATAGCAGAGGAGAGTCTGGAGAGCATAGCCCTGGTTCAGGATACCATAGAGGTAGCAGAGCCGGTCCTTGATCGCGACACGATGTTCAGTGATGGTGGTGCTGAGGCCACCTTGTTTTCCGGTGGTACTGATGCCACCGCGATTGATGCAGATCCCTCGGATTCAGAGTCTGATTGGGCCGATTGCTATGATCAGATGCCAGACATGAGTCCACTTGAGCCTACAGATGAGGAGGAGGTAGATGCAGAGCCGAGCAGAGACAGTGCAGTTGAGCAGCCTTCTCCCGATCTAGTTTGCGAGAGTACGCTTTCACTTTCCCAGGCAGATTTGGCAGACTTAGCAGCTTTCACTCAGTTTCTTCCGCAGCCAGTTTTGCCAGCACCCAGCATTCCAGAGCTGAAGCCGCTCCCTACTTCGCTGAAGTATCGATTCCTTGCGGGCAATCCAGAGATGTACCCAGTCATCATCTCCATCGAGTTGACTGGAGAGCAAGAATCCCGTTTGATGGGGGTTCTTGAAAAGAACCGCAAGGCGATCGGATGGAGCGTAGCGGATCTCCATGGGATTAGTCCAGCAGTGTGCTCCCACCATATCTATCTCGAGGAGGGGGCGAAGCCGTCGCGTGAGTTCCAGCGGCGACTAAACCCCAACCTAAGAGAGGTTGTGATGAAGGAAATATCGAAATGGTGGAGTGCAGATTTTATTTATCCCATTTCCGACTCCAAGTGGGTCAGCCCCTTGCATGTGGTGCCCAAGAAGACGGGCATCACGACTGTGATCAGTGAGTCGGGAAAGGAGATCGCTACACGAGTACCCACCTCTTGGAGGGTTTGCGTTGACTACAGGAGACTCAACCAAGCCACCAAGAAGGACCATTTCCCCTGCCTTTTATTGACCAGATCATTGAGAGACTGGCAGGGAAGAGCCATTATTGCTTCCTGGATGGGTACTCGGGCTACAACCAAGTGGTCATCGCTCCTGAGGATCCGGAGAAGACCACCTTTACCTGTCCCTTCGGCACATATGCTTTTCGACGCATGCCATTTGGGCTATGCAACGCCCCTGCGACTTTTCAGAGGTGCATGCTGTCGATTTTTTCGGACATGGTAGGGGAGTGTTTGGAGGTCTTCATGGACGATTTCTCGGTCTACGGCGACGGATTCGACTCCTATCTTGACTGCCTAGACCGAGTACTCCAGCGATGTATTGAGTATCATTTGGTTCTATCTTGGGAGAAGAGTCACTTCATGGTGACTCAAGGGACGGTGCTTGGCCACATCATCTCCAACAGGGGCATGGAGGTTGATCCGGCCAAGGTTGATGTCATTAGGAAACTCACACCGCCGTCCAATTTGAGGCAGCTACGGTCATTCCTGGGGCACGTTGGATTTTATAGGAGGTTTATTCAGGATTTCAGCAAGATTGCCCGACCGTTGACTGACCTCTTGACGAAAGACACCGAGTTCCTTGTCGATGACAAGTGTCTTTCGTCCTTTGCGACTCTCCAGCAGTGTGTTATTGAGGCTCCTGTTCTCCAGCCACCTGATTGGTCTCTCCCATTCGAGATCATGACGGACGCCTCCGATTTTGCCGTAGGGGCAGTGCTGGGACAGAGGAGGGATGGAATTCCGTTTGCCATACACTACGCTAGCCGCACATTGGATTCCGCCCAGCGGAATTATACGGTCACAGAGAAGGAGATGCTAGCCGTAGTGTTTGCCCTGGATAAGTTCATATCGTATATCATTGGATCTAGAGTGACTTTGTTTACAGATCACACCGCCATCAGGTACCTCATGACAAAGAAGGATGCCAAGGCCAGACTGACTAGACGGATCCTTCTACTCCAGGAGTTCGACATTGAGATTAAGGATAAGCCTGGAGTCAAGAATGTGGTGGCAGATCATCTTTCCCGACTAGAGCAGCCTGAGGATTCTGAGCAGATTGATCCTATTCGAGATACCTTCCCAGATGAGGCGATCCTTGCTATCGCCTCACTCCCGTGGTATGCCGATATTGTGAACTTTCTCGTTGCTGGGAAAGTCCCACAAGATTGGCCCAGGCAGAGGCTTGAGACCTTCCTTGCGAGGGCCAAGTCCTACCACTGGGAGGATCCCATCCTTTACCACGAAGGAGGGGATAGCGTCTGGCATCGGTGTATTCCTCAGGAGGAACACCATAGCGTCCTCACTTACTGCCACAAGCTTGAGGCAGGAGGACATCATTCTGGGAGGAGAACGGCACAGAAAGTGCTCCAATCCGGTTTGTGGTGGCCTACCCTCTTCAAGGACTCTGATGAGTTCGTGAAGAGGTGTACTGACTGTCAGAGGATGGGCACTTGTGGACAGCGTGATATGATGCCGATGCAGCCCATTCACTTCTGTGAGGTTTTTGACGCATGGGGCATCGATTTCATGGGTCCTTTCCCTAAGAGTCAGGGATTTGAGTACATTCTGTTTGCCGTTGATTATGTGAGTCGTTGGGTGGAGGCTATCCCCGCCCGAGCCGCTGATGCGAGGACAGTTTGCAGATTTTTGAGGAAGCATATCATCACGCGGTTCGGGATTCCACGAGTTCTGATTTCTGATGGGGGGTCTCATTTCATCAACGACCAGGTAAAGGCCCTTGCTAGCGAGTTCAGTATAGACCATCGTGTTGCCACACCTTACCATCCACAGACGAATGGTCTAGCTGAGGTGTCGAATAGGGAGATCAAGACTATTCTGCAGAAAGTCGTCCGCCCTGACCGAAAGGATTGGTCACAGCTTTGGACTCGGTCTTGTGGGCATATAGGACATCTTTCAAGACACCTTTGGGCACATCTCCCTTTCGCCTCGTATATGGCAAGCCGTGCCATTTACCTGTTGAGCTGAGGCACAAGTCACTTTGGGCAGTTACAGATATTTTGATGGATCCAGATGGTGTAGGGGACCAGAGGAGGGCAGAGTTAGCTGCCCTGGAGGAGCTTAGAGATACAGCTTTCTCAAGCAGCCTACATTATAAGGAGAAAGTCAAGGAGTGGCATGATTCTCACATCAGCCACAAGCATTTTGAGATTGGACAGAGAGTATGGCTGTTTGATGCGAGGCTTCGTTTGTTTCCAGGGAAGCTGCAGAGCAAATGGAAGGGACCCTACTTGGTCAGAAAGGTACACGACAATGGTAGCATTGATATATCTGAGTTGTCTTCTGAGAGTACCTTTCGAGTGAACGGCCAGCGGCTCAAGCCATTTCTAGATCATGAGCCGCGGGACGTTATTGTTGCCCCTATTCATTTTGCGTGAGATGTGGTCTCTTGACTCACATCTTTTGCATCTCACGCCTGATTTTCACTGTTCCTCCGCCTGTATAGATCCAGTTGTCCATATCATTCTATTCTTTAGTCCCACATCCCTTTTCTCATCTTATGATTATGCTATACTTAGGGTGTACTTTACCCTAAGTATAGGGGGGATGTAGGACCTGCGAGTATTCTTTTCATTCGTTCTGCTCCTGTTTCACTGCCTATACTTAGGGATATTTTACCCTAAGTATAGGGGGGAAGACTCTGTATCTTCTTCACTCGGATTTCCCTTCATGTACAGCTTGCTATACTTAGGATTAGTTAATCCTAAGTATAGGGGGAAACCACCGAGTCCCTCTCATTCTATTCACTTATTCGTTTCTGTACTTACCCATTCCTTTTCACTTCCCTTTTACTAAACACGAGTTATGTCTTCTTCATCGCTCTTGATCACTCTGAGGACATCGTTCGAGCTAAATATAGGGGGGTGTGTATATATTTCATATATACTTTAGCCATAACTCGTACTTTGTGTGAGTGTGTTAATAAAATGGCTAAAAATCACAAAAATTAAAAATTTTTCATGTACATAAACTTCTCTTATCTTGCACATACATAGCTAGTGTACAAAGTATTTTTGTAAAAATGATTTCAAAAATCTTTTGTGTAAAGCTTGTGTAAATATTTTGTATCAAAATTATGTATATAGTACAAAATTTTTCCAAAATGTTTTGAAAATCAAAAGTTTGCAAAAATCTTGTGTAAATATTTGTAAATATCTTTTTGCAAAACTTGCACCTCATGCATCATTCATCCATGATTTCAAAACATTTTTCAAAAATTTTGCATGATTGTAAAATATTTGTAAATAGCATCTTGTGTACATATATGTATATAGTTTTTCCTGAGTTGACATTTAAACTAAGCCTGGAATTAAATTGAGAAATGGAGCTTGAATAAGATCTTAATCCACCTAACTTTAAGAGGATCCTTATAGGACTCAGGGTTAAGGCTTTTCAGGTCCATAAGGACTTAATTCTTTGAGTCCACTAGGCTATGAGCATATGTCATCTTGATGAGCCTAAGTAGAGCACTTAACAACACACGCATGACTCTTAGAGACAATGGGTTGACTTGCACCAGCACTTTACACATGGCTCTCCACGGATGAGGTGGTGAGGAGGCAGTTTCCTTTGGCTTGGGGTAGCATATGAGGGTAGTACTTCTAGGCGGAACCTCTCTTCTTCTTCTAGTGAAGGAAGTGCGTCTCAACTTGGTCTAGTGGTGATGAAGGCTAAAGACAGAAGCTGTGGGTTGCAATAAAGCTTCAAAAGAGGGATAGTCTACTGACTCAAGAGGAAAATTTCTTGTAAATATGCTGCACCATGTAGATATGTTGTATAGAAGTCTTTGAAAAAAAATATGCAAAATGCAAAAAGAACTCCAAAAAAGTGGTGGGTCGGATTGAAAATTTAATAACCCCACCGGAGTGTATATAGTCAAATAAAGCAAAAAGCTTATGGTATCCATGTTACATCTCATGAAGCTTGCAGCGGGAGACTTAGCTACACTGGCTAAGCTTCCAAAAGTCTATACTTCTTCCCCCTCTTCTTGAGCCGGTTGCACTTGAACTTAGAAGGGAATACCCCGCTTCTCGAGGAAAGAGTTGCTAGACCGAGGCATTAGAGTTACCAGGTTGAGGGAGGTTGTTTCTTTGTTACTTCTGAGGTGGGGAGCCACATATCACTTACACTGCATGGAAAGATTCATGGTCATTAGAGTTTGTGTATGTAGACTTGTTCTGATCTGGTTTATTGAGGAGTCTTGCCCATAGATTGGTGGAACTTAGAGGCTGTTGGGTTTTAAGCTTAAGTCCAAATAAGGTTCCGACACATTAATAATCCAAAGATCTGATCGAGCTCCATATCCCAATTTAATGAAGGCAAGTTTAATAATCAACCTTGATCCATGTACATCCTCTTTTTCTTTTTCTTTTTCTTTTTCTTTCTTTTTCACTTCTTTTTTCAAATAAGTGTTTGCTAAGGGACTAGCAAAGTTAAGTATAGGGGGGTGATGAATACCCATTCATCACTCTTTATTCTTATTTTTTAGCTACAAAAACCTTCGCAAATGCATGTAGATATATGTAAATACAGATAATTACCAAAAGCATGCATTGTGTAAAAACCTATAATTAGCATGTTTTTGTACAAAAATAAAAGAATAAAGATTAAAAAGAAAAAGAGGGAAATATTTAGAATAAATATTGAGCATCCTAACCCAAGGGAGGGCTCAGCATGGGCCTGACCGCATAAAAGCCAAGTAGAGGGAGATAGGAGCTCATGTGTAAATATTTGTGTAAATACATAAAACTATATTTTCCTCACCCAAAAATATGCATGTATATATTTTTGCATATTTATAAAAGATAAAAACAAAATAGAAATAGAAAAATCAAAATACAAAAATACATTGTACATATACTAGTATAGAGGTGTACATATCTATTTATTTTACCTATGTATATAAATAATAAAAATAAAATAAAAACACCCTTTTATTCCTTATTTTATAATGTAAATAAATAAAATATAAAATAGGGATAAAATTGCACAAAAATAATAATTTAAAAATCAAAAATAAAAAAACCTAATTATGTACATATACCTATATGGTATATATTATGTATATAGCTTATTTTTATTTCCAAAAATTAATTAAAAATCACAAAAAAATAGAAAAAAAGAAAATAAAAATATTTCGTGTTTTAAGTTTTTATTAATTCGACTATTTTCCACTCAAAATAAATAAACAAATTTGGCGGCTCCTGATTGGTCCACGGGGGTTTGTTGACCCCGGTCAACTTTCCCCCGCGGACTCTTTTCCCCTCGGGTCTGGTGGATAACCCGACTTCTCCATTCATTTCCCACCTGACCCGACTCCATCTCGCCTAAACCCCGGGTCCGACTCCTGCACGACATATCCGTCACCCTCGCCGGAGCCTTAGCCTCGGGATCCGCGCTCCAGATTGCCCTACCCGCGCGCCTCTTTCCGGACCCTCCATGGTATATATTCCGAGCTCCGCCGCTTTCAATCGGCATATTTGGCCATTTGCTTCATTCTCCAGTGAGCTCCAGAGAGAGAGAGAGAGGTGACAGCTCGCGCCTCAACCTGTTGCAGCGAGGAGAGGAGGCGAAAACCATCGATCCGGCGAGACCACCGCCGCAGCTCCGCCGTCTGAGCGAGCTCCGAGCCTCGGGCCGAGACGACCCTTGAGGCTACGACCGGGAGCTTCCCCAGCTTCAGCACAGTCTCCTCGACCACTCAGGTAGTCCCTTAGCTCCACCGTTCCGTTCAATTTCCATTTACCCCCAAATCTCACCGTCGCCGTGTTTCGTCGATTCCGACCACCTCACACCTCCATTCGATCATCGGAATCCATCGTCACCTCCGCCTTCCTCCCGCGCACCTTCTCCATACCCCCATCCAACCCAGCTCGCACAGGAGCTGGGGTTTGAGCTCCTCCGTCTACCCCCCTCGCCGGAGCTCGCCCATATCGCACCACCGGTCACCTTCACCCGCCTAACCGGGGTCGAGGCACTTTGCCCTCGACCCGCGAGTTCCCTGGTTTACTTTGCAGGTGCTTCCCAGCCCATCTGAGGGCTTGGGTCATTCGGGCCAGGAGCTTCGCCTCCGCCGACCTCGCCGGAGCCCTCCAGGGCTCGACTGGGTCATCGGAACCCACCATCAGCTGCGGAGCATCATCGTGGAGCTTCTCCGATCTCCAGAGGCAGCAGGGGAGGATCCCAGCGCACGCACGAGGCCGGCGAAACTCGCCGGCCAACTGTTCTTCCAGCATCTCCCCCGACCGTCCAATCGTCCTCGACCTCCAGTTCTCATCCTGACCGTCCACTTGAGGAGATCCATCCACCGTCAGATCTTGGAGAGGCGATCTGGACCGTCCGTTGCACGAGATTTAGCCACCGAGAGCCTCACCCGTTCGATCCCCCACGTGGCGTATCCTCGACCATCCGATCGCTGCGAGGACCTCAGCGTTGGAGCGCCACCCATTCCCAGCCGCCCATCTACCCACGTGGCGCCCATCCGTCGGCTCGACTTAATAAAGGGTAAATTACCCTTAGGCCCTTATCTTTGCGTTATTTCATATCAGTCCTGTAAATATTTAAATACGTTGTTTAGTTTAGGTTAAATTGCATAGTGGACTCTGAGCTTAAGTTTGTTTGCATTTATACCCCTGCCTATTGTGAGCCACGTGCTTCGTCACGTGTTTTGTTGGTGTATTTGCATCCTTTACCCTGGTAGTTCTGGTTGTTATGAAATGAATGAAATCTTTTTGATATTTGCATTTATGCCCCTGTGAATGGTTTAATTTCGCATGTGCATTTATTTGTGGGTAATTTGCGACATAGCCCCCTGGACTTTTGGTACGAGTTACCAATAGGTCCTCGGGACTTGTTTTCTTTACATATAGGCCCTGAGTGCCCCAGGCACGCGCTTGGCGCGTGACTTCTTGGGTTAATTGCACCTGGACCTCCAGAACTTTGGGTATTTGCACTTTGGTCCCTGTGCACAGTGCCCTCTTGTCATTTTTGAATAAAATATCAAATCACCTCCAAATTCGATGAAAATTTGACATATGGCTCCTGCCATGGTGTCGGATTTTTAAGAATTTTTTGAGGACATTTCTGAGTTTATTTGCTATTTTTAAAAATTCAAAAACATACATTTTTGCTACTGTCTAGAGTTAAAAACCCCCAAAAAATATAAACCCCCCCCCCCCCAATTCTATAAAAATTAGGTACTGTTTATTTTGTGTTCCTTGAATTTCTAGCCAATTTTGGCTATTTTTCACTGCTTAAAAACCATAAAACTTAAAAACACCTAAAAAACCCCTAAAAATTCTATTAAATAACCTAAAAACCCAAAAAACAATAATTTTGGTACTCAAATTTTCCTTGTTTTACCTAGTTTACAGGAAAAATACCTCCAGGCCCTTTTAAGGTTCTTAGATATTTTATCTAGGGATTTTGGGCCTGGCTGGACAGTACCTTGCATTTTTGCTACTGTTTGATTTTAGAAAATAAAATACACATCATAAAAATCCCAAAAATTCACCAAAAACATTAAAAAACATAAAAAAACATAAAAATATTTTGTTTGAATTTTTGCTTGATTTTTGCTGCATTGAATAAATTGTCAAAGTTCGTTTGTTTTTACTTTTCTTATTTTCTTCACATATTAAAAATCCTAAAAAAATTATAAAAATCATTAAAAACCACTAAAAAAATATTTTATCTTTTATTTTATTCATTTCGACTACTTCGTAGGCCTCTCGGCCAATCCGTGCTCCTTGAGTTCGACCCTGGGTGCTATACCAGGTTAATCTCATAGCAGGACCGCTTCTTTGTGATTTTATTGATTTGACATATTTTCGAGTGGTTCATTTTTCTTGATTGACACGTCTGAGTGACTGAGGTCGCAACGACCTATTTTCTGTACCTTCTACCTTAGTCGCTCGGGATTTCGTGCCATCAGTTGGTCGACTACAAAGTCCAACCTACCGTGGAAAAGAAGGACCTTGAGAAGACCAAGGGCAAACCCAAAAAGAAGAGCAAGGGGAAGTTCAAGAAGTTTGGCAAGGTCGAAACTTCACGGGAGGGTGTGGAATCCTCCAAGAAGGCCGAGCAACCCAAGGGGAAGGGCTGCTTTATCTGTGACGGGCCACATCGGGCGCGGGAGTGCCCGAAGCGAGAGAAGCTGAACTCCATGACTATGGAGGAGAACTCAGACGAAGAGGCATGCATGACGAACCTCAAGTTGTTGCGCAACGTTTGCTTGTGTCCGTTGAAGTCGGGCAAAGAGGAGAAAGTGGAGGTGGAGCGCGAGGATCCAGAGTTGGTATACCTCGATGTCGTGGTACACAAGAAGACCCTTTCGGCCATGATCGATACTGGAGCGATACACAACTTCATCTCCAGCAAAGAGTTCAGGAACTTGGGAGTTCCTTTGGAGAAGAGTCAGTGCCGCGTGAAGCTTGCCAACTCCGAGTCACTGAAGATCGAAGGTATGGCAAACTGCACTGTCCAGCTTGGGGAATGGCAGGGAAAGGTACGCTTCCTCGTGGTACCTCTTGATGACTTCCAATATATTCTAGGAGTCGAGTTCTTGAAGAAGGAGAAGGCATCTGTAACGCCTTATTTGGGAGGCGTCTTCTTCATGGCTGCAGATAGCCCATGCTTCATCAGGGCTATCAAGAAGAAAGGACAAGATGGAGCTATGTCCGCGATGCAAGTCTGCAACGGGCTGAAGAAAGGGGAGACGACGTATCTTGCTACGGTATGCGTCGAAGAAGATGGCGAGGAGATACAGACATGCCCCATGGCAGTAAAGAAGATGCTGGGCGAGTTCAAGGACGTGATGCCGAAGGAGCTTCCCAAGGAGCTTCCACTAAAGCGAGATGTGGATCACGCTATCGAGCTACTGATAGGTACGGTGCCCCCTGCACTTGCACCCTATAAAATTCCCCCTGCACATCTGGAGGAGTTGCGGAGACAACTCAAGGAGCTGGTGGACGTTGGTCTGATGCGTCCAAGCAAAGCACCCTATGGAGCACCGGTGTTGTTCCAGAAGAAGAAAGACGGGAGCATGCGGATGTGCGTGGACTACCGCGCACTGAACAAGGTGACGGTGAAGAACAAGTATCCCGTCTCCAACGTTGAAGACCTGTTTGATCGCTTGGGCCAAGCCAAGTACTTCTCAAAGATGGATCTCAGGTCAGGATACTACCAGGTCCGCATCAAGGAGAGAGACGAGTCAAAGACGGCGCGTGTTACGCGTTATGGGTCTTTCGAGTTCCTTGTAATGCCGTTCGGGTTGACTAATTCCCCGGCAACATTCTGCACGCTTATGAATGATGTCTTCCGCGAGTATATCGACTCGTTTGTTGTAGTGTACTTGGATGACATAGTAGTGTACAACAGGACCTTGGAGGAGCATGTCAAGCATCTGCGGATGGTGCTTGAGAAGTTGAGGCAGAACCGGTTATACTTGAAACCAGAGAAGTGCGCCTTTGGTCAGGAGACCATCTCCTTCCTCGGGCATATTGTGAGTGGAGGCACGATACGCATGGAACCAAGGAAGACACAGGAGATTGAAGAGTGGGCAACCTCCACAAAGGCGACAGAGCTACGATCCTTCCTCGGATTGGTGAACTACTACAGGAAGTTCATCAAGGGATACTCCAAGAAGGCGGCGCCCCTGACGGACCTGCTTCGGAAGGATCAGCCTTGGAGATGGACGCGTGAATGCCAGGAGGCATTCTAGAAGCTGAAGAGGGTGGTGGTGGAAGAACCTATTCTGCGACTTTCAGACTTCGAGAAGCCATTCGAAGTCCACACGACGCGTCCGACTATGCACTTGGAGGTGTACTGGTGCAAGATGGACATCCCGTGGCTTATGAGAGCCGCAAGTTGAATCCAGCGGAGAGGAGGTACTCCGTGCACGAGAAGGAGATGACTGTAGTGGTCCACTGTCTGAGGACATGGCGCCACTATCTTCTCGGATCAAAGTTCGTGGTGCAGACGGACAATGTGGCAACGAGCTGCTTTGCCACACAGAAGAAGCTGACTCCCAAGCAGGCGCGATGGTAAGACTTTCTTGCCGAGTTCGACTTCGAGCTTCGCTACAGGCCTGGACGGACCAACCAAGTAGCAGACGCTCTCTTGAGGAAGAGCGAACCGGAAGAGCCGAAGGTTGCGGTAATCGCATCGATCACCCGCATGTCTAGAGACATGCTAGAGTGCATTCGGGAGCAAACTCAGGAGGATCCGGTCACTTCACGCTTAGTGCAACGCGTGGACGATTGCGAAGTTCGGTGATTCTGGATAGAGGAAGGCATCCTCTATGCAAAGGGCAATAGGCCCTATGTCCCCTCGAGTGACGGCTTGAGGAAAATGTTGCTGAAGGAAGCGCATGACGTACAGTGGGCTGGTCATCCAGGAGTGGAGCGTACACTGGCACTCTTCTCCTCAAGTTACTTCTGGCCGAAGATGGAGGAAGACGTGGAAGTCTACGTGCGCACTTGTCTTGTATGCCAACAAGATAAGACTGAGAGGAAGAAGACGGCAGGACTGCTGGAGCCCCTGCCTATTCCTTCACGTCTATGGGAGAGCGTCTCCATGGACTTCATCACTAGGTTCCCGAAGGTGGATGGGAATAATGCGGTGATGGTGGTAGTTGATTGCTTCTCCAAATACGTGTTTTTTGTACCAGCACCCCAGGAGTGCACAACAGAGACCACAACAAAGTTGTTCTTGCAGAACGTGGTGAAGCACTGGGGCATACCATTGGACATCATGAGCGACCGCGATGCCCGATTCACAAGTCGGTTCTGGACGACCTTATTTGATATGTTGGGATCTGATCTCAAATTCTCTACCAGCAATCACCCGCAGACGGATGGTCAGACGGAGCGGATCAATGTCTTGCTGGAAGAGTACCTGAGGCACTATGTGATGGCCAATCAGCACAATTGAGTTAGTTTACTGGATACTGCCCAATTCTGCTACAACCTACAGCATACCTCCTCCACAGGCCAGAGTCCATTCGAGATCGTGATGGGTAGGCAACCCGTGACACCGCACGAAGTGGCTAAGCAGAATAGCCAAGGACGGAGTCCTGCTACACATCGCTTTGCATTGGAGAGGCAGGATCGGTGGGAGGAAGCGAAGGATGCGTTGGCTCATGCTCAACGCAGGATGAAGAAGGCGGCTGACAAGAGCCGTAGGCCGATCGAGTTTCCAGGTTGGGGAGAAAGTGCTGCTGAAGCTTATTCCCCAGATTTGGAAGAAAATCCTGAGGAAGATGGCACACAAAGGGTTGATTCCTCGATATGATGGAACCTTTGAGATAGTTCGACGCGTGGGACCGCTCGCCTATCAACTACATCTTCCAAAGAGACTGAAGCTGCATCCCATGTTCCATTTCAGCTTCCTGAAGAAGTACCATGAGGACACTGAAGATCACACCAGGAGGGCATCAAAACATGCCCCTCCTAACGTCCGGGTTCAGCACACGAGGTTGCTGAGAAGATTCTTGACAGGCGCATGGAGGGCCAGAGTAAGAAGAACCGGAGATCCGTTCTTCCTTGTCAAATGGAAAGGACTCCCAAAGGAGGAGGCAAACTGGGAACGTGATACAACCCTGTGGCAATTCGAGGACCTCATCGAGGACTTCTTAAAGACGCAGGATCAGTCGCGGACGCCTGATGGATCAGGTGGGGAAGGCAAGTAACACCCCCAACTCCTGAGGTATGGGAATAGCGTGCAATATCGGTATTGCATGCCCGTTTGGTTCGGTGGCCAAACTATGAAGTTATGGAGGACTTCACCTTAGCTTGCGGACGGCTAAGGATGGGGTTTACCGCACGAAGGTCGAAGATCGCGGGTTCCCCTTGGCACGGTACAAGTGTTCGGCGGCACTTGATGAGCTTGAGCTGCAACATCCTACGTAGGAGCGTGGGGCCCGTTGATGATGTGGCATGATGACATGGCGTGCTGATGAGGCAGACGACATGGCATGCTGACGGAGCGGGTGACATGGCGTCGGTTGCAAAAGTCGAAGGGATGCGAGATGAAGAGCCACGTGCACGAAGAGTCACCTCGGAAGACGAAGGGTCTCGGTAGAAGATGAAGAGTAATGGATATTCATTGTACATGTAATAATGGTGTCCCTTCGTATACCCCTGGCTTTCCTATATAAGGAGGGGTAGAGCTCATTTGTAGATATCACACTCAGAGTGAGTCTCTTGCAATACAAAATGGTTTTGTGCCAATAGCACTTGTGTCCTTGTACTTGAGTGCTTGTGTTTGAGGAACTCTAGCGGCGTGGTTATTCGGTGTGCTGGTGTACATCATACACGCAAGGGAAAGGCTGGTTAGCTCGCGAGATGCTAACGCTGCACAAGTTAGTCTCAAAAATTAGAGTTTGAGATTTACCCCTGTGACAGCAACCATCTTCAATGAGGATTTAATCATTCTCTATCACTGAACTTCTTGGCAAGTTTCTCCAATACCTGAGATTTGGAGACATAGCCTTCTGATGACAACCAGTTGAGGTTGTTCGGGATGTCCTCCAGTTTCTCGTGTCCTATGCGACACTTCTAGTTTATCATGCTAATGGCTTGCTTGTGGCTCGGCTCAAGGCAATGAGACTTCGATGGTGCGACGTACCATGGTGGTTTGGAAAGGGTTCTATATTCAAGAGCATAGAAAGGATCGTATGTTGTACAGCAGACCCTGCTGCAATTGGCAGAGCTGTCCGATCACAAACGGACGACCTCGAAATGTGAGCCCATTATCATTAGCCCCCTCTGTAGGTCGTCCGATTCTTGTCCAAGGGACCCCATGGATTACGACACCGGCTGTAATTGTCATTTACAGCAGAGTATCCGTTCCCTCAAGAGCACTCGTTCCCACGCAGAACTCGGGTATCGACGTTGCGGTTGAAAAGACGTCGTGTTAGGTCCGATTTAAGTAGATGTTAGATATAACATCGACACGTTTTCTCTCTACCGACATTTAACTTTAAACGTCTACATATGGTAAAGATAGGACGATGTTATCCAGTTAAACGTCCAGCCATGTTTTGTCCCCCAAAAATTGAGTTCCCGCCATCAAATGCCGTTTCGGTTTCCTTCCATAATAAACTCATTAAAATCCCTAATCTTTTCCTTCCCTCCACTACGAATCATATCATCCCCCTTTCATCTTTCTCCCACGCCGGCTAAATGGAGATCTCTCCTCCTGCGACGTCAAAATCATGTCCGTTGACAACCTTGCAAGACGGCAGAGGTAATACTTATGGGATTCCTCTTACTTACATGGATGTATGCGGCCATATCATTTTCTAGTGATGGGGGAGGGTGTTATTATAAAGTCGTATACGATTGAAACAGTGACCATTGATCATGAAGAACATAACAATCGGTGTTCGTTGGCGGTGGGAATATGCGTGGAGGTGGTCAGGAAGGGAGCCACGAACTTGCAGCAAGGAAGAGGAGGCGAGAGATTCGTATCCCACAATACAAACCTGGGATTAAAAAAAGGGATGGGGAGGGGGTGTTTACTTTCTATCAAAGAATCAAAGAATGTCGTGATTAGTATTAACAATTAGGAATGATGTTCTGTTGAGAATGCGTTACATAGTGCAAAGTCGATACATTTTTTTATCTGTTATTTGTTTTTTCTTGAATTGAGTGTACCACTAGTAATTCCCAAATTCATCCTTTCTCTTTATTATATTTGTTATATATGGTGTTGGAATACTTAGAATCATAGATACTTGCTTGTTAACGACACATCCTTAAACAAAGATATGCAAAGCTGCTACATTCTAAGAATTAAAACTCGAGAATCTTGTTGTGTAGATGATGCCTCTACCCGTCAAACTTTTTCATGATCAGATGCTATGTCAGAGGGTATCAAAAGCAAAGATGTCGATCCAATTTATGTGTTCTCTTGCCTACATTTTTCCAGACAAAAGGTAGTCAAAGAAAAGATGATCGTCATCTCTGGACCTTGTCTATATAATGTTGCGCTGCGTCTTATACAGGAACACACTATGTATTGTCTAATAACCAACAGGAACACACGTTGTGCATCGACCTGTTACAGAGACGCACCTTCAGTGGTTCTATTGCTAGGTAGTCCCACAAAATCCTGCATGACACCTCCACCAGAGAGCCCTGTGGATGTAATGCGAACATCTACTATCTCAACAACTGTACCATACTTGACAAGTCTATTATTCAAATGCCTGAGGCAACTTGAATAAAAGTGCCCTACACTTAAGGAGACTAACTGATTCTTGGCAATTATTTTCATTTCGTAAATTGGCAGTTATTTTAAATGACTTCTACAAATAAGTAGCAGTAGTTTGATTCTTCTTAGAGGTTTGTAACTCTCTAGAAGATCCTACAAGATTAGAGTATTAAGCATTCTATTTTGATTGTCTCAAATGCTATACGAACACCTCTGGGGGTCATTCCTAGTTCATACTTCTTCCATCATTTTTTTCTTATATATAATGCAAAGATGTTGGACAGTTATTTCTTGCAGATATTTGGGTTTATTATATGTATGGTTGGACCATTCACATTCGGAAAGAATAAGCGGAAAGTGGATGGTCAAAGTAGTCAGCCTGATTTAGGAATTTACAAGCAATAAAGAAGTCAACCTCACGCACAACCAACACCTCCACAAGTGTTTGAACGTCAACATCAAGCACATGGGAATCTTGACAACCATATGCAATCGACCACACTTTTAAGTACACAATCAAAGTTGATACAGAGACATACACAAAGTCATACTCCGCTGAACTCACAACTAATAAGTCCACAAGTATCTGAGCTCCATCCTCCAATGCATGGGAACCAAAGTAATCATTTGGAACCGATTTCCCTTTTGAGTACACAATCACGTACCATACCAAGACATGCACAGAGTAGTGCTCCAGTGGAATCCCAACCAATACCTCCACATGTATCCGAGCATAATCCTCCAACACATAGGAACCGAAGCAACTGGTTGGAACCAAATGCACTTTTGAATGCACAATCACATGTCATACTGAGACAAGCACAGAGTATTGCTTCATTGGACTCGCAAGAAATACCCTCTACTTCCATAAAAGAAGGTAATTATTTTATTATTATTAATTTATGGTTTGAAATATCTCTATAACCATTTGTGATAAATTACATACAGTGCATCGTAGGGGAAAATCGAGAGGCGTAGCACTGACGAAGCATGCAATAGCATCAGGTAATAGACCTATTGTAATAATCAACTTATATGAAGGAAGATCATTAGATGCCAAGCAAGCTAGTACTCTACAACTGATTTGTGGTATAGCTGCAAAAAATGATGTTCCACTAGTACCAGATTTTAGAAGTCTAACAGATGTAGAACTTTGGTCGGCGCATGAAAGAATCAAGGTTTAACTATTACTCTTTAAAATTTCATAATAGATTTTTTACTAATAGAAACATTTTTAATATAATTTCATTGATATCACCGGTTTCGATTCCGATATAAGGGTCAAGGAAGCAGTGAACCGTCATTTAGCAAACATCTTAAGGAACATCGACATAACTTGAAGAAGGAATGGGAGAAAGTTGGAGATGTGGCGAGGCCACCAAATGTATCTATAGAGCGCTGGAATACAATGGTTGAAATATGGAAACAACCGAAACATCAGGTAAGCATGTACAATAATATTTATTTTTTTTAATGTCAAGTTATTAATTACGATTATTTCAGGATAAATGTCAAACAAATAGGGATACACATATTACACTTGTCAAGAACCTCTCAATTACTGGTTCTAAATCATATGTTGTCATGAAGAATGAGATTGTAAGAGCGATCAAATTATATTCTATTAGCTTTAGATTTTTTATTTAACTTATTGAAATCTGTTCTACATGTGTTAGTCTCATAATGAACTTGAGGGTCAATCATGTGGGGAGATACTATTATTCTTAAGGACCAAGTTCAGTGTTGATAAGCAAGGAATGGCACCACTAGACCCTCTTACGGGACGACATGAGCATTGGTCAACACCTCAAGCAAGGAAAGCATATGTAAGTTGCGTCGATGCTTTGTAATAATATCTTCTTTTACAATTTACTTATTTTGCTTTTATAAGTACGATATTTTATTTTACATATTAGAATGAAGGAAGTACGCATCGAGGCTGATGCGGAAGGAAGGGGCATTACCGATGCTGAAATAGTTAATGTCGTATTGGGCAATGAAGGACGATCATATTGTCTCATTGATTGGAGATATGGACATGTATCTAAAGGAAGAGGTCGTTGTAGGTCAACATCTACTTCAGAGGTTGAAATTCAGCTGAAATTGGTAGAGCTCCAAAAAAAATGGAGGACGAGAATGAGAAAAGAAGGGAAGAAATTCGTCACGAACTTCTCCAAGAACTTCGCGAGGAAATGCAACATGAGATCGACTCAAAAATGAAGGTTGTAGAGGGGAAGAGAAAAGAAGAATTTCATGATCAAGTAACTGCTGGAGTGATTGCATACTTTAAGAATTACCCATTATCTGATGGAACACCATCGTTGCCTTCTCAACCAACATTTTATGATATTCAACAAACAAAGTTTGTATTTACTTACAGAGTTTTTTTTCTTAAATTTTGATGTTCTCCTTACTTCATTTCCATCTTTTATTTAGCAGATACATATGCTTCTCAAGCGAGGGCAAGATTCGTATGTCAAGACGGAGGTGTTGATCCCGATGCAGAAACGGAAGAGGATTCATGAATGAAGCCAATCTTTTATCAAGAACTTTCTTATTTTTTGGGAATGTATTAATGTGATTTTGCTTTCTTAAAGCTATACTTCAAGTATTGAAACACTTGAATGTTTTGGAGTTTAACAATGTTTGCATCTTGGAAAAATGTTATCTAGAATGAGATGTAGTATGTTGTTCTCTTAAGCAATAAACTTTGTTTGTGATCGTGGATGCCTAGAGAGATTGACAATGTATGATGGTCAAATAATCCATATGTTGTTGCTAAAAACATTAGGTTGAACAAAAACATTGGGCAAATCAATTAATTAATGTTTATATGCCCTCAAACAAGCCTATATGGACGTTTCATAACGACCATAAAACATTATTTAAAAACGTTTATCATGGCAGTCTAAGCCAACGTATATTAACGTCCACGAATATCACTTGTATATGGACGCTCTTATCTAACGTCTACCTAGTGATGGCTTACTGGATGTTTTTGTAACATCGTCAAATATAAAGTTGTGTCGACGTTCTTTATAAACGTCCACAAAGATCTATGCCGACGAAGCTAGCCCGACAAAATTGTTGGACGTTTTTTAACTTTGGCATACACATTTTCAGACATTAAAAACCACTATATAGCCGACGTTTCGAAAAAGACATTTATGTGGTAGTGGTTGTTGAGTGAGGCCTTCTCAGTTCGATTCTAAGTAAAAGTCGCTTTTGGTTTGGGTCCTCCATCCTATAGGAGTTGTCCTGGTAGTGAGGAGCGTTGTTTTCAATAAGTGGCGAGTCTTAATAGGTTGATGCCACTTCCACATTGTACTTCAGCAGATGGAAAGAAGCTTCGAAGATACCATATGTAGTATTACAACCTCCATCGCCATAGGAATAGCAAAGGTGTCAGGAATGACCGCTTATAAAATCAGATGTGATCCCCTTCAATGGTCTTGATAGAAGTCTGAGTCAGATCATTTTATTGTTGTTCTATAGCAACCTGGACGATGAGTTGCTTTTTAGATAAGACATACTTGGGAAAGGTCTCCACTGAGGTTTTGATCACCAAGCAATCCCATGCCCACTTGATAGAGGGGGTGCCCTTGGAAAACGCCATGATGAGGTAATGGCTCAAGTAGCTCTTGGTTACCATCGTCACAAAACAAACGTCCGTTCATCATGTTGGAGTGATAAGCATAACCCCTATGGACAAAGAGATTAATCGAGAGATACTACACGAGGGAGCACAGAGAGTGCGGTGATGCTAGGAGCTGGTAAAGGATGTATTCCTAGTTTTCTCCGTCGAAGGCAATAGGGACGAGGGCGAGGGATTGAGGATGGGTCTCTAATTAACCGAGGGAATCGGTCGGCTAACCTAACAAGCTAGATTGGCATTCGCTGCGACGACCATAACTCAGTCGGTTAACAATCAACCCACAATCTAGATGAATCGGTCAAGTGTGTATGTGTGTGAGTCAAAATTTATTATATCTTTTCAATGAAATGTATAGGTGTAAGGAGAGAAGAATGTTGAACTCAGGGAAGCGGACATGGGTAGAGACAAATGATTATTAATTATAGACAATTAATAATATTTTTTTTAGGTTTTTGGTTTTGCTAATTTTTATACCTTTTTATTTTATTTTTGGGGTGTTTACAAATATTCAAATTTCCATGGTTTTTAATGTTTTATATTTTTATATGATTTTTTTACAAATTTTTATTTTTTTAATTTTTAAAACAAAAATAATTGGTAATATAGATAATTTATATAATTTATAGGTAATATATATCGTTTTTTAGATTTTTTTAAATAATTTAAATAAAGTTAAAATAAAGAAAATAAAATATTTTTGGGTTTCTGATATTTTCTCTATTTTGATAATTTTGTGATATTTTTCTAATTTTTATGGATTTTAAAGTTAACAAAAAGTCAAAACAAGAAGATATATTAAATTTTACAAGTTGTTTAGGGTTTTAAAAATATTTATAAGTCTAAAATAAACCCATATTATTTGGATTCAAATAAAAAGCGAACATCAAAATCATAAAAGTAATCAATTATAATATATAAAGAATACATCATCACATTACATTTATCATTCCACCCTCATAACTATTCAAACATCTTTTATCTATAGAAGAACTACACATACGACTAACCTTTTGACAGGAGATTACTCTGTCCCAACACAACCATGTTATCAAGCAGAAGATGAACTGACTCTATAAAGATGGAAATCTTTGGGCTTTTTTGTCGAATAATTATTAAATTAATCATCATTAACTAAATGGATATGAATATCGAATAATTAAAAAATCAGCATTAATTGACACCTCATATGTCGATTTGATGTTTGTCCTTGAAATCGTATCACACCCTTGGGTTAATTTTCAAGGATACCCTTCCCTTTTGTTCAATCTTTGTCGTCAAGTTTAGTTTCAACTTTCTTCATTTCAAAAACCTTCTTTGTCATTTATCTAACCAATATATTTTTAGTTTTAGTTAATTTATATGTTTTTTTCAAAAAAATAATGTATTATATATATATTATATATTTTGTAATTATTAAAATTCATACATTCGATTAGAGTATATTCAAATACTATTTCATCCTATAACAACAAAACAACATAATATAATATAATGAATATTGTTCTAATTATTAAGAACATGGATATTTTTCTACTTTTTTGATATCAATGATAATTGTCCATGTAAACATCAATTTTTAAAAAGTTACGAGATATTTCAATAGATTCCATATAAAAATGATGTTGCATTTATAATCAACTAAAAAAACAAAACTATATTCTACAACTTCCATTACCTTATATATCATCGTACGCCTCCTCCACCCCCTCCTCAACCTCCTCTTGACTTCCTCATGTCATTTTCTGGTTATTTTCATGTGTGTGTCTTCTTGATATTTTGTTCAGCATGCGTCGGATTGTGCTCGAATGGTTGTGACGTGGCTGATAACTTTCTATGAGATTATGATGATCGACTTAGTTGTGTGATGGTTCTTCTTTCAACCGTCGACTGCCGTGGTGGCTCAGATGGATGCCAGTAGGTTCGTTGACTTTACTCCTATTGATGGTCTTCAAGATGGTTATGGAGATTGTAGTATGTCGTACGGATAGCTTGTCTCTCAAAGTCAATTTTATAAACGCTACATACACCAGAAAACAAGTCTAATCTTATAGCTTGAAGAGCTTCTAAATCATATTGGGTGGGAGGTGAGAGTTAAGATGGTCCATAATCAAAATGACTTGATAGACCTACAACACATGCTGAGTTGATAATCTAGTAAACTGCTCTTCAACGAAAGATGGTCTAGATAAATTATGTTTGAATTGAACCTCCTCATTCTTTTTAACAATGGCAAAGGCCAGTGGTAATAAACCATTATTCGTATCCATTGGTATTGTCACATACATATGATCAGCATATCTTTCGTACAAATGTGTATCATTAAACCCACTTCAATGGTTTGTTGGTAGTGCAATGTGCCTATCTCCGAAAGGACTAGGGATTGTTTGTTCCCCTTATTGTTTCGAAAAAAATGTATACTATCGATAGTTAATACTAGATGACAAAATCTAAATGTTCTAAGGTACTGAGCTAATGCAACAAACAATATCTGAAAAGGTATCTTCTCCGTGATTTTGTCTAGTTCTATTTTAAACCATGTATATGTCACAGGATTGTGACGTTCCATAACATGAATAAATCTTTAGACATTACTCTAGACACATCCTCATTTCCATAAACATCATCTATTGCTCTTCTCTGTGCATTCCAAGATGTCATATATTTGATCTCCATCTTCAATACATCTTTTATTTATACAAAATAGCTGCGGGAGTCATACTAACATGTTCTCTAAACAATGATAGTATGCATTGTGCTATAAAAATAGACGTGAATTGATGATGTTTGACTAAAAATATAGAGTTTCTGCATGTATGGTCTCCATATAGAGTTTCTGCATATAGAGTTTCTGCATGCATTGATGAGTTTGTGCATTATACTCGCTTCAGTAAGAATCATTCAATGACAAGTAACATGTAATGAATTGTTAGTAACGTTTGTTATACGACAAGTAACAATTGTGTTAACATTAGTAACATAAAATATCTCATTAGTAAATTACTTAAATATATCAGTAACTCAATATATTTTCAAATTAACGCATAAAAAATAACAATTGTATTTACTGTAACTTTTTATTATATGAAATCAAAATACCTTCGATACAAAATCAACTAGGACTACAAATCGTGTATCAAAATGAATAAAAATGATATTGTGAATACCATTTCTCATATTTCAATCATACTTCTCGAATAAATATTGCTTACGATCAAAAATATGTATTATTCGTAATTGCTTTTGAAATATGCCGATCACAATCCATTCGCGAATTAACCATGAACGAAACCTAATGAAAAAATATTATCAAAGAAAAAACAACAATTAAAACGCAGGATCAATGAAAATATAAAATCAACAATTGAAATACAATACCTTTGGCGAGCGAAAATCGTCTCCAATCGATAATAAAACACAATGATTCGTGAGAACGATCGCTCGATCCCCTCTCAAAATGTGACAAAATGGATTTTTTCTCAATACAATATCAGACGATACCAAAAAAGTCTACTGCTATTTTGGGAAATTCATTAATATTCAAAATTAAAAGCATTGTCACTACCATTGCCGTTCCTAAAATCATGGGATTAAGAGATTTAATCTAACGGTGGATAATACGGGCTCATTTTATCCAAATGGGCACAGTGCCCTCTGGATAAAAATCCTATATATATATATATATATATATATATATATATATATATATATATATATATATATTGCCTTGAAGAGTAGGGAACACTATCTTGATTAAGGAGGTGGCTTCGACAAAGAGGTTGATGAAGTTAGTTTTATCAATTGAATCCATCATTGTTAGAGTAGATTCATCATCAATTAATATTAAAACTGGGGAAAAAGTTGATCCTTTTGTAAAAATGCTTAGACGTTAATGTAAGTTTATATCAATCAAGTGGAATATTAGTGGCTTCTGAAACTTGACCCAGTCCAATATAAGTTATCGGACATGGAAAGATAATCATATGCTTTTGATAGTTAGTATAGTTTACGTGATAATCGTACATGCTCATGTCTGTCCCAATACAATAATATGGGTATATTGTTGCATTACATATCTAGTGAAAATCACATGTGTGAATGAGTATATACAATTTTAAAAGATACTAAAATATCCCTACGAATGAGTTACTAAAGAGTGTAATGTGTATGTTCATACACATTGATGAGCAGCTTTGTTGTATACGATACAATCAATGTAAAAAAAATTCGTAAGTTCAATATCTTCCTATCTTTTTAAAATGATAGTTTTGCAAGGATTCAATCCTATTAAATCATACCAAGTAAATAATATATTCGCACAAAATTTAAATAAATAGAAAATCTTGTTACTTAATATTGAATTATCATAACTACATCATATAACAACAAAAAGCATATTTACAATATTAAGTTTCAAAGGTAATGACTAATATTCTATTTTATGCATTCGAGGTCAATTAAATGTAATTCAAGATGCTATTATATATATATATATATATATATATATCATAAATAAATATTAGATCTAAAATCATCAGCAAATTGGATTCAATAGGGTCTACATCTAATTCAGTCACATTTTAAAAGAAAATCTATATATACAATAAAAATATAAAAAAACCTGGAATGGAAGATCATACACGAAGATAAAAAAAATAAATCTAAGTAGAAAATATCGTATAATCTTCTCTCCCAACAAAAGTTTCTTGCAAAAAAAATGTTATGAAAAAACGAGGATATTGATTCACTATTGCTTCAAGAAAAATATGAAAATGTCAAACACGAGATGAACATATTTGGAACAAAAGATATAGAGAGTTTTGAGAGGAAAAGTTGATGAAGGTAGGCCAACAAGAGGATTGTGGAGGGATTGAGTGTATGTTTATACAGGGAAAAGGGAGGGAGGAGTAACGGATAAATTTCCCAACAGCCATATCAAAATCAGGTTCCGATTTAGAGGATGCATCTGATGGTCACTTTCAAATCAATACCTTATGTATCGATTTAAGAGGTAACTGTTGTCACACACCGACGAAATCGCCACCTTTGATGCCTATTTCTTTTAATTACTTGATTTTCGTATACATTAAATTTACAAATGATTTAATTATTATTTAAAAAAGTCTGAAATCTCCCTTCTACCATATGATTTTCGATCATTAATGTTTCATCCAGTGTTCTGAAAATCGGACCGAACCGACCAGTTCGACCTGTCCGATCGGTGGATCGAGCCTGGATCGGTCTGGTTAACCGATTTATGTCGGTTCGATTCGATAATTCAATTTCAATTAAAAACGTTCGCTTCAACTTATTTTTTTACCCGGTTTAACCATGTTCAACCAAAGTTAGACCTCAATTAATTTTTAATTTATTTAAAAATTTTGCTAGTAGAGGGAATTTAACCCATGATTTTTTATTAAATATTTCAAACTTCTAATCAACTACACTAACACAACTTTTTGTATGTATTGGATTTTAAATATAATTAAACCACTACAACAAATTGTACCTTTAGTGACGATTAAATTGCAACGCTTGTTCGTATTCGTCACGGTGTTTGTAAACTTATCAATATAGCGACATTTGTTGCTATTCGTCATTATTTATATGACAAATAACGACAGTTTTGTACATTCGTCGTCAGTTTTAATGGAGCAATGAAGAAGACGTCGATCAATTTTTAATTGGTGACAAAATTATTCGTTAGCATTTTGTTAACATCATCACATAGTATCTATCCATCTTTGAATCCTTTAAAGAAAACCCTAAGCATCCTATTAATAGGAGATGTACCTTCACGCCGCCACAATTGCTCTCGACCCAATCTCCCACTCCAACTCTAACAAGTGGGAGAGGTGAAGATGAAGTACGGAGGTCGGCGATCGATGAGTCGAGATCAACGACAGTGGGCGGATCGCAACGGTGATGTACAAGGGCTATCGGCGGAGGCGTATGACCGCGACGGTGGTGCTGACGGAGGACGATGACTGAGGACGAGGCGGGGGATAGCGTTGGTGGTGGTTCTAGTGGGTGGTTGTGACACTGGCTTTGGCGCTGGTGGTGGCTCCTAGTGTTGGCAGACGACAATGACGGAGGCCGAAGGTATGGGATGGTGCTGATGACGGAAGTGACGACGGCGACGATGTTGGCAGAGATCGAGGACAATGGATGAGGATGAGGACGGGGGACGACATTGACGGTTGTGGTGGGCTTAGTAGTGTTGACACTTCTCTCAAGCACCCCGATCCCCTTTCTACCACTCATCATCATCCTCTGCGCTGCTCCAAATCATAGCCAAATCATCGATTGTCGATTTTGCTTCTACTCAGCTCGAGGAATCTCCCAAAATCCCATTCAATATAATCGGCACCGGATCCTCCCACGAATTAACGACTGCAGAATCCGTCGAGGTGATATTCCTACTCCTTAGACCTGTAGTGTGTTCTGATCGGCATCTCTGATCGCATGTTTATCTGGAAGATATGGTGTTGCATTTGCAGACTTCGATCCGTTGAAAATTTCTCGAAATTAGTGACAAGTGTTCTCAATCAGCTTGCTGTGTTCCATAGGAGATGAAGAGAACGATGAATGTGGATGCTATGGGAAGCATGGGTTCGGATGTGCCAATGAGATCGTGGTTGGGAATGCGGAAGTTTGGTTTGCTGATCGACCAAGGTGAAGGTTACGAGAGGTTTGTATTCTATATGAAGTTGCAGATCGGTATCCGCTACATGCATCTATAGACAGGGATGCTACTGTTATTTATCGCAATATCTTCGTGTAGGGTTAGAACTTTGCCTCTGATTTCACTCCAACTTGATTTCTCTATCTTAGATTAAAGATTTTCACGATTCTTAGTTGTTTATTGTCATTGTGTATACACTTGATTCCAAGAAATTACATAGTAAAATAAACGAATGTTAGATAAAAATAAGCACAATTCTGTTTATCATATTAAATATCCGAGTTAAAAAATTTACAGTTTAATTCATTAGTAACACTGTTGGTAGTTTAATATCTGATTCTCCCTATTGAAATCTGTGTAACTCAATGGTTTTAGCACAAGCTTTATTGTTGACATTTAGCACAAGCTGTCATGGTTTGTGCTGCATTTTGCTTTGATCTTCACTAGAAATTGTTGTTTTGGTACCTTAGCTAGCTTATACTAATAGGTACAACCTTGTTGGACTTTTTTGGTTTGTTTATAAATTTCTATGGGGCTTAACCTTGACGGAGAGAAATCCTCAGCCAATGGGTACTTAAAGGACCTCAATGATATGTATATCTCATCGCCTTTTTCTCTTCATTTTTATTACATTAAATGTTTCTCATAAGAATTGTCTCATGTTGGTTATGTTTCAGATGACTATATTGATTTCTTCGATGTGGTTATTCTTGGATAGTAACTTCAGGGTGAGTCGCCTCTCCCGAGTAGATCCCCAATGAAATCAGTGACCGCTCTTCATTAAAGTACATGTTAGTCACTATCATTTTCTCTTATTATGAAAGGTAATGCGGTGCTTATAAGATGCTTCCATTACATTCTATTAGATTATACTTCAGTTTCAAGTAAATATTAAATATTCTGAAATTTACCTTTTAATTTCATTTTCTACACCTGCCAAGCAAATTGAATATCACTTACATGCTTTTCAATTCAATGGATTGATCATAACAAATTTGTAGCTTGGATAAGCTCATAGATTAATATTTAAATTTCTTTTTGTGTAGAGGCTTATAAGAGGGATGCATGTTCAGGGTGTTCACCAACAACCAAATGATTGGACCTATCCCAATTGCTCTTTCTCAAATTCCAAAACTTGGAAATTTTGTAAGTTTTATGACGCATTCATCATCAACGATTTGTTCTTTATTTAAATAAAGCACTTCTTATTATCATTGATTCATGCATTCTCCAGCGACTTGGTTCAAAAATAAGTTGAACTGGTAATACACACATCATTTGCTAGAATGTCCTGAACAATCATCCATTTATGGGGTTATTGTGATAGAAAGAATGCATCCCCATACAGGGAAAGTGACACAAAGGGGGTTATTGTGAGTTTGATTTGGTGTGATTTAATCCTGGAAAAGGCAACCATACCCTACGTTGATCGTGCACATCATGGGAAGATCTACCTCGACGCCTTGCAGTCACCATTGTCTAGGAGTACATGTGGTTGTTTTGCTAGTTGTTTCAATTTCTATCAATGGTATTTTTTTTTCTTTTTGTCATAATTTATGGTGGGAATAATTCAATTAATTTTGTATTTTTGTTGCTACATGGAATATTAGTGGCAGATCACCACCAAGTCATCTGAATCTGGTGCAGTAGCTGTACAGTCCACACCTCCTGATGCATATGTTTTTTTGGTAATCCTCCAATATTTTTGTAAAATTTTTTATTTGAATTATAGATAGAAATCACAACCTTGATCAGCTTTTGGATGAGCAGCAATATAGAATACTTTGACGTGAGTAAGCAAAGGGTAGGGATATACTCGACGGTTTGGGTGAGTAGTGAGATTAAAGCTGATGGGAAGAACATGAAGGTTTCCTATGTTGGAAGAGGAGTATTGGGGTATCTCGGGAAAAAGGTAATCTTCCGTCGAGATTCACATATTTTATGTTTTTATGTATTTGTTTGCATAACTCAGATTCTTTGACAAGGGTTTGTAGAGATTGATCTCTATGAGTATGTTGTTTCTTAAGACGAGCTTTTGTTTTGTTTGTAGCCTGTTAACTTTGCAGTAGAAGGTGGATGACAAGTTGTGTAAGAATTCTAACGTGATGGAGATACTGTGGAAGACTCAATTCCCACCTACACGGTCTGAGTACAATTGGTCAGCTGAATAGTATTTTGGTGTAGTGTTTGTTGCACACTACTACACCATTCCTTTGTTGCAGGACGATAACTCAAGCTTTGATTCTTAATTGATACTTGGCATTCATGATCATGGAAATATTCCCTTCATTGGTAGAAGATGTCAAGGTAATACTTTATGTTTATCTACATGGATTGTCTCTTCACCTTTGAATATGTGAAGTGATTTTTGAAAGTACTCAGGGTTATTCCTATAGTTTTTCAGAGATAATAAATATTCTTAGTGATGAGAACTATATGCTCCTTGTGGAGATGACATCGTCTAGGAAGTTTCATGTTTGCCTTTCGTATTTTTGCAGGATGAATTGAGATATTTCTAGTTCACAACCATGGCGACCATACTATTTTACTCATGGGCGGATGCTTACTGAAAGCATAAATGGAGTTCTTGGAAAGTCACAAGATGGAAATCAGATTAGAACAGAAGTCATATCGCACTGTGAAAATTAAACAAAGAAACAAGATCAACTAGATTGTATTTTTGACAAGGTGTGCCCACATGCTCATTTGACCAGAAGCTGGACATGTATATCTACTTGTATCTAGTAGTTGAAAGTTAATAATAGTGTATGAATATTTCTCAATTTTCTTTTGACTTCAATGATCATTTTTTGTTAAGTATTAAATATTTTTTCTTGATGTTTAAGATCGATGATATTCTAGCACATAAACAAATTTAATCCTATCAATTTTACTCAATTTTCTCTATTTTGAGGCTTGATTTTTGTAATTTGTCATGGTTCAAAAAAAATCATATAGCGACAAAAATGCTTGGACAATTTATATGAAAGACAAATAATAAACTCTATATAGTGACACAAAAAAGCGTTGCTATGCATAAATAAGTCAAAATCGATATCCAAATGACAACGATTCTATTCGTTGTAAATTATAAATTCATGACGGATTTTATTCGTTGCTATTTAAGTTTTGCAACGATTAGTAATTGTTGCTAAATTTTTAACAACGGCTTATATAGCAACGATTCTTACAACGAATCACAAATTCGTCATGAAATGATATAACGACGTTTTTTTCGTCGTGCTCTTAATAGAAAAATTGTCACTATAGGTTCATCTTGTTGTAGTGAACTATTATCATATTATAGATATCTAGTCCAAATAATATATATATATAGGGTCATATGTGGCTGCCCCCTAGGGGCAGCCAACATGGCTGCCCCCGCCTTATTTGGGCAAAATTTTTTTATTTTTTTTGAAAAATAACACCATTTACATTCATCCCTATATCCCTCCTATATACCATTCGAATTTCGTCAGAAACAGAGACTCCTACGGCCTCCATCCGGACAGTAATTTTTTAACGGTAACAGGATTTTTTTAAATCGATACCATCGAGATGGAGGCCGTAGGAGTCTCTGTTTCTGACGAAATTCGAATGGCATGTAGGAGGGATATATGGATGAATATACATGGTTTTATTTTTCAAAAAAAATAAAAAAAAACGCCGAAAAATGGGGCAGGGGCAGCCAAGCAGCCCCATTTTTTCCATGTGTGTGTGTGTGTGTGATATTTGATGGTGAATAAGAAAAAAACTTTATATATAATATTAAATATATGCATCATCTATGTATTTTATTTATATTTCAAGTATATTTAAGTGTATATTATATATATTATTTTATTTCGATTTGATTAGCCAGTTCAACCACTTTTTTATCGGTTCGATTTAATCCGATTTGAAAGAATGATGATGTTTGGTTAAACCGATTTGATTACATAGTTCAACCTGATTCGACCATTTCTATATGCCGGTTTGGAATCCATTTCGATTTCGAAAACCTTGGTTTCATCAATAGAAGGATGAGAAAGCCTTATTTAAGCAACGCTGATTCTGACTGCTTACCTAATCCACTTCGGGCAGACAAACCGGAAAAGAATCAAAGTAGAGAAAACCAAATCCAAGTTGAAGAAGTCAAACAAGGACCTGCTTTTAAGGAGAGCAACGATGAACGATGGGAAATAGGAACCCACGACACAAACCATGTGGTGTGCAGGAGGAAGCACTCAAAAGGCACGGACCCCCACCAATTGATTCCACGAGTTCTTTTTATCATCATCTGCCCCCTCTCCTTTTGGGCAGATCTCCATCTCACTTCCACACCGAAAAGGTGAAGGTTTAAGTACTACTACTAAGCCTTTTCTCGAGCAATAATGACACCTTTCCATCTCCATCGATCTATCTGCTGCAAGATGGGGACCCATCCGGTCGAAGCTCAAGGTCAGTGGAGTGGAAGAAAAAGGTGGCGAGAATGCCGGGAAACGCAGCAGCTGCCTTTTGTTTTCCCAGGCGTCTCCTATCATTTCCCATCTCCTTTTGCTGTTTATCTCAACATTTGCATCAGTTTCCCTCTCCTTCCCAATGGCAGTGCTCCTTTTAGAGTAAGTGCAGTCCTTTGACGTACATCGATAGTTTTGGTAAGAGATGAAAAGGCTGAAGCATAATTTTGTTAGAATATCATACAAAGCCAAACATGATAACTAACGGGATCATGAATTATCCATGTTCATTAGGGGACATTGACAGGGCACATATAGTATCATACAGTGATATGTGCAGTGGCGGAGCGATGGGTTCAAGGTGGAGCAGCCATTCCCTCGACACCGTTTCTTTTTTTTTGTATAGTTTGAAATGGTAATGTTGGTGTTCGTATTTTCCTTTAATTTTTCTGCTTGCTGCTCCTGTGATTATTTGGGTAAAAAAGGTTGTCCCTCGCTTAGTTTGCTTCTCTCGCCTTTTTTATTTTATGTTCTAATAATACTTGAATATTAACTTAGATTAGTAAGAAGGGTTTTTTTTTCAAGTTTTATATAAATAGATATTCATGACGTGTCTACATGGAGGAATCAGTTTTTGACGGTTGTGTCATCGTTAAAATTTGGTAGGTTTCATATACGATGCAAGAGTTTCAAATTGAGTCGATTTTTAATTAAAAATATGTTGTTATTATGTGATTTAAATCCACCCAAATGTTACTATAAATTTCAAAAAAATAAAATAAAACGTTAGAGAATTAACTTTACTACTCCAAAGCGCAACCCCAACCCATTTTACCCGAATTATTATTCTATTTCTAGTTGTCTCCGTTGATATTCTTTATAATAAAAACAAAAGATATTACACTTAGAAAAAGGTTGTTTTAATATCTTAAATTTCTCTCCCATTCTAGTCTCATGTTTAGTTCAATCTCACCAAAATTTTCTTTTTTTTTATTTATTTTTCTCCCTCTCTCTCTCCACACATTCTCTCTCTCGAGATTGCAACAAGTTCCAGTCCAGTCTCCCTTTTATACTTCCCTCTCTCCTTTTCCTTCCTCTGGTTCCAACAACTCCCAACCCTTCCCTGTTAAAATCCAAAAATATTCAGCCCACTTGTTTCACATAATTCTGTTGCACCACCGATTAGGTCAGAGATTACGTATTTTTGTTAATATTTATATTTGAATTTATTTATAACCCATGTCCCTTGAGATATTGCAATATCAGTTATTCCCTTCTCTTTTTTAGAATATCACTTGTTCTCCTCATTTCTTGCATCTTTATTGCTTGTGCCCTCCGTTAGTTTCACCGTCAATGAGTTCAACTAAACTATTGTTTATTTGAACTATGATTTGATTAATACGAACATAATTGCCAAGACAAAACCCCAACCCTCCTATGCACAATGCTTAAACCTACTACTAGCCCCTTCGTCTCATGTTGCTCCTTCACCCCCTCTTCCACCAATTGTAGGCCCCCTCCTCCTATCGGTGCGTTTGAGTTGCGGCATTTCACAAATACAAAATCTTTGCCTCTTGCAACTGCGAAGCCCTAAAGAGGATGTGATAGTGATTGGCAGAGGATGGTGAGTAACCACACCATCCTCATGTGAAGGCCTCATGGTGGAGGAGGAAGAGGGGTTACAAGGGGAGGGAAAGAGGAGGAGGGGCAGGAGGGGGAGGGTGTTGAGAAGGAGGGGATGGAGGGAGAGAAACAAGAGCTTTTCATGTATTTTTTTAGCAGTCTCAAATTTGTGATTAATTGGTTCATAAAAATTCATCAAAAAATATTGTAAAAATCATCATTAGATCCGCAATAGGTGGTTTATCTGTGAAAATACTAATATTTGATGATTTGTTCGGTGATTGAAGGTGAAGTAACAAGAGATAAAATAAAGAGGAGGAGGAGGAGGAGGAAGAAGAAGAAGAAGAAGAAGAATGGAAGGGTAGAGAAGGATTACGGGTTGGAGGAGGAGGAGGAGCTAGAAGGGGCGGAGGAGAAGGGGCTAAAAAGGGGAGAAGTAGCGGATTTTCAGGCATGTTCAACAGCCTCAAATTTATAATTAATATGTTCATGCCTCAAAACATCAACTAAAATCATTATTAGATCCTCAATAGATGTTTTACCTATGAAAATACAATTATTTTGATGATTTGGTGGATGAATAAAGGTGGAATAAAGAGAGAGAAAAATAAAGATAATGGATGAAGAAGAAGAAGAATGGAAGGACAAAGGAGGCGGGGAGGGGCAAAGGAGGAAGGGTTGGAGTGCACGGAGTGTTGGGGACGGGACCGATCAAGCATCACATGACTATAACCACAATCGAAGAAGAAAGCACGTACGATTGCACAAGACGAGGATTTATAGTGGTTGGGCATTGTGCCTACTCCACTTGCTCTCACAAACTCTCTACTATTTCTTGAATGATGTTTTGGATATAATATATGGTGCCACATGGCTCCTTCTATACTACAATAAAAGAATACTAAGTATTTAGCAATCCCCACCACCAGCTCTCAAGCCAATCAGGATGCATGAGTTAGATTGAGCATCTCGGCAATCCAACCCAACAACTCTCAGCCAATCAGAATACATGAAGCAGATCGGACACCTCAGCAATCCAACTCAACAGCTCTTAGCCAATCAGAAGGCAGGAGGGAGATCAACCACATTAGCAATGCTCTCGATTAGTATTTAGCCAATCAGTCTTCACAGGATAAATCTCAACAATCTCCCACTTGAAGACTTATTTGTGGTATACACCATATCTTCAATAGTCCTGGTGTGAGCCTTCCCTTGTCTTCTATATTGAAGACCGATAGAAGATGAACATGTCTTCAGCTTCCCCATTATTACAGACTTTGTGAATATATCAACGGGATTTTCTAATGCATGGATCTTCTTCAACTTAAATTTCCCATAGTCTAGCTATGTCCGAATAAAGTAGTACTTCACATCAATGTGCTTAGTACTCAAGTAAAAGATGGAATTCTTTGCAAGATAAATTGCACTTTAACTAGCGCTGAATAATTAACAATATTCACATTCTTTATTCAATTATTTCATCAGATCCTTCAAGCATATCATTTACTTGCATGCTTTTGTTGCCGTCACATATTCTGTTTCCGTGATCAAGATGGTCACTATCTTATGGAGTCTAGAGATCCAACTAATGGATCCACTTCCCAGGGTAAAGACATACCATGTTGTGATTTTCCTGTCATCGATATCTCCTGCATCTGTCCACAAAACCTTGAATGGAAATGTCAGTATTCCCATAACACAATATCATGTTAGAGGCACCTCTCAGATAGTGTAGAATCCACTTCGCAGCTTTCCAATGTTCCTTACCAAGATTCACCATGAATCTGCTCACAACTCACATTGCATGGGAGATGTCTGTTTTTGTGCAAATCATTGCATACATCAAACTACCAGCAACATGCTGGTAGGCTAATTTTGACATGTACTCATACTCCTCTTTCGTAGTAGGTTCTTTCTCCTTTGAAAGATTGAAGTGACTCCCAAAAGATGTTAGAATAGATTTTGCATTTTTCATATTAAATCTCTCAAGTACCTTCTCGATGTAATCTGATTGAGACAATCTAAACTTCTTGTTCTTCATGTTTCTAATAATCTACATTCCAAGAATTTCCTTTACAGGACCTAAATCCTTCATTTCAAACTCCTTGGACAACATTGCCTTCATATTTGCTATTTCTTCCTTGTAGGAGCCTGCAACAAGCATGTTATCTACATATAATAATTAAATAATGTAAGACATACCAAGCTTCTTAAAGTAGCAAACAATGACCGGCATGACATTTGCAGAATCTTGTATTTGTCATGAAATCATCAAACTTTTTGTATCATTGTCTTGATGCATGCTTCAAGTCGTAAAGGCTTTTTCTGAGCTTACATACCATGTCTTCCTTTCTAGTAGCACATAGTCCTCTGGTTGTTGCATGTAAATGTCATCCTCAAGATCTTCATGGAGAAATGTTTTCTTAACATCCAACTGCTCCAAATGTAGGTTCTTAGCTGCAACAATACTCAATACTGCTCTTATCGTTGAGAACTTTCCAATATGTGCAAAGATCTCTGTGAAATTGACTCCTGCTTTCTATTGAAAGCCCTTCACCATTAGCCGAGCCTTGTATTTAATGGAACCATCAGCTTCCACCTTCAACATATACACCCACTTGTTGTGCAGATCCTTCTTTCCTTCGGTAGTGGGACTAAATCCCACGTTTTGTTTCTCAAGAGAGAGTTCATCTCCTCATCCATAGCTAACTCCCACTGATTCCTTGTCTCACCTTGTATAGCTTTATCAAATTATTCAAGCTCACCATTGTCAGTCAGTGATGAATACCCATTCATCACTCTTTATTCTTATATTTTAGCTACAAAAATCTTTGCAAATGCATGTATATGTCTGTAAATACAAATAATTACCAAAAGCATGCATTGTGTAAAAAGTAATAATTAGCATGTTTTTGTGCTAAAATAAAAGAATAAAGAATAAAAAGAAAAAGAGGGAAATATTTAGAATAAATATTGAGCGATCTAATCCCAAGGGAGGGCTCAGCATGAGCCTGACCGCATAAAAGCCAAAGTAGAGGGAGATAAGGGCTCATGTGTATAAATATACCTGTAAATATAATAAGAATATTTTCCTCTAAAAAATAGAAGAATGCGTGCTTGTACAAATTTGTATATATTCTATCTTTTATGTTGTAAATAAATAAAATAAAAACAAAATAAACAAAATAAAAAGAACAAAATCAAAAACCAAAAATACATTGTAAATATACCATGTATATAGATGTATATATCTATTTATTTCCCCCTTGTATATAAATAATAAAAATAAAATAAAAATATCTTTTCATTCCTAATTTTATGCTATAAATAAATAAATTATAAAATGGGGATAAAAATGTACAAAAATAACTAATCAAAAATCAAAAATCAAAAATCAAAAATCAATATTATATATATATATCTATATATAGCTCTATAGTGTAAATACCTTATTTTTATTTTGAAAAATTAATTAAAAATCACAAAAAAATAGAAAAATTAAAACAAACATTTTTTTATGTTTTGAGTTTTTAATAATTCGGTCATTTCCTATTTTAAATCGATTTTTCAAATCTTTTTGACGTGGTCGCATCCCATTGGTCCACGGGGGATCGTTGACCCCCGGTCAACTCCACCCTGTGGACCACTTCCGTTGCGGATCTGGTGCCCGACCCGATTTCTCGACCTTTTAGCAACCAGATCCGATCTTCACCCACTCAAACCCAGGGCTCCGATTGCCAAGAAAAGATCCATGATCCTCGCGCACATCTCGTTTTAGGGATCCGCTCCTTGGATTGCTCACCCGATCATCATCTTATCGGACCCCTGGGCATATATAGCTTCGCCTCCGGCAGCCCTGTTCATCATCTCTGGACCTTCCACTCGCAGCCAAGGACCTCCCACTCGCAGCCAAGGACCTCCTCTGGTGAGCCTGAGTGACAGCTGTGCCCGTCAGAGTGGAAGTGAGGCTCGAGCACCTCTGGAAGCCTTTATCTGGTGGCTCCGTCGCCGTGCGCCGCCGCGAGCGCGCCCAGCCTCAGGGAGCCGACGACCCCTTGCAGGCAATGACCCAGGATCTCCCCAAGCTCTAGCCCAGTCGATAGCCTCCATCAGGTAGTCTTCTTAGCCTTTCGTTTAGCGTAGATTAGGATTTTTCGATTCCGGTAGTAGTAGCTCCGCCACCTCCACCCTTCGTCTCCGTCTACCCGTCAGTCCATCCGACACCGCCACCACCTTCACGAGTCTCCTCCGCATCTTCTCCACCTACCCATTCCCCCTGGCTCGCCGCGGAGCAGGGACCTCGGCCCTTCACCTCCGTCGCTCGCCGGAGGGCCGCCATATCGACGCATCTTTCACCGTTCTTGCACGCTAACGGGTCGAGGCAGTTTGCCCTCGACCCATCTTTCTTCCTGTGCAGGTCTCATCATCAGTAGAGCCTCATCTGGAGGCCAGCAGCTCAGGCACAGGAGCTCCAGGTCTTCATCGCCGCCGGAGCTCTCCAGGGCTCCCCGCCATCATCGGAGCATCTCATCAGACGCGGAAGGCTCCCACGCAGCTGCTTAGTCTTCCAGCACCCGTTGAGGAGTCCTTACGCCCGAGGTTGGGCCGGCGAAGCTCGCCGGTCGTCAGTTCTTCCAGGACCCTCACGAGCCGTCAGATCATCCTCATCGCTCCAGATTCGATCCCAACCATCCATCTGAGGAGCTTCGCCACCGTTCGATCTATAGGAGGACCGATCTGGACCGCACATCAGATGAAGAGGCGCCCGTGATTCAGAGCCGTCCGATCTCCACGCGTCGTCTTCTCCTTCGCCGATCACCCAAGGGTTTAGCCCCAGAGCACCAGGACCGTCAGATCTGCCACGTGGTGGACCCTCCTCCGTTCGATCCGGCCAGCGTTTCGTGGTTAAGGCGCCATCATTTTCACCCATTGGATCATCTACGTGTCGCTACATCAGCCGTCGACATTTAATAAAGGGGTAAATAGCTCTTAGGCCCCTCTAGTTTTTGCTTTTACTATTTAGTCCTGTAAATATTTTTAGTATTTTATTTGCGTTAGGTAAATTGCACTTTGGACCTTGTCTTTGCTGTTATTTGCATGTATGCCCCTGTCTGTAGTGTATCACGTGCATCGACACGTGTTTTGTTGGGTTGTTTGCATGATTAGCCTTATAGTTCTGGGTTGTTAATGAATGAATGAAATCTTTTGATTAATTGCATCTATGCCCCTGTGCGTGATTTTTTAGAGCATGTGCGTTTATTGGTGGGTAAATTACACTAAGGTCCCTGGGCTTTTAATACTTGTTATTATTTAGCCCAGACACCTTATTTTCTTTGCAAGTAGGTCCTTGTATGCCCAAGACACGTGCTTCGTGCGTGACTTCTTGGAAACTTTGCACCGGGACCCCCTGAACTTCTCGTATTTGTGTATAGGTCCATGTGCACTGTACCTAGGTTTTGATTTTGAATAAAATATCAAACTCACTCCAAATTCAATGAAAATTGGATACATGGCTCCTGCCATGTTGTGAAATTTTCTAGAATTTTTGGAGACATTTTTATTGCATTTATTATTTTTAAAAATTCAAAAATAGCCTTTTTCTTTACTGTCTGACTTGGAAAATCACAAAAAAATATTAAAACTCATATAAACATTACAAAAAAATTAGCTACTGCGTATTTTGTCTTTTTTGATTTTCGGACCAATTTTGGTCATTTTTCATTATATAAAACTCATAAAAATTGAAAAACACCTAAAAATCTATAAAAATTCTAATCAATAATCCAAAAATCCGAAAACAATAATTACAGTGCCCAAATTTTCCTTAAACTTTCTAGTTTACAGGAAAATTACCTCCAGGAGTTAGGAGGGTCTTTTTATATTTTAAATTGCCCTTTTAATCCTGACTGGACAATACCTTCATTTCTCTGCCTTGTTTGATTTTTAGAAAATTAAATAAAAATCAGAAAAATACCAAAAATTACCCAAAAACAGTAAAAACATAAAATACATAAAAACATTTTTATTTGAATTTTTGAGTGATTTTTGATGCATTAAATAATTGCTTGAATTGGCTTATTTCCTTGTTTTCTTCATTTTCTTAATTAACCAAAAATTCCAAAAAATACATATAACAATTGAAAATCCACCAAAAACATTTTTTATTTTCTTTTATTTTTTTAGACTACTTCGTAGGTCGCAAGGCCATTACATGCTCCTTGTGATCGACCCTGGTCGCTATACCAGGTTAAAATAATAGCAAGACCACTATTTGATTTTGAGTTGATTTTTATCCGATTTGGTGGTCTATTTTTCTCGATCGACACCGTTTGATGACTTGGGTCGCAAAGACCCTTGACGACCTTTACCCGAGTGATCAGGCTTGTCATCAGAAGCAATAAATAATTCAAGTAAGGTGAATACCTTGTAGTGGGTTTGCTGATCCTGGAAGATTTCCATAGCAACGGAGCTTGCGAATTATTATGTGGAATGGGTTGGGTAGTTTCATCACTCGGTAGTGATGTGCTTTGTTCAAGAATTTCATCAAACTCCATAAAGTCTGGATTTTCAGTTGTCCTTCCTTTTGTCAATTCATCCTTATATAAGGAAGACTCATTAAATGTGACATCAATGCTTCTAATTGCCTTCTTGTTCTCCAAACCCCACAATCTATATCCATAGTTGTCTATACTATAGACAATAAAGGTACACTTCCTTTCTTTGGGGTCAAGCTTTCCTCTGTCTTCCTGCTCAATGTGAACATAAGCTATGGATCCAAAGATGTGTAAATGAGAAAGTGTTACCTCTTTTCCTATCCATGTTTCTTCTAGAAGGTCCCCATTTAAAACAGCAGATGGATCTCGGTTAATTAAGTATGCCGCTATATTCACTACATCAGCCTAATGTCGCTTGGGTAGACCCATATGTATCCTCATGCTTCTTGCATGCTCTAGCAGAGTCCTGTCATGTGTTCAACAACACCATTCTGTATGGGATTCCATGGGATTGTTTTCAATCTTCTAATCTCGTTCTTGGCACAGTAGGATTCAAACTCCTCACTACAGTGTTTTCCTCCATTGTCTGACTTGAGACATTTCGACTTTAAACCTGTCTCAGTCTCAACTAAGGCTTTCCACATTTTGAATGTCTTAAACACATTAGATTTAGGTTTGATAAAATAATCCCACAATTTTCTAGTTGTATCATCAATGAATGTAATAAAATAACGATATTCGTCAAGGGAAGGTACCTGAGATGGACCCCATATGTCTATATGAACCAACTCTAGTCTTTCAGTCTTTCATACTCTTGCAATCTTTGTGAAATTAACTTTCTTCTGTTTTTCCAAGATACAATCTTCACAGAAGTCTAGATCAACAGTTTGCAACCCTATCAACTTTTCCTTCTTCTGCATGATCTTCATTCCTTTGTCACTCATGTGACTAAGTCGTCTATGCCAATTGTTAGCATCACATCCATATGATGCAACATTTACCCTATCATATGAGCCTGATACAAGCATCACATCCATATGATGCAACATTTACCCTATCATATGAGCCTGATACAATATACATGGTTCCTTCTTTCTTACCTCAAGGTAGGATCAATGATCCGTTTGTCATCTTCCACGAATCTGAATCAAATGATATCCACACCACTTTTTGATAGCTATCCAACAGATATAAGATTCCTTTTTAGACTGGGTACATGTCTAGCATTCTTCAAAATCAAGAAGTCACCATTGGGTTGGGATATGTCAATGTCTCCCTCTCCAACTATGCTGATGCATTCATTATCTCCCAGATATACCTTTCCAAAATGACATTTCACATAATGTTGGAGGATATTCCTTTGTGGAGTGGTATGAAATGAAATTTCTGAGTCCACAATTTATAACTCACCTCAAGCATCTGCAACACATATTAAAGCATCGTTATCTTCATCATCAGTAAGATTTATAGTGTTCTTACCTTTATCATTTTCTAATTTATGCTTTCTGGGGGCCTTACATTCTGTCTTCTAATGCCCCCTTTTTTAGTGTAATTCCAGCAGATCACAGACATCGGATCTCTGAATTTAGATCTTCCTCTTACCGACTTTCCCTCAGAATGCTTTTAGTTCTTGTATCTTTTGTTGCTTCTTTGTTCTGTTTTCAAGGTAGAACTTGTCGAGTGTTCTTCTCCAGACGTCTTTCGCCGTACCTCTTCTCCAAGAAGAGGACGAGCAACATCCTCCAACTTCAATTTACAGAACTAGAGGAGTTGGTAACTGTAACAACTAAAACATTCCAACTATCAGGTAAACTAAAAAGAAGTAAAAGGATTTTTACCTTATCATTAAACACGATCTTCACATACTCCAACTGGTTGATGATACTGTTCAGATCATTCAAGTGTGAAGCCACTACAGATTTCTCACTCATCTCTAAATTAAAAAGCTTCTTCATCAGATACACCTTATTTGATGTGGATGGCATGTCGTACATATTTTCAAGAGCTTTGAGAAGATTTATTGTCGTCGTCTCCTTTACGATATTTGAAGCCACCTGTGGAGCAAGGCTGGGCCTTACCGTTCCTAGAACCTTTCGATGTAGGATCTTCCACTCCTCATCCTTTATGGCTTCGGGTTTCTTCCCTTCGATCAGAAGATAGAGATCCTTCTGATATGGAGCATCTTCAATCTGCATATTCCATAATGTGAAGTTCGATCCATTGAACTTCTTAATCTTGACCTTTGATTCTTCTACCATCTATGTATAGGTTGATCTTCAAACCTTACTCTGATACCGTCGTTGGGGAAGAATCCGATCAAGCACCACATAACTAGAATCGCAATCGAAGAAGAAAGTACATACAAGCGTACAAGACGAGGATTTATAGTGGTTCGGGAATGTGCCTACTCCACTTGCTCACGCCATACCTCTCTGTACTATTTTTTGAATGATGTTTTGGATACAATATGTG
This sequence comes from Ottelia alismoides, assembly GCA_037367405.1. Classification (NCBI taxonomy): domain Eukaryota; kingdom Viridiplantae; phylum Streptophyta; class Magnoliopsida; order Alismatales; family Hydrocharitaceae; genus Ottelia; species Ottelia alismoides. Next base: position 313,072 of record JAZKJV010000016.1, on the reverse strand, counting down.
GTGCTACAGAGCTCCTTTTATAGTATAATAAAAGAATACCAAGTATTCGGTAATCCCCACCATTAGCTCTCAGCCAATTAGGATGCAGGAGGTGGATTGAGCATCTCAGTAATCCAACCCAACATCTCTCAGTCAATTAGAATGCATGAAGCAGATCAGACTTCTCAACAATCCAACCCAGCCAATTAGAACGCAGGAGTGAGAGATCAACCACATCATCAATACTCTCCACTAGTATTCAGCCAATCAATCTTTACATAATAAATCTGAACACAGAAGAGTAGGGGTGGAAGAGGAGGTGGTCAGAGGAGGAGGAAGGTGCAGAGGAGGAGGTGATCGGAGAAGAGGATGAGGGGCGTAGGGGAAGGGGATGAAGGTGGAGGGGTGAAGGATGAAGAGTATGGACTAGAGGGGGAGGGGTGGAGGGGGAGGTGGGTGGAAGAGAAGGGCTGGTGGAGGAGGAAGAGCTGGAGGGGGAGGAAGGAGTAAGAGTGAAAGGAGGAAGAAGAAAATGAGAAGGGAAAAGACAATTCCACCCTCGAATTTTTATCTGTTTGGGATGGGGATGGGCGACAACTAACCCGAGGGCACAAGTGATCATTGTGGAAGAAGTCGAGGAACAAGTAATATTCTAAAAAAGCAAGGAGCATAACTGATATTACACTATCTCAAAGGAGCACGAGTGATACAAACTCTTTATATTTTTGATTCTTATCAAACCTGCCACCATCGATCCACAAACACACACATCGTCGTCCATGTTATTATTCTGGCTGTGAGTCTTGATGAGCCCTGGCTCGAGCAGTGAATTTTATAAATTTTATGTTTAAATTACTTCAGAATAGTGTGATTTTTTATTTTTTTTTTAACAGATAGATATCATGGTCGTGATCATGTTGTATGTATCTACCTCTTTCCATTATTGTTGGAACAATAGTTGCAGATAAGTGTTATTAACGCGATGACAATACCCAAAGCGACCGAGTAAAGATGCAGTTGTGGTAACGTTCTATGAATCTCACTAGGGAAAGATTGTCCTGTTTCGGCCTTTGCTTCTGTCATGGTTGATTGCTTTGTGATTGTGACCATCTTCTTGAGTCTAGTGATCATCTTTTTTGGAAGTTTCCCTATTGAGCTGACGTTTGGAAAGGAGCATGTGCAATGCTTTCACTTCCTCTATTAGGATTGTGTTTGTCGTTACTGTTCGGTGAATCTGGAGAAAGCAAAATTTGTGCCGGACTAAAACATCTAGTGTGCCTGACCGAGTGCTGACTTAGAAGCATCTTAGAGGACATTTCGATCCTCTTGAACTGATTTAGAGCAATCTCATGTTTTTGATTTATTCTTAATGTCACTCTCACATGTTGTCGATTTTTTGACCTGGGATAACCCTCTACTTTTCCATTTCTATTGTACACTTTTACCTGAAATATTAATGAAATCATACTTCATTTACCTTTAAAAAATCGTTGAGGGAGACTCGGACCGAGGGATGGGGGCTTGGCTCCCCAAAAATTTATTGGTTCTCAATTTCAATATAGAAAAAAAGTAAATCTAAATTATAAATTAGTACTATAAATAGCATCTAGGTTTCCCCCCTCTCTCTCTATTGTCTCTTCTTCGTCCAAAGTCTCCCCTAATTCTTGTAGTTGCATTAACCTAAGAAAGGGATAACCTAGGCCATTTCTTGTTTCTCCTTCCAAAGGTTTGTTGATATTTATATCAAACTTATAAACTTTGTAATTTAAATCATTTGTATTACATAAAGAATCAAGGTTTGTTCTCTTACTTAAAGAATGTGGAACAATTGAAGTTGACAGTTTCCATTATAATCGTTCGAAATGTTCCCATGTTGTTCTAATTTATTTATTTTTCTTATGTAATATTAAAATGAGGAAAGGAGCCTACAACATGCAGTAGGTAAGCTACATGCTGCATGTTCATTTTTCGTCTTATTTTTATTTCTTTGGGAAAATACCACCGTTTATTTTTCAGTATATCATTCTAATATGTAATTCTAATTTCGTCAGATTCAGAGACTCCTATGCCCTCTATCCAAAAGATAAAATTTTAATAGTCTCAGATTTGTTATAATCGACAAGTTCTGTATGGATGGCATAGGAATCCTTGTATGTAAAGAAATTGGAATGACATTAAAAAAATATAGTGATGAAACTATACGGTGGTATTTTCTAAAAAAATAAAATAAAAACAGGGAGAAAAATGAACATGCGTTAAGGAGGTTGCCTACTGCATGCAGTAGGCTTCCTTTCCTATATTAAAATAGAGTTCAACTGAGCACTTATAAAGTTGTATATAATGAGGTTATACATTGCTTTCTATGATATTCTATATGTTTACCGGTACTGTTGATGATATAAATTTCAGAATTTGTATTATCACGTCACTTAACTTTAAAAGTTAAAAAAATGGTAATTTGAAAATGAAAAATGTAATCAATGTGCAGCACGAGGACGTATCCATGAGAGCAATAAAATAATGGTGGTGAGAGATTTTGAAAGCAACGGATGACCATGATGGGCATTGATATCCGGCAAGAAATGGACGTAAATTGACTTGTGAAGATATTGTCTCCAGAAGGAGAGAAAGAAAGTCATTGACGCCCTGACGACATATGATTAAACAATTCCAAGAACAGTAAAAAGATGGACGGGGATCAGCTTGTGATCTGTGACCGTCGTGGTTGGGTCGTTTCAGTTTGCGGTCTCACAAAATTCTCAAGTTCGGCGGCCTACAAATTCGTTTCAAGTTCGATTTGAAAACAAAGGTACCGAACATTACACAAGTTTTGGCTTGATTAAATAAATGGATCAAATTTAAAATATATATGTTCCATCAGGTTTGGTCCATTTATACCCTTACTTTCAACAGTCAATAGAAAAATCATGATAAATCAATTGAGTTTTTATATGTACTTGCAACACCATATAAGAATCCGGCAAACTTTGTAGTTATGGAAATGCTTCTCTATATTGATCCGTATATTTAAAAATGCATTTACGTCAGCGTCGTCGTAACAAAATAGGCAACAAATAATTTGAATATTCTTTGACATGGCTTCTCATGTTAAAGACATACAAATACTAGGCTTTGCTAAATCTTGTATTATTGTAATTAGCAAGTATAATAATCGAAGCACAATAATCAAGCAATCACGGAGAGACGAGAAAATTTACGTGGGAAAATCCGCCTCAATGTGAGAGAGGAGAAAAATCCATTGTACACGACGACCCACAACAAATCCACTAGGTCGAAAAGGAGAGGGCACAGTGCCTTCTCAGTTTTGTTACTGATTTAGCCGAAAATAGGTGGTCTTAAGTTCAGCACAAAGCGTGAACTCAGTCGGTGTGTTGACCACACTAAATCCGGACTAAAGTCAACAATTAACCCACACTAAGATCAATAAATTAGAAATAATGTGGAGTCAAAATTTATTTTTAACTCTGCACAAATGGTGTATAGTGACAAGTATGCAGAGAGTTCGAACACAGGGAGCAAGCAGGGTAATTCACAAAAGTGTAAGCACAAGTGTGTGTGTGTGATAGTGTCTACACTAAGCAAGGAAGCAACTACAATTTTTGTGGGTTTTTAATTTTTAAAAATTTTTTTTATTTAATTTTTAATTTTGTATTTGATTTTTGATTTTCTGATTTTTATAATTTTATATTTTATATTTTTCTTTTTCTTTTTCAATATTGGAATTTAAAGGCAATATAATAAAAGGCAAGGTAGAATATTTATAAAAATGCACAAAAATACTCAAAAAATTCAGAAATAAAATGTTTTTGGTATTTTTAGGGTTTTTTACTGTTTTTGCGATTTTTGGGGATTTTTCTAGGTGTTTTTGGTATTTTTAAATATTGAAATAAGACAAAACAGTGCGAATAAGACTGGCTGTAAGTTAAGTGAAATTTTAAAATAACAAACAGTAGCTCAAAATTTTCACACTATTTTTCTAGTGAAAGGAACAAAATAAGGGATAAACAGAAGCTGAGTTTATATTTTTTTGGATTTTCTACTATTTTTTATATTTTTTTGAAGTTTTTAAGTGTTTTCAAATTTTTAGTGTTTTTCTTTTGAAATTTTTAATGATTTTTGGACTGACTCTAAGATAGGGTAAAATAGACACTAGGTGAATTTTTGGGAATTTTTGGAGGTGTTTTGATATTTTTTTGGTATTTTCTAAGGTAGACAGTACACAAAAAAGGGTGTTTTTGATTTTTAATAAATATGAAAATAGAATGAAATCAAAAACTAAATAGATGGCGTTAAAGCACAGGTGCACAGGAGCCTAAGTCTATTTCTGTGGAATTTTTGGGCTTAAGATGATATTTCAAATAAATACAACAAGCATCCAAGCATTAAACTGTTCTGGCAGGGGTATATGTGCAATATCCAAAACATCCAGGGGCATACATGCAATTTTCCACAAAAATATACACTTTATATTCAATTTTTGACACTAAACGACAATTAATAAAACCGCCTGGGCCTCCTCGCAAAGTTTCCACCAGGGCGCGTGACTAGCACGCGCCTGGGAAGGACAGGAATGCAATATCTCAAAACTCGAGGGGTCGACGTGCAAAATAACCTAAACTTTTTACACTTAATGCCAAAATTTCAGGACCAAAAATAAATACCCCAAGTACGAGGGTTCCTCTGCAAATGCCCACCACCTCACGTGTACAGGTCACGTGAGGTGACGTGGCGAGGGACCCGAACGCAAATATCAAAAGTCTGGGGGTCTCTTTGCAAATATTACAGAATATTTAAACTACAGACGAAAGTTTTTAGACTAAATATTAAATACAAAAATGGCGAGGGTGTAGATGCAAAATACCCTCGACGCAGCGCTCCGATGATGACGCGTGGCACGCATCCAACGGCTGGGCGACGAGACGCGATCCAACGGCTGGATGCGAACCACTTATCCACGTGGCGTGTCCTGGGCGCGCGATGACGGTTGGGTCGTGCGGCTGCGATTAGAACTCCTTCGACGATCGGACGGTGGGCACGTGGGGAGATCTAACGGCTGCAGCACGATCTGGACGCTCCTCGTTGATCCGACGGTCCCGGAGGTCGAGGGAAGAACACGGAGGAGCTCCGGTCTGGCGAACTTCTCCGAGCTCCTCCGTCCAGCTACGGCGGCTATCGGGCTTGCAAAGTGGTCGAGGATGCTCCTGCAGGTGTCGGCTGTCGTCTGGAAGCTTCAAAATCCACCGGCGGACGCCGGTGCTCTCGCACGGAGGTGGCGGAGCTGCACGGCCCCAGGGGCTCCGGCGAGAGAGCAAAATCGCTCCAGAAGCGTCGATGTGCTCCAGTACCTGCACCAAAAAGTTAAGGAGGTCGAGGGCAAAATGCCTCGACCTCGGGTGGATCTCGAAAGGGACGGTGAGGCGCGATAGGGACTCGCCGGAGTTGCGCTCCGGCGAGGTGATCGATTAGGTGATGTAGTGATCGATTCGACTCGGAAAGATGGGAGAAATAATCCTAGAACTAACAGGAATAAGATGGGGAGGAGAATGGGATGAATGGCGGCCTCGATGGCCAATGGCCAGAGGGAGAATACCTCACGGGGGTGACCGCCGGAGGTGATGGTGGAACACGCCCAGCTCGCGTGCCTCCGCCTCTTCGAAGGTGCAACTTGGAGCTGTCACCTCCACCTTGCTGAGCGACTCCAAAGAGGGGGGAAAACTGGATGAAATGCGGTTCCAATTCAAAGGGAGGTCAAGGAGGACCTTAAGTATGGTTGACGATGGGGGTTGAAAGAACGAGGCAGCTGGCTTGATTCAGAGGTTCTCAGCCCAAGAAAATCCTTGGACGAGCAAGAGGGATGGTAGGTGAAAAGGTTTGCAGAAGGAATCGAGCTCAAAGGATGCAAGACCGCGCCTCGAAAAATCGGAGAAGATGGGTCAAAGATAGGTTCTGACAGAGGCTATAGGGTGTAGGGCAGGCAGTTGACCCGAGTCAACTGAGACTGCCCCCTGGTTGGTCCACGTGGACCAACCAGGAAAAACCCTAAAAAAAACTTTGTTAATTCAATTTAAAATATTAAATGACCGAACTAAATAAAAGTTATAAAATAAAAAATGTTCAAAATTTTATGTAGTATTTTATTCTGATTTTTATTTATTTTTATGATGTATATTTTTACAAGTTACCTTTTTGACCCTATATAGGTATAATACCTATGTGTTTTGATATTTTATTTTATTTTATGTATTTTTAATCTTATTATTTTTATTTATGATTTTGTAAAATTATAACATACTTTTATATACATAAGTATATGTTTATTTTATTTTTCTGAGATGTTTTGTATATTTAATAAAATACAAGAGTATTCTATACAGGTATAAGTATATGCAGTATACCTATGTATTCTTTATACAAGTATTTTATTTTTATTTTTATTTAGGTTTTTATTCTAATTTTAATGTACATATACAGTATAAGTAATATTTACAAAATTATAAAAATATAAAAATGAATAAATGATGAATAAAGAATAAATTGAATATTTTATTCAGTACAAGTATACAATGTGGGTCCAAAACTCAACTTTCAAACCGTAGCTCCGCCAAATGCGAAACCACCGCCATTGGATAGATTATTTTATTCTATATACAATTAAAGGTGAGTACACTGCATGTGGAGTTGTCGTTTGTGAGATACGGGTCTGGGAAGTTGGGATTTTGGATTCTTATTCAGACCATATCTTTTTGTCTGTACATTCTTTTCCTGTGAAATCAATTTTGTATTTTTCTTTATTAAAGTATCTACAACTTTCATGTACAAAGTTTCTTTATTTGATGTACAAAAAGTGAAACCAAAATTAGGTCCCAAAATGAATAAAGAATGCATAACATGTAAAGGTGTTTTGACTGTGTTTCTGACCTTATCTCCCCCTACTTTATTCCTTGTCGACCTATTCATCAAGATGCCTAGGTCTCGGGGGTTTTGGGTCATAAAATATTTACAATATTTTATTCTTTTTCTTTTCTTTGTTTATTCTATTATTTTGGCTTTAATTACAGTATTTTATACACTATTGTGATGCACATGCATGGATGCTAAGATGGTGATTTTAATGCTATTTACAGGCATTTGCCAGGGTTTTTGGTGCCAAAATGATAGAATAAAGATGATGAAATGTGGATTCATCATCCCCCTATACTTTACCTTTGCTAGTCCCTAGCAAACACTTATGCAATAAGTGCAAAAAGAAAGAAAAGAAAAAGAAGAAAATTGGATGAAGTTTAATTATCAAACTTGTCTTCACAAAATCAAAGTTTGGAGCTTAAGTCGGACCTTTGGAATTTTAGTGCGGTCGGAACCTTAATGAGAACCAAGTTTGAAATCCAACAGTCCTTGAGAATCCCAAAACTCTGTCCAAGTCTCCTCAATAGCCAGGTCAGAATACTTCAACTCATATGCAAACTCTTATGACTATGAGTCTGACTCGTACAGTGTAAGTGATATGTAGCTCCCCACCTCAGAAGTGACAAAGAAACAACCTCCCCCAACCTGGTAACTCTAATGCCTTGGTCTAGCAACTCTTTCCTCGAGAAGCGGGGTATTCCCTTCTAAGTTCAAGTGCAACCGGCTCAAGAAGAGGGGGAAGAAGTATAGACTTTTGGGAGCTCAACCAGTGTAGCTAAGTCTCCCGCTGCAAGCTTCATGAGATGTAACATGGATACCATAAGCTTTTGCTTTATTGAACTATATACACTCCGGTGGGGTTATTAAATTTTCAATCCGACCCACCACTTTTTTGGAGGTTTTTTTTTTTCAATGACTTCTGAACAGCATATCTACATGGTGCAGCATATATACAAGAAATTTTCCTCTTGAGCCAGTAGACTATCCCTCTTTTGAAGCTTTATTGCAACCCACGGCTTCTGTCTTTAGCCTTCATCACCACTAGACCAAGTTGAGGTGCACTTCCTTCACTAGAAGAAGAAGAGAGGTTCCGCCTAGAAGTACTACCCTCATATGCTACCCCAAGCCAAAGGAAACTGCCTCCTCACCACCTCATCCGTGGAGAGCTATGTGAAAGGTGCAGGTGTCCAAGTTAGGTCATTATCAACAAGAGTCGTGCGTGTGCTCCGAAATACTCTACTTAGGCAGTCAAGAATCCATTGAACCAAGTCCCGTGATCCTCAAAGAATTAAGTCAACTAGACCTGAAGTACCTCAAACCCAATTCCTATAAGGTTCCTGTTATTAGGTAGATTTTAAGGTCCAATCAAGCTCCAATCTCCGGATTTTACTTAGACTTGTTCAACTATCAAACTCAATCCGAAAAATGCTCATGCCATGCAATGCTATGCAGAAAATATTTTTGTGATGCAATTTTCAAGATTTTGAATTTTTTTATGGATTTTTGAAAAGATGATGCATGTGTATGCAGATGCAATTTTTTTTTTTGTATTTTTCAAAAAGATCTTTCAAATGTTTTTGGATTTTCATTTTGCAAATGTTTTTGGGATTTTTGAAAACAAAAAGTTTTGGCTAAAAACTAGGTGAAAATATATACACGGGAGTGCTTCTTATATATACAAGAAATGGATTTTAAGAATTTACAAGGGTAAGTGTTCAGTTTTATACATATATATAGTGGATTTTAGTGTGATGTAAATATTCCTCAAACTTATTTGACACAAGCTTTTCACACAATTTTTGAAAACTATAGTCCAAAATAGTTTTTACAAACATTTTTACACACATGTACACACATTTGAAAATCATTTTGCAATCGGTTTTCAAAACAGTATATATAGATTTTTCAACATATTTTTGCAACCATTTTTCAAACCATTTGCAAAGCATTTTTCAAACATTTTATTTCACACAAAGAAAATGAATTTTACAAACCACACTTTTTACACAGGTTGAAAACATGTAACAAAATATTTTCAAAATAGTTTTCAATAGATGTTCACAAAGATTTTCAAACTATTTTTCAAACATTTTGCAAAAAACATTTTCACCTGATTTATTAATCAGTATATACAAAAAGAATTTGAAGAATAACCACATCTTTTTATTAAGGATATTTAATGAATTTTAAAGAATTATTAGCCATATTTATTAGGAAAATACGAAAGTACGAGTTATGGCTAAAGTATATACGCAGTATATACGACCCCCCTATACTTAGCTTGAGCTATGTCCTCATAGATCGGAGAGAAAAGAGAAGACATAACTCGTACGAAGTATAGGCAAGTCTAAAGAATAAAGGAATAATGAATGAACCAACGAATGAGAAGTTGACCGTCCCCCCTATACTTAGGATCAGATAAGCCTAAGTATAGCAGACTGTACACAAAGCAGGGAGGGTCAAGGGTGGGAATGAACAGATCGTACTCAGGTTGTCTCCCCCTATACTTAGGGTAAGATATCCCTAAGTATAGACAAGAAGAGGAGACAATGGAGAAGATCGAAAAGAATAGATGAACTCGAGGTGCCAGCCCCCCTATACTTAGGACAAAGTACGTCCTAAGTATGGAAAACTGTCTACAAGGGCGGCACCTTTTTGATAGATAAAGAAGATAGAAAAGGAAAAGAAGAAAAGAAGAAAATAAGAAAATAAATCAACGGACAACAGAGTGATATGAACAGATGGATCTGTACAGCGGAAGATAGAATTTGATCACCATGTATGAGATGTAAATGATGAGAATCAAAGGGCACATCTCATACCAGAAGAATGGGGGCAACGTCAATGGTCGGCGGATCATGATCAAGATATAGTTTCAAGCGTTGACCATTGACGCGGAAGGTAGAGGAAGATGACGGTTCGGATATGTCGATGCTGCCATTGTCATGTACCTTCCTGACCACATACGGGCCTTTCCACTTGCTCTGCAACTTCCCTGGGAATAATTTAAGCCTGGAATCAAACAACCATACTCTCTGATCTGGCTCAAACTGTTTATGGCTGATATGCGAATCGTGCCATGTCTTCACTTTCTCTTTGTACTGTAGGCTGTTGGAGAAGGCTGTATCTCTCAATTCTTCCAGGGCTGCCAATTCTGCTCTTCTCTGGTCTCCTATACTCTCGGGATCTAGAAACAACTCAGTAACTGCCCAAAAAGATTTGTGCTTGATTTCCACTGGCAAATGGCACGGCTTGCCATAGACGAGACGAAAGGGAGATGTTCCCAAAGGATTCTTGAAAGACGTCCGATAAGCCCACAAGACCGAGTCCAAAAGTTGTGACCAATCCTTTTGGTCTGGGCGGACAACTTTCTGCAAGATAGTCTTTATCTCCCTATTCGATACTTCGGCAAGACCATTAGTCTGAGGGTGATAAGGAGTGGCAACCCGATGGTCAATGCCGAACTCGTCTGCAAGGGCCCTTACTTTGTCATTGATGAAGTGAGACCCCCCGTCTGAAATCAAGACTCTAGGTACCCCGAACCGTGAAATGATATTTTTCCTCAAGAATTTGCACACGGTTTTCGCATCTGCGGCTCGGGCGGGGATGGCCTCAACCCATCGGCTGACATAATCCACAGCAAGCAAAATATGCTCGAATCCCTGACTCTTAGGAAATGGGCCCATGAAATCAATCCCCCATGCATCAAAAACCTCACAAAAGTGAATGGGTTGCATGGGCATCATGTCTCTCTGTCCGCAGGTTCCCATTTTCTGACAGTCAGTACATCTCTTCACGAACTCATCAGAATCCTTGAAGAGAGTAGGCCACCATAGGCCGGATTGAAGCACCTTCTGTGCTGTCCTTTTTCCAGAATGATGTCCTCCTGCCTCAAGCTTGTGGCAATATGTGAGGACGCTTTGCTGCTCTTCTTGAGGAATGCACCTCCTCCAGATACTATCCCCTCCTTCATGATAAAGGACGGGATCCTCCCAATGATAAAACTTGGCCTTAGCTAGGAAGGTCTCAAGTTTCTGCCTGGGCCAACCCTGAGGGACTGTCTTGGCAACAAGATAGTTTACAAAGTCAGCATACCATGGGAGCGAGGTGACAGCCAAGATCGCCTCATCTGGAAATGTCTCTGTGATAGGTGCGCTGGGCTCAGATTCCTCAATATTCTCCAACCTGGAGAGATGATCCGCCACCACATTCTTGACTCCAGGCTTATCCTTAATCTCAATATCAAATTCCTGGAGTAGAAGGATCCACCTGGTGAGACGTGCTTTGGCATCCTTCTTAGCCATTAAGTACCGGATGGCGGTATGATCAGTGTAAATGGTCACTCTAGATCCGAGAATGTATGATCGATACTTATCAAGAGCGAAGACTACGGCCAGCATCTCTTTCTCAGTCACAGTGTAATTCCGCTGCGCGGCATCCAAAGTCCGGCTGGCGTAGTGAATGGCAAATGGTAAACCATCCCTCCTCTGTCCGAGCACTGCCCCAACGGCAAAATCTGAAGCATCCGTCATGATCTCGAATGGGAGAGACCAATCAGGTGGCTGAAGGACAGGAGCTGAAACAACCATATTCTTGAGAGTCTCAAAAGATTCAAGACACTTATCATTAACAATAAACTCGGTGTCTTTGGTGAGCAAGTCAGTGAGCGGTCGGGCAATTCGACTGAAGTCCTGAATGAACCGTCGGTAGAAACCGACATGCCCCAGAAAAGACCGTAACTGACGCAGATTGGACGGCGGATTGAGTTTTCTGATGATATCCACCTTAGCCGGATCGACCTCCATGCCCCTGTTGGAGACGATATGACCAAGGACCGTCCCTTGAGTCATCATGAAATGACTCTTCTCCCAGGATAAGACAAGGTTGACCTCAATGCAGCGCTTCAGCACACGGTCTAGGCAGTCAAGACAAGCGTCGAACCCGTCGCCATAGACCGAGAAGTCATCCATGAAGACCTCTAAACAGTCACCCACCATGTCCGAGAATATGGACAACATGCACCTTTGGAATGTCGCCGGAGCGTTACATAGACCAAAGGGCATCCGTCTGAAAGCATAAGTCCCAAACGGACAGGTGAATGTCGTTTTCTCCTGGTCTTCGGGCGCAATGGCCACTTGATTATATCCAGAGTACCCATCAAGAAAGCAGTAATGACTCTTCCCGGCTAACCGCTCGATAATCTGATCAATGAAGGGAAGCGGGAAGTGATCCTTCTTGGTGGCCTCATTCAATCGTCTGTAGTCCACACAGACCCTCCAAGAAGTTGGTACTCTGGTAGCGATCTCCTCTCCAGACTCATTGACAACTGTAGTGATACCCGTCTTCTTGGGTACCACATGGAGTGGACTAACCCATTTGGAGTCGGAGATGGGATAGATAAAATCAGCGCTCCACCACTTGGAAATTTCTTTCATGACTACGTCTCGAAGATTCGGGTTCAGCCGTCGTTGGAACTCACGCGACGGCTTAGCGTTATCCTCAAGATAAATGTGGTGAGAACAAAGATTTGGGCTCAGCCCCTGGAGATCAGCTATACTCCAACCGATTGCCTTGCGGTTTCTTTCAAGAACCTCCATCAGACGAGATTCTTGTTCTCCAGTCAAATCTGCTGAGATAATGACTGGGTGCATTTCTGGCTCTCCAGCAAGGAATCTGTACTTCATTGACTGCGGCAGAGGTTTCCGTTCTGGACAACTGGGAGGTGGCAGATCTGGCTTCTGATATGTCTGTGTAAATGCTACCAGGTCTGCATGGGAGAACTCTCGCTTTGCATGAATTGCTGACGAAGGGCGGCCTGATGGATCATCAATAAACTGCACTGGCTCGCACTCTGTCATGGCTGCTGGCTCTGAAGGAATCAGACAAGGCAAATAATCATCAAAGTCATCCCAGTCAATGTCTGAATCCGAGGGATCAGAAGACGATGAGCAAGAATGGAATTCCTCAGCACCACTCATCACAACACTGTCAGCCTCAGAGATATCTTCATCCAGGGTTGTGCTCTCCCGGCTCTCGACTGCCATGAGCTTGAGATACGGTGAATCTGTAGGCAAGGCGAGGGTCGGTGCTACGGGATCTTTCCAGTTGGATTCATCATCAGTCATCTCAAAATCACAAACCTGGTGGATGTCTAGCTCCTCCTCTGTCATCTGCTCGGCTTCGCTGCACTGCTCTGAGCATTCTGCCTCTCTGGCTCTGATCTCTTCGATCGTCTCTATTTGTATGGTTTCGCCCTCTACGCGAAAGCATACCTTCCCACTATCATGATCGGTCACCGCCTTGGCTGTGGCCAAGAATGGACGTCCGAGGATGATGGGGGCATCAGTTACCGACTCAGGGATCTCCATGTCCAACACGACGAAGTCCACGGGGAATTTCAGGCCCTGAATGGTAACGACCACGTCTTTCAGTAACCCCTTCGGCCTCTTAATCGACCTATCAGCAAACTGAAGGACGGTTCTGCTTCGAAGAAGAGGGCCAAACTCGAACTGCTTGAGTAAGGCTGCCGGAAGGAGGTTAATTGAAGAGCCGCTGTCTAATAGAGTACGATCAAACGGTTGCTCCTGAATCTCGCATCTGACATAGGGAGCTCCTGCGTCTGGTCGCTTGGCTGGCAATGTGTTCTGAATGGCGCAACAAGTGTTGTGCGTGAGCATATGGATTTGATCTCTGTGCCTCCGCTTTCTTCTGACAGTGGTTGTCTCTTTCAGATTCTTTTTGAAGAAAGGGATATACTCAAACGCTTCTCGTAGAGTCAGCTGAATATGGAATCTGTCAATCATCTGATTGCCGAACTCTACCTCCTGGTTCTTTTTAGGATTTTCTTTTTTATTCCCCTTCGCCCGGCGGAGTGCCTCAGGAAAGGGGATGGTGGGTGCCTCCTCAGATGGAGGACTAGGAAACCGTCCCTGTGCCTGTGAAGATGGAGAATCCACACAAATATCATCATGCAACACATATGGATCTGCAATTTGAATGGGAACCTTTCCTTTATTCATATTTTTGTTCTTTTTGTTACCACAGTCCATAGATACAAAATGTGGTAACATCACAGTGGGAGGCTCAACAAAAGTAGAGGTGGTGGCCTCAGTACCACCACCGGCACCTGCATCTGCGGCATCAGCACCGCTCTCTGGTTCTGCATCAAAAATGGTGGCATCAGCACCACCGTCTTCATCTGGTATCACGGCGGCATCAGCACCGTCGTCCTGAACTTCATCATGGGTGGTATCAGCACCACCGTCAACATCATCATGAGCGGCATCAGCACCGCTTCTCTGCTCCTCTGGCGCTCCTGATCCTGCCTCTGGGTGTCGCTCAGAAGAGGCGCCGCCGGCTGGCATCCTACCGCTCCTAGTAGTAACAAAATCAGCATCATGATAGATATAAGATATGTCGCTCAAACAATCACTAGGAGAGGTATCCTCTGTAAACTCTACCTGCTCAGACTTCCTTTTCAAATTATTAGGATTAGGTTCGATCTGAGCGGGTATGGCGGCTTTGCCTTTGATGAGATCTCGTACTTCCTGCCTCAACTCATCCATTTCTTGCCTGAAAGATGCTCGCTGTTCAGATAGCAAGCGGGCAAGATCATCAAGAGCTGGGTTCTCATAGGCTGGTCCCTGAGAACCGGATGTCTGTCCCTGCTGAAAATGGGGCTGCTGCTGCTGGTATTGTGGGGAAGGCTGGTGATAATACTGCTGAGGCGGCTGTCGCTGCCTCCACTGCTGTCCCTGATAGGAGGGACGAGGACCACTCTGATAATGCTGGGGCTGATTGTACTGGGGCTGCTGGTGCTGTTGCTGTGGCTGACCGTTCTGCTGTCCTTGAGCAGGGGAATGCTGTTGGGATGAGGATCCACCATTACCCCAACGGAATCCGGGGTGATCCCTGCGAATTGCTGGTTGAGGGTATCGGTCATACCAAATCCCGTTGACTTCCATCAACGGTTCCTGCTCGAAGGAAGGTGGAGGAAGAACTGCCAGAGGCTGCTCCTGCTGATAAACCACCATCTGCGTGTCCGAAGATGGCGGTTGCTCTGAATGGTATTGCAGCAATGGAACCGGCTCCGCCTGGATATGGTTCACCTGGCGGTATGAGGTGGAGGCCTGGTTGGGATTGCTACTGCTGGAAGCAACCTGTGACCTGGGAGGCTGTTGTGAATGGGCCTGTGCCTCATGAATACAGAGAATTTGAGTTTTCAGGTCACTCATTGTCTTGGTGAGAAGGTCCATCTGGGCTAGACCTTGGTTCTGCTTCTTTTCCAGGATCTCCATGCGGTCCAGCTTTTCACTGATTATGCCCATGTCGGCTGCTGCTGATTCTGCTTGGGCTGCGGCTACCGACATTGTGCTAGGACCGGCATCGATGCGGGCGATCCTCTGAAATGATCCCGCTCCTTGCGGGGGCTTCTGCTGAGTGTAGACTCTGGCCTGGGTCATCACTGTAGAGTTCTCTGCCATGCCTTCGTAGATGGCCCAGACGTCGTCTTCTCCCTTGGAGAAATAGGATCCACCGCAAGAGGCGTTCACAAGACCCTGCAGCTCCGGTGTCAGCCCACAGAAGAAACTCTGCACCAGGTGGGGCTTGGAGATATCGTGATGTGGACACCGGTCTATGAGCTCTCTGAATCGATCCCATGCTTCATGGAACTGTTCATTTGGGATCATGACGAAATTGCTGATCATTGCTCGAGCTGCGTTTGTCCGGCCGAGAGGATAGTATTTCTTCAAATAAACGGACCGGAGATCTGCCCAAGTGTCGACGAATCGCCCTAGATGCTTGAGCCAATATGCGGCTCGATCAACCAATGAGAACGGGAAGGCGATCATCTTGATGGTGTCCTCGGTCAACAACCGATCGTGGATAGTGCTGCATATCATTTCGAACTCTTGGAGATGGAGGTGCGGCTCTTCGGTCGGCAGCCCATGGAACTTGGGAAGAAGCTGGATCGTGTGGTGCCGAAGCTCGAAGTCTCCGTGGATTGGTGGGAGTCTGATCCACCGGTGAGTGAGGGACGAAGCTGGGTTGTGCAGTTCCCTCATGATGGTCTGTGGCGGTCGCTCGCCGTCTGGATCGGCTCCTCCTGCATCAGGTCCTCCTCCTCCATCACCACCTTCTCCGCCAGCTCGGTTCTCTCTCATCTGAGCTATTTCCCTCATGAGGTCACCCATGAATGTACCCTGGTCACGGATCTGCCTCTGCATAGTCTCCAGGGATGCTAACAAGGAATTGTTGATGGCTGCCTGATCAAAAAGGAATGGAGGGTGCTCATGATCATCTTCATGCTCGCCTCTGTCTGCCATGGTCGGATTTTCTGAAAAAGCAAAAGAGGCCATCTCAGGTGCTGTCGAATGAGCTGAACACTGTGATGTACTGAATTCTGACACTCTTGGACTGATGGAAGGAGAATGAGAAAGGTGGTCGAGGGGGAACAGGGTGGATGTAAACTCAGGCTCGGAGAGCGGACTCTCCGAGGTATTCCTAGATGAATAAGGAGGAGTGCTAGATAGCGGTGCCGACAAGGTCGGCCTAAGAGACCTCCGTCCCATCATCTTGATTATTCGAGAGAAGTGGGGATAATGCAAGAGAAGAAGAAGATGATATGCAACAAAATTGTGCACAATTGTGCGGTGTTTTTGATCTTGACCTAAATAAATCTAGCAATCAAACACAAAGCAAGGGTAAGTTCACCAACTCAACACATGAAGCCGTGAAGGTTCGGCTTTTATCTTTTCAATTTTAGCTTGATTCAGGAATTTATCTTTTAACGAGTCCTTAGAACGCTACGCCTATAGGAGA
This sequence comes from Ottelia alismoides, assembly GCA_037367405.1. Lineage (NCBI taxonomy): Eukaryota > Viridiplantae > Streptophyta > Magnoliopsida > Alismatales > Hydrocharitaceae > Ottelia > Ottelia alismoides. Next base: position 296,347 of record JAZKJV010000016.1, on the reverse strand, counting down.
GAGAGTACTGCCGGAAAAGTATCCCGTACTTGTCCTCCTCCTGTGTAACCTGTAGCTTGCACTTTTTGAGGTCCTTGTAACCCTTCCTAGATCCCTACTCAGCCAAAGAATAAGAGAGGAAGCCAATAGGCGAAACCGATACTTCGGATCTCGCTCGCAACGGAATCACCCGTGAGCGTGCAAGAACCTACTCGGACGCAGCCGGTGAGACAGACACCCCCGTGAAGGCGTGGCCTATGCTCGATACTTCGGACGAGGTCGATGCTCACACAATAGTGAGTCACCAATGGCGACCAAGCCCTACTCGACTACGTACGATAGAAGCGCCAATACTTCGGAAATCCAGGCGATACACAAGGCAGCCACAAGCTGGGTTTTTGGCTCTAATCCTTACGAAGCGCTCACCTCACTTGGAAGGAGACCTTCCCATGCAACCTGAATACAAGTGAGGGTATTACTCACCCCAAGCAATGAATCCAATTACCTTTTTTTATTTTTGGTCAAGTTTTCTTAGCAGTCCCTTTTTTAATTTTTTTTTTGGTGTTATCGCTTCTTTTGAGTAAATTCAAACAAGCGCCTGACGGTTTTTGTATTTTCTTTATCCTACTTTGTTCCAAAAACAGAGGGAGAAAAGAGTCGGAAAAGCCGTGCAAGTCGACACAAAGATGGAAATCTCACCTTTGTGCCTAAATGATGCGTGCAAAGTAAGAAGACTTACAGTGAATCCCAGCTCTCTCCATGCGGGATGCAAAGCAGAAATTTATAAACCTAAACTACATGCTGGTATGCACACGGAAATCGTCCTAGATTAGGCAACTGCTAGCGTGAAGAACCACAAGTTGATTATCAACTCCCAATCCGAGTGTCCGGTCTTGGCTTACCCCTCCTCTTCTCGACACACTCGAGTTCAGGAGTAGCGCTTGATGGGGTTTGCTCACGGCGCGTGGATCAAAAGTAGATAACCAACTGTTTAATTAGTCTAAGTCCAAATACGCACTATAGGAGCATGCAAAAATGATTAGGTGTTTGGACCTATTCTAATCGAGTCAAGCAGGACCTAAAACTAAGAGCTCAATCCACAAAAGAAAGTGAAAAATGAAAACAAAACCGGAAAATGACAAGCGAGAAAAACTCGTCAAAAACCGCGGTGAGCCCCCAAGTGAACAAACACTTGGAAATTGGGCCCGGTAGTGTCCAAGTCCAAAGTACCTGTATTATTACAAATTAATAGTCTCTCTCTCACAAAAGTAAATGCAAGCTAATCTACCACTCTCTCACGCCTCCTGCTCTCTCCTGCCGGCGTGGCCCAAGAAGGCCGGCTCCGCTTCCCAAGGTTGCTCCGGATCACCTAAGCAATCCGCCTCGCTCCGCGGTCCCTCGCAAGAAGACAAGAAAAGAGATGGTCAGATAGCTCAACAAGATATATCAAAAATGTAAGAGATGGAAAACAATGCTATGGTAAACAATCACACAATCAAACAAAATGTGAACTACTCGCTGTTGCTCCCCGGCAACGGCGCCATTTGATTTAGCCGAAAATAGGTGGTCTTAAGTTCAGCACAAAGCGTGAACTCAGTCGGTGTGTTGACCACACTAAATCCGGACTAAAGTCAACAATTAACCCACACTAAGATCAATAAATTAGAAATAATGGGAAGTCAAAATTTATTTTTAACTCTGCACAAATGGTGTATAGTGACAAGTATGCAGAGAGTTCAAACACAGGGAGCAAGCAGGGTAATTCACAAAAGTGTAAGCACAAGTGTGTGTGTGTGATAGTGTCTACACTAAGCAAGGAAGCAACTACAATTTTTGTGGGTTTTTAATTTTTAAATTTTTTTTTATTTAATTTTTAATTTTGTATTTGATTTTTGATTTTCTGATTTTTATAATTTTATATTTTATATTTTTCTTTTTCTTTTTCAATATTGGAATTTAAAGGCAATATAATAAAAGGCAAGGTAGAATATTTATAAAAATGCACAAAAATACTCAAAAAATTCAGAAATAAAATATTTTTGGTATTTTTAGGGTTTTTTACTGTTTTTGCGATTTTTGGGGATTTTTCTAGGTGTTTTTTGGTATTTTTAAATATTGAAATAAGACAAAACAGTGCGAATAAGACTGGCTGTAAGTTAAGTGAAATTTTAAAATAACAAACAGTAGCTCAAAATTTTCACACTATTTTTCTAGTGAAAGGAACAAAATAAGGGATAAACAGAAGCTGAGTTTATATTTTTTGGATTTTCTACTATTTTTTATATTTTTTTGAAGTTTTTAAGTGTTTTCAAATTTTTAGTGTTTTTCTTTTGAAATTTTTAATGATTTTTGGACTGACTCTAAGATAGGGTAAAATAGACACTAGGTGAATTTTTGGGAATTTTTGGAGGTGTTTTGATATTTTTTTGGTATTTTCTAAGGTAGACAGTACACAAAAAAGGGTGTTTTTGATTTTTAATAAATATGAAAATAGAATGAAATCAAAAACTAAATAGATGGCGTTAAAGCACAGGTGCACAGGAGCCTAAGTCTATTTTTGTGGAATTTTTGGGCTTAAGATGATATTTCAAATAAATACAACAAGCATCCAAGCATTAAACAGTTCTGGCAGGGGTATATGTGCAATATCCAAAACATCCAGGGGCATACATGCAATTTTCCACAAAAATATACACTTTATATTCAATTTTTGACACTAAACGACAATTAATAAAACCGCCTGGGCCTCCTCGCAAAGTTTCCACCAGGGCGCGTGACTAGCACGCGCCTGGGAAGGACAGGAATGCAATATCTCAAAACTCGAGGGGTCGACGTGCAAAATAACCTAAACTTTTTACACTTAATGCCAAAATTTCAGGACCAAAAAGAAATACCCCAAGTACGAGGGTTCCTCTGCAAAATGCCCACCACCTCACGTGTACAGGTCACGTGAGGTGACGTGGCGAGGGACCCGAACGCAAATATCAAAAGTCTGGGGGTCTCTTTGCAAATATTACAGAATATTTAAACTACAAACGAAAGTTTTTAGACTAAATATTAAATACAAAAATGGCGAGGGTGTAGATGCAAAATACCCTCGACGCGGCGCTCCGATGATGACGCGTGGCACGCATCCAACGGCTGGGCGACGAGACGCGATCCAACGGCTGGATGCGAACCACTTATCCACGTGGCGTGTCCTGGGCGCGCGATGACGGTTGGGTCGTGCGGCTGCGATTAGAACTCCTTCGACGATCGGACGGTGGGCACGTGGGGAGATCTAACGGCTGCAGCACGATCTAGACGCTCCTCGTTGATCCGACGGTCCCGGAGGTCGAGGGAAGAACACGGAGGAGCTCCGGTCTGGCGAACTTCTCCGAGCTCCTCCGTCCAGCTACGGCGGCTATCGGGCTTGCAAAGTGGTCGAGGATGCTCCTGCAGGTGTCGGCTGTCGTCTGGAAGCTTCAAAATCCACCGGCGGACGCCGGTGCTCTCGCACGGAGGTGGCGGAGCTGCACGGCCCCAGGGGCTCCGGCGAGAGAGCAAAATCGCTCCAGAAGCGTCGATGTGCTCCAGTACCTGCACCAAAAAGTTAAGGAGGTCGAGGGCAAAATGCCTCGACCTCGGGTGGATCTCGAAAGGGACGGTGAGGCGCGATAGGGACTCGCCGGAGTTGCGCTCCGGCGAGGTGATCGATTAGGTGATGTAGTGATCGATTCGACTCGGAAAGATGGGAGAAATAATCCTAGAACTAACAGGAATAAGATGGGGAGGAGAATGGGATGAATGGCGGCCTCGATGGCCAATGGCCAGAGGGAGAATACCTCACGGGGGTGACCGCCGGAGGTGATGGTGGAACACGCCCAGCTCGCGTGCCTCCGCCTCTTCGAAGGTGCAACTTGGAGCTGTCACCTCCACCTTGCTGAGCGACTCCAAAGAGGGGGGAAAACTGGATGAAATGCGGTTCCAATTCAAAGGGAGGTCAAGGAGGACCTTAAGTATGGTTGACGATGGGGGTTGAAAGAACGAGGCAGCTGGCTTGATTCAGAGGTTCTCAGCCCAAGAAAATCCTTGGACGAGCAAGAGGGATGGTAGGTGAAAAGGTTTGCAGAAGGAATCGAGCTCAAAGGATGCAAGACCGCGCCTCGAAAAATCGGAGAAGATGGGTCAAAGATAGGTTCTGACAGAGGCTATAGGGTGTAGGGCAGGCAGTTGACCCGAGTCAACTGAGACTGCCCCCTGGTTGGTCCACGTGGACCAACCAGGAAAAACCCTAAAAAAAACTTTGTTAATTCAATTTAAAATATTAAATGACCGAACTAAATAAAAGTTATAAAATAAAAAATGTTCAAAATTTTATGTAGTATTTTATTCTGATTTTTATTTATTTTTATGATGTATATTTTTACAAGTTACCTTTTTGACCCTATATAGGTATAATACCTATGTGTTTTGATATTTTATTTTATTTTATGTATTTTTAATCTTATTATTTTTATTTATGATTTTGTAAAATTATAACATACTTTTATATACATAAGTATATGTTTATTTTATTTTTCTGAGATGTTTTGTATATTTAATAAAATACAAGAGTATTCTATACAGGTATAAGTATATGCAGTATACCTATGTATTCTTTATACAAGTATTTTATTTTTATTTTTATTTAGGTTTTTATTCTAATTTTAATGTACATATACAGTATAAGTAATATTTACAAAATTATAAAAATATAAAAATGAATAAATGATGAATAAAGAATAAATTGAATATTTTATTCAGTACAAGTATACAATGTGGGTCCAAAACTCAACTTTCAAACCGTAGCTCCGCCAAATGCGAAACCACCGCCATTGGATAGATTATTTTATTCTATATACAATTAAAGGTGAGTACACTGCATTTGGAGTTGTCGTTTGTGAGATACGGGTCTGGGAAGTTGGGATTTTGGATTCTTATTCAGACCATATCTTTTTGTCTGTACATTCTTTTCCTGTGAAATCAATTTTGTATTTTTCTTTATTAAAGTATCTACAACTTTCATGTACAAAGTTTCTTTATTTGATGTACAAAAAGTGAAACCAAAATTAGGTCCCAAAATGAATAAAGAATGCATAACATGTAAAGGTGTTTTGACTGTGTTTCTGACCTTATCTCCCCCTACTTTATTCCTTGTCGACCTATTCATCAAGATGCCTAGGTCTCGGGGGTTTTGGGTCATAAAATATTTACAATATTTTATTCTTTTTCTTTTCTTTGTTTATTCTATTATTTTGGCTTTAATTACAGTATTTTATACACTATTGTGATGCACATGCATGGATGCTAAGATGGTGATTTTAATGCTATTTACAGGCATTTGCCAGGGTTTTTGGTGCCAAAATGATAGAATAAAGATGATGAAATGTGGATTCATCAGTTACCAACAAAAGTGAGACACAACTACAAGAATAAAATCAGATAACTGTCACCTTATATTTGGAGAACACAATACCGATGTTGCTCCTTATCACGATTTGTCTCTCCTCAAGAATGGACCCCCTTACGGTTGCTCCTCACGCCTTCAGCACGGACGTTACTCGCGAATGCGTCTGCTCTTTGTCCCTTACGTGGGTTGCTCTTCGCGCCTTGTGCGGGCTGCTTCTCTCCTTATGTGGGGAGAGAGAACTAAGAGAGAGAGAGAGCGGGGGGGGGAGAGATGTATAGGTGAGAGATGATCTCCTTTGCCTGTGGGATCCTTATTTCATATCATCTCCCACTACCAATCTCTATCGTAATCCTATTTGAATAGATCTCCAAGGGGATAATTTCCCAACAACCCCTTCTAGGACTAGATAATAACTACCAAACAACCTCCCCCCCCCCCCAGTCCCAATGAGGAGGAGTTGTCAATAAGATGATCATTGAGAGGTGACACTGCTCAGTTCTCTATAGAGCTTCAACTTGTCACGAGTCACAGCCTTCGTCAACGTATCAAATAGATTTTCATCTATGTAGACCTTCTTCAGAATGAGATGCCTCTTGTTAATAACATCTCTCAACCAATGATATCACACGTCTATATGCTTTGTGCGAGCATGGTGCATCATGCTCTTGCTCAGATCAATGGTGCTCTGGCTATCACAGAAGACAATCGGCTCGTTGTCTTGACATCCAAGTTCACCAAAGAATCGTTGTAACCACATCACTTATTTTCCTACTTCTACTTCTATTATGTACTTGGCTTCAGTTATCAAGAGTGCAATGCATTTATGCAACTTTGACTACCATGAAATCGCTCCCCTTGTGAAGATGAAAATGTACCTGGAAGTTGAATTCCTTTGATCCATATACCCTGCCATGTCAGTATATGTGTATCCACAGAGTTTGTGATCTGACCTCCCAAACATCATACACATACTTGAGGTCCCTCTCAAGTATCTCAGAATCCACTTCAGTTCTTCCCAGTGATTCTTCTCCGGATTCGACATGAATCTGCTAACTATGCTCACGACATGATCAATATGAGGTATGGTGCAAATCATTACGTGCATAAGGCTACCAACTGTGGACTGGTGAGAAATCTTGTCACCTCAACTTTCTCCTCAGTAGTAGACGGATATGTCTCTTTCATCAACTTGAAATGAGCGGCAAGGGGCGTGCTGACAAGCTTTTGCATTCTTCATGTTGAACCTCTCCAGAATACATTCAACATACTTCTCTTATGACAACCACAACATGTGCTTCTTCCTGTCGTGAGTGGTATACATCCCAAGCATGTTTCTTGCCTTGCCTCAATCCTTCATTTCAAATTTCATGAAGAGTTCCCTTTTGATATTTGCAATCAACTTGGGATCATGACCAACTATCAGCATGTCATTCGCATAGATTAAAACGATAATGAACCTGTCATTGGAAAGACGTCGAACGTACACACACGGATCTGTTGTAGTTCTCTTGAAGTTTTGCTTTGTATTGAAAATATCAAACTTCAAGTAGCATTGTCTAAGGCTTGCTTCAAGCCATAGAGACTTCCTCTACCTGCAAACCAAGTGCTCTTTCCCATTCTCCTAGTATCCCTTTCGCTGCTCCATGTAGATCTCTTCCTTCAGGTTACCGTGAAGAAAAGTTGTCTTCACATCCATATGCTCTAGATCAAGGTCTAGTCTTGCAATAAGACCTAGCACTACCCTCAGAGAATTCATCTTCATAACCTGTGAGAAAATCACATCGTAGTGTCCCTCTTTCTGGTTGAATCCCTTCACAACCAATTTGACCTTTTACTTTTGTTGCTTGCCACCATCATCTAACTTCAGCTTGTAGACCCATTTATTCTTTAGTGCTCTCTTGCCTGCAGGAAGCTCAACAAGATCATGCGTATGATTTTCCTTCAGAAGCTACGTCTCTTCATTCATTGCATTTTACCAATGATCTCTCTCCTTATGCTCTTGTGCCTCATCAAAAGTGCATGGATAATCATGACTAGTCAGCATCACTTACTGAGAAGTAGGATAACGGGATGTTGGCCGATGTGCCCTCCCAGATCTCCTAACCCGAGGCTCTGTTGTATCTGCTTCATGATGAATTTTCTCCCCCTGATCATGATCCCCCTAGACCTGCATCAGCAGGATCTGCATCTGGTTCATATTGTTCTCGATGTGCATCTTCTCCATCTGTACATGGTATTGGAGAAGAATCTGAGTCCTTGTCGCTGTCATCATCCATAGCAATCCCATTTGAGTCACCATCACCATTGTTGTCCTTAGCCAAAGTATTGTTCTCATAGAAAATCACATTTCTATGCCTGGTATAGGTCTTCTTCCTTTGATGTCAAAGTCGATATCCGAACTCCTTATCTCCATAGCCAACGAAAAAATAGGGCACTACCTTGTTAACAAGCTTCTTCCTTTGTTCTTTTGGTATAATGCATAAGATTTGCATCAGAAGACCCTCATGTGAGCATATGAGGGATCTTTCCCATACCAAATACGCTCAGAGACCTGAAAATTCAAGGGAACAAATGGAGATCAATTAATCAAGTAGCATGCGGTCCGAACTGCCTCAGCCCAAGAAGTTTTGGTCAACTTCGTTGTGTAATGAATCTCAGATACATCATGTTAAAATATTTTTATTATTTTTATTGCTTAAACAATTTAATAAAAATCATAATTAAATCACTAATATTAACTTGTATTATGTTGTATATATTTTGTGTATAATTAGCTTATAAATAACACTAAAAGTGCTAACTATAATTATTGTATTTAATTACTAACCCTTTTTCTTTGTTTTTCTATTTATTAAAACCCCTAAAAATTAAATTAATTATTGTATTTATTTAATTTGACTTTTAAAAGAAATAAAAAATACAAAAAATAACTTAAAAATAGTATTTTTTTTACCCATTAAAATTACTCTAAAAAATTCATCTTTGTGCAAATAACTTCTTTTGGCTTTTTCTAAAAAATGAAACGTGTAGATTTCAATGAGATCTAGAACTTTCATGTTTTGATTTTTTGTAATTAACATTCTAATTATTTTATTTGGATTTTTATTTGATTTCTACTTTTCTGATTTTTTTCATTGACCACATGGTGCCCTCTGGGTCATCCACGTGGCCCACTCTCCTTATTCCACCCGCCAGCTCTCTTCACCATCTGATTGCTTCTAGGGGCCTGCATCTTAACCACCCTCTTTCCAGTGATTAGCAGCCCTCAGATCCAACTTCCAGACCCAATATCCACCGTTCATAAACCACCTTCATCCCAGCCATCAGATGCCTTCGCATCCAATGGCTATCTTTCTTCCACGTCATCTCTCGTCTCAACCGCTCGATCTCCCTCTACAGGTCAGATCTCCACCACTACCTCATGCACCCATCTCAGCCATTGGATGGCAACCATCCAAGGGCTGAGCATCTTCCACATCAATCACATTAAATTTTTTTATGAATTTTAATTATTGTTGATTAGTGTGTGCCAACTTTTGGTAAAAACAGTGGAGCTAGACAAAACAATGCAATGAAATTCGAGATAAGTTCTCTTATGCAAGAAAAAGCTCTATCATTACAAAGTCAAATTCAAAAGATCTTCCACCCAAAGGCAAGCTCTCCCAACCATTTTCAAAGCATCCACTTGGACCAAACGATATTAGGATCAAGGAGTCTGGATAGCACCATAAAAGGGCTTTGCATCGTATAATGATACAAGTATGGGTGTCGAAGGTATCTTAGATACTCAAAAGAGACACACCCGGTATACTTCCAGAAAAATAGCAGACAACTCCAAATTCTCTTGACGAACACATTGATCAACAAACAAAAAATAACATGTGTTGGGTAATAAGGCACTTGAGAGGCCCATTTTTCCAATATGAGAGAGAGAAAAAATGGCATAATCCTATGCCCTCCATCATCTGACCATCCATCTACACTTTCAAATCTGACAAACTAGTGAGACAGTTGACTGAAGAAAGAATCGACTTATTCCCTAGTGTTGAGGATTAGGTCTACAGGAGAGTCTCATGGATTGGAACTTTGGGTGATGTGTCGACTCGACTCTCATGATTGCAATATACTAAAACTACATATCCTTATATTATATGTACAAACACATAGTCTGAAAATTAGAGAACTTGGATTCCTTTTGACTAGAGCATGGTTGAGCCCAAAATTTTAGGATCACTCAAATTGAAGGTCTTCAACGAATTGAGCCTTGAAAATCCACATGCATTGTCAGGAATTAATCCAACTCATTCATTCTTTGAAAATTGCTTCAATGGATTTTCATAAATATATACTTGTATTATGTCATTCAAATTTCACGTGAAATAGAGACTCCTACGGCCTCCATCCAAACAATGTCGATTTCAACTATTCTACGACCACTAAAAAATGCATGTCTAATGGAGGTCGTAGGAGTTTCTTTTTTGCACAAAACTTAAATGACATAATATATGGATATAGTGATTAATTTCCACGAAAACAGTTTCCCAAAAATAAAAAAATTGGGAAAATGGAGCGGGGGATATATACTCGTTGAGAAACTACTTTTTATACTTGTTATTTGCGACAAATAAAATATCCATCGCAATATCTCGCTATATCATTAGCGACGATCCATATAGCGGCACATATTCTTTACTATTTTTCAAAATTTCAAGTAATCGCTGCTAAAATAGTACTGGTTCCAGGTCATTCACACGCATTATCTAACACATGAGGGACTTATTACCCGAAAATAGTATTTGCAATACTGTATAAGTTTTAATCAGCGTTAGTTCTGCATAAATCAAATACAAAATAATGTATTTAACAGCATATAGGTCGAATGATATAAATCCACAAACAAATTTCTGTTTGTGGAGAAGGGGAACAATGACGAGGCTTTGGATACAAATAAGGAGGATAAAGTACATGGTTAAGGACAATGGGTTTCCTAAATCCGGCCTCTAGATATTTCTATTTTTGTTCTCCCTTCTTTATCTTTGAATTCTGCATATCACACTCAAGTTGGTCCGCCACTTGAATTTGTATTCTTTCGATCAAAACCCTAGAAAAGCAAGCAAATCTGCTCACCTCGATAGGGGAGAGGCTCTCCTAGAAGAACTGATCCTTGGGGCCTGTTTGGTTGCAGAATTTGGGCAGGGTTGGCCCAACCCTGGTTACTATTCACAAGGGTACTTCCTCCTCACAGATTACTATTCACCCATCCCAACCCAGCCCAACCCAACCCAGTCCAACCCAGCAACCAAACATGCCCCTTGTTCTCCTGTAGCCACTTGCACACCTCGTCATCCTGCAAGCATCCAGAGAGCAGTTAATCTCGTGCCTTCTTGTCGTTGGAGAGCCTCTTTTGCAGTAAGAGATGGCGATGAAGGGTGGCGTTGGAGAGCAACTAACAGTAGAGGGGAGGAGCAGGGTGGAGGGAGGAGGCCAGAGAGGAGGAGGCATCAACGGTGGAGAGTGGGGTGTGGGGTTAGGTTTCACTTTCTTCTAGCTCCTGCCCACAAGAGGGGGCTGATGTTTGGAATTAGGGATTCCGAATGGAGATCTGCCCATGCATATTGAAATTTCACTTCCAAATATTGCTAATACATTTTGCCACTAGATGTGGTCGCAATGCAATAGCAATTTTTGCTACAGCATATTGCAACTAGCAGTAGCCATTCATGTAAGGAAAATGAGGTTTGCTTAACCAAACCTGCAAAGGATGATCAGAAGTGGAACGTTCCCCACACGGGAACCAAGTGCAATAATCGAAGCATAATAATCAAGCAACCACAGAGAGATGAGAAATTTTACATGGGAAAAACCTCCTCGATGTGAGAGAGGGGAAAAATCTACGGTGCACGACGACCCGCAACAAATCCAATAAGTCGAAAACGAGAGGGCACAATATCTTCTCAGTTTTGTTCCCAACAAAAACTGAGGCACATGTACAAGAATAAAATCAGATAAATGTTATGTTATATTTGGAGAACACGATACCAATGCTTCTCCTTGTCACGAGTTGTCCCTCCTCAAGAATGGACCCCCTTACCTCCTCGCGAATGCGACTGTTTTTCGCCCCTTGCGCATGCTGCTCTTCGCACCTTGCGCGGGCTGCTTCTCGCGTATAGTGTGGGCTGCTTCTCTCCTTATGTGGGGAGAGAGAAATAAGAGAGGAAGAGAGAGAGAGAGAGAGAGAGAGAGAGAGATGTATGGGTGAGAGATGATCTCCTTTGCCCATGGGATCCTTATTTATATCGTCTCCTATCACCTATTTCCATCCTAATTCTATTTGGAACAGATCTCCAAGGGGATAATTGCTAACAACCCATTCCTATTTTGGGAAGGGATAATAACTACCCAACAACCTCTCCCTCCGGTCGTCATCAAGAAGATGATCACTGAGATGTGACACCGCTCAGCTCTTTACAGAGCTTCAGCTTGTCACGAGTCACGACCTTCATCAACATATCTAATAGATTTTCATCTGTGTGAACCTTCTTCAGAATGAGATGCTTCTTATAAATAGAATCTCTCAACCAATGATATCACATGTTTATATGCTTTGTGCGAGCATGGTGCATCATGCTCTTGCTCAGATCAATGGCACTCTGGCTATCACAGAAGACAATCGGCTCACTGTCTTCACATCCAAGTTCACCAAGGAATCATTGTAACCACATCACTTCTTGTTCTTCTTCTGCTTCTACAATGTACTCGGCTTAAGTTGTAGAGAGTGCAATTCATTTCTGCAATTGGACTACCACGAAATCGCCTCCCCCGTGAAGGTGAAAATGTACCTGGAAGTCGATTTCCTTTTATCCACATCTCCTGATGTCAGCATCTGTGTATCCACAGAATTTAGGATCCAATCTCCCAAACATCAGACATATATTTGAGGTCCCTCTCAAGTATCTTAGAAACTACTTCACTGCTTCCCATTGATCCTTCTCTGAATTCGACATGAATCTGCTCCCTATGCCCACGACATGAACAATATTGGGTTTGGTGCAAATCATGGCGTACTTAAGGCTGCCAACTGCATACTAGTAAGGAATCTTGGTTATCTCAATTTTTCCTCAGAAGTAGACGGATATGTCTCTTTCGTCAACTTGAAATGAGCAGCAAGGGGCGTGCTGACAAGCTTCACATTCTTCATGTTGATCAGAATGCATTCAACATACTTCTCTTATGACAATCACAACATGTGTTTCTTCCTGTCGTGAGTGATATGCATCCCAAGCATGTTTCTTGTCTTTCCTAAATCCTTCATTTCAAATTTCCTGGAGAGTTCCCTTTTGAGCTTTGCAATCATCTTGGGATTGTGATCAACTATCTGTGTGACATCCACATAGATCAATAGGATAATGAACCTGCCATTGGGAAGATGTCGAACGTACTCACATGGATCCACTGTAGTTCTCTTTAGGTACTGCTTTGTCATGACAATATCAAACTTCCAGTACCATTGTATAGGGCTTGCTTCGAGCCATAGAGACTTCCTAAGCCGGCAAATCATGTACTCTTTCCCCTTCTCCTGGTATCACTTTGGTTGCTCCATGTAGATCAGTTCCTTTAGGTCACTGTGAAGAAAAGTTTTCTTCACGTCCATCTATTCTAGATCAAGGTCTAGGCTTGAAATAAGACCTAGCACCACCCTCACAGAATTCATCTTCATAATCAGTAATAAAATCTCATCGTAGTCTAAGCCCTCTTTCTGGTTGAAGCCCTTCACAACCAATCTGGCCTTGTGCTTCTATTGCTTGCCACCATCAGCTAACTTCAGCTTGTAGACCCACTTGTTCTTTAGTGCTCTCTTGCCTGTAGGAAGCTCAACAAGATCATACGTGTGGTTTTTCTTTAGAGACTACGTCTCTTCATTCATTGCATTTTACCACTGATCTCTCTCCTTATGCTCATGTGCCTCCTCAAAAGTGCATGGATCATTACAATCAGTCAGCATCACATACTAAGAAGAAGGATAATCGGATGATGGCTGATGTGCCCTCCCAGATCTCCTGACCCAAGGCTCTGTTGTATGTGCTTCGTGATAAAGTTCTTCCCCCTGCTCAGGAACCCCCTGGACCTGCATCAGTGAGGTCTGCGATCGGTTCATGCTATTCTAGTTGTGCATCTTCTCCATTTGTACATGGTATTGGAGAAGAATCTCGGTCCTTGTCATTTCCATCATCCATAGCAATCTCATCTGAGTCACCATAACCATTGCCATCCATAGCCAAAGTCTGGTTCTCATAGAAAATCACATTTCTATGCCTGGTGATGGTCTTCTTCCTTGGATCTCAAAGTTGATATCCAGCCTCCTTATCTCCATAGCCAACGAAAATGTAGGGCACTGCCTTGTCAACTAGATTATTCCTTTGTTCTTTTGGTATAAATGCATAATCTTTGCATCCAGACACCCTCATGGGAGCATGTGAGGGATCTTTCATACACCAAACACACTCAGGGACCTGAAAATTCAAGGGAACAAATGGAGATTGATTAGTCAAGTAGTTGGCGATCCGAACCGCCTCAGCCCAAAAAGTCTTAGTCAAATTTGTGTCTTCAGCATGCAGTGAACTCTCTCGACAATGATCCTATTCACTCGTTCAACGACACCATTATGCTGGGGAGTGTTGGGCCTTGTTCTTTTATGCATGATCATGTGCTCTACACAATAGCTATGGAATCTATGAGATATGTACTCCCCTCCATTGTATGTGCGCAGACAGTTCAACACTTTTCTTGTCTCGTGCTCTACCATGGCAAGAAATTTCCTAAAGCGATCAAATACTTGATCCTTCATCCTCATCATATAAACACATACCTTCCTTGATTTATCACCAAATAAAGGTCAGAAAATACTTATTTCCTCCCAAAAGCGATGTATCCATGGGAACACACATCAGAGTGAATAAACTACATAAAGTCTTCCTTCATCTTTGATATGGCTTGAAAGGTGCATTCGTGTTCTTTCCAACTTTACAAGAATCGCAAGGTGACAACATGACGTCAATGTGGTATGAAATCAACTCCTTCATGCTCAGAAGATGTAAGACCTTTTGTCTCATGTGTCTGAGTCGACGATGCCAAAGATCCAACATGTCATCCTCACTAGCATGTAGGTTGCCATCCATGACCTTCACCTGAGTCTTGTAGAGCATGCAGCACAACCTGCCTCTAGCCATGATAAGAGAGCCCTTGCTGATATTGCATATGTGTTGCCAAACTTCAGATGGTCTTCCCTATCTAGTGGAGAACCATATATGAGTCTAAGCTGCAAGTCAGGAACGTGCCTAACGTCCTACATAATCATTACACATCCAATATCACTCTGAACTGAGATGGTGTCTATGCCAACGATCATGGAGTAACTACTATTACCCATCTTGACTTTTCCAAAATCTCCCTCTGTATAGGAAGTAAAGAACTCCATGCGTGGAGTCACGTGGTAGGAGGTGGACGTGTCAACGGTCCACTCAGAGTCATCTCCTGCATGTAGATACCGCTCCTGAATAACGAGAAACAAGTGATCCTCATCGTCATTGGCCACGTCTGTAGCAATGTTCTCATCTTCATCTTTCTTCTCATTCTTTTTAGCTTCTGCTTGCTCTATTTTCCAGACTCTACAATATCTCTTCCAGTGATCAGGCATGTTGCAATGATGGCACCTTCCTCTGTCCTTGAACTTCTCATTTGTGTCTCTCTTATGACGTTCCCCTACTGTTGGGCCCGTCTTTTTTTAACTACGTACATATGTGAAGAAGAGGACTCTCCATATGATAATCGTTTGATTTCTTCTTTCATGAGACTACTCTTGACCATAGGTATGGTTGATGAATCCTTAACTCTCACTCTTTATTCTTTTATTTTAGCTATTTATCTTAGTAAAGCAGCATGTAAATACATGTAAATACAATAACATATCATTCTGCATGAATTTGTTAATATTGTATAATTAGCATGTATTTATACAAAAATAAAAGAATAAAGGAAAAGAAAAGAGAAGGAGGTATTTAGAATAAATTCAGAGTGACCCAAACCACAAGAGAAGGTCAAGCCTTGACCTGATCACCAAATAAAATAAGTAGAGAGAGATAGGACCTACTTTGTGTTGTACATATTACCTATGTGTATAAATAATTATTTTTCACAAAATTAAAGTTAATTATTATTTTTACCTCTTTATACATATTTCTAATAATAATATAAAAATAAAATAAAAATCAGAAAAAAATAAAACAAGAATAAAATTCTCCTTCCATTGTATAAAGCACATGTATATACTTAATATCCACTATTTGTTATATACACGTAAATAACTCATAAAAATAAAATAAAAATTATTTTATACTCCTAAAATTATTTTGAAAATAAATAAAATATAAAATTGGGGCATTTATGTAAAAATAACAAAATAAAAATATTTGTACATAATACATAGGTATATTACACATGTATATAATACTACATAGTGTATATACACTAATTTATTTTTCATAAAAATAATTAAAAAATCATAAAAAATTTCTTGAAAAATAACAAACATTTTTCATTTTACACATTTTTAAATTTAAATTCGTTTATTATTTTTAATCTAATTTTCTTCAATTTTCTAGCAGTTTTGTCCTGTAGTCTATTTTGTCTTCACTCTAGGTGGCCTCTGATTGGTCCACCTCAGTTTGTTGACCGAGGTCAACCAGTCCCCCTGGACCCCTTTCCTCGTCAAGTTGGGTTTCGCTCGGATTTCTCCAATTTCTCCAGACCCGATCCGATGTCCTTTTCGACCACACTTTTGCTCCGGATTGAGGGTGCGGATCCCTAATCTTTGCCTGCTTCTTTCCCCCTCGATCCGCATGCCAGTTCACGGGCCACGCCTCCTTCATGTCGGACCCTCACGCCTATATAACCTGCACCACCCCGCTCCTTTTCCTCCACCTTTTGGCTGCGCCACCACCTCCTGTTCACTCGACCACCTTTCCCTGAGTGACAACGAGCGATAGGGAGGGTGTGGCATCACTTTTGGAGTATAGAGCCCTAGGTCCGGCGAGGTTCAACCTCAGCTCCACCGTGAGGAGCCTAGCCTCTGGTTGTGCCGACCACCGAGGCCAAGACCACTGTGCACGTCCATCTGCATCCGCACACACACTTCAACCACCACCAAATACCCCATTTCAATTCCATTATCCATTGATTCGATCATCTACCCGAGAAATAGAGCATCTCCGACGACGATATCTCCTACTATGTTTCACCATCCTCCGACGATACACCGCCTCGCTCCAACTTCCTTCCGCTTCTACATCACGCTCCGCATCCTTCCATCAACTCCAATTACCGAATTGGAGTCTCTTAGCAGGTCCTTTCCCCCGTTTCACACATGACCTGATCTATTCACCCTCCACCTCAGTTCCCGATGCATATCGCGCCCTAAGCCACGCCGGAGCTACTCCTCTGAGTAAAACCTTTCGCCTGCAGGGTAGAGGCACGACCGGACCTCATCTGAAGGCCTTACGTAGTCCCAGGAAGCCTCAGGTCAACCGTGCATCCCTAGGATCTCTCTCTTGGTCTTGGGACCTTCTGAGCTTCCCAGTAGCCGCGAAGCATCTTCGTTGATTTCTTCCACATCTCAGCAGACCGAGAGTACGTCGGAGACACATGCAGTCGATGATTGAAACTCGCCTCCTGTGAATTCTTCCCCGATCTTCCAGGTGCCTCCTACACCATTCGATGGGGGCTATCTATAGTTCTAATCCGAGTCGCCCATCTACGGGAGGCTTCCCACCGTTAGATCCATCTGGGGATCTCATTTCCGCGCTCCATCGTTGAAGGGGTATCCACCCATCTCACTCGTCTGATCATAAGCGGAACGTCATCGGTCGTTGGATCGCGCCCAATAATTTTTAATTTATTCTTAGGACCCTATCTGTTTTGTCTTTATTGTTCAGTCTTGTAAATATTTTTCGAAGTCTAAAATAGTATGGTTATTTTGCATGTGGACCCTTGCCATTTTCAGTATTTGCATTTCAATCCTCTGAGTGTGACCTCACATGCCATCCCACATGATTTTATGGTGTATTTGCATGCTCTATCATGAACATTTGAGTGTTATGTTTTGAATGAATATTTTCTGATACTTGCATTTATACCTCTGTGCACGGTGTATTGCGCATGTACGTGAATTCTCTAGACATTTTGCGTATTTGACCCTAAACTTTATATATATATTATGATTTAGCGTGTGAACTTTATTATAATTGCAACTAGGTCCATGTGAACTATGTGTCTTGTTTTTAATTAAATAATTACCTAATTAAGCTCAAAAATTATATAAAAATACGGTTAGCTCCTACTAACGTGTAATATTTATTGTGATTTATGGGATTAATTTTCTTGAGTATTTTATTTTCTAAAAATCAAAAACCCATAAAAGGTCACTGTCTATTTTAGAAAATACATAAAAATTAGAAAAAAAATTGTTAAAAATTCCAAAAAATTTTGTGAGTGTTTGTTTATTTGTGTTTTGCTTTCAGTAGCATTTTTATTTCAAAAACCTTATAAAATCCCTAAAAATTACAAAAGACTCAAAAACTTATAAAAATCATAAAAAAAATCTAAAAACAAAAAAATATATAATTTCAATTTCTGTTTGTTCTTTTGCTTATCTATTTTCTCATAAAAGTGCTCCCAAGTACATTAGGGCACTTTAGCTATTTTTGATTGCAAATTTGTCATGGTTCTGCATTGTTTGTGTTTGTATCTCTTATTTGATTTTTATAAAATCTCCTAAAAGTTAGAAAAACCCCAGAAAATTACCAAAAACACTTGAAGATTTGAAAAATATAAAACTAATTTTTATTCATGATTTTTATGTATTTTTGACCTTCAATAAAAAATTTCCAAAGCTTGCTTGTATGCTTTATTTCCTTATTTGCTTATTGGATTTCCTTAAGAAAAAACCAAAAAAATTATAGAAATTAAAAATAATAAAAATATGTAATTTCTTATCTGATCACGACTACTTCGTATGTTTACTCGTGCTCCTTGAGGTCGACCTTGGTCACTATACCAAGTTAAAATAAATAGCGGAGGCCCTAACTGTTTTTGTGCTTTGATTGCTTGATCTGAGTGGTTTCTATTTTTCTTGTAGAGCTTAGAACTTGTGATCCGGGTCACAACGACCCTCTGATTATTTTATTCCCTAACTCGTATCGCTCGGTCTCTCATCAAAATGGTGTTGTTGTCAGGGAGCATGGCTTAGTACTCTTTTCACATTTTCTTACATTTTTATCTCTATATTTTATAACTATGTTCTGACCCGTTTTCGTTTCACTTTTTGTGCGAGAAATCGCTCGAGGACACTCTAGAGGAGACCCGTACCTGAGGAGGAGCAACATGAGAAAGTTATAGCCTTTAGAGATTAGTTAGAGTCGATTAGTTTATTTTCTGCACCATTATTATTGTTGTAATAATACAGGACACTTGAACACTTCCTTAGACTCTATTAGACTTATCGGGGTCTGTTTTGCCGACATCGGTGTGCTCGTGGGTCCTCACCGAATTTTTCTCGGTTTTGATTTCATCGTATTTTTTCTATTTGATTCTCGAAGAATTTGGCACCTAGACTTAGGATTTTTCTTGATTGTGATGTAAATAACTTAAGAACCAATCCCTAATAGACTATTTGCAACTATAGAGCGTAATTGGTCCTTATTATTAATTAATAATAAAAAGTTAGTTTAATTAGATCTGAGTCCACATGCTGTGAGGAACCACATACAGCTCTAGGAAGACCCATTGTGGTAGGCACCGAGTGGTTCTCAAGATCAGACTCCGGACTTGATCTTATTAGCTAGACATCGTTATTCACTATCACTAGAAGTTGCTCGTCTAAGGTTGTTTTCTTCATGCATTATATAGATTAGTTTAAATTCTGACGTTAAATTTATAAGCGGATCACCATGCATGTAGAGTGCTGGCGACATGTACGCATCTCTTACTTTGCATGCATCATAATGTTTGACCGTGCATCAGCTTTTTCGACTTCCTCCCCTTATTTTTGGACTTAAAATAACCTCGGAAAATCGAAAAATTCGTTAGCCGTTGTTTGCTTTCAAAAATACCTAAAATAGAGAAAATAATAAAATTTGGGGCTGCTGATGAATCTGTGATTCATCACTCTAAAAGTTGAAAATAGAGCTTTGTTCCCGAGTAACTAGCTACATATTTCCACTTATATTGTATAATTAGCATTCATGCATGTGTAAATAATATCTGTATTTTAGCATTTATATTTCCATTAAATAAGGAGCTAAAAATCACTTGTACATATTCACAAAAAATGTATATAACTAAATTCACCTACTTGTATATATTTTACACTAACCTCAAATCCAATAAAATCAACTCTATAGTATATATATTACTAACACTAATTAATGAAAAATATCAAAAAATACTAACTTGCAAATTTGACCAATAAAATCCGAATCCAAGTTTGAAGCTAGGAGCCTTAAAATGCACATATCTCTCATAGATAGTCCGATTTAGGTTTACTCACTTTTAAAGTAATATACATTCAAAGACCTTTAAAACATGGCCAATTTCATTAAAATCGGAGATCGTATGTGAAACTTGGGTTTTGGGCCCCTATTGTATATTGTACATATTGACCGTTTCACCGTTGTGTTTTATCATTTTATTTTCTTAATTATTAAAAATCCAAAAAATAGATTAAATTGTAAATATTTCTTTCATATTTTTTCTAACTTTCTTTAATTTTTCTCTTATTTAAAAATGCAAAAAAATGCAAAATATAAAATCTGGTATTTTATACCTATAAGATACCTCCCAAAAATACATTTTGTACAGATGATTTCATTTGATTTTTGGCCCTTCACGAAAGTTGCAGATCTCGTCGAGATGAGCAACTCCCTCCTCCTCTTTATATTCATATCTTATCCTTCATTTTTCTTCATCCGTCATTTCTTTCATTGAGAGGGAGAGTCCACCAGCCCCCAAGTGTTGTTCCGGACCTGTGGCTTGGTGATGAATCCACATTTCATCATCTTTATTCTATCATTTTGGCCGCAAAAACATTGGCAAATACATGTAATTACCATTAATTCCTGCATCTTAGCATTCAT
Organism: Ottelia alismoides; assembly: GCA_037367405.1. Lineage (NCBI taxonomy): Eukaryota > Viridiplantae > Streptophyta > Magnoliopsida > Alismatales > Hydrocharitaceae > Ottelia > Ottelia alismoides. Next base: position 275,752 of record JAZKJV010000016.1, on the reverse strand, counting down.
GCATGTGCATTTAAATAGTGTATAAAATACTGTTTTTAAAGCCAAAATTATAGAATAAAGAAAAGAAAAGAAAAAGAATAAAATATTGTAAATATTTTATGACCCGAAACCCCGAGACCTAGGCATCTACATGACTAGGTCGACAAAGAATAAAGTAGGGGGAGATAAGGGCTAAAATTACAATAAAAATTCCTTTTGTTTAATTCATTCTTTAATTATTTTGGGACCTATTTTTAGTCCCACCTTTTATACTTCAAATAAAGAAACTTTGTACATAAAAGTTGTATATAATTAAATAAAGAAAATACAAAATTAATTTCTTATAAAAATAATATACAGATCAAAAGTTATGATCTGAATAAGATTCCAAAATCCCAACTTCCCAGACCTGTATCTCTCAAATAAAAACTCAAAATGTATCAAAATCACCTTTAATTGTATATAATTTAGTTGAGTTTTGGACCCTTATTTTATAACTATATCGATTAAAATATTCATTTTATTATTATTAATTATTTTTATTATTTCATATTTTTATTATTTCGTAAATATTATATATGTATATATTAAAAGTGGAATAAAATGATAAATAAAACATTAAAAATAAAATTCTCGTATAAAAAAATATTAACTACTAATGTACTGTGTTAGAACCACGTTTTATAGGTCGATTCTTTCACCAAATCGTTGGGCTTCCTTCTTGACTTTTTCTCCCCATACAACCAACATACACGCTCAAGTATGATATCGATGGTTGAGTTGTCTACTCGCTAGATACACATCGATCTTCTTGCCACCTCATCAACTCTCTAACTAGCCACTGGCACTCCTGTCAGAACCTTGTTTTTTGTCTGTTTCTCGGATTTTTCAAGGCCGATCCTTTCACCCAATCGCTAAGCTTCCTTCACGACCTTTTTCTCCTTGATGTAGCCTCATACACGCCCAGAGGTTGCTTGAGGATTGGATCAACGATTCGCTAGATATCCATCATTCTTTGGAGCCGCCCACCTCACATGTACAAAAAAACCCCATCTTCTTCCCATTCGTTTTTGAACCCTCTTAGACCCATTTTGGCCACCCTTCTTGGAGCTCAAGATAGAGTGAAGTGACAGTGAGATCTCCAGCTCCTCGGAGGCGCAGCTAGGCGAGTCGAAGGGCGGCTCCACCCCTACCTCTGGCCACCGACCGTCGAGGTTCCATCTTCCTGGTGTCTAGGCCAGTCGAGGTCATTTTCTTTGCTTATTTTCTTGCTCTTTATTCACTTGTAGATCGTAGATTTATTCTAGCATTTTGTTTACTTGCTTTTTAGTCACTTAATCACCCAGTTCTCCCCTCATCGGAGCAAGCTCTGGCAAGCTTCCAACCCATCATTTCGATTTTCATTCATCCTCCTTGACGCGGCTCACATCTCACCGCCACCATCCTTCACTTTTCTATGTATCCTCATACACAACCCCCGCCATCTTCGACCACATACGGTGGTCGGAGCACATCCTTCTTCCCTCACCAAATCGAAGGAAAACCCATTCATATCCCATTTTTTTGTGCACCTAACATCTTGGCCGAATTTTGTACTCGAGTCCTTCTTCTAATTGCAGGTACATCGGAGCACTTTCATGCACATCCCCAAGAGCAGCTTGACGCCACCTGGATTAGTGGCAAGTTTTACGGCCATACCTCTGCGTTTTTGGCTTATTTCAAGAAGTTTTCGAGTACATATTTGAACTAAGCTTCGCATTTACTTTTTCATATGTACCCCTGCACTCAAATGCTCATAACTCGTTCATCTGAACTCTGTTTCATGTGATATTTTTTGTTAGAAAGCTGCTTTAAAAATCTACATCATGTTCAAGTTTCAAAAGATTGTGATGTACGAACTATTAACGAAGAAATTTTGAAGTCAGAATACTGATTTGGCTTATTTTGTTAATAACTCTTTCAATACTTGATATCACTTACTCATTTTTGGATATGTTGTAGGAATTAGTAGGGCCGCATTTGTACTAAATTTCATTAAAAGATATTGCGATTTGTGTCTTGTATGACTTCTACAATATTTTGAGTAATTGATTTATTTCTGGAGCATCTTTCATCTATATGAAAATCTAAAAATATGTCTGTGTACCCCTGACTTTGTTCTACAATCAAGGATTTTTGTTGTATTTTCATCTTTTTGTTTAAGTAATCAATAAAATTAAAAACACAATTTCTATTTTCCTGCAGTCTTTTATTTCTAATATATCCATTACCTTTTTGAAAAATTCCAAAAAAAGTATATTTTGGTTGTTTTTGTGTGTTTTAACTTCATACCAAAAATCCTTAAAAATTTCAAAAGGAAACCCCTAAAAATAGCAAAACACCAAAAAACTTCATAAATATCTTAAAAATTCCACAAAAACCCTAAAAATACAATTTCAGTTTCTGAATTTTCCTTATTTTGTTATCTTTATTTTAAAATTATTTGAGCAAGTTTTGATTCTGTTTGATATTTTTTATCCTCATTTTAATTTCGGCCAGCAACTTATCTCACTGTTTACTAGTATTTATGTCCTTAAAAATACCAAAAAAAGTAGAAAAATCTAGAAAAAATACAAAAACATTAGAAAAATATAAAAATCACAAAAACATTCCATTTCCTGTATTTTGAGCATTTTCCCCTATTTTTATCCCTCTCTTATCTCTAGTGTACATATATATATTCCTTATATACATTATATCTTTATTAAAAGAAAAAGAAAATATAAAAATACAAAATATAAAAAGAAAATACAAAATCAGTAAATTAAAAACCAAAATATAAAAATATAAAATCAAAAATTAAATAAAAAATATAAAATTTAAAACCCACAAAAAATAGCTCTTGTAGGCATTTAACCACTTTCACATTTCTGAGCATTATTGCCTTATTCTACATGTTTGCTCCCTGTGTTCGACACTCTACGTACTTACACTATAAACATATTTTGTAGAGTTATAATAAATTTTAACTCCATACTTTTATTTCTATTGCTTGATATTATTCGTGGGTTAATTGTTGATTTAATCGGGATTTACTGAGGGTCGTCGCAGCGACTTTGTCTCTGCCTTGTGTGAGACATTTAGACCCTCGTATCTCGCGGTTAATCACTTGGAGGAAGGCTTCATCTGGAGATAAAGGGAGTGTGCTCATTCCCTAATGAGGTGGTGGTAGAGAACCTAATCAAACATATCTCTTTCATTATCAATTGAGGCATCATTGACTTCTACAAATATTAATCCTTCACCATGATATGTCAATTCATATAGTGAAGTCAAAAATCATTTAATATCAGATGCTCGTAAACTACATTTCGATTGTGACTCAGAGTGTTCTTGCATCTAATGCATGGACAATGGATCCTATCCTTTGCCTCCTACAATATGATAAAGTTACTCACATCGAAATGCTCAATCTAGGAATCCGATAACAACTTTGTTATATGTCCGATAATCATATAACCTTTTATTTATTCAACTTTTATCCATTTCCTAAAGGTAAAGATTCAAAGATAAAAACAAGATTAATATTTCATATGGATCTCTTGTACACTATCTTTCATATACTCTAATCATTTTAATATTATTCTCTAAGCATTATGTATAACGTTAATTAGGATTTATAACTTTTTCCATTACAATTATACATCATAAGTATAACAACTACATCAATTATAACTTCGAAAACACCATCAGTATATGAAACTTTATAAATATTTTAATTATAACTAAACATTATGACCACAGATAAAAATCATGACAATGATTAATCATAACGACTAAACTATCACTTTAAAAATAAAACATACTTAAAAACAAGTATATTTCAAACAATATTGTATTACAAATGAAAAAAGTTGGAAAGAATGCACAACCGAAGAAGAGGACAGTGGGCGTCGTCAACCGAGGGCGGAGGAAAGTGGTGACGGCGTCGACGGATGCTTCGAAGGGGAGGAGGATCTTGGACGGTGGCGGGGGCGGAGAGGGTGCAATGAGTGGTCTGAGGAAGGGACTCGATCGAGGGGATATAATGATTAATGACAGTTGTAAGTGAATCATCCCCTTTGGTTACAGATATTTTTCACGTGTCCCGCCAATACAGACATAGGGGACGGTCGTCTGACAGTCCCTTCTACATATATATAAGGGACGGTAGAAACCGTGCCTTCTGAGTTATTTTCATGACGTCAACAGTAAAGCATAGGGGACGGTTAAGACCGTCGCATGCAATCCCCGTGGAAAGAAGAAAAAAGGAGAAGTTGTATTAGTAAGGGACGGTTATATAACCGTCACTGAAGTTTTGATCATCAGTGACGGTCAATAAAGACCATCCCTTGTACTTAAAAGAAGGGACGGTTACGCCACAACCGTCCCATTCGATTACATAGGAGATGGTTGTGCATTGACCGCCGCCATTTAGTGTCCCAAAAGGTCTAACAGTTTGTAGTGATTGTGATGGCCTCCCACCTCATTGCTCCCACATCAGCTCCATCGATATCCACTCAAATGCAATGATACATATTCATTCCATCGCCCCCTTCTGTATACACACCCACAACCCAAAACCCCAATATGCTCAATGCATTAATGGTGGTAGCTTAATCTTCTCCAGCTTCACGCATTGTAAACATTGGAAATGCCACTGATCTCCTCGACTTTCTCCGATCGTCCATCGTCATCCTTCACAATCCGTCCACTAATTGCATCAGAGTTTTGAAAATGGAAAGAGAAGAGAGAGAAGGTGGAGATACTTTCACATGGTTGAGTTGTTGTATCTTGTATTTAGATAGTGCTAATAACGAAAATGAGTCCCAAATCAATTAAACAACAACTATTAATAGGTCATTTATCTTAACTATCAGATTGAATATTAATGAATATGATAGATGTTTTTGTGTTAATATAAAAAGTACCACCTCATTTGAAGTTTTCCCACACACACGTTATTGGAGAGTATGCACCGGGGTGCTCATAACATCATCAATGCACTAACTCCGTTATCTTATTTTTATTTCATTTCAAATAGACAAATAAATAAATAAAATAGGGGTTGGTGCACGCATGCTATGTGCACTATGTTGCATACTCCCTTATAGTTCAATGATATTTTATACTTACCAATCAAAAAAAAAATGAGCATGCCCGCACACACTCAAACACACACACACATGCATATATATGGTAAAATGTATATGCTACAATGGAGTATACAACTTGGCTAGTCCATCCTTTTAAAAATTATATTATTTTCAAAAAAAACTCTTAGAGATATTTAGATCATCTATTGACACGATGTTGTCAATCAAATTTCCACTCAATTTGATATTTTTATTCCGCTCATCAAGCCTGTTAAAATTTGTGGTCTCAAAATACTGAAGTTACTCCTTCCAGATTAACATATTAGGAGTGTTTATTTTTCACAAAATTCAAGTGACAACAACTTGATAATATGTGATCGAAATCTTCTCATGAATATTTAGAAAATGTTATGAAAAAAATTAGAAAAAGAACATGAGTAACCAAGTTGTATGTCTCTAATATCATATACATTTTACTCATATGTTTGTGATTTTTGGTACAAAAATCGGTTCGACTGATCTCACCTATAAATTAAGCCCAATCTTTTTTTTTTTGAGTAATGCCAATAACCCGTCCAACCGATTCCAACAAACGATTAGAATGAACTAATGATTGGCCGCTTTAAACTCTGATAGGATTTTAAATCTTTAGAAAATCACAATAAGTGCAATATTCGCTATGACAAAATGGGTCTGCAATGATGGTTTTTGAAATTAGTTATTATATCATCCACTGTTAAATATATAATGATTGTATGTATTCTTTATGAATTTTTTTATACTTTGAAATTTGCAATGAATGTTATATCTATTGTTATATAAATAATGATGATACATGTAACAATACTTATCCATTGCTATTTTTCATAATTATAATTAATCGTCACTATTTTTTTAAAAAATAGCGATGATTACCTAAATTTGAAAAATAGTAACGGATAAGTGTTGTGATATGCATCGTTGCTAATGACAAGATAATGAATATGACATTCACTGTTAATTTCAAATATAATTTTTTTACAACGAGTAATATCATTATTATATATTTAACAATGGACAATCTAGTGACACAAAATAAAAATCAACAACAACAACAAAGCTTTTTCCTACAATTAATTAGGGTCGGCTACGTGGATTCTTCGCTTCCGTTCAGATCTATCTTGGGTCAATCTCGGACTTATACCCAAAAAACTAAGATCCCTTCGTATAGTCTCTTTCCAACACTTCTTGGGCCGTCCTCGCCCTCTCTTAGCTGGCTCAACATCCCAACACTTGCATCTCCTAACCGGTGCATCAGTTGACCTTTTTTGTAAATGACCAAATCATATTAAGCGGTTTTCTCGCATCTTATCCTCGATTGGAGCTACACCAACTTTCTTTCTGATTGCATCATTCCGAATCCGATCTTTACGTGTATGTCCACACATCCATCTTAGCATTTTCATTTCTGCTACAACCATTCTCTGCACATGTCTATGGTTCCCAGGCCAACATTTAGAACCATAAAGCATAGCAGGTCTCACAGCTGCTTTGTACAACTTTCTTTTAATTTTTAAAGGAATTTTCTTATCACAGAGAACAACGGAGGCTCCTCTCCAGTTTAGCCAGCCTGCATTTATTCTATTAGTAACATCTCCATCAATTTCCCCATCATGTTGCAAAATAGATCCCAGATATCTAAAAGAATCTCTCTTCTGAATTTTATCGTCACCAATCTTCACCTCGATTCCTTCACCATTGCTTCCATCAAAGGTGCATTTCATATATTCTGTCTTAGCCCTACTTATACGAAAACCTCTAGTCTCTAATGCATGTCTCCAAACCTCAAGCTTCTCATTTACTCCATCTATAGTCTCGTCAATCAACACAATATCATCAGTAAATAACATACACCAAGGTAACTCATCCTGAATGTGACTTGTCAACTCGTCCATAATCAAAGTAAAAAGAAATGGACTCAAAGTTGAACCTTGATGTAAACCAATGTTGATATCAAAATAGTCAGTCTTCCCCGTTGGGGTCCTTACACAAGATAAAGCCCTATCATACATATCTTTTATGAGATTAATGTATAGGACATGTACTTGTCTCTTCTCCAAAACTGTCCACAGTATCTCTCGTGGGACGGAATCATAAGCCTTCTCCAAATCAATAAAGATCATATGGAGATTCTTTCTTTTAGCTCTATAAATCTCCATTGTTCTCCTCAGCAAATGGATGGCTTCAATAGTTGAGCGACCTAACATGAATCCGAATTGATTTTCTTTTACTTGGGAAATTTGCCTCAACCTTCTTTCGATCACATGTTCCCAAATTTTCATAGTGTGACTCATCAGCTTAATACCTCTGTAATTTGAACAATTTTGAATGTCTCCTTTGTTCTTATAAAGAGGCACCACGATACTCCTCCTCCAATCTTCAGGCATTTTCTTGCTTCGCCAAATAACATTGAATAGATTTGTAAGTCAAGTCAAACCACACTCACATAAACTTTCCATATTTCTACAGGGATGTCATCCGGTCCAACACCTTTCCTAGGTCACATAACCTTCAAAACCTCCTCTACTTCTTTTCTTTGTATTCGTCTATAGCATGCACGATTCAAGTAACTTTCACTACTAGCTAGATCACCCAAAGTGGTCTCTCTATTTTCTTCTCCAGTGAAAAGTTTATGGAAGTACTGCTCTCATCTAGTCTCTATATCCTTCTGAATAACAAGCATGTGACCTTCCTCGTCCTTAATGCATCTCACTTGAGAAAGGTCTTTGGTCTTTCTTTCTCTTGCTTTGTCTAACCTGAATATATCCTTCTGGCCCTCCTTAGAGTTGAGATTTTTATACAAAACCTTATAAGCTTTTGACTTAGCTTCGCTTACAGCCTTCTTTGCTTCATTCTTCGCTATTTTATAGTCTGTAACAGTTTCCTCTGTTCTATCCTTAGACATAGCTTTAAAGCAAGCTCTTTTAATTTTTAGCTTCTCTTGCACCCCTTCACTCCACCACCAAGCCTCCTTTTGACCCGGAGCTCCTCTTTTTGACTCGTCTAGCATCTCTTTGGCTACCTTTCGGATACAAGATGCTACTGCCTCCCACATCTCGTTTGCACTACCGCTACAATCCCAAGACAAGTCTTCTAAAACCTTCTCCCTGAAGATTGATTGCTTCAGCGGAAGATTCCACCATCTAGTTCTAGTGATCTTAGGAACCTTCCTTTTCTTTACCAGCCTTTTTTTGTAAATCCAAGACTAACAAGCGATGTTGGGTTGTCAAACTCTCTCCAGGGATTACTTTGCAATCTTTGCAACACAACCGATCTCTCCTCCTCAACGCAAAGTAATTGATCTGTGTTCTAGTTGAGCCACTCTTATAAGTAATTAAATGCTCCTCCCTCTTCTTGAAAAGAGTGTTTGCTATGGAAAGATCATATGCAGTTACAAAATCCAGGCTGACTTTTCTCTCTTCATTTCTATCCCCAAAACCATGTCCTCCATGCACACTTGCATACCCTAAAACATCTTTTCCCACATGTCCATTAAGATCTCCACCTATGCAAACCCTCTCTCTTTGTAGGATTCCTTGTAAAATCTTATACAGATCCTCCCAAAAAGCTTGTTTATTTTGACACAAAATAAAAATATCATTATAAATTTATTTTCTTGTAGTGATTGTTGATTATCATAGACGGTCAAATCTTGGGACTATCATGTTGAGATTCTTCATGGCGATAGTATAAAACAATCATTTATCATGTGAGGGTTTTCTCAGAAATGCTTCAGTTAGGGGTGTTCATGGGATGGGTACGTGACACATTCAATAAATGATCCGTCCCGATCTATAATTACTGGATCATGGAGACCCCTTCCAATAAGTACCCGCTTCTAATAGGTACCTAGATTTTATAGATAGGTCACGGGTACCCGCGGGTACTTGTAGGATATCACCTCCAAGGAAAACATTTACATATACATTAATAGACAAACAATATATTATCACGTTAATAGATGGAAATTTACACAATTAATTTATTAAAATGACATGGATATTTCCGTACAAAGAGTTCAATGATAAACATAGAAGTTTCGTGAAATATATGGATTAAATATATTGTAAGCATAATCAGAACTTCTCGTCTTCGTTGGAGCTTTCTAACCCTTTTGTCCCTTTGTCAACATCCTTCACCTCACCACAATTGATCGCCCTGTATTGCCAACATCTTTCAAATTTGATCCATCTCTTTTGCGCTCTCTCCCAGGAATCTTAGGGTCTGTTTGGTTGTTGGGTTGGACTGAGTTGGGTTGTATTGGGGTACCCTTGTGAATAGTAAATTGTACCCCTGTGAATAGTAAACTGCGAGGATGATTGAGAGTCACGATGGGTGGGGTATCGGTTGACCCGAAAATTCTGCACTCCTAGCTCCAGTGACCATTTCCAACTCAATTTTTTGTTCGCCTGGCATTCGTTGTGACTCTTGTGAGAGTATGATCATGGGTTCGTCATTAAAATATGTATCTACCTTTGTTTTTTTATAATGTGTTTATAAAATGTTGTTATAATGACCTGTTGAGATAATTTTGGAATTAGATTTAACGATATAATAAATAGAAAATGTCTTTAACCATACATCACTCACAATTATTTCTTACATGGATTTTTACAGTAATGCCCTTCCGAGATTTTTCAGTAAGACAGTGTTCGGGACTTTTTTGCAATTATGCATTTGTCTCTATATTCTTATACATAAAAGTGTCCATTCGTCTGTGTAATATAAGGGCACAATTGGAAAATAACATAGGGGCGTAATCGAGTGCAAAAAAAGCCCTCAGGAACATACATGATATTGGAAGATTTCAGATGGGCGCGCGTGAAAGAATCCCTTCATCATATTATGGGAAAGCTTTTCTGGGGGGGGGGGGGGGAGCGGATTGTTCGCTGGCTAGCAGAGTCTGTTGTAGCATCCGTAGTCGTTCGATCGTGATCGATCGGTTCGCATGAATTCGCACGGTCGGGCCTACAAAAAGATGTGAATTCATGTGAACCGCTCGATCACGATCGAGCGGCTCCGAATGCACAGCAGACTCTGCTGGCCAGCAGACGATCCACGCTCATGGAAGGTTAGCTTTCTCCGCGCAAGAAGCTTTTACAGCTAAGATGGCCGGTCGAGGCCCCCATGTCAATGAAATATATCATATAATTCGATCACAGATATCAATTTTACCTCATAATTCAGAGTTTCTGATGCAGAAGAATCCCATTTCACCCCAAAAAATGGTGTTACTCCTGAGTATTTTTTCCCTTTTTGGGAAGACGTGTAAGCCCTCTGCTTGGTCTCCCTCGGCGATGCTCCTATCCAAGGTTTTAAAAACCGAACCGAACCGGCCGGTTGAACCGGTTAAACCAAGAACCGGAAGAAAAACGGTCCAACCACCCGGTTTTTATTCAGAAATTAAAAACCAGTCAAAACCGGTCAAAATCCGGTTGGACCGCTTAAACCCAGTTGAACCAATTGAACCAAACCACCGGTTCAACCATCCATTTTGACAAAAAAAATTTTGATAATTGATAAAATGTAAACGTTTAAAAACTATTCATCTCCTCACATTCTAACCCAGAATATAGTACTCATTTATCTCTTCTCCTTCCACATGTGTCAATGATCCATCATCACCTCTTCCGTCCTGTCATATAAGCATTTCCTCCCTTCTCACATATTACATGAGTTTGTCTACTTCGAACAACAACAAAGGAAGAATACGTTGTCATACTAATAATACAAGAAGTAATACATTAAAAACACTTGTTATTAATTAAAGTTTAAATAGTTTTAAAATTATTAATTTTATACATCACACACATATGAACTTTACAAAATAGCGCCCTTTTTGAGTTTTTCTAATAAATTTATACCCTAACATTTAGCAATCTCTTTTGCGCTCCTATATTCTTAAAAAATCCACAATATTATTACGTTGGTATAATATAGGAGCACACATGTGCTAATAAAATGTCACTACTATCCATTTTGTAAAAATATAGGGGGTGCACAATTGTAAAAAAAGGGAGTATAAGTGTTATTGGAAAAACTTGGAAGGACACGAGTATATAGATCCTCTAAAGATATGATGTAGCATTTTTTATATTTATTTGTATGATACTACCGGTCTAACTCGGTTCGACCCGGTTAAACCATATGAACCAAACCAACAGTACAACAGTTCGGTCTTTTCCGATTTTCATGAACTGCTGATGTCATCACTGGTTCGACCGGTCGGTTCCATTGGTCCGACCATAAAAACCAAAAACCGATACTTGCCCGGTTCGATGTCGGGTTCGGTTTTTAAAACCTTGCTCCTATCTACCACATAGCGGTGACCGCCCGTACTCCTGGGTTTTTTTCCTTTTTTAGGAATTCGTGTTACAGTTCTTGGATCCTATGGTTTTAAGTTCCTTTGCTGCAGGATTAGCAAATGGCGACCGGCCGTACTCCGACGTCGTACTATACTTGCCCACGTCCTCGCCACCACAAGCATGGACGGATCTAGAGGGGGGCATGGAGGGGCACATGCCCCCTTAGATTTTAGGTAATATTCAATGTACTATTATTATATATGTTAAATATATAGGGTTAATTAGATTTTTATATACTAATCTAATTTATAAATTAAAAAGTTAAAAATATAACAATGTAAACTATTTCTACAATTTTCTCATTCTCACTCTTTCATCTACGAAGATCTTTCCCCATATATTCTCTTTACACATCTCTCTTTCCCTCTCTCAATCAAAAAAGGAGTTTACCTTACTTTATTTTATGATTCTATTTTTTTACAAGGTCTATATTTTCAGTGATGTCATCTAAATATTTTTGAGTTTGTATCGATTGCGTACTACTATTTTGATAATGCATTCAATTTTTGAAGCTACTTATTGGAACAAGTTTCAAAATCTTAATACAATACAATTAGCTAAAACTTTATCACTACAACAAATTACAATTGAAGTAAAAAATGGGATCGAAAACAATTAGCTATCGATTATTTCTTTTGTCACAAACTTTTTGTTGTTACAAAGTATGGGATATTTTATCGATAAATTCGTATGATATTATGTACAATATATTATCTATAATTAGAGTAGTAGTAACAAACATATCATTACCACAGGTCTTTATTTAACCTACATTTAGCAATGAATGTTAATGACGATAATCTATAGTCGAAAAAATTGTTGATATAGTTATAAATCCGATGTCCTAAATCATTGTTGCAATATTTTTTTATAATGCTATATTAATAAAAAGTACTTCTACACTATATATTTAGATAATCCGATCTATATTAAATTTAATTTAAAAATGAAACTGTTGCTTTACCACAACATATACCTGACTCGTGGTAACAAAAATTTACCACAACGTTGATCAAAAAATTTTATTTGACTTCTGGCAATGTAAATTTTGTTGTTGCAAGTTAAAAAAATCCATTATCACAAGTTATTTATTTTGAGTCTTGACTTTTAATTTATCTGATGTCTATAATTTTATATATATGTAATTAGAATGAAGTGGTTTTTCAAAAAAAAAGGAAGCTCAAATCTCTTATATGTGTCTCACTCGCATAAACCTAAAATATAAGGAAGTTCAATCAAAGTATGTAATTTTTTACCGTATCATAGTTACTTTACTTGTGAGGTGGTAATAGAATAATCAATATATAAATGATTCTTTTAATTTGTGCCCCCTCTATAAAATGTTTCTGGCTCCGTCCCTGACCACAAGGCCAAATCATCGTCGAAGAAAGATACATATACAAATAAAATGAAACCATCTGGATCTGGACCCCTCACCCCAATTATATATCTCCCAAGACCAGCAGTTCTTGTAGGCCACAACAACAGCAAGATGGGAGAGGACGTGGTGACGAACATAAGGATGCTGACGAAGGGAAATCAACAGTAGTATCCAATCTGTAGCGCTCTCACTACGCATCTCCACAACCCATGGCCATGTGAGCTGAGTAGGAAGCTGTGGTGCATGTGATGTGACGGCGGTGCAGTTGGGGTTGTCGTCATCTGCCTTGCAGTGCCGAGTCTTGACGACTGTATGTCCTCTCCGTTTCGTTCTCCGGTCTCCGTGACGCGATGGGGATCCAATGTCTCTCTGCATGCCCATCGGAAGGGGCTTTGACTGTCCGGATGGTCGATCTGATTTTCTATGCTTCAGGTTACGGCATGAAAGCAACGTTATTCGTTATGCCCAGTCGGACTTTTTTTTTGATAGGTAAATTTTTCATTTGTTTTTTGAAAGAAAAAAGGGCATCCACCGTATAGGTGTGTGTCCAAAAACTTCGTCTTTTATTCACCAAAATATAGTACAAATTTAGTGTCAGAATCCACACAGATATGTTACAGGGACCAGTACTCAACTAGCGCCTTTGCGTGCGCCACAATGCTCTCACTATAACACCGTTCCTGCCTAAAAATCACCACATTTCTAGCCACCCATATAGCCCAAATCATTGCAATTCGGCTGACCCGCTCCTTCTCAGTTCCATTCCAATTCTCGCCAATGGATTCCCAGAAACCAGTAACCCCATCAACCATCACCGTTGGGTTTCCGAATAGATGCCAAGCATCCATCGAACTTCTGCATTTGAAAAACAGGTGATCTGCATCTTCGCTATCCATCTGGCATCTGCGACAAGTAGGATCCACCGTCTGCATGAAGCGTGCTAATCTAATCCCTGTTAATAGTCTCCCCCTTCTAAACAACCACAAGAATACCTTCACGCGAACGGGGATTTTCCATTTCCATAGCCTTCTACAGTCCGCCACAAAACCTCCCGGATCAAAAGTCATGGGCCCCTTTAGATATCTATACGCCTTCCCCACCGAGAAAGTTCCATCACACCAACACCAACAATCCCGCCCCATCGTGGGACCTTCAACACTATCCAACTCCTCAAGCATTATTAGCAGCTCATCCAAGCGTTGATCAGAAAGCTCGCATCTGAACTGCGGTAGAAAGGATTGACTGTCCCAAACACTCGCCACAGAACAGTTCTGGTCGGCAGCCAAAGCCCATATATGTGGGAACCTCACGCCCAGAGCACCGCTTTCACTCCACTCATCGATCCAAAAATTGAAGCCAGCACCGTTTCCAATCACCGGTCTCAGAAAAGGCCGAATATCCTGCACCACCGAGCAGATTCCTCTCCAAAAGTATGACGGAGCATTCCCTACCCCTCCAGGTCCCGGTAAGGAGGCGCTTGCTCCATATATTTCCCGAATTAGGCTACAAACCAAACTGTCACAGTCTCCCCAGATTCGTGCAATCCATTTACTGAGTAGTGCCTTATTCATCTCTTCTAAACTTCGGACTCCAAAGCCACCATCTTCCTTGGCTTGAGAGATCATATTCCACTCAACCAGAGGCCACCCATTAGAGCTACCAGAAGATGACCAGAAGAACCGTCTCATAATGCTCTCCATTCTCTTTCTCACCCCCATTGGTAATATCCTAGCTGACAAGAAAAAGATAGGGATCGCAGACCGATCGTACCAGTACCAGTCTACCTCCTCTAGACAAGCATGTAGATTTCCAACATGCCAACTTCTGCTCCATCTTTTCCACCACAGGTAGCCAATCCCTCTTATGCATTCTTCCTACCACTAAAGGCACATCAAGATAGCACAAAGGCAGTTCCCTCCGCTGCGACCTCAGCCATCCTGCACTCAGATGAATCTCTTCCTCCGTCAAACCAAATGGCACAAAGTCAGATTTTCCTCTGTTGAGCTACAACCCAAACATTGATGCAAAAATATCAAGCACAACAAACAATCCTTTACAGCTATTCGGACCACTCTCTGCCAATAAAATGGTGTCATCTGTGTACTGTAGAATGGGCACTGATATCTCACCTCTAGAATATCCCTTGCAAAATCCTCCAGTAGTTGCCCGATCAACCATTATCGTCAGTGCGTCTGCCACAAGCACAAAGAGTAAAGGTGCAAGTGGGCACCCTTGGCGAACCCCACGTTGCGGTTGGAAGTAGCCTCCTCTAGACTGCCCATTCACAAGAACAGCACATGAAGCTGTCGTAACACATCTTTTCATCCACGAGATCCATTTGTCAGGGAAACCCCTCCGATGTAGAGATGCCCAAAGGAATCTCCAATCGACAATGTCATAAGCTTTGGAGAAATCAACCTTCCACAGTACCCCTTCGTTTTGTTCCTCCTCCAGTCCGCCACAATCTCCGTGGCTATCACCACACTATCTAGTACCTGTCTGCCTGGAAGAAAAGCGCTCTAGATCGGGGAGATGATCTTATTCAAAACTTCCCTCAATCTATTTGCCAACACCTTCGTCACAATTAGGTAGATCGCGTTAGACAACGCGATAGGGCGATAGTCTTCCACCCTTGTTACAAACTCCTTCTTAGCCAGTAGAAAAATGAATGACTTATTGAGCCGTTCAAAACCATAGTTCCCTTCTGCAAATTCCAACATAACATCCATCACCTCTGAAGCTACCAAATCCCAGAATTCTCTGTAAAAGAACACAGGGAAACCATCCGGTCCAGGGCAACCGTCCGGGTTCAGATCAAAGACTACCTTCCTCACCTCCTCCCTCCCAAAGGATCTCGTCAACAGCTCCGCGTCAAGGTTAGAGATGTGCTTCACGCCTAAGCCCAGCCATCTAGAACCACAACTAGGTGCACGTCTGCTCATGCTCTTGAAATATCCTGTTACAGCCCTACTAAACTCCTTCTCGCCAGCAAACTCCTCATCCCCAATCTTCACTGAATGGATCATGTTTCTCCTTCTACCATTTGCCACCGCGTGAAAGAATCTAGTGTTTGCATCCCCCTCCTTCAACCACTTCTGGCAAGACCTTTGTCTCCATTCCATCTCCCTCTTTCTATCATCCTCTTCTAGAATCTTCTGTACCAACCCTCGGCTAAGTTCCTCCTCATCCAGTTCCCTGTCGTCTTCCACCAAGTCAAGCCGCTCCAACTCCTCCTGTGCCTGGCTCCTTCTCTGTTCCCTAGCCGTACGAGATTCTCTCCTGAAAGCAAGCAATCTGTGACGCAAAGCACCTAGCTTTAAGGAGAGTTTCACAGTGGCCGAACCCTCCACTGCCAAGTTGCTCCAAAATGATGTCGCCATATTCTTGAAACCATCCTCCATCATCCAGCACCTCTCAAACCTGAAATAGGAAGAATAGCCTCTGCCGCTACACGTGTCCAAGCAGAGAGGGGTATGATCAGACCTTGATCTAGGGCGGGATGTCACACAGGCCAAATCAAACCTTTCCAGAGCCTCTGTAGAAATAAGAAACATGTCGATAAGCGATCTCGATGAGGAGCTCCGCCAGGTATACTTGCAATTTGACGCATCAAGAACCTCCAACGCAAGGTCCTCGACAACCTCCTTAAAGTTGCTTGATCCAGGATCTTGACCTCCCCTACCACCTGGTCTATCCTCCGAGTATAGTGTGACGTTGAAGTCACCCCCCACAATCCATGCCTCTTCCGAAAAACGGGCCCTCACTGTACGCAACTCAGTCCACAATCCCGTGTTGGGAGAGGACCCTGCGGTACCATAGACTGAGGTCACCATTATCCGTGAGCGATCTCTCTTGCTGATTAACCTCACGGTGACCGAGTTCACCAAGATGACATCATCCAATAGTTCAAGAAACTCACCGTTCCACGCTACCACAATTCCTCCAGAACTCCCATTCGCTAGTACCGATCTGAACTCGGTGAGATGGGCACCAGATACCGAACCCCATCTTACCGAATCCCAGGAATTAATCTTAGTCTCCTGTAGACAAACCACATCCAGCCGCCAATTTGTGAGTAGGGACGCGATCGCCAACCTCTTCTCCGGTTGGCCCAGTCCCCTCACGTTCCAAGTTAAGCATTTCATTGGTTAACCAATGGGGAATCCCCCGCCACCAATACTCCTACTCTCTGCGCTACAGCACGTTCGAAATGAATGAATTCTGGAATCCCCTCATTGTGCTCATGCTGATTATCGATCCGCGCCTCCACTCTCTGGCTCCCCTCCCTTCTCTCCACCTCCTCCAACACTTCAACATCTTCCTTCTCTAAACTCTCTCCAGCACCTTCTGATGATCTACATCCCCCTTGTTCAATCACCACTACGTCCCAAGCTTGAGCCTCTGTCTGACGACGACGCTTCCTTGGAATAGCCTCCGGGCTACTCATTTGGTTCCTTGGACTCCCAATCACTTTCGGACCCTTCACCATGCCTCTACGTTTTAGCATCCCTTTCCCCTTCACCCGTCGTGACTCGCCAGAAACCCATCTCAACGAGAGTGCTCCCTCGGTTGTCTTGGTCCCTTCTTCCCTAAATGCATTCTCCACCTGAGATCCCCCAACTTCATGACCTACACCGATCAGGTCCACCACCAAGGAAATGGGTTCTCCAAATACAGTGGGTGCAACACCATCGCCCACCCGAGCAGGTCCGTCAGCAGCCATGAACAACTGCTCATATCTTGGAGCATCATCGAGCACAGGAGCCCTCAGGAGCGGGGGATCTGATTTTCCCATCATGTGAATTCTTGTCTGTAACATCTCACTTGATTCCCCCATGCATGCAAATGAGTGGGGACCACCCATTTCATTCAATACGTGGGTCTTTCCAAAATTTGTAAATGTAGGAGTCGAGGTGGCACCAACCTTTTCGGCTTCGGATTTTTCTTTCACCCCCAGTAGCTGTGTATCGACGCCTCCACTTCCTTTTTTGAGAACGTCCGTTACGCACCTCGCCATCCCGGATTCCAAGGATGCCATCAAAGCACTATGATTTTCTGCCGTTGATTTCGTTGCCGACCTCCCATCGTCTCCGACCGAGCGAGCCGCCGCCGCACCACCTTCGTCGTCTTCACCTCCATCGTTCTTGTGTTCCCCCAGCACCACAACCCACAGAGGAATCAATCTACGACCGATTGATATCTCCGCACGCATCAGCGACTGAGGCTTGTTCCCTTGCAATAAAACTTCGACCTCGGACCCGTCTCCAAAACGCAAGCCAGAGCAACACAAATTGGTTACCACGCCGAATCGCGACAGTGCGCCACAAAGAATGTCTAGCCTTCAGCATCGCAATGGCACGCCGGCCACTCGCATCCTCCAAATAGGAAGCTTACTGGCAGAACAACCATCAAGAAATCGAGGCCTTCTCCAACTGATGCCGCTTCCCGCCTCCGAGGGGATGCAGTTTGCCAGTGCCCCCTTCATGACCATCTTTACGCCTTCCATGGAAAGGCCCCTCAAACAAATTAGATTCTCAGGCAACCAGATCGCATCAACACGAGTGTCGTCCTCCTTCGTGAGAAGTATCCTGACGCGGAACCTCCTTAGAGCCTCCATGTCCCCTTCCCCTACAAGCACCCCTTCCAACGGCTCAACGTCCACAGCACCTCTAGATAGTCGTCGCAGAAGAGCCACCAGTTCTGAATCTGATAGGATCGCTTCCAGGTTCCTCTTCTTCACCCACGAGCCCTTCTCTGCACAGTCACGCCTTCGACGACCCAGACGACCACATCAGAAGCACAATTGTTCCACCGCAGAGCAAGTCTTTGATAGATGGCTTGCAGACCCGCAGCGGAAGCACCATACCTTCGTCGAGTTACCAGCCCTCGAACTCCGGTTCCTCCTCCTTGGCTCGCTCCAAGAACTATCTTCAACCAAATCCTCCATCAGAACATCCTCCACACTCCTTTTTGCCGAAGCTTCGACGCTCTCGCTCCCTCCTCCCCCCGATCTTGCTGAACTTCTCCTTGTCACGCCCAGAGATGTGTTGCACATGATGTCCCTCGCCCACCTCCCTCTCGCCCTCTCGTCCCCCGAAGACGATGCCCTCTTGCCCTACGCCAACTCGCCTTCTCACCCTCTCGCCATCTCGGACCTCAGAGATGCCGCCTTCTTTCCCGACACCCCATTGCCCTCTCACCTCTCGCCTCTCGCTCAGTATACTAAACCAAAAAGTTACAAGAGGGGATGCCCCAGAAGGTGAAAACAAAAAATATCAAAAAAATTGTGATCCCTCCACTGCAACAAACAGGGAAGGATCTGAAATTGTAGCAGCCCTTGGCTGGGGTTGGGGTGAATTACACAAAAAGATCCTGCTACTGGGGTTAGCCGATTACATAGCACGCCTAGCAAAGCCGACGGACTTCACAGTTGCGATAATTGAGTTGGCAAGGACCTGAGAAGAGGAGTGGCAGACAGAGTTCCATCTGTTATTCCTTTCATGCCATAGCTCCCAAACAGTGGCAGCCATCGCCATGCTGCCCATCCTACGGAGGTTGCTGGAGGGGAGAAGACAAATCCATTCAGTAAGGTTGTTGAGGCTGCAAGATGGAGGCTGGGGGAGATGGAGACCTGCAATTACCATGCCCCAGGTGGCTCCCGCAAAGGTACATTGGAAGAATATATGATCTTTGGATTCGGATTCAGCATGACAGAGGTAGAAAACACCTGGAAGACTCATCCCGTGGCCAGCGAGTCTGTCCATAGTGGGCAGCCTGTTGAGAAGAGCCCGATACAAAGTGCAAGCATGTTTAGGGATCGTTCCCACCACCAAACAGCCCGAGCCCAAGGGACTAAGGGTCCCCGATGCCGAGTGCCCTCAATCGCTTGAGCGAATGAGAACCGTTGGGGAAGGTGAGTGTTGTGGCTGGCCAAGCAACCCCAATACGATTCCCGGCCGCGAAAAGCACCTTCCAAATCTTGGAGTCCCCACTCCTCGGGGTAGCCTCCCTGAATGTGCAATTTTTCAAGTATTTAGCCCTCATGTAGCAAGCCCATATGGAATTATCGACATTGAGAAGCCTCCATGTCCACATCATCAATGCAGCGGCACGCAACATGAGCGCCGATCGGATCCCCAAACCACCTTTCGCTTTAGGTAGACAAATAGTTTCCCAGCAAATGTGATGCGCGCCAAACCCCATAGGAACTTGGCGCATTGCTTATCGACTCTTGTAGCTTCGCCACAACTAATAAGTGCACCGTTGACCCAATAAAGAACTATCCCATTGATGACTGAGTTGATAAGCTGCGCCCTACCGGCCAAGGATAGGAAGGCCGCTTTCCAACCCCCAATTGTTGCTTTAATTCTGTCTTCAAGATTCTTTGTTGGTGAGCCCCGCCCCAAGGATGATGCAAGGGGTAGACCAAGGTAAGTGGTTGGGAAGGGCCCTCGGAGGACCCCCATTCTAAGGGTAGTCCCAAAGTCTTGGGGGGCCCCCTTAGGTCTAAATAGTCTGCTCTTGCACGCATTCATTACCAGTCCGGATATAGACGCGAAATTTTCAAGGACACGGGTAACAACGGTGAGTGAAGATGGAGATGCCTTGCAGAAGAAGAGAAGATCATATGCAAAGATGATATGCGTGGGAGCCAATGAATGACCACGGCCAAGCGGTTTGATCAGGCCATTATCTACTGCCGAGTCCACCAATAACGAGAGTGATTCCATGCCCACGATGAAGAGGAGCGGGTTGAGGGGGTCCCCCTGCCGCAACCCCCTCGTACCACGGAAGAAACCAACCGAGGACCCGTCAAGAAGAATGGAGAAAGAGGTCGAGGATATGCAGTTCTTGATCCAGTTGACCCAAACATGGTGGAATCCCATGAGCTGAAGACATGATATGATAAAGCTATGTTCTATGGAATCAAAAGCCTTAGTTAGGTCAACCTTCAGGCAAGCTTTCTGATTATTCGATTTGCGCTCAAAGGCCCCAACCAATTCCTGCGCCAGACGAGTGCAGTCACCAATCGATCTTCCCTTGAGGAAGGCCGTTTGATTATACTATATGAGATGTGGAAGCACCTCCCCCAACCTCGTTGCGAGGAGCTTTGCAAAAATCTTGTAAATCACGTTGCAGCATGCTATGGGGTGGTAATCCTCCAGGCATGAAGGGGAGGAAACCTTTGGGACCAGGGTGAGAAAGGAATGATTAGCCGCCCTGACCATATTACCCCAAGAATGAAGGAAATTCATAGTGGCACAAACATCTGCCTTAACCAAGTTCCACTGACGTTTAAGAAAGCCCGCATTGAACCCATCAGGGCCCGGCGCCTTGAAGGATGGGATGTTGCGGAGAGCACCCCAGACCTCAATCTTGTCCCATGGCCTAATCAGCCACTGATTAGCATCAACCGTGAGCACCTTCTGAGGAGCGGGGGAGAAGGCCAGGTGGGGCGGGGAATGCACGGACCAAGCAGTTCCCCGAAAAAATGTACAGCCTCTCTAGCAACCTCCCCACTCGTGTCCACGAATTTCCATTTCTGTCCAGAAGCGAAGGGATGAAATTCCTGTTTGTCCTACCTCTTGCCGCTGAATGAAAGAAAGTAGTGTTTCGGTCCCCAAGCTAAAGCCAATCCACCCTACTCTTTTGCTTCCACACGGATTCCAAGTCCGCCTCGAACTTCAACATGTATTCCTTAACGTCATTATCAAGTTGCGCAAAATGAGTGTCCAACGGATCCACTCCCAGGACAGCATTGATCTTCTGTAGAACAGAATCCATAGCCTTTGCCTCATTGAAAATGTGTGCACTCATTCCAGCCCATTTTCGCAGGGCACCCTTTACATACTTAAGCTTTTGGGTAAGACAAAAGAGCGGATTTCCTCCCACGGTCTTCTCCCAAGCCTCATTAACAGTCTCCAGATAGCCCTCCCTAGAGGCCCAGTAGTCAAAATATCTGAATGGGGGTCTTCTGTTAGGCCGATGGGCAATATGAATGGCCAGAAGGAGGTGATCGCTTGATTTGAAAGGCGTGTAAATGAGCTTGGATTGAGGTAGTAGAGTAAGCCAAGCTTCATTCACAAGCGCCCTATCGAGCCTGGCAACAATCCTGTTAGGGCCAATGGATGAATTAGACCAAGACCAATTGTTGCCGGTGGAGTCGAGGTCCATGAGCTGGCAGTCATCAATACATGCGTTGAAATCCCCCATTGTGCTACTCCTAGGAGGGATGCCCCCTCTCTTTTTATAGATGAATCGTACCGAGTTGAAATCCCCAATGACGACCCATGGTATGGGTCCAGAAGTGTGCAAGCTAAGGAATGCCCAGTCGGACTTAGTTTGATATTAGTTAGACCACATTTTGGTGACTGAAACCTCGGAAACCAACCCACTGATGAATGACGAACGTGACTATATGAATCCAAAAAAAGGAAGCTAGTACTACAACAAAATGTGTTTATGGCAAAGAATGCTTGAGAGTCCATCATTGTATCATCTCTTGTTTGTCATACAACAAAGAATATTATATAGTACGAAATCACGAGGACAAT
Source organism: Ottelia alismoides (assembly GCA_037367405.1). Lineage (NCBI taxonomy): Eukaryota > Viridiplantae > Streptophyta > Magnoliopsida > Alismatales > Hydrocharitaceae > Ottelia > Ottelia alismoides. Next base: position 253,320 of record JAZKJV010000016.1, on the reverse strand, counting down.
TCGCTGGTGTTGCAATGGGCAAATAATATTACTCGTATGCTGTGGGGAAAATTTATTTTGTTAAGTCACATAGGTAAACAACCGTAGCCTCATTCAAGGGTGGTTTTCGCTTAGAGAAGATATCGAGAATTGGAATTAAAATTATATCGAAAACGATGTTTAAATAAAGAGTTGATATGATCGGTATGGCTGAAATTTTTGGTGGTTAGAATTTCAAGGATTGGCAACAACGCATGAAAATCTGATTAACAACTATATGATTAATCTCAATTATTGAAACCGAATACCCTAAAAACTCCTCAATCGATAACCAGAAGGCACAATCTGCGTGGAAGGAATGCGACTGTATATGTCATGGTTGCATCTTGTTGGCCATGTCCAACATATTGTTTGACGTATACTGTTCGTTCAAGTAGATTACGAAGGTGTTATGGGAAAAACTACATTGAAAGTATAATACCGAAGATCTCATTATTGAAAATACCTCGTTGCTAAGTTCTTAAAATTTTCCATGACCGAAGGGAAATCAATTTCTGAACAGGAATACAAGTTTTTACTCATGCTCCATGGTTTAGAAAATGTCGAGATGAAACTTCCAGATAAGTTTCATGTCATGTGCATCATAGAAAAATTCCCCAAGTTTTGGGAAAACTTCAGTATGATCCTGAAACACATGAAGGGAAAAATTTTTATGAATGACTTGATGATGACAAGTGCTATGGAGGAGGAACACATAAAACAAAAACTTGTTGTTCATGTTGATATTCAGGCTAAAGTTAATTTCATCACCTCGAAAGAAAAGGATAATAAGGGAAAGGATAGTAATAACAATAAAATAAAATCAAAAAGCAAGATCCAAAAAAAGATAAAGAATAAACTATGTTGGCATTGTAATCAGGTTGGTCATTGGAAAAATGATTGTCCTCCTTTTAAGGCTCAACATAAAGCTGCAGATGGGAGTTCACAAGCACTGCTAAACTTGTGTCTAGCGAAGGGTATGTCTATGTAAAACATGAACTATGCCATATCCATGATCCAAATGAGTGAATCGTGGATACTTGAGCTAATGTACATATCTGCTCTGACAGAACATTATTTTCTTCTTATTAGACGTGCAGTGGCGGGACTGTGAAGATGGGGAATGATTCTACGTCTAAGATGCTGGGGTCTAGAGGTTCTCCTCTGGATATGTCTGGATTTTGCACAAGATGCTGTATATCCCTGACATGAAGAAGAATGTTTTATCTGTCTCTATTTTAGTTAGAAATAATTTTGAATTGAACTTTAAATGTAGTAAAATTATCATTTTGAAATATGATATTTTTTGTGGAAAATGCTATTTGGCATATTTTGATTTGTTATTTAGAATTAGATGTGATTCAGTAAACATTAATTCAATAAATATTTTAAGTTCTGAATGTTCTAATTATGTGTCTCATATTGTTAATAATTTAGAATCTTGTAGTTTGTGGCATGGTAGATTAAAATATGTAAGCATAAATTCAATTAAAAGAATGATGAATATAGAGTTGATCCCTAAACAGACTATTGATAAAATCCAAAAATGTGAAATTTGTGTACAAGCAAAGTCACATAGGAAGTCTTTTCAGTCTCTCTCTAAAGATAGTGAGATCTTAGATCTAGTGCACACAAATATCTACGAGTTTAATGGTGTGTTGATCAGAGACAATAAGAAATACTTTATCACTTTTATAGATGATGGTAGTAGATATTGCTATGTGTATCTAATGAAAATCAAGGACGAAATCTTAGAGAAATTTCTTATATTTAAGAATGAGGCAGAGACACAAATGGGAGAAGTACTTAAACGCCTTAGGTCACATAAAGGGGTGAATATACTTCTAACTTGTTTGATGAACAATTCAAGATATTCGGCATAGTTCATGAAGTTACTGCTCCATATTCATCACAATCAAATGTGATAGCAGAACGAAAAAATAGAACCTTAACTGACATGATTAATGCTCTCCTACAGAGTTCTGAACTTCCAATCTATACATGGGGAGAGGTCTTGAATACGACTTGCCATATTCTAGATAGGGTCCCTCCAAGACATGGAAAAATATTCTTTTTAATTTTGGTAAATAGGAAACCAAGCTTAAGATATCTCAAAGTGTTGGGTTGTCTCGCTAAGGTACCAGTCTCAGAACAGAAGAGAAAGAAGCTAGGTTCTTAAACTGTTGATGCGGTCTTCTTCGGTTACTTAATAATTAATAGCTATACATATAGATCCTTAGGAATTCAGTCTGAGATATCGAGTATATATGTCAACACTATTGTTGAACTCCGTTATGCTACCTTCTTTGAGGATGTCTTCCCTATGAAGATAGGGATTCATCAGAATCTGACCATTGAGTGAGCCTCCACATCAGGATCTATTACAAATCAAGTGTAAAGGATAACGAATATGGGGGTTGAGCCTCAATATGAACCCAATGACCTTTCAGGAGAAATTGAGCCAAGGAAGAGTAACTGACCTCAGATAGTCAAGGATATGGATAGTGACTTTGTTGTCTACCAACTCCAGGGTGATCCACCAAGTTAAAAAGGAAGTCATGGCTTCATCTGAAGTAAAATAGTGGAAGGACGCCGTCAAATCTGAGATGGATTCCATTATGACTAATCAACCATTCATTTAATCCACATATGACAATCTTTGTTTTCTCTGGACACATGAAATCAATACAAATCTCGCATCCATTTCGACCCACTTTAGTTTATCATGTATCTAATATTATATCACATATGTCATGTCATTTATCATTTACTCGCCATATAGTTCAAGCTTAAATCTTACGTCAAACTACCCTTTTTAGGTCTCACATGCATATTAATCAGTTGGTCTTCTAGTATTGTAAAACACAATCACTCGTAGTGTGTCGATTTCATTTGTCGATTTTAGTATCGTGGATAATCTGTGATCTTGACCAATGTAGGACCTCACGCTATGGCTCCAAGTTACTTATTACCTTATGGTTGGGGTGTTTCCGTAGGCATACATTTGTGGTACGTGTATCATAAATAAGTTCCCAATGCTTCCACATGTTTCATTAATCCATATACACATTGATATTATCAAGTGTATGTGCATATCGGCCATTTAGGCCTTACACGTGTAATCTCACACTTTCTTTCATCTATGGGTCATACCTATGCATGTCACATTTGATGGATGCTAACATTATTTAGTGTAGTACTTAGGTGATACATACATAACCCAAGATTGTACTTAATCTCGTATCTAAAAGCATGGAAGGACATATCGATATCGATATCGTGTCGATATAGATATATCAACGATATATCGCCGATATATCACCGATATATCGCTATATCTAGGTATCTTTATGAAGGAAATGCCTGAAATTGGATATGTCGATATATCGATTTCGGTATCGATACCATGTCGATATCGATATATCGGCGATATATCGCCGATATATCGGGATACGGCCTTCCATGTCTAAAATTAACCCACCATGACCTAACATATGTTCAGCAATATTCCAAGTAATGACCCGACCTAAGGCATGGCAATGATCATTAGTGTATTTGATCGATGTTTTAACATGGGTGAAATGCTCTCAAAGCATGAGTATTAGGGTGACATGCCATAGACTCAAATCATGTGTACAAGAGTGACCTCTTATAGCCTCCAATGACGTCCAACCACGTGAAGAGACTAATCCAATGCTAATATATTCCCCCGTTCAATAATCTCCAATAGATAATATATGCCTTTTAACATAAAATTTCTACTCAATAATAGTAGATTTTACCTCAAATCAACTTATATCGGATAATTTCTTTAATTGATCAACTTATAATGGATCCCTACCCTTATCTTGTTGGTTATCCATTTTTTCAGAATCGAACTGTAGAATAAATCGATCTTTCATCCAATCTTATAATCATTTATACACAGGGGCAGAACCAACATATAGCTTGGGGAGCCATGGCCCCTCCTTAATTATTACATTTCACTTATATAATGTTGTTAGATTTTGATATGGCCCCTACTAAAGATATAAATATAGAATAAATAATATCGCATATTATTACTAAATGCTCATTGTCTTATTGGTAAAGTGTGTTCCCTTCATTTAATGAACCTAGGTTTGAATCCCATGCTTGTATTTTTTTGTTAAAAAATTAGCTATACTTACTTTACCTCTCTCCATCCTTTCTTTTGTTTAATAAATTAATTCCATCCTTTCTTTATTAAAAAACTATTTCTACTCACTTTAAATATATTAACATTATAAGTATAATTTGCTATAAAATAATATTGGAACTCATTTATCTCTCCCATTATTTCTAATTCTCTTTATAAATGAAATAAATTTTGCAATTTCCTTTTAAATATGAAAAAATGTAACTAAAGTTATTAAAAAATCACCATTGGAAAAATACTCTATATCTTATTGAAAAATTCAAATAACATGTAAATGGTAAGTTTATCACATTTTAAAAATCACATTTGAAATTGTTAACACTACTTAAAAACTATCATTTGAAAATATATTTTTTCCATTTTTTACTTATACATGATAGATATATACTTGGCCCCCCTAGATAAAATTCCTGGTTCCGCCCCTGCTTATACAAATGCAGGGTTTAATTCTCGGTCTAAGAAAAATATTTTTTAAAAAATCATTTATTGTCAAATCTCATATATTAATCATTGGTCATATTTATTACCAAGTAAGGTGGTCAAATGCGTAGATTTTCTCGATTAGCTTCTTTATAAACATTAATAATTCTTATTGTTGATAATAAAAAATGTACAATTATATATTATATATTTTTGATTTGATATAGACTTAGAACGAGTGTAGTTTATGTTGTAATTCATCAAAATCAAAATACTGAATTTAAAAAAATAAAATATTAGAATATGATTTACTTCTAGAAAAAAGATATAATTAATTATCGTTCACAAAAAAACACCTGGCATTGAGGAACATATATAATACCAATTTATGTAAATTTAATAAAAAAATATACAGCTAATTTAAAAATAAGTTCAAAATTGACTATTATTTACGTAAAAATCATAGATATAATTTATCCAATACAACTATTTTCATATAATGAATATGATTGTACTGTAATTGATAGACATATTTTTCTAAACCTTGTGTCCCCTCATCAAAAATGTTCTGACTCCGTCTCTGTCGCCATGGCGTTAGATGGTGCCAAACCATGGGCTTAAGTATGTCTCGCCTTGGGTTCAAAGGGTGGTCTGTTGTACTTCAAATGTAACATGTCATTAGTGACATAACATTAGAGACTTCTCCATAATGTTTGTAACCTTTCAAGTATGTTAGCATGAGAGTATTTGTGGCTTTTTACGTGTGACCTTCTAGGGGTGACCTACTTTATACGACTCAATGTTAGCAACATTATCACATAATTGTTACCATCAAATCTATAAGGTGGCATGTTATATGTGACTTGCGTCTATAAGGTGGTTGTTATATGTGACTTAACTATAGCAACATTATCCGTAATTGTTACCAGCACGTCTCTAAGGTGACCTAACTTGAGTCATTGATTTCATTAGCTAGACAACTCTGATTGATGTGTTCTTGGATGCGTTGGAAACCTTATTTCGAGTTTTATCTAATGGCACACCATATTACTCCAGAACACCCACCTTCAGTTATAGAAAAATACTTAAAACTCCCAAGTGTTTACATTATTTCGACATTTTGACCAAACCTGAGCTACAGGAGTATCCACTCCACATATACCTTCATACGCAAACATCCATGTTTACTTTTAAATCCCTAAATATGCATTTAGTCCATTCATTTAGCAATGAATATTCTCACATTTTTAGCTTAACATACAAGTTGATTCATTAACACATTTCTTTTAAGCATTTTAATTTGGCACATGACCCACAATCCAAAATACTACATCAAGAAGGAAAACCATCTAGCAAGTGGGGCTTGAAGCCCATGGTAAGCAGATGCATGCTCGACAATCATGATAAATGTAAGGGTAAATTACAATTTGGGTCATCATCTATGGATCCGATCCTAGAATGGGTCTCGATCTTTAAATTGTAACGATTCGGGTCCCAGGACCATTAATGTAAGGAACTTTTTAGGGTTAATGACGAGTATGCCCTTGTTTAAAAGTTGGAACCCAACCCCCACTCCCTTCCCAACAAGGGCATATTCATCATGAACCCCAAAATTTCCATTTCTTAAATGGTCCTGGGACCCAAATCGTTACAATTTGAAGATCGGGACCCATTCTGGGATCGGACTCATAGATGGGGACCCAAATTGTAATTTACCCTAAATGTAAAGGAGAGGGATTCCTATATGGTGCCAGCACATATACCTTTATTTTAAGCCATTTCCATGCATCATCATGATTACGGAAACGTCTAAAGTGAAAGAACCCTTACTTACGTCTAACCAATAACAAAATCTCGGAATATATGGAGAGTGAGGTGATTTTATATTTTTAATGGTAGATCTATCTAGGGGATGACGAGAGAAAGCTCCTCTCCAAAAACTGTAGAGATCTAATATTTCAAGCCGACTTCAGTGAAAATTCTGACTTTCTTTTTTATGTTGCGATCATATAAAAACATAAACTTTGAATCTCACATCTGGTAACGTTCTTACGGAGCGCCGATGAGCTTGAGAGGTGGAGGTAAAGAGGTGGTCACTAAGATTTGTAAATGAGTGGAGAGAGTACCCCAAGGGGATCTTTTATATCCCTCTTGTTCGGGATTAGACCTGGCCAATGGGCCGGGGGTCCGCCCGCCCAACTCGCTTATAGGTCGGGCTTGCGCCAAGAGATTTCATGAATAGGCCGTCCGACCCGGCCCACTCTTTGGCACGCCCGTCAATTGGGCAAGCCGTGGACATGTGCCACAATGCCCAACCTGACCCAGCTTGGCCTGCAGATATAAAAAATATTTAAAAATTACAATTTTGCATACATCTAATACAATATACTTCAAGTTTTTATTTACACTATCAATATTATATCGTTTTTTTATAGTTTACATGTCAAGTAATACATATTATGGTAACTTGGATTTACAATGATTAAATGATGTTTAAAAATTTATTTATTTCTATAAATTAGATTAAAATGAGAAAAAATACTTTACATTCGGTCCATTGGCCGGGCTTGGGCCTTGAAGTATGGCCCATGGGACAGGCCATACTGGGCCCTGGACATGGGATTTTAGAACCTCGGCTCGTTCGGTCCGGCCCATGGTCCAGTCTGACCCGCACTTTGTCCAGGTCTGCTCGTGATTGGGTGGATCCTTGAGCGGATCCCCCTCAAATCATGTATAACCACTTAAGAGTTGATCCATCTTCACTAAAATTATCACATCTCACTCATCCAATGTCCGATTTGTAAAATTTCAAATGCGTTGGATTTCTTACAACGATAAGCATGCACCAAGATATCATATGCGACTAATATCAAAATTAGATTTCCATGAATTTCAGTGAGCTGCAACTATTCAGGCATTACCAATTATAAAAAAAATGAATATTTTCTAGTAAAGAGCCATTCGTCTCCATGCTCCCTTGACACCTCATCGTCATCTCCTACGAGGAGGAAAATGGTCTTCTAGTGAGAGTCTAACTCTCTCTCCCTTTCTAATTCTATCTCTCCAACACATAGGAAATGGAAAAAATGGCGTGGATTTTTGGGAGTAATAGATTTCTATTGTCATCAAGGTGGACAAAATAATGGGATATTACTAGTTTCAGGGAGAGCTAATGCTAGTTGGGTATTTTGATTTTGAGACTGCTTCACACCCAACTCAAAAAGAAATGTGCGAGCTAGGTCTTATCTAAGATAAGGATGACATGGCTTCAAGGGAGTTAGTTAAAATCACTACAGGGATCTTGTAGTTCCCTTTCTCGAGGGCAACTATTATCAATCTAGACCAAGCTCATGAGCTTATTATCCTAGGTCGGTCGAGTCAGATGGAATCCCTAATGCCTCTTCTCCACTTTCCGGACTCACTATCTACCCTATAGTGACGCACCTCTCACGTACCTGAAAGAGAGAGCCGGCAGAGGAGTTCTTTGAGGCATACTTCCTACGCAGGCTGATTGTCGGTCTTCATTCAAATCGGTATTCAAATTTCGAATTTTGGTGATTGGAGGGAAATAAATAATTTGATTTTTTCGGAAAAAGTCTCGACCATTAAGGTAATATTGTAATATTAACAACCAAGTTAATTTTTAAGGTTTTTATTAGTTGTGCCCCTCCGAGATCTTGCAATTTCAGTTATGCACCTCCCTTTCTGGGAATATCAGTTGTGTCCTCAAACTTCTTGCCTTTTATCACTTGTGCCTCTCAGGTTAGTTGTTGTTCATTCCCAATGCAAACGGACGTTAACTTTGGGATATAATAGGAATTAACTTAAAAATAAAGGATGAAAATGTTATTTTATCATCCTTTCTTCCTCCTTCCTCTCTTCCTCTTCTTCCCCTTCTATTCCTCCTCCCCAGCCTCCTGCTCCTCTACCGTCTCCTCCCCCGCCCCCAGGTGTGCCCTCTGCCTCGAGCTCCTTCCCCCGCCCTCATGCCGCCTCCTTTGCTCTCTGCCCCAAGCCGCCCATGCGCCTCCCTCTGCCCGAGTGCCTCCCCCTGTCCCAACCTCCACCCCCTGTCCCTAGGTCGGGCCTCCTTCCCCGAGCTTCTCCCCATGTCCCTACCACCCTCACGCCCTCGTGTCTCCCCCTCCCCCTGCTCCCGCCACCCCCGCACCTCCCCCTTCCCATGTGCCTCCCCCTTCCCTGCCTCCTTCCCTCGTCCCTAGGTCACCCCTGCTCCCGCTGCCCCCCTCCCCCTACGTCTCCCCCTGCCCTGCCTCCTCCCCCCGCCCCCAGGTCACTCCCTGCCCCCCACCCCTCCCCCTGCACCTCCCCCTACCCCTGCCACCTCCGCGCCCCCATGCCTCCCCCTCCCCCTGCCATGCCTCCTCCCCCCACCCCCAGGTCGCCCCCTACCCCGAACTTCTCCCCCTACCCCCGCCGCCCGTGCATCTCCCCCTTCCCCCGCATCTTCCGCCCTCCTCCTCCTCCTCCCCTCCTTCCCATTCTGCCCCTCTTTTCCTCCTCCGACCACCACCTCCTCCCAATCCCGTCCCTCCTGCCCAATCCGTCAAATTCCTCCCCTATGTTATAGTTATAAAAAACCTGATGACGAAGGGGATGAAGGAGGAGGTGCGATGGATGAGAAGGAGCAAGGGGGCTGAAATTGGGGGGCTTTCAATATTTGCTAAGTTAAGATAAAAGTTTGACTAATTGATTCATGAAAATTCACCTCAAAATCAATAAAATTCACCGTTTGATCCGTAATGAGTGATATATCCGCAAAACTGCAAAAATTTTAGAGATTCGATGGATGCATGAAAGTGTAACTAAGAGAGAGAAATTATGAAGAGAAAGAAAGAATAACAAATGGAGAAGGAAGAAGATGAAGAAGAATCTGGACAATTATACCCCTCTTAACTGCACCATGGTTTGAAAAAATCATAGTTAAGTCAACTCATTGACAGTTAAACTAACGGAGGGGCACAAGTGATAGAACGACAAGAAATCAAGGGCATAACTGATATTCCCAAAAAGGGAGGGGTATAATTGAAATTGCAAGATCTCGAAGGGGCACAACTGATAAAAATCCTAATTTTTATTTTCATCTCTTCTTTCAGTATGGTTGAATGAGATGGGGATGGATAAAGAAAATGAGCAAATGTGGAAGGTGGTATGTATAAAATGAGAGTCGAGGAATTCCAACTGCTACCTTTTATGATAGTTGGAAATTGTTCCAAGTCATCCGTCCAAGTAGGGCTGTCAGAAATTTCTCAGGTTCGACATTCGCTCATATTCGGCTCGCTAAAAGTTCGATTCAGATTCGATTCGAAAATAAACGAACCGAACCTGAACACGAGTTTGGGCTCGATTAAATAAATGAACCGAACCTCAAAAACATATATTCACTCAGGTTCGGTTCGTTAAAAGTTCGATTATATACACACATACATATAAAAGTATATATACATACATATTGTATATATACAAGGAAAAAATACATTCTATATTAACATAAGGACATTCGCTAATTTTTCCAAACCCATCCAGTCATCCACTCCCTAAGTCCCTATTCCATATTCCCGAAACCCCACAAAACCCTCCCTGCAACTGTGGTTTTTCCCTTTGAACAGAAACACATGCAGAACATTTATTCTTAAACGAACCTTTAACGAGCCGAACCGAATCTTTACGAACCTTACCCGAGCCGAATCTGATTACAGTTTTCATTTTATCGAGTCGAACCAAGCCCCAGCCTGAAAGTATGCTAAATGAGTCGAACCAAGCCTGGGTTGGTTCGTTCAAGTTCGACTCGTTTACACCCCCTACTTCCAAGTAGGAAGGGGTCAAAAACATAAGACATAAATAAACAACTTATACCATCCTTACACATGGTGGTTTAAGACCTAAACTTGATGAAAAATTTCGGTCCAAATTCTTCTACCATAAGGTCTTTTTTTCTGTTTGGATGGTTGCTCATAAGAAACTCATTACCCAAGATAATCTCCATCTCTTTAAAATCGATATCTCAAATTGATGTCTCCTTTGTCTTAATGTTGACTGTCCATCTACTAAGGAAGTGTTTTCTCTTCTGAACTTGGATACTAGTGGTATGCAAACTTCTTTAATACTAAGAATGGTATCTCAAATTCAATTTCACATTAGGATAAAAGTATAAAATAGCACCAGCTTGGTGGTTGATCTGGAGGAAGCGTTTTATGAGAATATTCGACGGTTCATCTCATTTGGTTCTTAAACTTGCCCCAAAAATTGCATTCTTCTCCACATATCTTGAGAGAGATTAAACTCAAACTCTTGTTCAACGCTTTCGTCTTATTATAGGTTTGAAAACGATTATAATATGATTTATCTTCATTTTTACCATCTTTCGAACTTGAATATTTTGCAGATCGAACAAACAACTAACCATAGGTCGTCGCCCTCAAACATGCAACCAGATTGCCCAAGCCATCTCTACTGCTAGCTGAAATCATGGATTCTTCTGTTTTCTGTCGGGTTCTTTTGTATGATTATTTTTAAGACAAGTGTTACTTTTTGTATTCATGTTGATTCCAAAAAAATCATGTCACAAAGTATTTATGTTCAATAAAATTATCGTGTTAGGTCATTCATGTACGGGAAATAACATAGACATATGTAATATATCAATTGTAATTGTATTAGAGTGATAATATAAAATAAAACTATAAAAGAATAATGGTGTAAATATAAAATGATCATGTTTGGATGCATACTAACATCCATTCTAACCGAATAAAGAAATCTTATCTCAAGGTAAGCTACCACATGATAAACGATCAAATTACGATTATTTCTTCGATTATATTTTTATGTACGACATTTATCTTTATTTTCTCCATCAAATCAATTGAATAATAAATAAAAAATAAAAAATAAACACCATTTATCCCTTATCATAAAGAGAGAGAGAGAGAGAGAGAATTAACACACGATAATTATTTAAGATCTGCCATGTGTAAGGGCATGTGTAGGTGTTGTTGTTGTCTTGTGCTTGTGGTTGTCTATGGAAGACTGGATACCAATTCATTCAAGTTAGGAAATAAAAACAAAGGGAAACTACCAACAAAGTAGATGGTGCATAAATAGGGGTGCAATCAATGTTTGTTGATGGAGGACTGAATGGTGCGTATGAAAATTAAATAAGTGGCTGCCTATGTCCTATGAGTGGTACCACCTTGTAATGTTGACAAGTTTCACTTGGCTCAAGAAGGAAAAGGCCTCTCAAAAAGCCTAGGTCATGCCACGCAAGGATCGTCTGTTGTAATACATCAACTGATGTAAATTACAGTGGACTGTCCGATGAAGATCAAACGGTCCTCATAAGGGGCTCGCTATTTCCAGCCCTTTAGGAGGGTCGTCCGATCCCTATCGGACGATCCCCTATAGTACAGTACCTGTTGTATTACAGCAGACAATCCGGCTTCACGTCATGCCTCCCTGCAGTAGTGGCTTATTTTCTACTCTATTTTCACCGATGAAAAAAGGTCTCAATTTCGAATTTAGATCAAGGACAAATTCGGCAAGAGATGTGGAACGATTGGTTTGGGTTCATCTTGTAAGCACTACAACAAAATTAAGCTATAGTAATGATTTTTTCAAAATTCGTCACTAAAATAGTCGTTATTAAATATATAATGACCATATTATTCGTTGCGAAATGAGTTTTCGTACTCGAAATTAGCAATGGATATCATATTTGTCATTATATCATTAGCAACGATCCATATATCGACACTTATCTGTTACTATTTCAAAATATCAACTAATCGTCGTTAATTTTTTAGTTCAAAATTTAGCGACGATTAATTAAAAGTTTGAAAATGGCAACGAATAAGCATCGGCATATGGAGCGTTGTTAATGATATAACGACATATATTATATTCGTCGCTAATTTTGAATACGAAAAATCAGTTCGCAACGAATAATCTCTTTATTGTATATTTAACAAAGGTTAATTTAGTTACAGATTTAAAAATAAAAATATCACTATAACTTAGTTTTGTTGCAGTAAAGGTAAAACTTGCTTGTTTCCCGTAGAATTTTGGATTACCAAGAACGTTGATATCTACATTTATGTTATGTTACTAGAGATAATAGTTTTCGCTTTCGTTGAGGTGTTGTAGGTCTACTTTGTATTTGGAATTTTTAGACCCCTATACACCTCTATAATCTCGTAGTTACATTACGACCCTTCCAAAATTTTTATGGTGGCTTCCGTACATACCATGATCCCTCATAATTTTACTCGACTAATCTAATCACCCTTTAGGTTAATCAAATCAGGAATAGATCCAATGGTTCATATTTTCGATTTTTTAATATTCTTCCCCTCTACTCCGCCTCCGCCTCCGCCTCCCGTGGTCTCTCCTCCATCCTCTTCTAGAATACATCTTTGGGATAATCTTCATATTTTTCTTCAAGAGGATTTCGATGTCCAAAGGGGGCACAGTTGAGGAGGTCACATGTAAGTTTAAGACAGGTATACGACAGAAATATTCACGTCTTTTTGAAGATATGATCATGAAATTCTAGTTCAGCTCTCTTTAAGATTTTTATGGATTTCGTTCTTTTTAAGATTTTTATGCATGGATCCATGTCTTATTCAAAACATATATGTTTGATCATACATCTCGAGGACGAGACTTCCTTTAAGATTTTTATGATGCAAAACTATGTATTTTCATACTAATTTTTGGAGCATTTTTGACATCCAAAAAAAATAAATTATCTTCATTTCATAGAGCTCGTCGAGATTTTTCTAACGAGCCCAAGAATATCAAATTTCAGCTTCCCAGTTCAAATTATCGATGTTTTAAGTTTAATGATCGAGACCCATGTATGGACTCGAAACGGATCTGAACCGGATCTGAATTTGGATCCATTTTCACCTCTCCTTCTATAAATAAGATATGATACGTTGTCTGCTTCAAAATCTAAGCATTACCACATCTTACCCTTACCAAAGCACCCCGCTATTGGCCAGATTCGTCGTCAGAGGACCACCGTCGTCGTCGGAGAAGGTGCTCCAATCAAAGGTCCGCAACCGACATCGCGTAGGGGATCTCAAGGTCACCGTTGTGCATGTATTCACAATACGATCTAGCGATGGAAACACCATTTCCACACGAATGGAGATCCTGATGGAACATTCTTTGAGATAATGATGTCACATACCCATCTTATTGTTGGTTTCATATGATTCTATCGTACTTATGTGCTTAATCAACCAAGGAGAGCTTAAGGATTTTTATTTTCATGGGATGAATTATTGTTGGGTATTACTCCTCTTTTCAAGCAACGTTGATGGTTTACGGCCATGTTGTCCTATATCTTTTTATCATATACATTTGGAAGAGATTATCATGAGAATTTCTATGTGATATATATCATATATATTTATATATTATTTGGATTATTTGTTCTGTAATATACTAGTAGTTTAATTATTTTTAAAATTCAATACATGCAAAAAGTTGTGTTAGTATAGTTGGTCTGAAGTTTGAAATAGACAATCAAAGTTCATGGGCTCAACTCCCACCATCAGGATTATTTTTATATAAATTAAATACGATTCAACTTCAATTGAACATGGTTATCGAATCAAAAAAATAGGTTGAACCGGACAGACTAATGAAAATTTGAATATTCGAACCGAACCAATATAAATCGGACCAATCCCGGCTCGGTTCACCGATTGAATCGATCGGTCTGATCCAATTTTCAGAACACTGTTAATACTACACTCGTACAATTGATATATCGATTCTATAAAATACGTCCCTACTTATATTAAATAGGGAAAAGGGAGTATGCACCCAAGTGCATGTAATTTTACATGCACCGAGGTCTATATCTTCCACGTTTTTTTTACTTTTTTGAAAAATACCACCATGTATATTCATCCCTATATCCCTCCTATACGCCATTCGAATTTCGTCAGAAATAGAGACTCATATGACTTCCATCTAGAACATATAATTTTAACGGTCTTAGAATTGCTGTAATCGAGCTGTTCTAGATGGAGGGTGTAGGAGTCTCTGTTTCTGATGAAATTCGAATGGCATATAGGAGGGATATATGGATGAATATACATGGTGATATTTTCTAAAAAAATAGAAAAAAATAGAAGATATAGGCATCGGTACATGTAAAATTACATGCACCGCAGCACCTGGGTGCATGCTCCCCAACGCCTATTAAATAATATCCACACATAATATTCGTACCTATAAGAGAACATTCCTAGAACAAAATAAAAACTCACGGATCTTTTATTTTATTACCAAAGGCATTGGAAAAGTTGAAACCATGCATTAGAAAAAATAGGGTTTTTATTACTTGTGCCCCTCCGAGATATGGCAATATCAGTTATGCCCCTATCTTTTTGGTAATATCAGTTGTGTCCCTCACTTCTTGCCGTTTTATCAGTTGTGCCCCCTGAGTTAGTTGTCATCCATCCACAGTGCAAACGAACGTTAATTTTGAGGATATAAGCGGAATTAATTTTTAAAAAAGGTTCAGTGGTCATTTCTCCACCACCTCATCTTCTTCCTCTTCCTCCTCCGCAGCTCCTCCCTCCTCCGCCTCGAGCTCACTGCTCCGCCCACGCACCTCCCCACCTCCGTCATCGTCCTCCTCCTCCCGCTCCTCGCCTCCGCCCAGCTCTCCCGAACCGCCCCCAGCACCTCCCTCCCCTCCCTTCGCCCCCCGCACCTCCCCTCAGCCCCCACTCTCCCCTCCGCCCAGCTCGCCCGCACCGCCCCCAGCACCCCCCCCCCACTACGTCCCCTCCACATCCACTTTATCATCACATAATCCATCTTCGTGGCGATGCTCTTTAACCACTCTGCGAAATCGAATCCCTGCACGGTGTACAGAGACGTCGAATAGCCTGCCAATGCAGAGCCTCTCCTGATCCTTCCCATCCCCTTCCCTGGACCCTCGCCGTCGTGGTAGGCGGGGTTTCGAATGGCCTCGAACACCAGCGACTCGTTGTGCACCCAAGCAGCAAGAGGCAGCAATTCTACGTCATCCTTAGCGCTATACTCCTCATGGAATGCATTGTCTGCTTCGATGGCGTAGATCTCGAAATTCCTGTTCTGCTTCGGGTACTGCTCACGGAACCAACTGCTGATGCTCGAGTCGTACCCTCCCCCCTGCCTCGCGCCACCCCTTGCTCCCCCTCGATAACGTCGTGAAGCCGACCTCCTCCCGCAGCCACGCACTTCCCCCAGTCCCCGCCGCCTGCGCTCCAGCCCGCACCTCCTCCGCAGCCTCGCACCTCCTCCCCAACCCTCCTCCTCATTTGATTTTATTCTGACCATAGTACCCCTCTTAACCATACCATGGTTTGAGTAAACTATGGTTATTTTAATTTTTTGACGGTCAATCTGACGGAAGGGCACAACTGATAAAGGAGAAAGAAGTGAGGGGCACAATTGATATTGCCAAAAAGAGTGGGACATAACTGATATTGTGATATCTCGGAGGGACGAAAGTGATAAAAACCCAAACAAATATGCGAAAGCTATAGTTATAATCAGATCTAATGCAACCGTTCTTTTATTTTGGATGTTCACTGTGTTGTAAAACTTTAAATGTTTGAATTAATTTTTCATTGTCATGTAGTATTAATGTCTCCATCCGTTACTTTATCATGGTATTAACAATGTCTTGATAAAATCGAATAACTGTATAGTGGTAGACTTAAATGGATTAGACATAGAAAATATATATATGGGATAAATGGGGCTGCCCCCTAGAGCTAACTTGGCTCCCCCGCCGCATTTTCACCATTTTTATTTTTTTTTTGAAAATTTCTTCCATGAATATTCATCACTATATCCCTATATTATGCTAGTAAAATTTCGTGCGAAACAGAGACTCCTACGGCCTCCATCCAGACCGTCATTTTTTAACGGTAACAGGATTTTTTAAATCGACCCCGTTTGGATGAAGGTCGTAGGATTCTCTGTTTCGCACGAAATTTGAATGACATAATATAGGAATTTAATAATGAATTTACACGATTCTAGATTTCAAAAAAAATTAAAAAATTACGTCAAAAAGGGACGGGGGAGCTAAGTTAGCTCCCCCTAAGGGGCATACACATTTTTCCCTATATATATAGGGTAAAATGTGTATGCCCCCTAGGGGGAGCTAACTTAGCTCCCTTTCACAAAATTTTTTTATTTTTTTTAAATCTAAAATCGTGTAAATTCATTATTAAATCCCTATATTATGTCATTCAAATTTCATGCGAAACAGAGACTCTTACGACCTCCATCTAAACGGGGTCGATTTAAAAAATCCTGTTACCTTTAAAAAATGATTGTCCGGATGGAGGCCGTAAGAGTCTCTGTTTCACACGAAATTTTGATGACATAATATAGGGATATAGTGATGAATATTTACGGAAAAAATTTCAAAAAAATAAAAAAATTGAAGAAAATAAGGCGGGGGAGCTAAGTTAGCTTCCCCTAGGGGGCAACCCCATTTTCCTCATATATATATGAGGTAAATGGGGCTGCCGGCTACTCCAACCCTTATTTTTCCCTCATTTTTTTATTTTTTGGAAAATAAAAATGTATATATTCATCATTATATCCCTCTCACATTCTATTAAAATTTCGTCAGAAACAGAGATTCCTACGGTCTCCATCCAAACATGGTCGATTTAAAAAATCCTGCGACCGTTAAAAAAATGACGTCTGGATGGAGGGCTTAGGAGTCTCTGTTTCTGACGAAATTTTAATAAAATGTGGGAGGGATATAATGATGAATATACAAATTTTTATTTTCTAAAAAAATAAAAAATGAGGGAAAAATAGGGATGGGAGTAGCCAAGTTGACTACTACCTGAGACAGCCCCATTTTACCCTATATATATATATAGGAAATATTTCCAATGAGGTGCACCTTTCCTGTATGCATGGAAAGCCACATCAATTTAAGCATTTATTCTATTTATTTTACACATTCTAACTCCATAAATTTAATACTAAATATTAACATAATATGTATATCATGAAAGATTTATTAAAATATTAATATATTTGACATTAAATGTTTGTTACAACATGGATGGTATATTTGACATAAATGTATTATCATCATTATTTTACAATATGTAGTTCAAATTTACAATATTGTTACGTAATTTACAAATTTGGTAGTGGCTTTCTGAATTTCAGGAAAGACCCACCTCATTAGAAGGGCTCCCTATATATATATATATCCAACTGGAGCGGGGCATATGTAAAATATACGTGACAAATCATGCTACAGTGTACCCATACGACGATTTATTTTAAGTATAGAATGTATGAGTATGCCAATTAATAGTTTCCCTCCCAAAGTGTTGAGAAGTTCCGGGCAATCTTTCTCTTTGATATTTTCATGTAAACCCTGAAAAAATGATGCTTTTTCTACCGTCAGTGGATTCTAAAATTATATATATATATATATATATATAGGAGATATTTCCAATGAGGTGCACCTTTCCTGGGTGCATGGAAAGCCCGCCATCCTAACCATCCGTAGTCAATCTGATGGTTATCATTAATGGCTCGTTATCTATATTTTTTAAATGTCGAAAAACCCATTATGGTCATTTTGGTATATTCTATATTTAGAATGCAACAAATATCTCCTTAATTATCTCACATCTCTCTCTCTCCTGTCTCTCTCTCTCTCTCTCGACGACGACTCTCTCTCTCTCTCTCATGTCTCTCTCTCGACGACGACATGTGGGAGGAGGTTGCTCCGACGTCCTCCATCGCCTCCCCAACAGATCACGTTCACCTACGTCGCGAAGATCATCGATGGCGGCATGTGGGAGGAGGCTGGTCGATTCCACAGGTTTAAACGTCGGAGATCGTGCTGGTGGATGTGAAGGTAAGCGGGGAGGGGAGGAGAAGGTTGAAGGAGTGCGTGAATGGAGGTGTGTGGGCGGAGGAGGACGTGCATGGAGGAGGTGGGTCGTGGAGGAGAAGGACGGAGGAGGTGCGGATAGAGAGGATGCTGGAGATGGATGGCGTGCCCATGTTTTTACAATATAATGACCTATTTTGCTATCTCGAGTTTTTTTTACAATCCCAGATCGTATTTTACAATAGCATATCATATTTTTACAAATTTCAGACTATTTTTTTACATTTATACGCGTGGAGGAGGTGGATCATGGAGGAGACGGTTGAAGGAGTGTGTGAATGGAGGTGTGTGGGCGGAGGAGGACGTGCATGGAGGAGGTGGGTCGTGGAGGAGAAGGGCGGAGGTGCGGGTAGAGAGGATGCTGGAGATGGAGGGCGTGCCCAGGTTTTTACAATATAATGACCTATTTTGCAATCTCGAGTGTTTTTTTACAATCCAGATCGTATTTTTACAATATAAATGACCTATATTGCAATCTGAGATTGTTTTGCAATCTCGAGTTTTTTTTACAATCTCAGATCTTATTTTACAATTGCGTATCATTTTTTACTAACTATGATCTTATTATACAATGCAGGATGCAAAATTACAACAGGAATTCGAATTTTACAAAGATGCTTGGATTTGTGAAAAACGCACATAATAGGATCTGATGGATTTACAATCTTCATACAGATTTTACAAAACGTCCATGATCTTTTACAATAGTGTTATCAAAATTACAATTATTATAATATTAATATTGCTAATTGTGATTTTATTTTACAATGCAGGATGCAGTTTTACAATATCAAGCGGAATTTTACAAAAAAACCTGTTATTCTACATTGCGCGAAAATGCTACCATGTTGGCGAAAATTCAGCAACTAAAAGGTAACAAAAAATACCAAATCAGACACGCTAAAAATGGAAAAATATAAAGACGAAATAAATTTCAAATTCGAAATTAAATTCAAATTTAAAACGAAAATGTATGGACTAAAATACCCTTTTGGATGAAGAACCGCTAGATCGAGATCTAACGGATCTCGTGATGGGCTTTCCATACACCCAGAAAAGGTGCACCTCATTGGAAGGGCCCTCTCTCTCTCTCTCTCTCTCTCTCTCTATATATATATATATATATATATATGGAAAAAATGGGGCTGCCCCCGCCCCATTTTTCGGCGTTTTTTTATTTTTTTTGAAAAATAAAACCATGTATATTCATCCATATATCCCTCCTACACGCCATTCGAATTTCGTCAGAAACAGAGACTCCTACGGCCTCCATCTCGATGGTATCGATTTAAAAAAATCCTGTTACCGATAAAAAATTATTGTCCGGATGGAGGCCGTAGGAGTCTCTGTTTCTGACGAAATTCGAATGGTATATAGGAGGGATATAGGGATGAATGTAAATGGTGTTATTTTTCAAAAAAAATAAAAAATTGCCCAAATAAGGCGGGGGCAGCCATGTTGGCTGCCCCTAGGGGGCAACCACATATGACCCTATATATATATATATATATAGAGAGAGAGAGAGAGAGAGAGAGAGAGGGATGGGGAGCTTGCACCAAGATGTATGTAACTTTACATGCACCGGTGCTTATATCTTCCACATTTTTTTACTTTTTTGAAAAATACCACCATGTATATTCATCCATATATCCCTTTAATATGTCAGTCGAATTTCGTCAGAAACAGAGACTCCTAAGATCTCCATCCAGAACAGGTAATTTTAACGGTCTTAGAATTGTTGTAATCGACCTGTTCTGGATGTAGGTCATTGGAGTCTCTGTTTCTGACGAAATTCGAATGACATATTGGAGGGATATATGGATGAATATACATGGTGGTATTTTTTAAAAAAGTAAAAAAATGAGGAAGATATAAGCACCGGTGCATGTAAAATTACAATGCACCATGGTGCAAGCTCCCCATCCTCATATATATATATATATATATATATATATATATATATATATATATATATATAGGGTAAAATGGGGCTGGCCCCTGGGAGTAGCCAACTTGGCTACTCCCACCCCTATTTTTCCCTCATTTTTTATTTCTTTGGAAAATAAAATTTTGTATATTCATCACTATATCCCTCTAACATTCTATTAAAATTTCGTCAGAAACAGAGACTCCTAGGCCCTCCATCCAGACATTTTTTTAACGGTCGCAGGATTTTTTAAATCGACCCTGTTTGGATGTAGGCTGTTGGAATCTCTGTTTGTGATGAAATTTTAATAGAATATTAGAGGGATATAATGATGAATTTACAAATTTTTATTTTCTAAAGTAATAAAAAATGAGGGAAAAATAAGAGTGGGAGTAGCCAAGTTGGCTACTCCCAGGGGCAGCCCCATTTAACCCATATATGTGTGTGTGTGTGTATAGAGAGAGAGGGGGGGAGTGATCCTATGAGAGAGAAAAAATGTGAGAGCATGAGAGCATGCATTCTGGACCACATGATCCTGTCTTCTCTTTCCTGATCTTCTCTCTCCTGTTTGGATCATGTGGTCCATAATGCATGCTCTCATGCTCTCACTGATTTTGACTCTCATAAGACCGCTCCTCATATATATATATATATATATATATATATATATATATGAGGCCGGGGAGGCCAACATGGCTGTTACACAAGGCAGTTTCCACCCCTTTTTTTATTTTTTTTCAAAATTTTTTTCATATATATTCATCTACACATCCATCCTACATGTCATTCAAATTTCGTGAGAAACAAAGACTCCTAAGCCCTCCATCTAGAAGGGGTAGACTAGATGGAGGGCTTAGGAGTCTTTATTTCTCACGAAATTTGAATGACATGTAGGAGGGATATATAGATGAATATACATGAACAAAATTTTGAAAAAAAAATAAAAAAATGGGGGAAACTGCTCCGTGTAACAGCTAAGTTGGCTGTTACACAGAACAACTTCCCTTTTCTGTGTGTGTGTGTGGGGGGGGGGCCTTTCAAATTGGATGCAGTCCTTCCTAAGTTCAGGAAGGTCGCATCTTTTTTGTATAAAACACGAGCACTTTAGTAGAATACATATACAATTTTTATTATAAGTGCACGTTATAAATACAAAGCCGCATACAAAATTACGTATTATAATACAAACATTAAAGTTGCACATTATAATATAAATTGTATATGTATTCTACTGAAATCATCATGTTTTATATAAAAAAGCGGCTGGCCTTCCTTAACTTAGGAAGGACTGCGTCCTATTTGAAAGAAATCCTATATATATATGTATGTATATATATGTATATATATATATATATATATATATATATATGATGAGCGATCCTATGAGAACCAAAATCTGTGAGAGCATGAGAGCATGCATTCTAGACCACATGATCCAACCAGGAGAGAGAAGATTAAGAGAGAGAAAACATAATCATGTAGTTCATAATGCATGCTCTCATGCTCTCACATTTTTTTGGCAAAAAAGTGTGAGAGCATGCATTCTGGAACACATGATCATGTCTTCTCTCTTTCGGTATTTTCTCTCCTAGTTGGATCATGTGGTCTAGAATGTATGCTCTCATACTCTCAAAGGTTTTGTCTCTGAAAGGATCAGTCCTCATATATATATATATATATATATATATATATATATATATATATAGGAGTGATCCTATGAGAGCAAAAAACTCTGAGAGCATGAGAGGGATGATTCTGGATCACATTATTTAGTTTTCTCTCTCCTGATCTTCTCTCTCCTGGGTGAATCATGTGGTCCAAAATCATCCCTCTCATGCTCTCACATTTTTTTGCTCTCATAGGATCACTCTTATCTCTCTCTCTCTCTCTCTCTCTATATATATATAGGGTAAAATGGGGCTGCCTCAGGGAGTAGCAAACTTGGCTACTCCCACCCATATTTTTCCCTCATTTTTTATTTTTTTGGAAAATAAAAATTTGTATATTCATCATTATATCCCTCTCACATTCTATTAAAATTTCGTCAGAAACAGAGACTCCTAAGCCCTCCATCCAGACGTCATTTGTTTAACGGTCGTAGGATTTTTTAAATCGACCATGTTTGGATGGAGGCCGTAGGAGTCTCTGTTTCTGACGAAATTTTAATAGAATGTGAGAGGGATATAATGATGAATATACAAATTTTTATTTTCCAAAAAAATAAAAAAAATGAGGGAAAAATAGGGGTGGGAGTATAGCCAAGTTGGCTACTCCCTGGGGGCAGCCCCATTTACCTATATATAGGGTAAAATGGGCATGCCCCTTGGGAGTAGCCAACTTGGCTACTCCCACCCTTATTTTTCCCTCATTTTTTTATTTCTTTAATTTATATATTCATCACTATATCCCTCTAACATTCTATTAAAATTTCATCAGAAACAGAGATTCCTAGGTCCTCCATCCAGACGTCATTTTTTTAACGGTCGTTGGATTTTTTAAATCGACCCTGTTTGGATGGAGGCCGTAGGAGTCTCTGTTTCTGACGAAATTTTAATAGAATGTTAGAGGGATATAAGGATGAATTTACAAATTTTTATTTTCCAAAGAAATAAAAAAATGAGGGAAAAATAGGGGTGGGAGTAGCCAAGTTGGCTACTCCCTGGGGGCAGCCCCATTTACCCCATATATATATATATATATGGGTTAAATGGGGCTGCCCCCTAGGAGTAGCCAACTTGGCTACTCCCACCCCTATTTTTCCCAAATTTTTTATTTTTTTGGAAAATAAAAATTTGTATATTCATAATTATATCCCTCTCACATTCTATTAAAATTTCGTCAGAAACAGAGACTCCTACGGCCTTCATCCAAACATGGTCGATTTAAAAAATCCTGCGACCGTTAAAAAAATGACGTATGGATGGAGGGCTTAGGAGTCTCTGTTTCTGACGAAATTTTAATAGAATGTGTGAGGGATATAATGATGAATATGCAAATTTTTATTTTCCATAAAAATAAAAAAATTTGGGAAAAATAGGGGTGGGAGTAGCCAAGTTGGCTACTCCCTGGGGGCAGCCCCATTTTACCCTATATATATACATATATATATACATATATATATATATATATATATATATATATGGATAAAATGTGTATGCCCCCTAGGGGGAGCTAACTTAGCTCCCCCCGCCCCCTTTTCACAATTTTTTTTATTTTTTTTGAAATCTAAAACCGTGTAAATTCATTATTAAATCCATATATTATGTCATTCAAATTTCATGCGAAACAGAGACTCCTACGACCTCCATCCAAATGGGGTCGACTTAAAAAATCCTGTTACCGTTAAAAAGATGACTATCTGGATGGAGGTCGTAGGAGTCTCTGTTTCACACGAAATTTTAATAACATAATATAGGGATATAGTGATGAATATTCATGGAAGAAATTTTCAAAAAAAATTAAAAACATGGGGAAAATGGGGCGGGGATAGCTAAGTTAGCTACCCCCTGGGGGCAGCCCCATTTTACCCTATATATATACATATATATATACATACATATATATATATATAGGGCCTGTTTGGTTGCTGGGTTGGACTGGGTTGGGTTGGGCTGGGTTGGGATGGGTGAATAGTAATCTGCGAGGAGGAAGTACCCTTGTGAATAGTAACCAGGGTTGGGCCAACCCTGCCCAACCCTGCAACCAAACAGGCCCATATAGAGAGAGAGAGAGAGAGAGAGAGAGAGAGAGAGAGTGAGTGAGAGAGTGTGTGTGTGTTTAACGGGCCTGCCCCTTCGGGGAGGTAACTTGGCTCCCCTGCCCCACTTCGCCCGGTTATTTTATTTTTTTTTTGAAGATTTCTTCCGTGGAATTTCATCACTATGTCCCTATATTATGTCATTAAAATTTCATGTGAAACATAGACTTCTACAGCCTTCATCTAGACATTCATTTTTTAACGGTAACAGAACTGCTATAAACGACCACATCTGGATGGAGGCCGTAGGAGTGTCTGTTTCGCACGAAATTTAAATGACAAAATATAGGGATATATTGATGAAAATCCACGGAAGAAATTTTCAAAAAAAATAAAAAATTTGGGCGAAATGGGGTGGGGGGAATTAAGTTAGCTCTCACATGGGGGCTGCCCCATTTTACCCATATATATAAGGAGCCTACATCGACTGATGTAGGTAACTTACCTACGTCAGGCTATTTTTTGCTATTTTTTTATTTTTCGGATGAAACCTTATTGGGATTCACTTAATATATAAAATGGATTATGTGATTCAAATTTCGTGGGAAAAAAATTTCTAATATGCCCATTTGAAAGGGGTAAATTTCAGGAATTTTGAAACCATTAGAATTTGACTATCTTGATGGATGGGATAGAAATCTTGAATTAAGTTGAATTTAGAATGACACAATTGTGGTATATTGTGATGGAAATCTTCCAAGATTTCATTTTAAAAAATTAAAAAATAATGAGAAAATGACATGATGTAGGTAAGTTACCTACATCTCCATCACCTTATGTAGGCTCTTTTTCCCCTGTATATATTAAAGGTAAATCTACAGTCGGAATAATTCTTAAATTTATGAAGGATTTTAGTACATCGCATAAATTGATGAGGTCATAGATAGTGATTTTGAGATACATTACATGTCCAATGATTACTAAACAAATATAACAGTTAATTGAGTTCAACCATAAAGAAGACGGATAATGAACAATGAAAACCTCAAACAATTCTAATAGCTCATTAGTTAGTTCACATGGTTGTGTTTTTGTTGATGTTCATCCCAAGAATGAGATTTTATAGATAGATGAAGATAGGTGCCACAAGGGAGTGGGTATGCAACCTTGGACCTCGAATAGATGTCATGAAGGTCATGACACCAATAGACGAGTAGGATGATGCATTACATCTAGCAGCCTGAGAGCATCAAAAGTCGTTCGATTGAGTAAGCAAGAGATGTGTTGGCGTTCTTGATTTCTCATTTATACATGATTTTAAGATTCGATTTAAAATTAGATGTGGCAGCATCTAATTTTACTTCGAGTATTGTTATTACGAAAGGTGTTCCAGGATGCGATTGAAGTTGGAGAAATCATTTTATATCTTATCATGTTCTAGGTGTACAGAGATCCTTGAAGTTTTATTAAGATGACAAATAAATTCGCATGTAGCAGAGTCTTGCAAGTCGCGTGCTTTCGTGTGCTAAACTACGCGAAATGATTCATGATTATATATCAGTAATTTCAATTGTATACCATTGTGGACTATAGTCAACATTAGAAATATCAAGATCATTGTGGTAGTACTCAAATGATTATTAAATTAATAAATAAAATCAATTACATTATCCAATGTAAATTAGAATAAATTGGAGTTTCTCGTTTCTACAATATATGCATATGTCACTAGAGAGAGTTGAGTACACATGCTTTGCTGACGCCACATTAGTTATTATAGTATGTGACTCGTTATTAGACAATTGCTCATAACGTTACTCTCATGTGAACCCAACAGATGTAACTGAGCAACAACCGCAACAATAGTGACTTTTAAGGAGATTTGACTTTCCACGTCATACTTGCACCAGACAGGGTGCGTTTACTTAGAGTAATTTAATGCTTCTGTATTATGTTCTGTTCTATTTGAGAGATAATGTAATGAGATATTTGAAGAGCTTCTGCTACACATTTTATTACTATATGTTGTATCCCATTTTGTGGATATGGACTTGTTGGCATTATTATTGAGAATGAATTGAATGTTGCATTTTACATTCCGTTTTATTTTATTCTCTTGTTGTTATGTATATTTCAAATAACGATCTATTATGCATAGGATGGTTTGTTGAGTATCAAAGATCATGGACGTATTTGGATCGTATGTCCAATGCTCCCGTCCCGTCGATTTCATAGCATGAGCGATGGGGCATCACACCACCCCCATTTTTCGTTCCATCGTCCAACCCTTCTCCCTCATCACTGCCCTCATCAGCCCACGTTGTCGCTAACTTCAGAACCCAAGTCGCTCAAATTGTAGCCCCATCGCTCCAACACAAATCCACCCCATCTCGCCATCCTCCCACACCCAACCCCATCGCTCGAAAACTGTATGTATCCCCATTGATCGAACCCCATCACCAACTCCAAAACTCACATAACCTAACTCATCTCCCGAACCTATTTCCATCAGAAACCAGTATCATCGCCTAGCCCAACACCATCACCCAGTCCAACCTCTGCCCGAACCTATCTCCTCCAGAACCCTCTGCCCATCCAAACCCTTTATGTCTAGTCCTTCCATCCTACCCTCCTCCCATCCAGAACCATCTCTGTTCAATCCTTCCATCCCAACATTCCCACTGGGATACAACTCTCAATACCCTCTCACCATCAACCAACCCTCCCATCACTGCCCAAAACCATCCCCAACATCCAGAAGTTCCTCCTCCCTTTCAGAGAACGAGTTTCAGTCATCCCATAATAGGTTGTTGCCACCACATCAAGCAGTCACGTCTAATTTTATTTTCTTTCTTTCACCATCGTATTGCAACATCTTAAATGTTGTTCATGTCGCGGTTCACTTCCAAACAAATAACCCACGCCACCATCCAACCTCTCCTCGGTATTTTATGATATAAAGAAGTTCTTTTTTTATTGCATATTGCAGGATAGCAGAATTGACTCCTTTTGGGGATATTGTCACAATCAAATATGACATCTCTGGGATATGATGGAGGAAGCACATGACTATTTTCGGTTGGCTCGATCCTCAAATTAGATAAGACCAACTATCCCAGGTGGTCATGCATGTTCCTCAAGATTGTACGCGAATATGACAAGGAACACATTCTCTTGGAGCGAGAGCTTGTTGAGAAGACATGAAAATACACAACATGGGTAAAATACGATGGGATGATTAGTTCCTGGATTATGTTTAGCGTCATCGACATGATTTACGGATGGGCTCGTATATTACAACACTACTTTCAATATGTGGACTTTCATTCAAGCCACATATTGGCAAGATAAGTCCAACAAAATGCATCAGATGTACTTTGACATGTTCAATATGAAGCAAGCAGGACGTTCACTAGCAATGTACTTCTCTCTCTGAAAATCTCTTTCTGAGCGATATAATGCTTGCATTCCAGGTTATACATGTCATATCCAAAAGCAACATCATCAAGAGATGGGATTATGGTATTCCTAGCTAGACTCGATCCCAGCTATTCTACAACTCGTGACCATTTGATTACGGTGGCGGTTCTCCCCACAATTGAGGAGGTATATTGCACCTTGAGTCACATTATTCTCCCTATTACGAGCATCAGATTAGATGTTCATGAACATGTTTCTGCCCCGATCGCCCCATATGGGCAAGGAGGTCTTGGTCCCTCCTTGACGATATGTACAAGTCGTTGATGGAAGATTTTTCCCCTATAAAGGGAAAAGATGATGTCAATCTAACTCCTAAAATCAGATAAAATAATGTTTTATTTGTTCCAAATTTTCCCATTACTATTCTTTCAATTATCTATATTTGCAATGATCTACACTATCTAGATATATTTGAAGCAATTTCCTATATTTTTCTGTACATACTAACTGGGAGGATGATTGGTGTGGTCGTGAGGAAGGTAATGTCTACCACATTGTTCAGACATCTGAGATTGTTGCTTACTCTAGGACTCTTTTAGCTTTTTTTGGTGCTCTCTAGCACCAATGTCTGGGTCATCCATCCCTTCATAAGCTTCAACGGGTTCTTCCCCAGCTTCCTCTCGATGTCTGCCTAGAGTGTGAGGCATGTCAATTAGGGAAGCATCACAAAAGTTCTTTCCTTCTTCTGGTATCGTTCATTCTACCAGTCCATTTGAACATGTTGATATTGACATATGGGGACAAAATCATTCTCCTAATCGTATGGGGAATAAATATTATTTGGTTCTTATAGATGATTTTTCTTGTGTGTCTTGGGTTTTCTTGATGAAAAATAAATCTGATATTTATCATATCATTGTTTAATTTATACATAAAATGAAGAACCAAATTGGTACCACCATCAAAGCTCTCAGATTTGATAATGCTAGGGAGTTTGTCACACATAACATGTAGTCTTTTCTATCATCCAAGGGATCTTACATCAGACCACTTATTCTCATACATCCCAACAGAAGGGAGTGACGGAGCATAAACATAGACATATCCTTGATATTGCATGCACAATACTCATAGACTATTATGTTCCATCTACTTATTGGGGTGATATTGCACTAACAACCACATTTCGTATAAACTGTATATCATCTATTCCCATTGACGAGCAGAGAGCTATTGAGATCCTATTTCCAAGAAAGGTCGTCTTCCATGTTCCTCCCAAAGTCTTTGGTCGTGTCGCATTTGTTCATCTACTTAGTCTTGGTAGGGATAAACTTTATAGCAGAGCACTCAAATATGTTTTACTAGGGTATACTCAGGATTATAGATGTTACAACCCATGTTCTAGAAAACACTAAATAAGTACATATGTTACATTCCTTTAGTCTCTTCCTACTACTTGAGGTCTGGAATACATGTATCACCTCCCCCAGCTTCCACCGCTCCTCTTCATGTTCCAATTCCTAAGGTTGATCACGCTCATTCTGATAAGGTATCACTCCTCAAGTATGTCCTTCGACTAAGTCTTTATAGACTGATGGCACTGCTACATCGATGGATACAGATAGAGGTACTTCAAGTGACTTAGGGGATGTTCCAATTGACATGATGATAGCCATATAGAACAGAAGCATATAATGTCCATATCAATGCAACACCAAGCATCCAATCTCTATTGATGTGTCCTTCTTCGAACTTTTCTCCACATACAAATACTTTATCCAGGCAATCTCTAATACAATTACCCCTCCTACTCATACAAAGGCACTTTCATGATTCCGGATGATGCTTAGCAATGGAAGAAGGTATGTTTGCATTGATCTATCAGAACACCTGGACGCTTGTTGATATGCATGGAGACAACCAGATAGTAGGATCCAAATGGGTGTTCATCGTGAAGTACAATCCATATGGGTTTGTTTCTCTCTACAAAGCACATGTTGTGGCAAAATGGTTCACACAGACTTATGTTGTTAATTTCTTTGACACATTCTCACCAGTTGCTCGTCTATCCACTATACCAATTCTTATGGCCATGACAGTACATCTTGATTGGCCCTTGCATCAGCTAGATGTAAAGATGCATTCCTTTATAGCGACCTTCAGGAGATTGAGTACATATAGAAACCGCTCGGCTTCAAGGATAAAGGGGAATGTCATAAGGTTTGCCTACTATGCAAGGCCATGTATGGCCTCAAATAGAACTATCGCGATTTCAAAAATTACCGTAAGTACTAAAAACTTTGGGCCTTATCCGATCTTCAGTGGTACATTCTTTACTCATACATAAGAATTAAAAGGAACTGTGGATATGCTAGTCCATGTGGATGGCATCATCCTCACATGAGATGACTCTAATGGTATTCTAGAAGTGATGAAACAATTAGCAGAACAATTTGTAATCAAAGACTTGGGAGCACTACGATACCTTCAGGGATTGAAATAGCAAGATCCAAGCAGGGATTAGTCATGTCTCAAAGGAATTTGTCACCGACTTGCTTCAAAAAACTGGGATGCTAGGATCCAAGCCAGTACAGATACTCATGGATCTTAAGGGACACATCTCTGAGTCAGGTGATATTGAAGATATTGGTCAATAAACGTCTAGTCGGTAAGTTAATATATCTTACCATCACTCAACTAGACATCTCTCTTAAGATCGAGAAATTGAACCAGCTCATGGATTCTCCTACTTCAACTCACTTCGATGCATGCATGATGATTTTAAGGTACATCAAGTCTTCTCTAGGGAGAGGTTTACTATTTACCAAAGGCAACAGTTATGGCATATTCAGATGTAGATTATGGAGGATGCATGATTGATAAGAAGTCTACTAGAGGTTTCTGCACATACATGGTAGGAAATCTAATTACTTGGAGAAGCAAGAAATAAACAATGGTCTCTCACTCAAGCGTAGAGAATGAATATAAAGTTGTGGCTTTTACTGTAGCAGAATTAGATGGATTCGATCCACATTCACTCTTCATATCAATCCCAACAATATCATGGAGATCAAATGAAACAATCGAGCAGGAATGCATATAGCCAACAACCCTACATTTCATGAACACACAAAAAATGTGAAAATTGACTACCATTATACTAAAGATTTGATACAGATGGGGTAACTTCATACTCACAATGTATATTCTACATATCAGACTATAAATATGTTCATCAAACCATTTGCACATACACATTTCGAGAAATGTTGTAACAAGCTGAGAATGATTAATATATATGCTCCAGCTTGAAGGAGAATGTTGAAAACTTTGTTCATAAGCCCTAGCGGTATTCTCCTCATTTCATATATGAGAGATGACTCCTAATGTACCCTAACCTTAGGTCTCCAACTATGCAATGAGTCATAAGATTCTCTTATCAATATGAGAAATTAAGTCTAAATTTCAACTAGATAAATGGATGGAAGATAACAAAGTGGCATCACATGTAGTGGTTAGTAACTAAAGAAAGGTTTGGGTGTAATTCGAATTTATAGAGGGATCGGAAGGTAACTGCGAACATATACATAAGCATGTAAGTAATTCTATTTATATTTTATTATCTTCATTTAAAGGCCACTTCTTCACCGGAGCATACATGTCCTAAAACTTCATCCATTATTGTCTTCCCACAACTCTCCTTTCCCTCTTGATATATTTTTTCCATTTACCTTATTTCTACCACTCATTCTTTTAATTATTTGTGGATTTACATAATGACCTTTCAATGGAATTAATTTAAAACCCTCAGCTTAGATCGACATTCCGTTATCGAGAAAAACTAGTATCAATAACAAGTTGGATTCAATGCCAATTGCATTCATTGATAAACATCCAAAATATTAAAGCTTAAATTATCAGGTAGTAGTTCTACCTCACTTATGATCTCTCACATTTTTTATGTAGTAGTTCTACTACACTTATGATCTCTCACACTTTTGTATTTTCGATGTGAGATTATGTTTTTGTTAAGGTGTTACAACTTCTTTCGTGTATGTTCGCAACGTCTTCATTGCGATATAACCCATCACTTATTTCAAATGCTAATAATTGTATCAGTGTACAATTATTATTACGACTAAGAAAATGATCGAACATACAAGATGGTTCATTATATGTCTCCACTATTTCCCTCATTTAGGCGAGGGAGATAATAGAAGCAAATACGCGAGAATCGATTTGTCAATGGAAAATTAAAAATCGATCGCCTGCAGAAAATGTGAGAGCCGCTAAACTAAAGTAGAGACGTCCGAGAGACGAAGTCAAGGGTTCGATTTGAAAACTCGGATACTCTTTCTGCAATTTTGCCAAGACTCGATTATCTGGGGGGTACGTATAATAAAATGGACTTTCTGAGGAAAAGGTGAGAGTCGGATGGAAAAGCCCATTCGACAGACGAAATAGCAGCAGAAATTCCGGGGTTATTATAATCCGTGGGAAAATGTGCCAACTGGCCATGAACAAATCTCCTCTCCCCCTCCCGATGCCCATCTCGAACCCACCACCAGCACCAGCACCGCCGCGGCACCAGTCCATCACCACCCAAACACCAGCTCCACCTCCCCCCACCTTATTTACATACCGCAACGCCCCCTTGCTCTTGTTACTATGCCCTTCGCCCCCTTTCTCCCCCTCAGCATGCGCAGAGCCCCTTCCCCTTGTTTTTTCTGATGGCCTCCCCTTCCTCTTGCCTTCTCTTCCACCCTCACTATGACCCCAACTCCACCACCACCCTCCCCCCTGCCCCTTTCATTAATAGCAGCAATACCAACTCCACTGCCATTTATACCTACCACCCACCCCCTCGCCCCGATCCCACCCCTCCCTTCTTCGACTTCACCGCTGCCACTTTCCACCCGCAGCTACTCCAAGCAGTCGTCTTCCCACCCAACGCCGGCAAGATGGTCAGGAAGAGAACGGCCTCCGAGGTCGGCCTCCACTCCGACCCCAACCAGAGATTCCAACGCCGTGCTCCCGCCCCCACTGACCTCCCCGGTCCTTCTCAGCTCCTCCTCAACGTCGACGCCCACACCCCGAATACCCTACTCGCCGCCGACAAGAACCCATCTCTGCAACCTCTCCCGGCTTCTATCTCCCCCTTCTCCGGCCTTCCAGTGTTTGCCAACGAGAGCGGTGGGAACAACGACCCACTTCCCGTCATAGTCTCATCGGCACCTGCCGTGGTCTCCACCACGAACGATAGCTCCGCAGGTGCGACTGCTTGGGTGGACGGCATCATTCGCGACCTCATCAGCAACTCATCCTCGGATGTCTCCATTCCTCAACTCATCCACAACGTGAGGGAAATTATCCAACCATGCAACCCGGGGCTCGCGGCGGTTCTCGAGTTCAGGCTGAGGTCGTTGACCTCAGAGCCACAGTATACTTTACCCAATCGTGTTCCTTCCCTTCCTCCTCCCGCTGCTACCACTGAGAGGAGGCGACCTGTGAGAACCCAACAACACCAAGCTCCACCCCCTATTTCGACCTCACAGACGCATATGCTCAACTGGGAAGATACCCAACTCACTCAAACACATCCCGGCCTCCCCTCCACCACCACTGTTCCCCCTCGTCCTCGCCAACCACCACCACCACCAACTACTACTGCTGCTGCAGAAGCCCCACCATCGCATACCCAAAAACCCAACAACTCGGAAGAGGCCAGAGCAGCAGCAGCTAAAGCCGCGGCGGCCATAGCCGCAAGAGAACACAAGGAAGAGCAGAACAAGAAGAAGCGAGACGAGGAAGGTCTCCACCTGCTGACCCTTCTCCTCCAGTGCGCAGAGGCCGTCTCCGCCGACAACCTCGAGGATGCGAACCGGATGCTTCTCGAGATCTCGGAGCTCTCCACACCCTACGGCACCTCTGCGCAGCGCGTCGCTGCGTATTTCTCCGAGGCCATGTCGGCACGCCTCGTGAGTTCGTGCCTCGGCATTTACGCGCCGTTCCCGATGCTCCACCACCGCCAGAAGCTCGCGACGGCCTTCCAGGTGTTCAACGGGATTAGCCCATTCGTGAAGTTCTCGCACTTCACGGCAAACCAGGCAATACAAGAGGCTTTTGAGAGGGAGGACAGGGTGCACATCATCGACCTCGACATCATGCAGGGCCTCCAGTGGCCAGGCCTCTTCCACATCCTCGCGTCGCGCCCCGGCGGCCCGCCGCACGTCAGACTGACTGGTCTTGGGACGTCCATGGAGGCCCTGGAGGCCACTGGGAAGAGGCTGTCGGACTTTGCGGAGACGCTCGGGTTGCCCTTCGAGTTCGTGCCAGTGGCGGAGAAGGTGGGTAACTTGGACGTGGAGAGGCTCAATGTTAGCAAGAGGGAGGCCGTTGCCGTGCACTGGTTGCACCATTCTCTCTACGACGTCACTGGCTCCGATGCCAACACCCTCTGGCTCCTTCAGAGGTACTATCATCTTCACCCGAAATTTCTTATAATCTCACATCTCTATTTCCTGTAAAAAATTTCCCAAGATTTCCATGTCCGATTGATGCTGTCGGAATTTCTTTCGTTTGATCTTGACCGGATTTGAGGCGTGGAATATGACGTGATCGGCTGCATGGTTTCCATAACTAATCCATAATCTAAAATGCAATTGAGGTGTGAAAAAGGTGTTTCGCTTTTCCAGTTTAATCGTATCACCTTTAGCTGTCCCCAAT
This sequence comes from Ottelia alismoides, assembly GCA_037367405.1. Classification (NCBI taxonomy): domain Eukaryota; kingdom Viridiplantae; phylum Streptophyta; class Magnoliopsida; order Alismatales; family Hydrocharitaceae; genus Ottelia; species Ottelia alismoides. The sequence goes on along the minus strand of JAZKJV010000016.1, from coordinate 218,963 downwards.
GGGGCTCACTTCCCCACTGATCCATCCAATCAGACCCACGACCAACATTGCATATAGATGTAACAGCTGGAGAAGAGTGCCACTTTGAAATTTAAGCTCAGAAAAAGTTGCGATGATGTAATCTTGCAGGTTGGGGCCGAAGGTGGTGACGATGGTGGAGCAGGACCTGAGCCACGGTGGGTCGTTCCTGGCGAGATTCGTGGAAGCGATACACTACTACTCGGCGCTGTTCGACTCTCTGGGAGCGTCGTACGCAGAGGACAGCCATGAGCGTCACGTGGTGGAGCAGCAGCTGCTGTCGCGGGAGATACGGAACGTGCTGGCCGTGGGAGGACCGTCGAGGGCCGGGGAGGTCAAGTTCCAGAACTGGAGGGAGAAGCTGAGCCAATCGGGGTTCCGGTCCGTGTCGCTGGCGGGCAATGCCGCCACGCAGGCGACGCTCCTGCTTGGCATGTTTCCCTGTGATGGCTACACGTTGGTGGAGGAGAACGGCACGCTGAAGCTCGGGTGGAAGGACCTCTGCCTGCTCACCGCCTCGGCGTGGAGGCCCATAGGCGGCTCCTCCTCCAGGTAGTGGGCTCCAATTGGTGGTCATAGAATACGCAACTTTGACAAATTAGTGGCCGACGTGGGTGATGAAGATACAGATATCCGTCGTTACATCTGGAGTTTGATCCATCTGCCTCGTTGGTCGCTGTTGTGCTTCAGGATAAGAAATTTGGTAGTTTTTTTCACTGTATTACACTGTTCTTTAGAATTTTTCTTTTGAAGGCATTCGCTGCAGTATTAAGGTGGAAGATCCAAACCAACACAAGAAGCTGAACCATCTTGACCCCAAAGAATAACTGGAAGTTAAACTAACGGGATTTGTCTCTAAATACCTAATATAGGATTGATTGTATCTTTAGATTAGCAGCGGAATCCATCAAATATGATCCTATACTTAATCAAGCAACAATATGACAAGTAAAACTCGAACTCATCCACAGCTCTATCTGCTGCAGCAAGGGAATCTTTTTTTTTTTATAGGTAATAAAACTTTATATTCCTGTAAGCTGCACAAAAATTACAGGGGGGGAGACAGTTCCCAGAATGTATCTAAGCAAAAAAGAAGGCCACCACAGCCAACAGGGCAGTAGGGAGGCCATTGGAAAATTAACTACAGCAGAATTTAGCAATTACATGTAAAACCCAAAAAGGTGGAACCAAGTCCGGTCAAATTGTTAGTGAAGTTCTGACGGTGGAGATAATATTCCTAGCGAGCAACAAACAGTGGCCGCAAGAGCGCTGCATCCCAGCCTCCGGTGGGTGGCCGAGGGGAATTGACCAATCCACTGGACGTTGTAGGCAAGAGAGCGAGAGGCCGGCTGCGGAAGACCGAGCCCAAGCAGTACCAAATCCCAAACATCCGCCACAAAACAGCACTCCAAAAAAACATGCTCACAGGATTCATCAGCAGACAGGCACATGTAGCAAGAGGCGGGAAGATTGATCCCAATCTTCGCCAATCTATCCAAGGTCGGGAGCCTATTAAGAAGGGCTCGATACAGCGTGCAGGAGTGCCTAGGCACCACACCCTTGCACCAAACAACGCTCGCCCAGGGAGCAAGCGAGCCCCGAGGCCTGACCGCATCCACAGCCGACGAGAAATGCAGACTCAGAGGCGCAGAGGAAGGGGAAAGGGAGGAAGAGGAGGGCGGGAGACGACCCCAGTAGGAGTCTCTACCGCGAAGCATCGCCTTCCAAACCGAGGAGTCCCCACGCTTGGCCGAGGCCGCCCAGAAGGAGCAACCAGAAAGATACTTGGACCTCATGAAGACCGCCCAGAGAGAATTATCCGCATAGAGGAGCCTCCAGCTCCACACGAGGAGCGCGGCGTTGCGCAAAGTCAGCGAAGATCGAAGCCCCAACCCACCTTCAGATTTAGGGAGGCAAATCGTGTCCCAAGAGATATAGTGCCTCCCAAAACCCCAGAGGAAATTAGCACACAGTTTGTCGACATTAGAAGCAACCTCTCGAGATATAAGGGTCCCGCCAACCCAATATAAGGAGATCCCATTGATGACCGAGCGAAGAAGCTGCGCCCTCCCAGCCAGGGAGAGAGAATTGACCTTCCAACCACTAAGCGATGCTTTGATTCTGTCCTCAAGATTGCGGGAATGGGAGCCACGGCCCCGCGAGGTAGAGAGCGGCAGCCCCAGGTAGGAAGTAGGCAGTGCACGGGTAAACACTCCGAGCCGAAGAGTGCAACCAAAGTCCGGGGGCGCATGCTTAGAACGGAAAAAGCTTGCTTTTTCGGGCATTCATCCGAAGCCCGGAAAGGTTTCCGAATTCGTCAAGGACATTGGCGACCGCGAGAAGCGAGGAAGAGGACTTACAGAAAAAGAGAAGATCATCCGCATAAATGATGTGAGAAGGAGCCAGAGTATTCCGACGACCCAAAGGCTTGATCAATCTGTTAGCCACTGCCACCTCCGTCAGCAAAGTGAGAGATTCCATGCCCACAACGAAGAAGGAGAGGGCTAAGGGGGTCACCCTGACGCAGGCCCCTGGTGCCTTTGAAGAAACCAACGGAAGACCCATTCAGGAGGATGGAGAAGGAAGTGGTAGAGATGCAATTCCTTATCCAGGCAATCCAAGTGCCATTAAAACCCATAGCTTCCAACGCCTTCAGGATGAAAGAGTGGGTCAATCGTGTCGAACGCCTTAGTAAGATCCACTTTTAGGCAGGCTCTCTGAGAATTTCTTTTGCAATCAAAGGCACCCACCAATTCTTGTGCCAGGCGCGTGTTGTCCCCAATGGATCTGCCTTTTGACAAAGGCCGATTGGTTAGGGGAGATGAGATTGGGAAGCACCGCCGCCAAGCGCGAAGCAAGAAGCTTAGCAAAAATTTTATAGATCACGTTGCAACAAAGCAATGGGCCTATAATCACCTAGCCCCATAGGAGACTCCACCTTAGGGGACCAAAGTAAGAAATGAATGGTTGACCTCACGAACCATTCCACCACCGCTATGGAGAAAATCCATGGCAGCGCACACATCGGACTTCACCAAATTCCAGTGCCTTTTAAAGAACCAGCATTAAAACCATCTGGGCCCGGGAGCTTAGAGGAAGGAATGCTCCGAAGAGCATCCCAAACCTCAGACTCGTCCCAAGGCCGGACCAACCAGGAGCTGGCCTCCTGAGTGAGGGACCAGGCGTGGGGCAGGGTGGGTCAGGTCTAGAAGGCTGAATATCACACGGGCCCAGAAGAGCCTCGAAAAAACGGTTCGCCTCCTTAGCGACGTCAGAAGTTGTGTCCACAAGCTGACCATTGCCGTCAAGGAGAGATGGAATGTAGTTCCTCGAGATTCTCCGCTTAGCCGAGGTGAAAAAGAATTTTGTACTCCTGTCTCCGAGTTGGAGCCAATCCACTCTACTCTTTTGTTTCCAGCGGACTCGAGGTCATCATCAAGCTTATTCATGAACTCCTTGGCATCCCACTCCAGTTGAGCTAGATGGGGATCAAGGGGAGCCTCGCTAAGAGCGTCATTAATCTTCGAAAGGACAGCTTCCATATCCTTAGCCTCATTGAAAATGTGCGCATCCTTGCGCGCCCATTCACGTAAGGCCCTCTTAACGGCCTTAACTTTCTGCATCAAACGAAATAAAGGGTTACCATTGACCAGGGTCGCCCACGCAGAGCTAACAGCCTCAAGATAACCATCTCTGTTTGCCCAATAATCGAAGTAGCGAAAAGGAGACCGCCTACAATGCCGAGGAGCGAAACGAATAGAAAGGATAAGGTGATCGCTGAATCTGTTCGGCGCGTATTGAAGCTTCGAATGGGGGAGCAGTGAGATCCAAGCCTCGTTGACCAATGCCCTATCAAGCCGGGCGGCAATCCTGGAGGGGCCAATAGAGGAGTTCGACCAAGACCAGAGGTTCCCAGACGCATCAAGGTCCATAAGATGACAGTCGTCAATGCAATTGTTAAATTGGTCCATGGAGCATCTCCCAGGTGGCAGGCCACCCAACTTTTCCGAGTTGGAGCGGACAATATTGAAATCGCCAAGGACTACCCAGGGGGTTTGGGGAGGGATATGCAGCCCCCTCAAGTAATCCCAGAGACCCCTACGGGTTGAGGGGAGATTCTCACCATAGACCATAGTGAGCATGATGCAAAGTCCGCCCAAGTTGACGCATGATAGAGTAATAGCTTGGTTGTGGGTACTAATTGTCGTACAAGACCACACAGCGTCCTTCCAGAGGATATAAATACGGCCCAGTTCAGTGTCATTGTGCACAAAGCTCCACCCCGAAGGGATACGCGAAGCAAAGGAGCTTCTATTGGCCGGTCTTATCTTGGTCTCCAGAAGGCCGATGATATCGGCATTAAAATCTCCGTCACTTCTCATCAGGAATTTTAGCAGACCCCTTTGCTTGCGTGGCTGGTTCAGCCCACGCACATAATGGGTTGGCACATAATAACTGGAGTACTTTTTCAGATTTAAACTGCGTAAATGGATCCAAGAATGCTCAGATTGTGAAACTAATGTAACAAGAAGAAATCCAAAGAAGTGATGTTCAGAAGATCATGAAAGATCTGTGTGGGTAATGCCTCTGGGTCGCACAGGAAAAGCCTGGGGACATCCGCTCAGAGATCCTGACATACATGTGTGTGTATTTTCAACCCTTCCAAGCCTCGGTTCTACTGATGAACAGCCAGATCGGTACCATGTCTTGAACGAGCAGAGGAGCGACGGAGACAGTAAAATTGAACGAGCAGAGGAGCGACGGAGACAGTAAAATTAGAAGTTTGACCCACCCCTCCCAATGCAATGTTCGGATTCGGAACTTGCTTTCTTTCGTACATCATTGTCCACTTCCTCCTGCAGATATATATCTTTGATGTCTATGCTTTCATTTGAATTTTTTGTTCGCGCGTTTATTATCCAGCAGTCGGTAAATGTGTTGCGGTACTTGAGCTTGAAAAATACGTTCTGTTTTTCAAACATAGAATCAAGAATTTTGCTATATTGCAAAACATTAAAAAAATCTTATTGGCAACCATAACTGTCTATTAATTTATTGTACATTCCATGTATCATTTTTTCACTGTAATACATTAATTTGAGTTATAATACAATGTTGGACATGTTCGCTAATATGTTGATAGTATTATGGATGAAAACGAATGTCAATATATTCGTATCTGATCTGTTATCGTACTCGTTTTATACATATTTTTACATTCATATTTGTATTCCTTTCAAAATAGATGCGGATATTAATCACTGACATTCACTAATATTCGCATTCATATTTGTATATTCGTTTTCATACATAAGCATAGTGATGAATTTATTTATAATTATGTGTAACAACATTTTATGATTGCATTGACCATCGTTGATATAATTTTTATGAAATTACTATATGATATATTTTATTTTATGTTTAACCATCTTAAACATTTATATTTTAGTTAATCTAGTATATCCTTACACCGTAACGCATTATATATGATATATTTTATTTTAGTTAATGTATTACATATGATATATTTTATTTTAGGGATTTTTACCCAACATACCCTGTAATCTTTGTAAATTACCTCTACGACCTTTGAAACATCGATATTCCTCCCTAGACCACGTAATCTTGCTAACCATTACCGCGTAGACCCTCTGGTTTGCGGTCGTCTATTTTTCCACTGACGGACGTTATGTCTCGGATGAATGCCCTATTTTACCCCCAATATGTGGACCGTTGGTGGTGGATGTCCAAACATACCCCTCCATTTGCAACGGCTATTTATAAGGATCAACAACCTTATTTTAAGGGCTCACATTGTGAGATTGGCTCCAACCTGCTCGGATCTGGAGAGATCTCCAAACAAAATTTCTTGATGCACGCCCAAGAGGTAAGAACACTACGAAGCAAGTATTACATGAATCTTTATACTACGAAAATAATATTTGACATGTTTTGTAGGGTACGAGATGGATCAGCTCTCCACCTCTAGTGTCTCCGGCAATGATCGAGTCAGATGTCAATGTCGAAGCCTTGCTGCAGTGAAGACATCAGCAAGACCATGGAGTAAGGGGAAGAAATTCTATACATGTCCGGATCGAAGCTGTGAATTTTTTGGCTGGGTCGACGACGACACACCCAATTATCAGACCTCACCAGAAGAAAAGAAAATGGAGTTACGATTATTGCAAGTGTTAGGAAAGCTGGACGAGGAATTGAAGATGATAAAATCTGAACTTGCAAATACAAGGGTCCAAATGAAGAACATATGCTTTCATGTCAAGATCATGTCAATTTGTGCTCTTGTGTTCCTCGCAACTAAACTCATGTAGTATGTATTGAGAATAACTGAATGCATTACCTCAAGTATGCCCTTGTTCGTAGGCTCCCATCCTTACATTATATTGCTTTGACCTGCAAAATATCAAGAAAATTTGGACTGCAATGCAAACAAAATAGAAGCCGAGTCATATGCTTCCATCCAAGATTATGACATCAACAAAATATGTCCTTGTTCTTCAAACCGCAATCAAGTCTTAGCTATTGTTTATATTACACTTTAAAAATAAAACCCCACAAATTACACAGCAAGTAGATCAAAGAAAACAAAAATTCCAAGTGAAGAAGAAAATTCTATTTTGTAGGTGTTGTCCAAAACTTCAAGCTTTACAAATCTTCGTCACAAATCTTCCCAAAAAAGCATTTTTCCCTTCCCAAAAAAAGCATTAGGCCTACATGGAAACAAAAAAATCCAATTAACATCCGTCATATGTATACTCACAGCAATTTAATTGATAACTTCAAAATTGTAAGGAATCAAACTTTCCAAAATTACTTGCTGGATCCTCATAGCATTGTGGATAAACATGGATCTTGATCATCTGAAAAAAGTAAATTGAACACCTTAAACACCTAGAAACTCGTAGGATCTTGAAGTAGGATAATTTAAAAGGTTATGGAAGTTTTACATCATTTAGTAATGGGGGGCTCATCCACTCCAATTCGAGCCGCTTTCTTTGGCCGCCCCTCTTTGCGGTGCTTGGACCAGCCTCCCTAGCAACGTTGGCCGTCCTCTTGAAGGTGCTTGCCCTAACAGCCACTCCACTGCAAGGGAAAAGGAATCATGAAGAAGTGAATACCCAAAGTAGAAGAGTGATGAGTACAGATCCTAAAATACCTTCGAGCTCCCAATGTAGAAGATTGATGAGAACAAATTCTCACACTTAGATCCTCCATGGATGCCCGCAGTTGGGTTCCATCTTGAGATTCATTTTCAGTCACCATCGTTCGAGGATTTATCGGATTTTTGCATGTATTTTTGTGATGGCCAAAAGAACCACACCTCGTGCATTTGTGGTGGGTTTTCTTCTCCTCATCCCTCGCCCTTATTCGATTCTTCTTTGGCCTACTTGGAGGCCTCATGGAGTGTGGAGGTAACACCTTATATGGTAATTTAACGGGTATCCAGCATGACTTATTGGGTAAGGGGACGATTGACTCCGCATAGTTAGTTCGATAATGTGAAATGCTGAAGTAATTGGATAAGTAGTCATCCCAATTCACGTTTCGCAAAGTTGAGATGGAGACACAAGCATGTGTGCATGGCAAGCCAGAAACCTGCCATCGCCTACTTGTGCATTGCTTTGCCGCTAGATCACATACATTACGACTAGTAGGACATTCCACCTCCATGCTAGTCTCGCTTGATCTCCTTACTATGAACCCCTGTAGATTCTTGATCGAGGTTCTCACATAGTCTAATGCTGTAGATACCATCACTCCTCGCATCTTTGAACCTCTCAATCTCTGCTCTTTTAAAGTTGTCATCATCTTCTGTCGAATCCAATCTACCAGTTCACAAATTGGAAGTTGACGTGCCTCATTAATCCAAGAATTGAAGGACTCACTCAAATTATTGGTTATGTAGTAGCAGTGTGCAGATGTGCTGAATTGCGATCTCGACCATTTCTGATTAATTTCAATCATGTAGTCAAAAGCACTTGTATTGGTTTTTTGAAGCTCTTTCATCCAATGTAGGTATTGCTTTGATTTGAAAGCTCTGGCGGCTGACCAAAGTATATGCTCCAAATCGCTGCCTGGGAACTTCATCTTGAAGTTCTTGTAAATGTGACGCATACAGGCCCTATGCTCCGCATATGGGAATGTATCCTTGACTGCACCCTCCAGACCCTTTTGACAATATGAGATTAAGGTCAGACCCTTTCCTTCACTACATTGCATAGCCTCGTTGATGAATCCACAATTCATCATCTTTATTCTATCATTTTAGCCACAAAAACCCTGACAAATGCATGTAAATACCCTTAATTACTGCATTTTAGCATTCATGCATGTGTGTGTAAATAGTGTATAAAATATGGTTTTTAAAGTCAAAATTATAGAATAAATAAAAGAAAAGAAAAGGAATAAAATATTGTAAATATTTTATGACCCGAAACCCCGAGACCTAGGCATCTAGATGAATAGGTTGACAAGGAATAAAGTAAGGGGAGATAAGGGCCAGACACCTATTCATTTTATTTCTTTCCTTAGTCGTTTTTGGGACCTATTTTTGGTTCCACTTTTTATACCTCAAATAAAGAAACCTTGTACATGAAAGTTGTATATAATTAAATAAATAAAAATACAAAATTTATTTCATACAAAAATATTGTACAGATAAAAAGTTATGATCTGAACAAAAATCCAAAATGCCAATTTCCCAGACCTGTATCTTGCAAATAAAAGCTCGAAATGCATCAAACTCACTTTAATTGTATATAATTTAAAATAATCTATTTAATGAAGGTTGTTTTGTATTTAGCGGAGCTACGGTTTGAAAGTAGAGTTTTGGACCCCTATTGTATACTTGTACAGAATAGAATATTCATTTTATTATTTATTCACTATTTTCATAGTTTCATATTTTTATAATTTTGTAAATATTATTTATAACTTATATGTACATTAAAACAGGAACAAAAACCTCAAGAAAACACAAAATAAAACACTTGTGTACAACACACCTAGGTATAATACCTATACCTATACCGATAAAATTACTACTTATATTTTATTAATTGTACAAAATACATCAGAAAAATAAAATAAAAATATATATTTAAGTGTACAAAGACATTTTATAAATTTATAAAATAATAAACAAAATAAATAAATTAAATATACAAAATAAAAATAAAATAGTAAAATATATAGATATATATACTTATATAAGGCATAAAAGGAAACTTGTAATTAAATACCTCATAAAAATAAAGAAAAATCACCATAAAATTCCTTATAAAACGAGAAACATTTTTTATTTTATAATCTAAAATTAATAAATTCATTTACTATTTTATTTTGATTTTACAAATAATTTTTGGCTCTGAATTTCCTGGTTGGTCCACGTGGACCAACCAGGTGCGGTCGTCTGTTTACCTCGGTCAACTTCCTGACCGAGGTTTGCCACCTTCTAACAGGCTGATTCGACCCCGATTTCGCCCTATTTCCGAGCTCGATCCCTTCATCCTCGGGCCTCGACTTCTTCTTGGAACTTCTTCCTAGATCATCACTTACCCACGCCATACCTTCAGATCACGCAAAATCCTCATGATGTGCGCGTGGTCCTCGCTTGAAGAAGACGCCACCACCATCTACTTAACGGACCCGCCACCTTCAAGCTCGAGTTTGAACCCCCTTAGCACTCGCTTCGCTCCCGTTTTGGTGTCCTTGAGAGAGGAAGGTGACAGCTTTCGCCTCCGCGCGTCAGATCGGTTGAGCAAGCACCAGGGTGGCTCCACCACCTCCGCCATCTCTGTCATCGAGGTTCTTCTACCTCAGGTCCTCCACCTTCGAGGTTTGCCCTTTCCCCTCTTTTTCTTCTCGCTTTTTATTCCCTTTAGTCGTAGGAGTATCTTAGGCCCTTTAGATCCCTTCACCGATCCATATTTCGTCGTCCATCGATCCTCGTCGGAGCGCACCTCCGGCCATATCTCCTTCGCGCTCCACAGTCCACCTCCAACTCCCACTTCGCCTCTACGGGGTCCAGGCAGTTTGTCCTGGACCCTCTCACCCCTTTTTGCAGGTCAAAGCACAATCAAAGCCCCTTGAGGCCATTTTGCGTGAATCGCCGGAGGTACTTGGAGCTCCGAGCTCCGCCGCCTTCGCGCCAGCACCTCGACGCTCCTCCGACGAACCTGAGCCCTCCAGCATCTAGCCCGACCTCCCAGGATCACGCCGGTCCATTCTGCACGCTTCCAGACCAATGGAGACCGGAGATCGAGCTCGGGGAAGTTCGCCTTGCCGGCGTTCTTCCCCGTTCTTCCTCTTCGCTTCTCTGTCGTCCGATCCGAGGCCCGCTCCAGTTTGATCGCCAATCGTCCGATCTGGGCTCGCACCGACCATCGATCTCTTCGCCAGATCTGATCTCAGCCGACCATCGTCGAGCCGTCATCGCGCGTTGTGCGTGCGCCGCGTGGATAAGTGAGCGGCCCTCCGCCGTTCGATCGCGCACGAGGAATTAGGCGTGGGTATTTTGCACTTCCACCCTCGCCAATTTTTGTATTTTAATTCAGTCCAAAAACTTTTAGGCGTAGCTTAAAAAATTTTGTAATATTTGCATCCAAACCCCCGTAGTTTCCATATTTGCACTTAGGTCCTATCCACGTCACCTCATGTGCCCGTGCGCGTGAGGGGGCTGGGTATTTTGCACAGGACCTCCTGGGCGTTTGTGTATTTCGATTTAGTCCTTGAATTTTTTAATTAAGTTGTAATATTTTGGTAAAATTACATCTGAGCCCCTGAAACTTTGTAAAATTGCAAAAATACCCCTGTCAGGTCACGTGCCCAGTGCGCGTGAGTTGGACATTTTGCAGCGAACCCCCTTCGGGTTTGCGTATTTATTTTTAGTCCAGAAAATTGTATTTAACGTTATATAACTTTGGAAAAATTGCAAGTAGACCCTTGAATTTCTGTGTATTTACGTTTATGCCCTTGTCAGTATTGTATTTTTGCTTGGTTGTTTGCATTTATTTCATGCACCATTTTAACTCGAAAAATTACTAAAAAGATACCATAGGTACCATTGCATTGTAGTTTAATTCTATAGTTTTAGTTTGCATTTTTATTGCATTTTCATATTTATTAAAAATAAAAAACATGCCTTTTCAACACTGTTTGCATTAGAAAACCCACAAAAATTATAAAAAGTTTTTGAAAAATACCAAAAAAACTATATTTTGCGTGTTTCATCATCTTTTAGTGCCAGTCCAAAAATCATTAAAAATTTCAAAACAAAAACCTTAAAAATAGCGAAACATCAAAAATCTCCAAAAAATCTAAAAAAATTCTAGAAAAATCCTAAAAATACAAACTCAGTTTCTGTATCACTTTAATTTATTCTCTTTGATTTAAAATTAATTTGAGGAATTTTGATACCGTTTGATATTTTTAATCCTCATTTTAATTTCGGCTAGCAACCTATCTCACTCTTTACTAGTATTTTTACCTTTAAAAATACCAAAAAAATAAGAAAAACTTGAAAAATCATAAAAAAATTAAGAAAAATATAAAAATCACAAAAACATTCCATTTCCTGTATTTTGAGCATTTCCCTATTTTTAGCCCTCTCTTATCTCTAGTATACATATATATTCCTTATATATACTATATCATTATTAAAAGAAAAGGAAAATATAAAAAAACAAAAATAAAAAATTAAAATAAAAAAATACATAAAATTAAAACCCACAAAAATATAACACATTTAGACAAATATTCACAACCACATTTTGGGCATTTTTGCTTGTTCTATCTTGTTTGCTCCCTGTGTTCGACACTCTACACACTTCCACACTATACACATATTTTGTAGAGTTATAATAAATTTTAACTCCACACTTTGATTTCCATTGCTTGATATTATTCGTGGGTTAATTGCTGATTTAATCGGGATTTACCGAGGGTCGCCGCAATGACTTTGTCTCCGCCTTGTGTGAGACATTTAGACCCTCGTATCTCGCGGTTAATCAAATGGCGCCGTTGCCGGGGAGTAACAACGTATAGAGCCTTCTTTTGTGATTGATTGTGGATATTTGCCTATCTTTTTACATATTTATTGAACTCTATTGTTGATTGGTCTAATCACCCTTTTTGTTGAATTTTGTGAGGTACCGCCAAGCGAGGGAAGCGCTCTACTCAAGGCGCTTGGTCACCCACGTGAAGGCTGCTTAGCACCAAAGAGACTTCGAAGCTTGAGAAGATCATCATCTCTTGTAGAATACAGTATGTCGGCGATATGCGTTGATATATCGCCGATCTATCGACGATATATCGGTATCGACATTGTATCGATAGGATGTCGATATCGATATGTCCTTCCTTGTTCAAAATGACTGGGGGACACGGGGGTATAAATGCAAATAGAATAAATAATTAAAATGCAGAGAGAACCTAAATGAAATTACCAATGATCCTGGGCTTGGAATTGCAAAATTGCCAGAGGGGGCACGTGCATAGCACGTGCCCTCTGGCTGTCTGGACTGGTTGGTAATATGGAGGATCCGTGGGGGCTCTGATGCTGATTTCCCACAGGGCACGTGCGTAGCACGTGACCCCTGGGGTGACTTACGGCTGAAGCCGTTCCCCACGCACGCGCAGATCACGTGCTGGGGCCTCGGGCTCCGAGCCCGGTCGACGGCGAGGTGGAGGGGCAACCCAGGTGGTTGGCGGTGTTGCACGGAGGAGTTGAGAGCAAGGGGCGGCGTAGCTCCTGTACGGCTGGTGGCAAGGCGACGTCGTGTGCGGCGTGGAGATGAAGTCGGTGGTCGACAAATGGTCGTGGGTCGTTGATGAAGATGGAGGCACGGTGGTGCTCGTCGGCACTCGAAGAAGTTATGGTGAAGATGGTGGTGTTGGTCGTCGGCGACGAAGTCGCAGGGGCAGTTGGAGGCGGTGGCGTAGTCGACGATGCGGAGCAGGGGGAGTAGCGGAGGAAGAGATATAGAGAGAGAGAAAGTACCTGATCAGAGATAGGGCTCGACGGCGTTGAGCGGCCGGAGCGAGGCAACAGCGGAGGTGCTTGGCTGCGACGAGGAGCTGGGGCTTCTCGGATCACGCCTGCGAGGAGTTGTCATGGTCACCTTCAGAATCGGCGGATGAAGTGCGACGAGGGGGCGGCAGAGGTTAAATAGGAGAAGGGGGTGTGTCGGATGAGGAAGAAGGTCGGGATTGAGGGAGGAGATCAGCGAGGATCGGAGAGGGAGGCGGTGCGAGATACGCGACGAGGATGCGCGATCGGAGATGGTCGGGATCGGCTGCGATTTGTGGCGGCAATCGCGGGGGTGGCGCAGCACCATATTGGGAAAGGGGGGTGCGAGGTTGACGAAGTACAGTATCCGTCCAATTGGTCGAGATCGGACGGCTGTTGTTGCGCCACGTGGCGGCATCAAGGGGAAGAGAGATGGCGCACGTGCAGAGCACGTGCTTTGGAGGCACGTGCGACGCACGTGCGTCCATTTATTTATTTATTTATTATTTATTATTTATTATTTATTTATTTTTTATTTATTATTTTTTTAATAAAACGTTAATAATAATGCCAAAAAATGACTGACACGTGGCGGCACTAGGTGCTGCCACGTGTCAACACCAGAAAATTCGAATTTCAAAATAGTTTATAAGGCCAATAAAAAATAGTAAATGACCTCGGATCGAAAATGTTTTTTCACAAAAATTGCTCGTCTTGATGAGATCTACAACTTTCATGAAGTCATCAAAACCAAAATCGATCAAATGCACAAAGTGAGTTTTTGGGGTATCCCATGTACATAGAACACCTGATTTTGGGGTTTTGTAATTTTTATGTCATTTTTAAGATCAAATAAAAATCCGGAAAAATTACAGTAAAATCAAAGATAAATAAAGACACCTTAATCTATTTTTTTGGATTTTGATAAAATATGTACATAAAATAATAAGTCAAAAACCGCTAAAATATACAGTATACAAAAGAGACCCAAAACCCAACTTTCACATATGAGCTCTGGTTCACTTGAACTTGGTCTCGTTTTGAAGGTAATTGAATGTACATTAGTTCAAAAGTGAGTAGGATTAAAAAGGACACTAGATGAGGGAGATATGAGGCTTTTAGTTCGGAAATCCTGAAACTAGGGTTTGGGTTTTTGGTCCACTTATTTGGGTTAGTTATTTTTTTGTATTTTTCATTTATTCTTGTTAGTGATATGTACACAGTGGAGGTAGTTTTGTGTCATTCGGAGTTATCATGAATGAGTTAAAAATCTGGGAAATTAGGCTATTTATAGGTCATTTTTGGCATGGATTTTTGGCTTCTTATTTTGTGCAGATTTTTGTGCTAAAATGCAATTCTTATGAAATCATGTATGAATGCTAATTATGCAGAATAGATGCTAAAATTCTGTTGATTTTAAGGGTTTTGAGCTTAAGAAATGAGATTTAGAGTGATGAATACGAGATTCATCACCGTGCCATCTACCAGTGAATATAAAGCATAAGTCACTTTGGGCAGTTACAGAGCTATTATTGGATCCCAAGAGTGTAGGAGAACAGAGGAAAGCAGAGTTGGCAGCCCTAGAAGAACTAAGAGATACAACCTTCTCAAGTGGCCTACAGTATAAGGAGAAAGTGAAAGTATGGCACAATTCCCGAATCAACCATAAACAATTTGAGCCAGAACAGCAAGTATGGTTATTTGATGCTAGGTTGAAATTATTCCCATGGAAACTACAAAGTAAATGGAAAGGAACATATGTGGTCCGGAAGGTGCATGATGGCATTGATATATCCGAACCTTCATCATCTTCCACTTTTAGAGTCAATGGTCAGTGCTTGAAACCATATCTAGATCATGACCCGCCGACCGTTGATGTCACTCCGATTCATCTGGTATGAGATGTGCTCTTTGACTCACAACTTATACATCTCGTACATGATTATCACTTCTATCCTCCTCTGTACAGATCCATTTGTCTATATCATTCATTCATTCTTCCGTTATGTATGTCACCCCATCTTCATCCTATGATTTTGCTATACTTAGGACACACCTTGTCCTAAGTATAGGGGGGTGCACACACTGAGTTGTGATCTATTTTCTTCTTTTCTATCTTCTTTATTCTTTGATCCTCTCCATTGTCTCCTCTTCTTGTCTATACTTAGGGATATCTTACCCTAAGTATAGGGGGAGACAATCGGGGTACGATTTGTTCATTCCCACCCTTGACCCTCCCTGCATTGTGAACAGTTTGCTATACTTAGGATTATTTGATCCTAAGTATAGGGGGGACGGTCGACTTCTCATTCGTTTATTTATTCCTTTATTTATTTGTTAGGCTTACCTATACTTTGTACGAGTCATGTCTTCTCTTTTCTCTCCGATCTATGAGGACATAGCTCAAGCTAAGTACAGGGGGGTCGTATATACTCCATACATACGTATTTAGCCATAACTCGTACTTTCGTATTTTTACTATTAAAAATGGCTAATTATAAGTGTTGAACTTCATTAAAAAACTTTAATAAAAAGATTTTTATACTCCTCAAATTTTTTTGTATTTACTGATTAATAAATCAGGTGGAAATATTATCTGCAAAATGTTTGAAAAATAGTTTGAAAATCTGTATGAAAAATCTTTTGAAAACTATTTGGAAAATATTTTGTACATGTTTCAACCTTTGTAAAAATATTTTGATTGTAAAATTTATTTCCTTTGTGTGAAATAAAAGGTTTGAAAAATGATTTGCAAATGGTTTGAAAAATGGTTGCAAAAATATTTGAAAAATCTATATCTACTATTTGGAAAATCTTTGCAAAATGATTTTCAAATGTGTGTACATGTTTGTAATAATTGTTTGTAAAAATTATTTTGGACTATAGTTTTCAAAATTGATTGAAAAACCTGTGTCAAATAAGTTTGAGGAATATATACATCACACCAAAAATCCATTATGTCTACATATTTATAAAATTGATCACTTACCATTGTAAATTCTTAAAATCCACTTCTCGTAAATATAAGAAGCATCCCCGTGTAAATATTTGTACCTAGGTTTTAGCCAAAATCCTTTTATTTTCAAAAATCCCAAAAATATTTGCAAAATTAAAATCCAAAAATATTTAAAAAATCTTTTTGAAAACCCCAAAAAAATACATATGCATCATCTTTTCAAAAACCCATAAAAGGTTCAAAATCTTTGAAAATTGCATAACAAAAATATTTTCTGCATAGCATTTGCATAACATGAGCATTTTTCGGATTGAGTTTGATAATTGAACGAGTCTAAATAAAATCCGAAGATTGGAGCTTGGTTAGACCTTAAATCTACCTAATTAACAAGAACCTTATAGGAGCTGGAATTGAGGTACTTCAGGTCTAGTTGACTTAATTCTTTGAGGATCACGAGACTTGGTTCAATGGATTCTTGACTGCCTAAGTAGAATATTTGGGAGCACACGCACGACTCTTGTTGATAATGACCTAACTTGGACACTTGCACCTTTCACTTGGCTCAACTCAGTTGGAGTGGTGAGGAGGTTGGATTTGCCGGTATGAGATGCACACAAGTGGAAATATTTGTCCTTCTCTAGGGAGGGAAGTGCACCCCAACCCGTCCAGTGATGATGAGTTTCGAGGATAGGAGATCGTGGGTTGCAATAAAGCTTTAAAATAGGGATAGTCTACTGGCTCAAGAGGAAAAACTCCCTATGTAAATGCTGCTATATATAGTATTCAAAAAAATGCAAAAAGCAAAAACTCCAAAAAAGTGGATAGGCCTGTACAAAAATAAATGCCTGCCGGAGTGTACATATGTATATAGACAAATAAGAAAGCTTGAGCTTCAAGCCAAATCATGTAAGCCTGCAGCTGGATGACTTGACTACACTGGTCTTGCATCCTAGGATAGGTAGCTACACTGGCTACCGTCCATTCTTCTCTTCACCCCCTCCTCTTGAGCTGGTTGCCACTTGAACTTAAAAGGGAATACCCTGCTCCTTGAGGAATGAGTTGTTGGATTGAGGAATCATTGGGTTGTCATATTGGAGAAGTCAGTCTCTTTGTCATTTCAGTTGGGGAGAGCCACTATAACTTACACTGTACGAGTCACATTCATAGTCGTAAGGGTTTGCGTATGAGTTGAAGTATTCTGACCTGGCTATTGCGGAGACTTGAGCAGAGTTTTGGGTTTCTCAGGGGCTGTTGAATTTCAAATCCAGTTCTCATTAAGATTCCGCTCGTACTAACATTTCCAAAGGTCCGATTCAAGATCCAAACTTTGATTTTGTAAAGACAAGTTTGATAATCAAATTTAATCCACTCTCTTCTTTTTTCTTTTCTTTTTTTTTTCTTTCTGCACTTATTGCATAAGTGTTTGCTAGGGACCAACAAAGGTAAAGTATAGGGGGATGATGAATCCACATTTCACCATCTTTATTCTATCATTTTGGCCCAAAAACCCTGGCAAATGCATGTAAATACCCTTAATTACTGCATTTTAGCATCCATGCATGTGTGTGTAAATAGTGTATAAAATACGGTTTTTAAAGCCAAAATTATAGAATAAATAAAATAAAAGAAAAAGAATAAAATATTGTAAATATTTTATGACCCGAAACCCTGAGACCTAGGCATCTAGATGAATAGGTCGACAAGGAATAAAGTAGGGGGAGATAAGGGCCAGACACCTATTCATTTTATTTCTTTCCTTAGTCATTTTGGGGACCTATTTTTGGTTCCACTTTTTATATCTCAAATAAAGAAACCTTGTACATGAAAGTTGTAGATAATTAAATAAATAAAAATACAAAATTTATTTCATACAAAAATACTGTACAGATAAAAAGTTATGATCTTAACAAAAATCCAAAATGCCAACTTCCCAGACCTGTATCTTGCAAATAAAAGCTCGAAATGCATCAAATTCACCTTTAATTGTATATAATTTAAAATAATCTATTTAATGAAGGTGGTTTCGCATTTAGCGGAGCTACATTTGAAAGTTGAGTTTTGGACCCCTATTGTATACTTATACAGAATAGAATATTCATTTTATTATTTATTCATTATTTTCATAATTTCATATTTTTATAATTTTGTAAATATTATTTATAACTTATATGTACATTAAAACAGGAACAAAAATCTCAAGAAAACACAAAATAAAACACTTATGTACACATACCTAGGTATAATACCTATACCTATACCTATAAAATTACTACTTATATTTTATTAAGTGTACAAAATACATCAGAAAAATAAAATAGAAATATATATTTAAGTGTACAAAGCAATTCTATAAATTTATAAAATAATAAACAAAAATAAATAAATTAAATATACAAAATAAAAATAAAAAAAAATAAAAATATAGATATATATATACCTATATAAGGCATAAAAAGAAACTTGTAATTAAATACCTCATAAAAATAAATAAAAATCACCATAAAATTCTTTATAAAATGAGAAACATTTTTTATTTTATAACCTAAAATTAATAAATTCATTTACTATTTTATTTCGATTTTACAAATAATTTTTGGCTCTGAATTTCCTGGTTGGTCCACGTGGACCAACCTGGTGCGGTCGTCTGTTTACCTCGATCAACTGCCTGACCGAGGTCTGCCACCTTCTGACAGGCTGATTCGAGCCCGATTTCGCCCTATTTCCGAGCTCGATCCCTTCATCCTTGGGCATCGACTTCTTCTTGGAACTTCTTCCTAGATCATCACTTGCCCACGCCACACCTTCAGATCACGCAAAATCCTCATGATGTGCGCATGGTCCTCGCTTGAAGAAGACGCCACCACCTTCTACTTAACGGACCTGCCACCTTCAAGCTCGAGTTTGAACCCCCTTAGCACTCGCTTCGCTCCCGTTTTGGTGTCCTTGAGAGAGAGGAAGGTGACAGCTTCCGCCTCCGCACGTCAGATCGGTCGAGCAAGCACCAGGGCGGCTCCACCACCTCCGCCATCTCCGGCGTCGAGGTTCTTCTCCCTTAGGTCCTCCACCTTCGAGGTTTGCCCTTTCCCCCTTTTTCTTCTCGCTTTTTATTCCCTATAGTTGTAGGAGTATCTTAGGCCCTTCAGATCCCTTCACCGATCCATATATCGCCGTCCATCGATCCTCACCAGAGCGCACCTCCGACCATATCTCCTCCGCGCTCCACAGTCCACCTCCGACTCCCACTTTGCCTCTACGGGGTCCAGGCAGTTTGCCCTGGACCCTCTCACCCCTTTTTGTAGGTCAAAGCACAGTCAAATCCCATGGGGGCCATTTTGCGTGAATCGCCGGAGGTACTTGGAGCTCCGAGCTCCGCCGCCTTCGCGCCAGCACCTCGACGCTCCTCCGACGAACCTGAGCCCTCCAGCATCTAGCCTGACCTCCCAGGAGCACACCGGTCCATTCTGCACGCTTCCAGACCGCCGGAGACTCGAGATCGAGCTCGGGGAAGTTCGCCTCGCCGGCTTTCTTCCCCGTTCTTCCTCTTCGCTTCTCCGCCTTCCGATCCGAGGCCCGCTCCAGTTTGATCGTCAGTCGTCCGATCTGGACCCGTACCGACCGTCGGTCTCTTCGCCAGATCTGATCTCAGCCGACCATCGCTGAACCGTCATCGCGCATTGTGCGCGCGCCATGTGGATAAGTGAGCGGCCCTCCGCCGTTCGATCGCGCACGAGGAATTAGGCATGGGTATTTTGCACTTCCGCCCTCGCCAATTTTTGTATTTTAATTCAGTCTAGAAATTTTTAGGCGTAGTTAAAAAACTTTTGTAATATTTGCATCCAGACCCCCGTAGTTTCCATATTTGGACTTAGGTCCTATCTACGTCACCTCACGCGCCCGTGCGCGTGAGGGGGCTGGGTATTTTGCACAGGACCCCCGGGAGTTTGTGTATTTTGTTTCAGTCCATGAACTTTTTTATTAAGTTATAATATTTTGGTAAAATTACATCTGAGCCCCTGGAACTTTGTAAAATTGCAAAAATATCCTGCCAGGTCACGTGCCCAGTGCGCGTGAGTTGGACATTTTGCAGCGAACCCCCTCTGGGTTTGGTATTTATTTTTAGTCCAGAAAATTGTATTTAACGTTATACAACTTTGAAAAAATTGCAAGTAGGCCCTTGAACTTCTGTGTATTTACGTTTATGCCCTTGATAGTATTGTATTTTTGCTTGGTTGTTTGCATTTATTTCATGCACCATTTTAACTCGAAAAATTACCAAAAAAATACCATAGGCTCCCGTTGCATTGTAGTTTAACGATATATTTTTAGTTTGCATTTTTATTATATTTTCACATTTATTAAAAATAAAAAACATGCCTTTTTAGCACTTTTTGCATTAGAAAACCCATAAAATTATAAAAAGTTTTTTGAAAATTCCAAAAAAATTATATTTTGTGTGTTTTATCATATTTTTATGTCAATCCAAAAATCATTAAAAATTTCAAAACAAAAACCTTAAAAATAGTAAAATACCAAAAATCTTCCTAAAAATCTAAAAAATTCTAGAAAAATCCTAAAAAATAAAAACTAGTTTCTGTGTTCACTTTAATTTATTCTCTTTGATTTAAAATTAATTTAAGGAATTTTAGATACGGTTTTATATTTTTAATCCTCATTTTAATATCGGCCAGCAACCTATCTCACTGTTTACTAGTATTTTTACCCTTAAAATACCAAACAAAATTAAGAAATATCTTGAAAAATCACAAAAAATTAAGAAAAATATAAAAATCACAAAAACACTCCATTTCTTGTATTTTGAGCATTTTCTCCTATTTTTAGCCCTCTCTTATCTCTAGTATACATATATTCCTTATATATACTATATATTTATTAAAAGAAAAGGAAAATATAAAAATACAAAAATATAAAATTAAAATAAAAAAATACATAAAATTAAAACCCACAAAAATATAACACATTTAGACAAATATTCACAACCACATTTTGGGCATTTTTGCTTGTTCTATCTTGTTTGCTCCATGTATTCGACACTCTACATACTTGCATACTATACACATATTTTGTAGAGTTATAATAAATTTTAACTCCACACTTTTATTTCCATTGCTTGATATTATTCGTGGGTTAATTGTTGATTTAATCGGGATTTACCGAGGGTCACTGCAGCGACTTTGTCTCCGCCTTGTGTGAGACCTTTAGACCCTCGTATCTCGCGGTTAATCACTCATCCAAATGCTTCAAGAACCAATTCCAAGTAACACTGGACTCATTCTCGACGACAGCGAAGGCAATAGGAAAGAGCCCATTTGCTGTGTCTAGGGCAGTAGCAGACAACAATGTTCCCAAGTACTTGCCCTTCAAGTGGCATCCATCCAAACCCAAGAAGGGTCTACATCCAAACATGTACCCATCCATGTTAGCTTTAAAAGATATGAAACATCTGAGGAAGGAGTCATCTTCCTCCAAGAAGTAGTGGATGATACTAGTAGGATTGCGACGCTTCAACTCTGCAACAAGGGAGGGGACCTTTGCATATGACTCCTCAATGCTCCCAAATAGTACATATGATGCCCTCCTCTTTCCCTTGTAGATGGTCATATAGGGTAGACGAAGCTTAAATGCCTCAAAGATTCTATCAGATAGCTACTTCACTGTAACTGAGGGGTTCTGCATCACCCAAGTTGATATCTGATTCGCTATCCAATGCTGGCTAACCATGGTGTTTCCAGCAAGATTGTTCGATACGCAAGTGTGTTCGGCCACCAAAGTTCTAACTTTGAGCCCGTTGCTGTTTCGAATCAACGAGGCATGTATCCTCCAAGGACATCCCTCCTCCCTACAAGCTGTCGTGAGTCTGCTGCTCTCGCTCTTTATGAATTTGGCGGCAAACTCCTTGGCGATGCAATGGGATGCAAGTGCGGAGCGAAAGGATTCCTGGCTTTCGAATTCAGCTCCAACTTCAAACGATGGGGCATCCAAATCCACGTTCATCTCAGGGCCATCGTAATCGCACACATTCTCCACATCAGAATCCAGAAGGTGATGATAGCTAT
Organism: Ottelia alismoides; assembly: GCA_037367405.1. Classification (NCBI taxonomy): domain Eukaryota; kingdom Viridiplantae; phylum Streptophyta; class Magnoliopsida; order Alismatales; family Hydrocharitaceae; genus Ottelia; species Ottelia alismoides. The sequence goes on along the minus strand of JAZKJV010000016.1, from coordinate 196,885 downwards.
TCTCAGATACAAGGCCATCCATGTCATCTGAAGCATCACTATCCTCCTCAGCCTCGTCAACTACACAATAATTGGAATCCGAATTATCAGAGGAATCAGAATTGGGTGCTGTATGGTTCACTTCATTACTCCTCTATGCAGCCACCGATCTCGTATATCTTCGGTTGGATGGTTTCCGGAGGTATGACCTGTGTACGCACACTCTTGTGCACTTGATGCGTGTATGGTCTTCACCCATCGCCACACCTTTAGTCCCACGATCACCCTCCTGCACACCCTTACTCCTTTTATCAGCCACCGGTACACACTCTGTTCCACCCTCACCCACAGTGACACCCTCTGTACCACCCTCACCCACAGGCACGCCCTCTCGTCCACCCTCACCCGCAGACTCACGCTCCATTCCCTCCGTAATACCCTCGCTGGGATGCGCACCCTCTGTTCCACTCTCATCCACATGCACACCCTCCGAATCACCCTCACCCACAGGCAAACCATCTGTTCCACCCTCACCCACAGGCAAACCCTCTGTTCCACCATCACCCCCAGGCACACCCTCTCGTCCACCCTCAGATGCAGGCTCACCCTCCATTCCACCATCACCCACATTCCTCTTCGCGATCCCAGCATCAGAGTTCCCTCCTTCCGAATTTAGCCAATTCCAAACCTTGTCCCCGATACCCTCCTCGCCCATGTTCCAGTCTAACATCTCATATGTAAACGAGAAGGCCATCTTAGAGCCTCCGACGCCACCATGTTTGACATCGTGGGAATGTGGCTCCGTGGTGCCGCGGGAGTTCTCCGTAGGAGGTATGGGATCCACGGTTACTCTGGCATCCTCCGCAGTCGATACGGGATTGGCCACCGAACCTGCGTTCTTCTTTCTCATGGACTCCTCCGCTTGGATGCTACTCAGAGACTCCACGTCTATCATTTCCACCATCAGCTCGATCTCAGTTCCATCATTGTGCGCATTAAACATTTCCATCATCTCTCTTTCATTCCTAATCTCTGCAAACTTGCTCCCTCTTATGTGGGGGATCTTGTACTTCAAAGTGATCGTGCACCTTGGCTCCCAAGGTACCACCTCAGAGATTGCTTCCATGAGATCGAACCAGGAGGTTGTGTCCGGATCGATCCCGATCCTCTCTTCGGTCCCAAGCAAATACTTTTCACCCTTCATTCCTCGTGTCCATTTGAAGTACCCACCATGCCTAACGCACATCGTGAGGATCCCTTCGTGTCCACCGAACCACCCCATCGTCAACACCTGCATGTTCGAAATCAACAAAAAAGAACCCATCAGTTAGAAGCCCTAACCCGTTTAGCCTTCACCCGCTCATCCGATGAAACCCTAAACCCGCTTGACCTTAATGCGGTCGCCGAAACCAGCGGTGCGATGGAGTGCAAAAGGAAGGGATGAGGGAGATGGAGGGGAGCAAAAGAGGAGAGGTCGACGGAGTGGAGTAGGAAGGGGCCGACTGAGTGAAAAGGGAAGGGGAGAGGTCGATGGAAGCGAAGTGGAATGGGGGGACAAACTCGGATGCCTCTTTATCCGAGCTTCCCTCTATAAACATCACCGAGGACACGTGGCATGCTTCAGACAATTGTACCATACAAGGGTTACTCAGACAACTCTGGTTAGGTTACGAAGGAGACGGTGCGCAGACGGAGGGTCCATGTGGTAAGACGGAGCAAAATTACGGGGTCTAGGGAGGAATATCGATGTTTCAAAGGTCGTAGAGGTAATTTATAAAGATTACAGGGTCTGTTGGGTAAAAATCCCTTTATTTTATGTTTAAGCCATCTTAAACATGTAACAATATTTTACGATTGCACTGACCATTGTTGATATATTTTAGTTAATCTATTATTTTAGTTAATCTATTTGATAAAATTATTGATATAATTTTAAGGATATGGTAATATATTTTTCACGTTCTTCAATATTTGTATCGATATTCATATTTTAAAATGGATAAGGATATGATTATACATATATTCGTATCCGTATCCGATCATTTTCATCCCTAATAGTAATGCATAGAATTGTCATAAATCAATATATGGTATTCATTCTTGTTGAATTATCCAAAGTTTCAACTAAAGTATTGATTAAATTGATTATAAACATATAGGGCTGGCTATTGAGACATGGCTCGATGAGCCAGGCTCTGGCTCGGCTTGATAAGGACTTGTGAGCTTGGCTCATTAAGCTATTGAGCCAAGCCCGAGCCAGATTTTTGGGTTCTATAGCTTATCGAGTCGAGCCCTGCTCAGCTCTATAACTCAATAACAGGCTTGATAAGGAATATATATTCTATTTGTGAAACTACAATGATTTTTATTTTATTTATATTAGTTTTGCAACATTGTTAATGGTAGATTATGTGTTTATGTTGTTTATGCAACAACAATGTAGGTGGACTATGTTGTAGACTTGGATTTTCTACCTTTTATCTATGTTAATCTAGGTTATAGTTAGATATTTAGTATTTTTTCCTTTTTATTAACAAGCAGAATATTACAATATATATTATAATTTAACTTTTATATACAAGTCGGATGGTGGCCTATTGGTAAGGTGGACGACCTTTAAAAAGGAGGTCTTGTATTCGAGCCTAGGCAAAATGCTTTTTCACCAAAAAAAACACCTATTACCTTAACGAGCATGAATGGGCTCGAGCCCAGATCAGGCTCGATAAGAGGCTCGGGCTCGACTCAAGACTTATCGAGCCTGAGCTGGCTCGATAAGTGCTCGAGCCCACCGAGCTCGAGCCCAGTTGGGCATATCGAGCCCGAGACCGAGCCCAGCCCTTGCTCGGCTCGTTAGGCTCGATAGTCAGCCCTATAAACATATTGGTAAAGTTTGATAATCTTGTATTAATTTATTTTAAGGTGTATTTTTTGCCAAAATCATTTTTATTAAAAAAAGAAGAAAAAAAATTCTAGGAAAAATATATTCGTTTCATGCACGCAGTAATTTAAATCTATATCATTTTTAATGGAATCATAACATAATACTAACTAAAGGTAATGACTCGTTTCTAGAAGTAGAAGAAATTGTAGATGTGAAGGAATATCAATATAGATTCCATGTCAGAATAAGTTCCTTTTTATATGAATAGAAATAGAATATTCATGATTATGCTATTATTTTTCTTAAATGATTATAATTGACATGATTATAAATGTAATTGACATGAACAATAAGTTATTATAATACAAATAGAAGATCTTACTTTACAAAACAACGTTTCATTTTACTATACATTTCTTTAAAACGCGTGCAAAATATAAGAGATTTGGGAAAAGATTTGACATATTGTTCAATAAGATATTATTTGATTATTTGAGATGTCAACAAACATCTCTCGAGTAGATCTGGCCAACGGGCTGGGGGTCCATCCGCCCAACCTGTTCATGGGACATGCTTGAGCTTCGAGATTTAAGCATGCGCCGACCCGACCTGCAAAAAATAAAAAATATATAAATATATGTCAAATTATACATGTATTAATATGATTTGCTTTAAGTTTTTCATTTGTGACACTAGTTTTAAATAAAAATTCAATAGTTTACATGTCAAGTGACATGTAAACTACGTATATTAGTTATATAAAGTATAGTTGTTATTAATAAGATCATCTATATGTATTAATTTTTTTTTTCAAATTCAACTTTATAGATTGAATCATAAGAGTTGACCAGAAATAGGGAGATGAAGCTACATAGGAATTGATGGGAGATGTATTAAATACCATTAAAAAAATCAATGGAAACGGACCAAAATGGGTCATGGGGCGGCCCATGGGCGGGCCTTGGACAAATGTTTTTTAACCTCAGCCCATTCGGCCCGGCTCATAGGCCGGCCCGGCCCGCAATTTGGTCAGGTTTACTCGAGTTTCGGTAGCTGAATAAATTCAGAATGGCATAATTCGATATATCCTTAAATCGAATAAATTGATTAAAGTGCACATATATATATATATATATATAATATAATTGAAATGGGATCGTTCTTGTTTTATAAATACGATGCGAACAAAAAGGACGATTATTCTGTAAAACTCCCAGTAGGATTGTTCTATTCCTTAAATACAGTCATGGTTATGCAACTATTTCCTAAGATGGTAATGTGGATAAAAGAAAAAAATACAAATTTTATAATTTTTGAGGTATTCTATTTTTAGTATTTTTATAAACATGTATGTTGTTTAATTTTGGCAATATCATGATGACATATCTTATATGTTCATCAACTTGAATGACAACGATTTACTGTAAATATTATGACGACGGAATTTAATCGAATCTTGATTGTTAAAATCTGATGCGATTCATATCTATAAATATTATTACGTATATAATATTTGTAAGTGATACTTAATTGTGTATGGGCAAGAAATGCAGTTTTTAAAGTGATAACAGTTATACGTAATATTAGTATATAATAATATAAATAATCATTATATATAACTGTCTGTTTATAAGTCATTAGTTAAGTTTTCGGAATTGAATTTTTGAATAATTATTCTCAATGTAAAACTTAATCTACCACTTGGTAATTCGTCCATAGTCCAAGGGATTTCATCCAATCAGATTTTATGCAAAATTTATCGTCATTTTGTGAACTTTTTATGATTCTCGTAAAATGAATTGCTTGTAAGCAATAATCCATTATTTTTCACGATTTCTTCCAACATGTTTTGTCAACATGGTCCATAAATCTTTGATGATTTTTGTAAAGTCTGCACTCCTTTTGTAAAACTCGTATGGTGTTCTGCAAAAAAAAAAGTCAACTAGTAATATATCGATTATTTTTTAGAAGTGAAAACATGTAAACAAAATGCAAAATTGTAAACTAGTAAATAATTATAAGATAAATATCTATTTATGTAAAATACAAATAATCTGTGTAAAATAAAATCATCATTTTCATGGATAGTGGTGTAGTAATTAGGTGATGGTGGTGGTGGTTCAAGCATCAACTTATTATATGTTGTTTTATGGATTGAATAAGGTTCAAACATCAACTTATTATATGTTTTTTTGTGATCCATAATTAATCGATTGTCATCTTGGAAATTCCTCAAATTGGATTTGGTACAAAAGAACATGATAATAAAGAAAGAGGATAGGGAGTATGTACTCAGGTGCTTGTAATTCTACATGCACCCAGGCCTATAACTCTCAAATTTTTTTACTTTTCCGAAAAATACCGCCATGTATATTCATCTATATATTCCTCCTATATGTCATTCCAATTTCATCAGAAACAGAGACCCCTACATCCTCCATCTAGAACACATTATTTTAACGGTCTTAGAATTGCTGTAATCGACTTGTTCTGGATGGAGGACGTAGGGGTCTCTGTTTCTGACGAAATTGGAATGACATACAGGAGGGATATATAGATGAATATACATGACGGTATTTTTCGGAAAAGTAAAAAAATGTGGGAGTTATAGGTCCGGGTGTGCATACTCCCTATCCTTATAAAGAAAATTTAATTTGGAATCAATATGTGCATACTAAAAATAGAAATGACATGATTGTTTTTAAGGTGATTTTTGTTGAAAAGGGTGGTTTTAGTAAAAAGCCCTTGATCAAAATCAAACAGGCAAATATTTATGGCTTTTTAAACATAGAGAAAGGTTTCACTTCAATCAAAATTGTATATATAAGTTATTTAATAGTTGATATATGTGTGTAAATTTTTATCGAGTTGAGTAAACAAGTTCAACAACATTCAATTCAAACTCAGCTCAACATGGCTATCAAGTTGAGGTTGTGCCTCGAGCTTGACTCATTCAGCTTATTGAGCCATACTTATGAGTCATTATTGAGCTGAGCTTGAGTTGAGTTCACCGCATTCGAGCATTCTTAACATCCTTGATTGAGTCTTCTAGCCTCCTTTGTTGAAATAAGGAAGAAATTGACTAAAACATTTTCCCTACCCACAACTATGAATATTTGGCATATGTCTTTATTTCCCCCTCCATTAGTATGATTATTGTGAAAACCTCGAAATCCGAATTTGGACTTCATTACAGTTTTGATTGAATTTGGAATTACTCATGGGCGGACCTAAGTTATGGGTAAGGGGGGCACATGCCCCCCCCCTCCCATTGTTAATAACCTTTTATCTATCCCTAATTGTGCCCCTCACCTCCCTCATCATGTTTATTTGTGCCTTACCCTCTCAATTTAAACCACAGTACCCTATCTAGGGATAAAAACGAATGGAATACTGATCTCGGATATACCTATACCCATATTCGTTTCATCTCTGTCGAATATGGATACATATACATATATAATTCGGATATGCATTAAGGAAACCATATACTTGAAAATACGAGTACGAATTCGAATCGAATATTTATCAAATTCGAATACGAATAGATTAAAAAGCGGACCCAAATACGGATTGAATAAAGAGCCAATCCAAATATGAATTAAATAAAGAGTGCATAAAAATATGGATCCAATAAATAGAAAATTCAAATATGCACTACAACAAAATTGAGCTATAGTGACTTTTTTTTTCAAAATCCGTCACTAAATTAGCCGTTGTTAAATATATAACGACGACATTATTTGTTGTGAAATGATTTTTCATACTCAAAATTAACGATGAATATCATATATGTCGTTATATCATTAGCAACGGTCCACATAACGATGCTTATTCATTGCTATTTTTCAAACTTCTAATTAATAGTCATTATATATTTAATAATGGCTAATTTAGCGATGAATTTTGAAAAAACCGTCACTATAGCTCAAATTTTTTTACAGTAACGGATCAAATAAATACTACATACGAATACGAATTGAATTTTTATCTAAGTTCATAATGATTTTAAAAAAAAATGACAATAGACTATAAATAAATTGCACCATAATAAAAGGGAACGTCGAGGTGACCTGTTCTTTATCGGAAGTAAGAAGATGCGGTTTCATAACTTTTGTTCGTGTCCATCTCCAAACAAGCGGAAGTTTATTAATATCATTAATATATTATATTATATAATATATAATACTAATATAATAAAACGGGTTGTTCCTTATATTACATTAACTAATATATAAAATAATATTAAATGTTTTATTTATATATATATGTTCGGATCTAGATATTCAAACCATTGCTATCCATATCTGGAAATTTTTACAACCCATATCTGTATTCGATTAATATATGCATACAGATATCCATATTCTGTATTTTTTTGAATATGGTAAGCAGATATTAAGATATATCTATATTCGGATCTTCCAAAATGTTAATTTGTATTTCATATTCGTCAAAATTAAAGATCCAATTTGTATTTGTATTCGCAGGTGTTGAATTTCTACATATATGTGTATTCTTATTTGTCAAATTAAAAAAGTTGTATTTGTATCCTCCATTTAACGAATGCGGATACAAATAGATATGAATATGTTAGTATTTGTTTACATCTCCTACTATGAACTTTCCAATGTATTGACATATGCAATTGATGTGCCCCTCCTAATCGATAATCCTAGACCCGCCACTGGAATTACTTGCAAATTATGTACTTATCCCGTGTCCAAAAAATTCAGTAGTCCATCGCGTAGTGCTTGTCGAGATCTTTCCAACGAGTCCAAGAACGTGAAAATCCGAGCTCGAGAGCCCGAGTTATGGTTATTTTAGCGAAGAGGGATCCATGTTTATTCGGATCCGAATCCGGTTAAGACCCGTAAACCCATCCCTCTCTTCGCCAAAACGCCCCCAACTCGAAAATCAGCCATCTCTCCTCCCTCCTCCTCCACCCTTGCTAGAGCTCCGCCGGAGCTCATCGGAGCGCCTCGTATTGACGATCAAAGACCACATCCACGTAGAGAAGAGCGAGGTCATCCTCGTGAGCGGTCTTGTGTCGTCATCGGGACAATGGCCACGTCGTTCTTCGTGGGTGTAGAAAACGAGGAAACTCATTTTCTTGAGATATGATATCTAATTCCTATTGCTACGGATTCCACGCGATTCTCGTTCCTACATGCTTGAACATAGTTTAGAGGCTCAGATAGTATCAAGGTACAACTTGCGGTTATGTACACGTAAAGATATCTGTCTAACCGTAAATTAACATGAGAAAGCCTGCACGGAGAATCAACGTACATTCATCCCCTTTGGTTTTGACACCTTTGACTTACTAGCACCGGAAGCTATTGAGCTTTTAAAGAGGATCCAAAAAGTGATGAAGAACCAATATCTATGTATGTAGTGTTTAGAAGGATTGGCTTTTCAATAAAAAAAAGACTAACGGTGCAGCTTGTTGCCCGCTTGCCTTATGTTTCGATGTAAACTCTTCCTTCAATCCAATTTATATAAAAAAACCCGAACTTGAGAAGAATTACTTGACAGAAAAATTAAAAAGGGGGGCTGCGTCACTTTAGTCGGTGGACTGTTATGAAAGGAAGTGCTGGTAAATCTCCACAGTTCTAATAGCTAATCTACTACATTAGTTCAAGGCCAAGGTACCAAAAAGAGAAACCTGGGGAACCTTTCCTGGAACCCCACCGCAACCAAACCTTCCTAGAACCTTTCCAATCCACCATCCCAAAGGTTAAAGACCCCCGGACAAGTGCGACATATCAACAGAACTCAGGGTTTTGCCACAGTAAGTAGCAACCAAAATAAATGCTACGGCCAAGAACATCTCCATTTCTACATAAGCTTGGACAGTGTTCTAGGGTCTGCAGTGCATCATTTGTCATCCTGATGGTATAAACTCCCATGCCACTCACTATCTGCCTACTCTCAACATGAATCGTCTCAATCGCCCCAAAATTCCCCCCATGGGATGTTTGCACTGGCTGAGGTTCTGAGTGGATTTTTTTGGGGTCGAGTCCTGAGCTGATTCAATAGTAAATTTCATAAATAAACCGGACAAACAAGTATGGCATTTAATGCTTTCATCAGATTACATGTTGGCATTCCATGTACAGTTTGGTATCTTGATGATAGTACGGTTATTGGAGATACAGATGAAGTGGTCAAGGTCATCCAACAGTGTGAGTCAGACTTAGGTCTAGTTTTAAATATTCATAAAGCGGAACCCTTTTGACCTACATGTGATGGCTATAAGCTTCGCAAAGGGTTGTTCCTAATCGGTATTGGAAGATCATTATTAGGCGTGAAGTTGCTTGGAGGTGTGGTTAGTAGGAACAAAAATTTTATTAAAGATTTGGCTTTAGAGATGGCTACTAAAAAAGTGAAGTTGATGCATCTCCTTCCTCAGTTTAATGATCCCCAGAGTGAGTTTCTTTTACTTCGTTCATGTATAGGTATATCAAAACTTTTATTTGGATTGACGATTCTTAATGTTATATTCCCTACTTTTATTTGTATAGGTATATCAAAACCTGATTCTTAATGTTATATTCCCTACTTTTTGCAAAATGTGTATTTAACAATAAATTCATGGGTTTTGTAAAAACAATAGTTGATCGTGCATCCTCTTAAAGAGAGGAAAACATTTAACAACACTTTTCTTATGTTGTAAACTATCTAAACACTATTTTTATTTCAGCAATATATGTAGGGCTGCTAATCGAACTGAACATGTTCGTATTCGATTAGAGTTCGTTTGATAATAGTTCGAAAAATGTTCGTTCGTTTATAAACGAACTGAACGTGAACTTCAAATTTTAGTTCGATAGCTTAACGAACCGAACATGAACATAACATATGTTCGTTCGATAAATGTTCGAGTTCGATATATGTATATGTGTATATATTTGTATATGTAACTTAGTATTTATACACTTGGAAAATTTCGAGGTTAAAGAATTTGTGGTGTTATATTGGGCTTTGTACCGTTTTAATTTGAAATTTTTCTTATTTTTACTGGTTATCGAACCTTGTTATCGAACTTCAGTTTCGAACTTGTTCATATAAACAAGTTTTAGTTAAGTTAAATTGTTAACAAACTGTTATCGAACTGAACTCGAACGTTCGTTTTCTAAACGAACCCGAACCCGAACATATGCTATCGAATATTTATCGAACCGAACTCGAACTCGAACTTTCGAACTTCCTTATCGAACCGAACTCGAACATAAGTCCGTTCATTACAGTTTGATTCGATTAGCAGCCCTAAATATATGTAATGATATTTATCTTTTATGTCATTTCCGGTTGCTATTTGTACAGTGGACTTTCTCTTAACCCAGAGTTTACAGAGTCATTTGTTGCCATTATGAGATTCGGTCCTATTTTATATAATTAAAAGGACAATGTTGTGGTTGAGAATGAAAAAATAATAGGAATATATAAGCAAAAGAGAACCATGATCATGTTTAACGGCGGTGAGCTACTCACTTATAATACAGGAAGACCTCCATAGATACAAGTTGGTATTTCAGATACTTTACTTCTCTTTTTCGCCATTAGATACATGACATTGAGACAAACTATTCCAACTGTACGTAGATAAAACATTAAATTGGTATTATTGATTTTAAATACTTTTATGATTGCTACTCATTTATTTTCGTCCAGATTCGCACCAAATGTTACGAAAGAGAGGAGCAAACTTTGAATCTACATACAACAAAAACTGTATGTAGATAAAACAATTGTATAAATGAAATTGAATTAAAAATAAAAAATAAATATGTTTTAAATTAATATGATCTTTGTATTTTTACATGTTAAAAGTTAATTGTTGCACTAAATTTTAAATGATCTATATAAATTCATATATTCTTATCCTATATTTTTGGTGTATTCTTTGTAACACTTATTTATTAATAATTATAATTTGTATAGTACTTATATAATAGGAAAAAATGGGACTGCCCCTTGCGGGCAGCCAAATATGGCTGCCCCCACCTTATTTTCGTCAAAATTTTTTATTTTTTTTGAAAAATATCATCATGTATATTCATCTCTATATCTCTCCTACATGCCATTCGAATTTCGTTAGAAAAAGAGACTCCTACGGCCTCCATCGAGATGGTGTCGATTTAAAAAATCCTGTTACCGTTAAAAAATGACTATTTGGATGGAGGCCGTAGGAGTCTCTGTTTCTGACGAAATTCGAATGGTATATAGGAGGGATATAGGGATGAATAAACATGGTGATATTTTTCAAAAAAAAATAAAAAAAATTGCGAAAATAAGGTGGGGGCAGCCACATTGAACCCTATATAATAATATCTTTTGTAATTTACAATGGTAAATTTTAAATTATATCTAATAAGTACATATATACAAATTTAAATTTATATCTAATAATAAGTACATATAAAGATCAGACATTTTCGTTATAATTATATGTAAACTTTATATTTCACAAGTCTAATTGGTTTCTTTAAAATGAAAGGTGATAATGATCATAATCGAATTACAAGAACTTATCTATTAGCCAGATAACTAGATAATGTTAAATTTAATTGATTGTCTCAATTCAAACTATATTAAACTTTGTTATTCAAAACGGCCGTGAAGCGCGGGTATAAACACTAGTGAGCATCTAAATTATGTTACTCAATACCTACCAGGTGAATCTTTTCTCATCTATCAAGATTTATATTTGTCTATATTACCAAAACCATTTTCCTCCGCTTTATAGACCCATTTTTATCGTATAACCTTATTGCTAATTTCGATAGGTTACATGCATGTAGTCATTGAACTTGTCTCTTCTCTCATGGTATTATTGTACCTTGCTTCTATCAATGGCTTGTGAAAAAAAGGTGCATTCCTTGTTGACTCATGTATCAAATTTAACTTACTATAACTAGGTAAGATAATCCGATATTCTCCCACAACTTTTCTGATTTAATGTTTCATCTCTAAAATAGATTCTTGTACTTTTGGATCTTCATTATTTGTTAGGTTTTACAACTACTTTATTATCATACAACTACTTTGTTATCAACTATAAGTAAGGAATCCGACTTTTCTTACCTTTAAGAAATCTTCCATAATATACATCATCTCTTTATTTGATCTCACGATTTTTATTTTCTTGATTAATTGTCTTTCTGCTAATGTTTGAAATCATTAAAGCATTTAAAATGGGATATATGCACCCGTAAGTCTGAGCAGTTTCGTAATTATACCCAAAACCCTCAATAATCATGAATTTCACAAGAAAATCTGAATAATACTTAACTCCTACACAAGAAAGTTGTATTTCTTTTCTAAAAAATTGGCAAAGATACTTATATCAAGAGTAATCAACAATGAAGATAATAAATATTTCTAACCTCACAAACATGGAGTATAAAAAGGACAATATATGGTTGTGCGAATTCAAGAAGCATTGAACTCTTTTCCGGATACCTTAATATGTTTGTCCTTCTTAATGAATTCTACATAATAATTAGAGTTATTTAAGTTTGAAAGTTTATTGTGCAATTTGACACCAAATGGAGAGTCGCAGAAAGAGACTCAAATTGAACTCTTTTCCTTAGCAAACACCCAAAAAATATAAAGTCCACTTTCTGTCATTTCATTTCCATATTTACGGTTGCATTATTAGCATCAAAATACACAAAAACAATCATAAAATAAAAAAAATCTAAAAAATGAAAGGAGGTACATTGTACAAACTGAAGAACAATAAGATGTGAATGGGTTACAAGGCTATTTATTTTGCTTAACCCCAGAAGCACGGGTAGTATGATAGGGTCGACAAAAAAAAAGAAAGAAAATCAACCAGTGCCGTCCCTGACTTTTCATGGGCCCTAGGCAAAAGGAAAAAATTGGGCCCTTATAAAAAGTTTTAAATATATATAATTTTTCAAAATTCATAAGCTTCCTAAAAATACTCCTAAAATTTTACAAAGACCTACGGATATGATATAACGAGCATCAAACAACAAGTTATGAACTAAAAATCACGAAAAGAAAAAAGAACAATGTCACATGGTAAAAGAATCAAACAGTACCAGGCAATAGCACCGCCGCAACTCATCAAACTTAGTAGAGCCCTCAATCACAATCCGGCAAAGAACAACTCCAAATAAAACTTTATGTGCCTCACTTCTGTTTAAGCAGAATCAAATACTTGCTCTTAAATGTTGAAACTTAGAAGTCCAAGTAAGAAAAAACATTGTCCCGACTCCCATCTTATGATTAAAAATAAGATTATAAGAAATGAGTCTATATTTTTAAAAAATTTCTCATCAAATTTCAGAAGTTTTTTCTTTGGGGTATATTATAATATCGAGAACAATGGTGATGTTTTTTTGTTATAGGTGCGAACACAGTGCTTTTAAGAACAAGAAGTTTATTTTATTGGGTGTTTGGATTTCATGATCTTCTTCCATCAAATCGTCTATTCTTGATTGTTTTCCCCAATGATTCTGTTAAATTTCAATTGTTTGCTTTGTGGGCATCTTTCGATTTGGAGAAGTGGTGATGAAATTAGCTAGAGATTAAGAGTGACAACAATGATTTGATGATATCGAATGCCCCCTCCCCCCAATTGTTGTTGAACATTAAGACATAAGTGCAGCGGTTTGCATCGAGCTTAGGAAAATGAGAGGACAAACGGTGCATATCATTGGGATTGTAGAAATTGAAGATGATGTAAACAATATTTCCAACTAAATACACACTGCAATATTTCGAGTTAGATAAAATAAGGACTACTGAGTCTATTAGCGTACCTTTTATTTTAAATAAAGAATAGTGGGAGAAGTGTTCATATCCAGCATCAAAGTCTCACAAACAACAACACATCGAGATGTAACGGATTGTATTGGAAGGAAAACTAATCTTCCAATAACAATTTGTTCTTCGAGTATATAATATATGAAAAATACAAATTAGTGAGTGATGAGAACCACCTCAGTTAAAAGCAAGACTCCTTGTGGTATTATTTCAATTTGGAGGGTATAATCGTTAAAAAAGAGACCATATTTTCTTGTAAACTATAAAATAAGATGATAAAATGCAGGCGAAACTGGATGCGGAAATAGCGCTGCAGAGAGGATTCGGTGACGGTCCAGCGTCACTGTAGTATTGGAGTTCATCATTCAAGAACTCAATAGGGATGGACCAACGAGAAAAGATGGTGTCCGACAACTCAATGTCTCGACAATATTACAATGATGCAGCATAACGTGCATTGCAAATGATGAAGAAACCGTGATTCGTGAGAGAGAAGGGGGTTTGGAGTATGGACTTTGGATTCCGATCGTCGATTCGGTTTAAATGGTAGCGGCGGAATGGGAAACGTCGATACGAATGGGAAGGGGAACCGAAGAGTGTGGTAACTGTTTTCAGGAGTGGGGAGGAAGGCAAGACATCTAAGGGATATTTTTGTAAATGGGTAGTATGAGTGATGAGCCTTAAAATGGGCCCCTGAAGTTGGTGGGCCCTGGGCAGTTGCACCCAAAAACCACCCTCAGGGCCGGCCCTGAAATCAACAAGAAAGATTCAGAAAAAGAAAAAGAAGAGAAAATTGTACGTCTTCATTTATATAATGTACATATAACTAATCCAAACACATGAAATCACTTTTCACATAACTAATCCAAACATTTGAAAAATACACTCGTAACTAATCCAAACACATGAAAACACACAAATAAATAATACAAACACATGAAAAACAAATTCATGTCAACTCTAGTTAACACGAAACCACTTCTATAGTGTACATATAACTAATCCAAATACATGGAAAAATACAAAAAAAATAAGGGATATTTACCCGGCAGACCCTATAAACTTGCTAAATGACCTCTACGACCTTTGAAACATCATAACTTCTCCCTCGACCCCGTAAACTTGCTAACTCTTACCGTATTGACCCTGCAGTTAACTGCCATCCATTTGACTGTTAAAACTAACCGGATTCCGTGAATTTCATTTCCATAATACCCATTTTGTTTCTTAAAATTATAAAAATACCATTCCTTCTCCCTCACACCTCCTCCACAATATCTCCTCCTCCCCTCCCCTGACCTCCCACTGCCTCTGCCCGACATCCCCTCCCCTGACCACCCATCCGCCTCCACCCGACCTCCCCTCCCCTGACAGCTACCCGATCCGGTGAAGACATCTCATACAGGCGTGATCCACATCTAAACAGAGTCACCGACTCTAAGAAAGCAGGGCTTTATCATCCATGTCACGATTGAGGAAACAACCAGAATCAATCTCACTCCTCCATATTTTCCATGAGACAAGAAATCCCAGGTATATCCCCTCAACCTTTCTTCTTCTTTCCTCTCCCGTCTTCTTCTTCTTTCATTCCTACTCTTGTTTCCTCCGCCCAATCCTCCTGAAACTCCATCTTCTTCCTCGATTACAAACCACCACTGACCCTCTCCACCTCCAACGAACATCTTCAATTTTGCAACACCCTCTTTTCCCCCTATTTCTTACACAATCCCTCGCAACGTCCTCCGCCCATTCGCCATTGACGGAGCTCTGCCCACCCCCTTCCTTGTGCTGTAATGGTAGACCAAGCCCTCATATTTTTCTTACCTAGTGGATTTGTTGTGGGTCGTCGTGCCCCGTGGGTTTTTCCCTTTCTCACATCGAGAAGGGTTTTCCCACATAAAATTTCTCGTCTCTTTTTAATTGCTTGGTTATCGTGCTACGATTATTTTGCTTGGTTCCTGTGTGGGGAACGTTCCCCTGCTTGTAAAAGATCCCCCACCTCTAGTGTGTGATGCCTCGTGGATACATCACCATACATTCGCCTTGCTAAGTTTCCCGACCACCAACAACCCAATCTATCTTCGCCATAGCATCGTAGCCACTCCTTCTGCCGCCACACTCGGGATCATGTGCCACTCACCCATGATGGTTGCTCCTTTCAACCATAGCTCATGTCGTGTCATGGGAATCAACCCAAAATCATTATGATGGATAAATAATCATCACAACTTGTTAGGCCATCACCCAGCTAGAGACATTGACCATTTTCTAAAATGTTAAAGTTCAAATTTGTATAGTAGTAGTACCCACTACTTATAACCTGTTAATTACACTTTGTGATTATTAGATGTGGGATATACTTGAGGTGTTGAAGCCTTCCTACTAATATATGCAACATCTTCATTACCATATAATCCATTACTTATTCCCAATAATAGTGGGGGATGCTCTCTCTAGGTAGCCCTTTCCTCCTATCTCTTTGATAGGGGTAGTTCCACCACTTGGTTAGTTGCTTCCACGGTTAGAGGGAAACTTCTTAGATATCATTTGCCATGTCTCATGTCATAACCTAAGCTTTTGTGGTAGATAACCCGTTATCATACTTTATGATTACTACATGTGGGATATATCTGGGGTGTTACATGTCGCATTTCTCCTAACAACATACCCAATATAAGCCCGGATCAAAAAATCTTGAAAGTTTATCTGTTGTTTTCTTGGGTTCTTCCTTGACTTTCCAACCAAAAAATAAAATATACATAAAATGATAAAATAATAAAATCAACATAAGTAATAAAATTAGACTAATTGTATATTAATAACTCATAATTAAGTCCAATAAATAAAATAAAATAAACATTAAAAAATAAGGAATTGTGATATGTAATTATTCTCTTGTGTTTGTGTGTATTGTGCAATATTTTCACATTTTTAATAAACTTGTGTTATCCAAATGACATGAAATCAACTCTACCATATCGAGAATGCCAACCCTAATAAATGAAATATGCTAAAAAATTACTAACCTTTAGATATTGCAAATAAACCAACACTAATTTGAGAAGACTAAAAATTAAAGTCTGATTTTCTCCCTCATACTTTTTTTTGAAAACTTTGCCTACCTCTAAAATAATGCGTCCTAAATTATGTATAAAACAAGACCAAATTCAAAGGAATCAGAGTCTATTTGCTTTCATATTTCTTATATTTCACCATTACCATTTTATGAAAATATTTTTTGTGTATATTATTAAAAGAAAGGTAAATAAAAATAAAACATGTAAAAACATGTATTCTACACCGAAAAAATACCTTTAAATTATGTATACTATACATATAATCTATTTTGATTTTTAAGTATTTATGAAATATGAAAGTCTTATTTAGATTTATGTATTTCATTAAGAACATTTTTTCATTTGAGTCAAATTCTATTTTATTATCAATTCTTTTCAATTTCCTCTCCTAGATTATTATGAGTTTGCCATGTTCAATCCAACATGTGGTCAACCATGCCAAGTAGCACATTTCTATTTGGTCACTCTTGTCCACCCCCACCCATGAATTAACCACCTGATCAACCCTCTATACCTTGATCATTCACCTATAAATTGTCGCTAACTCAACCTGAGAAGTTGATCACTCGGTCAACTTCTCCGCCTAACCTCCCTCTCTGATTATGTCTTCTTTCTCCATCCCAATGCTCGCCCCTCTACCCAATCCTCTCCTAAGATCCCTCCCATGCATTGTCGGAACCTTCATCCATAGCCAACCAACTCGCAACTGTGTCTCCTCTGTAAACTCCTCCTATGACTTAGCTCTCTCCTTAAATCCAACATGACCATCCATCAATCATTATTTGCCATTTGCGAGGGTTCTGCAGCTCTTCCCTTCCTTTGGTGGCAACATGAGAAGGTCATCAAATGACGATGAGTATCCTCATCCCATGCACAATCCTTTGGGATTCCTCTAACACGCATCATACATAATGTTTCATGTATCTCATGCCGAGTTCGATCTCCTGAGATCCCTCCCATGCATTGTCGGAACCTTCATCCATGGACAACCAACTCGCAACTGTGTCTCCTCTGTAAACTCCTCCTATGACTTGGCTCTCTCCTTAAATTCCAACATGACCATCCATCAATCATTATTTTCCATTTGTGAGGGTCCAACAACTCCTCCCTTCCTTTGGTGGCAACATGAGGAGGTCATCAAGTGATGATGAGTATTCTCATCCCATGCACAATCCTTTGGGATTCCTCGAGCACACATCATACATAAAGTTTCATGTATCCCCTGCTGAGTTAGATCTCCAATCGTCGAGGTCTTGAGGTTGTCATTGAAGAAGCATCGTGCTCCTCTACCTGCCAAGTGAATTACAACCACCATGTAGATCATGTTCTTCCCATATTCTTCGTCTTCCTCTGCTTCTTATCTATTACAATCATTTGCTACATCATCATGGTATCCTCTGCTTCTTCTCCTTCAAAAAAATCCCAAATCTATCCTTTCTAACAAGAACAATCCCACTTGTCTCACCTTGTGCCTCTTTTTCATTCATATCTTTTTTCTCTTCTTCTTCTTCTTCCCTCTTATTCCAACCCAATATATTCATCCAATACTTCTTATTTCTACATTCTCTAACCTTGAATCCAATCACAATTGATGATACCTCACTCATCTCCTCTCCTCTTTGCATTCACATTCTTCTCCCATGCATATTTATCATCTCCTACCAAGTCATGGCTAAAGCTCGTGAACTACATTCTATCACTCTCATAGGAGCTTCTGCCCCCTTTGTACAACTTCGTTCACCATCTCCACATAGCATTGATTCTTGAGAATCATCGTTCGTTTATAGGTATTCATCAGCAAGAGGGGGGAGTTGCCGATTTTAAGTGGTTACTTTCGATCTCGTCGGATGGTCCCTATCGAGCACCACTATAGAGAGCTTCGACGACCTTATAGCAGGAACCATCACCATCAGGTTAAGCATATGTTGTTCCATTGTGATTCTAAGTCAAAGCAGAAGGGAGAGGTAGTAGTCCATCTCTAGAAGCATCCTCCTCAGTCAACATCCTACATTGAGGCTTCTCCTTTGGAGAGCTGTTGCTATCTTGAGCGGAGACAAAGAAGTGGGAGGCTCATCTAATCAGTCAGCCACCATTCTATTTATTGGAGGAGCCCATCAACATAGGTCACTAGAATATAGGGAACGATCTCTTACCACCCTCTCTTTAAAAAACCACCCCATATAATCAGAGGGGATGCTCGACAGTCAATCATTTTAGTTGATGTCTCATTTAAGGATTGTAAGAGCAGGGGCGGACCTATGCTTTGTGGAGGTGGGGCACGTGCCCCCCTAAGTTTTTGCAGCCTTTTGAACTTCCATTTTTGTGTTCCAATAAAACCAATTTAATGTACATTTGTGCCCCCCTTCCTATTGAAATCTTTAAGGTTCAAACCATTGTGCCTTTCGTCACTCCATCCAACCCCCTCTTTACGCATCGGTTGCCATGGTCCGATTGTCTCACGAACCTGCACTTCTGCCTTTGGTATCACTCGTTCGTCCCTTTCTCGGATGTAATGTGCACTGGCTCTCTTGCAAACCCATTGTCCCTTGACCTCCTTCTCGGATGCACTGTGTTTCAATCTCCCTGGCGGACTCGTTGTACCCCCGTCTCCCTTTTGGACACGCCGCACCTTCGGCTCCATCTGGGACCTATTGTTGATGTGTCCACTCCCCCCAATCAAGCGCACCACGCTCCTTGCTCCCTTGCATACCTACTACGGTTGCACCCCTACCTCCCTCGTAGCTTAGGAACCGATTTTCATCTTGCTCGCATGCTTGGTTCCCCAATCCCCACCATTGCACGTTTTCGTATCGTGCCCAAGTGTAGGTAAACATATCAAGTTGCTTCGATGTATATAGTTGAAGAAAGGAAAACCTACATTAGTTTTTTTACCATATCAAGTTGCATCGATGTATATATACGTTAGTTTTTTTGTCTGTTTGGAAATGCATTTTTGTCTGATTAGAATTGCATGCATCTAAATTCTACGCGGTAATTGAAAAATCAACCACACATCTGTTGTAATTAACTCAGAGCGGATGGTGTTAGTTAAAAATAATGTAAAAACATTCAATGTAAAATAAATCAACTTTGGCTTACATATGATTGTAGTGTATTGGAATAAGGATCAAATGCAAAGTCCATCTAAGATTTGAATTTTTATTTATAGATGTGCCCCACCTGACCTATAATCCTAGGTCCGCCACTGTGTAAGAGGGAACATCATGACCATCTACCTTTGTTAGAGACAGTTGCGATGCTCCCGCCTATCAATTCAAAGAAGGCATGCCATGAATCTCCCTTCAGCCTAGTCCAAAGGGGACGTAATGTAGTGGCTGAGATGGTTTTGACAATCTCCTCTACTTACCTTCATGCCCTTTTTACCATAAGGGGTGGGTGTAGAAGGCATTGCGAGACGGTTGAAATCCTCTCCTCTAGCCTTTTCTAGCCCACACCCCACACAAACCTCCAACAAACTATGTAAAACATTCGAAACAGGCACAAAAGCGTTTAGGGACAGTCGAAACCATCCCCTCTGACCCTTCCTTATTAAAAAAAGCTTCAGTAAGCCATTAGAATCACAAAGGATGGTTTTGACCATCCATTTTATTTGCAAGGGATGGGGTAAAAGGGTTTGGGGGATGGTTCAAAGCTGTCCTCTCTGATCTTCCTTGCTAGAAAAGTTCCAGTAAGTTACCAGAACTTGAAGGGGCAGTCTTGACTATCCCCTTTATCTTTTGCTTGCCCTTGTTACCGTACAGATGGGTCTAGGGAACAGTCAAAACTACCCCCTCTAACACTTCCTTGCTAAAAGATTCTGGTAAGCTACCATAACCATAAGAGATGGTCATGACCATCCCCTTATCATTTTTTGCCTCTTTTGTCGTAGGGGATGGGGATGAAAGGGTGAAGTGGAAGATCAAACCATCCCCTCTGACTATCATTTGCTTACAAATGCTCTAGTACACATAAGGGATGATTGAGACAATCCTCTAAAGATAGAAGAAGGGGACGTGTTCTGCAATCGTCTCGTATATTTGTCCTTCTAAAAATTAAAATGAGATACCCGTGAATGTTTTATCTTGTAAGAATACACACAATCAGTCAAAACTCACCAATTCAATATATGAACTAGAGAAAACAAATATATTGCAAATGTTCTAAGTACTTTATAATAAAAAACATTAATAGAAGTAAATTATTTATAACTAAACAGCATTAAACTAGATAAAGTGTTCCTAAAATTTAAACAAGTAGATTGTTCAAAATAAAACAACTTTAAAGCAAATACTATCTTCCTAATCGCATCCATTTTCATCAGTTCTTTCCTCGTCATCGTGAACTGTTAGGACTTCTGGGACACCATCTCCTTCTTGTCATTGCATAAATGTCAAACAATTGTTATGGCATTTCACATTTTCTGTATTTCTTTGTCTTTCCTTGACGTTTTATCTTTTTACTTCCGCTGTAGTTGTATGCAACTCTCCTATGATGCAGAATGGTCGCTCCATGTTTATCGCATCGTATATGTCCAAATTGTTCAGGACTTGTTGCTTGAAGAAGGTGTCATCAACAGATAACAATACTTGACTTGTACAGGTACTATATATCTAGAGAACCAGTGATTGCGAGTCTAATCATTTCCTCCTACATGAATATAAAAATTAATTAGTTGGCCAAATTTAATACTGATAAAAAATGAGATTAGCTTACTGAAATTCAGTTGTACACATTGTCCACCCACTAAACTTCTCCTCTGAAGTCACGACTCTTTGATCACTCAAAGATCTCATTCCCAATAGATTTTTGATTACGTTCCTTAATCTCGAAAAGCAGGAGTAAATAATATACATTGCAATGGTATCATTGTTTTCGAGAATATGCTAAGAGAAGGTTATAACATTGGACTCTTAATAGCATTATATGCCCAGAAAATATTAGGTTTTGATTGGAAAATTTTTATTTGTGCCACGGTAGATCATGATAACTTCCTACTTGAACAAGAGAAGTGATTTCAATTACACAATATCTCCATAGCAAGTCTATGTAGGGTAATATAGAGGATGAATGATACGGTACCTCCGTATGAAGATGCATGAATTCATGGGCATCATAATATATCAAATGTTATATAGGGTTACATATCTTTTTTATAAAAGTTAACTTATTTATAAATCCTAACTTGCAGGCTTTTATGGTTTGGATTTCAAGTTGGTGAGGCATGTTTTAAGTATTAAGAATAATGCATCACCCTTTTAGGAGTTTGACATGATTATGTCAATAATCACTATTAGTGGAAGATTTGCTAGCTCATTGAAAATGAAAAACCAAACCGAGCTTAGGTAAGGTGAAAATGTAAAAGTGGAGTCGTTGTGACTCAATGCGAGAAGTGTGTGTTTCAAACAATTTTTATTTTCATTTCTTTATATTCCCAACAATGATGTATAGTAGTCAAGTGTAGGCGAGTCGAACTTAAGGAGATGTGTAGCTAAGTGAGAAGATTCTTGAGGGTACTCAAGCAAAAGTGGTCGGTGTCTTGGGTGTGAAGTGCCTATTTTGTCCTTTTATCTTTTCATATTTTGTGTGTGTTTTATGTTTGTGTATTTTTAATGGTTATTTATTTTAAAGATATTTATGGGGTTTTAATTTGAAAATGGAGAGGGATTTTGAAATCAAGTGATACTATATAGGTAGATAGATGTCAATGTATTTAGTACCATATAGTAATCAAATGATGTGAGTGAAGGTGGTCAAAGTGAAAGTGAGATGTGAAAGTGAGATGTGATTATTAGTGAAGGTATAGTGTGACAAAAATACAAGCAAAGTGCGATGCGATACAAAGCAGGGACGGAGGCAGTGGGGGGCGGGAGGGGGCCAGGCCTCCCCTTCACTTCACGCCTCCCCTCCCTATTTTTAGGAGCACCTTCCTTGGCCCCCCTTCCGTTGGAAAATGATATCCACATGCCTCTCTATTTTTAAGCAAAATGGTTGTAGTTCCCTCCCTAAATTTTGGAAAAATAAATTTCTCACGTCTCAGTCTCTAAAATTAGGAGAAATGAGACCATTATCACCCACGCCTCCCTCCCTATTATGATATCACCTCCATTGTGCTCAAGAGATTTTTGATATTCAAATATTCAAAATTGAAAAAAAATGTTTATATGTCTCCAAGTTGTGGGCGTGATTAGCTCATGAGATGGTTAGTTTCACATGATTGTCAATATTTATTTCCATAATATAGATCCACCTACCTATTCTCCTCTCTTTCTAATTCCAATTTCCAGATTTCGGAACAACATCTTTACCATCTTCCCTTTCTTAGTATCAACAACGCAAACGAATACTGTGTCACAACGCCAACGTAGCTATTTCGACATCGTCCCGGCCTTCGTTTATATCGATTTGATCCAACCTTCCTTCGTTGCTCGCAAGAAGTGCGCGCATACATCAACATCATCGAATTTATTTTTTAGTTTACTATTTTTTCAATTGATTTACCGATAGATGTCAATTAAATTATTAATACATGTATATGAAAATTTTGTTTACATTAACTTGTTTATTATGATAATAATCGCTTTACCTTATACGGATGCGCATATATCCTATACCATCAAATTCTCAATAAGTTTATTTATATCTTGTGATTTTCATGCTTTTAGAGTAGATGTTTGAGTTTTTGCTAAATCATAGAAGAAATAATATAATGGAATGATTCTTTTAGTTGTCCATCTATTGTTATAACGGTGCCAACTATTTTTGAGTACGAAAAGGAGATTTTTTTCAGAATTTTCATTTGGTAACTATAATACTGCTAGAATGTTTTATAAAAAAGTATTAATCAAGGTTTTTAAAACCGAACCGAACCGGCCGGTTGAACCGGTTAAACAAGAACCGGAGGAAAAACGGTCCAACCACCCGGTTTTTATTCAGAAACTAAAAACCAGTCAAAACCGATCAAAACCCGGTTGGACCGCTTAAACCCGGTTGAACCAGTTCAACCAAACCACCGGTTCAACCATCTATTTTTTGATAAAAAAATCCAATAAATTAACAAAGTACAATTTTTTTCAGAAATATTCATAATCTAGTCTCATTCTAAACCATAGTATAGTACCCCTTTATCCCTTCTCCTTTACATGTACCAATGCTCATTATCGCTTGTCCCATCGAGTCATATGAGCATTGCCTCTTTCTCTTCCTACATTGTGTATGAGGTTGTCCACTTATAACAATAACAAACGAAGAAGACGTTTCAATAGTCATAATATGAGAAACAATAAATTAACAACACTTGTCGTCAAATAGAGTTTGAATAATTTTAAAATTATTGTTTTTACATCACATATATGTAATATATATTACAAAATATGATTATTATGAACTTTCAAGTTTTTTAAGAACATTTATACCCGTAACTTTAAGCAATTTCACTTGTGCTCCTGTATCATCCTTATGTTGGTATAAAATGGGATCACAAGTGTACTAATAAAAGGCCACTGTAAAAGTATAGGGGATACATGCAATTGTATTAAAAATAGAGGTATAAGTGTTATTGGAAAAACTTGGAAGGACAAGAGTAGACACATCCTCGAAAGATATGATGTAACATTTTTCGTATTTATTTGTATGATATACCGGTCTAACTCGGTTTGACCTGGTTGAACCATAAGAACCAAACCAACAATATAACGGTTCGATCTTTTACGGTTTCTTTGAACTGCTGACGTCATTACCGGTTCGACCGGTCGGTCCCGTTGGTCCGACCATAAAAACCAAAAACCGATACATGCCCGGTTTGATGCCCGATTTGATTTTTAAAATCTTGGTATTAATTATGAACTTTCACACTCCATTTATAATTGACAAAACGATGGTATCATGTTGGTTCATTGAAGTTACGCACATGTACTGTAATGGAGTAATTTATTTTCCTTATAATAACATATATCTAGTTGAAGCCAATGATCACTAATCAAAATAAAATATGCAACTATTTTTAAGAAGAAATTATACTACCATGACTACATACATATATTTTATATTTTAAATTGGATTGGATTAAAAGTTGTAATAATAGATATAAACTTGTATAAATGATTATTATTTATAAACTAATTGTATATCAAACATTATGTGTACGAATGCAAACTGATGGATACAACTATAAATATTACCGTATCTTTATTTGTTTTTAGATATGAATACAAATGCATATATGCATTTTAACGGATACTAAAACTATGTTAACATGTTATATAAAAAACATACACATATGTAAAATAGATACTAATTACATATGAGTAATACTAGACATACTCCATAAATTAGCTTAAATAAATGTGTATTGGATAAAATAATCATATAACTATATTAAATGTACTAATATCATTAAAATTATACCAAATATAGTGAAAAAAGTTGCAAAATTATATCATATATTATTAAAAATAAATCTATTTGTATGTGAAAATCATGAAAGTATGCTTCCTAATAAGATGGAAGATACTTTCCCAAAATTTGTTTATTAACATACATTGAGAAAATGTTGTAGGAATTTTTAAGGGATTAATTATAGACGAGTTCGATTCAAAATCAAAGAGAGTGTGTTTTAAATATCTTAACATAAAGGTTTGTTCGATCTCTTTTATTTTTATGAAAATTATAACACGATTAATTTTTTTCTGTCAAGAATAATTTTAAATTATAAAGAATAAGAATGACCCCTTGCAATCATAATTTTTGTATGAAAACTATTGGTATACAAGTCATACTTTTCATGTAGTAAGTACGTTGGTAATTTTATTATTCAAATATTTCATCGTATTTTTAAAAATAGTGTAATATGTATAAAAATAACTACTCAATATTTTTAAAGATGGTAAGATATGACGTCAAAATAAATATTGCATCTTAAGTAAAAGAAATCTTTGTACATATTAAAAAAATATCTTTCTATTCTATTTGGCCCCCCCAGCCAACAATCCTAGCTTCGTCCCTGATACAAAGTGAAGAAAAAGAGAAAATATAAGAAACAAGTTCAATCATGCATGAAATCAATCACAGAATTAAGCTCAACTTTGAAAATTCATATAAAATCCAAATCTCATCCAAATGTAGGTAATTAGTTTCAGAAGTTCGTTGATTAAAAAGACAATAAATCCACGAGGTAATTTCCAAATATGAGCATTAAAAGTCAATAAAATGTTCCACAAGTGTCAGGGTAGATGTGTAATAAAAGTAGTTCAGTCCTATTGCAATTTAGTCCTTGTAAGGGACGTGTTCATAATATAAGAAAACTTTTGAGTGCGTAATAATAACCAAAATTAGATGAGGTTAAACATATACTTTCACCATAACCTCATTTGGACAAATTTTAGACCTGGTCAAAGTATGGGCCGAGCCAGACCATGGATCGGGCCGAACGGGCTGACGTTCTAAAACCCCTTGTCCAAGGCCCGGCTCGGTCCATACCTCAAGGCCCAAGCTCGGTCCAGGTCTGGGCTGGGTCGGGCCGGTCCATGAGCCGAATGTAAAAGTATTTTTTATTTGTTTTTTTAATCAAAATTACGGAGATAATTAAGTTTTTTTAACATCATCTAATTGTTCTAAATTGAAGTAACCATAATATATGTTAATTTGCATGTAAACTATAAAATAAGATATAATATCGATAATGTGAAACAAAAACTTGAAGAATATTATATTAAATGTACCTAAAATATAATTTTTAAACATAAATTTTTATATGTACGAGCCAGGCCAGGTCGGTCTTTATGGCACATGTCCACGGCCCATCCAATTGACGGGCGGGCCAAAGAGCAGGCCAGACCAGGCCGGCCCATTTCTAAAATATCTTGACCCAAAGTTCGGCCCATGAGCGGGCTGGACGGGCGGACCCCCGACCCATTGACCAGGTCTAGGACAAATGCACGTGAGGTCTTAAGTTGCCGGACTTAGTCATGGAACAGAAAAGTGTGTAAAACGTCCACCGATTGAATCTAGCTTTCATGAATGAGTGAGTTTGTATTGTACGTTGTATTGGATTAGGGTGGACATGGGCATCATAGATGAGTACGATGTGGTGGTTGTAACATTACCCTTCGTACTTGGTAAGGAGGAGGTAGCAGCTCTTCATCCTCTCTTAAGTCACAAAGGGAGAAGGAGCTAGAGAGTCAGGTATAAGCATGAATGACATTATTCACGAGGGCCTACGAGAAGATGGAGGAGGAGGAGGAGGAGATTGGTAGTGTAGGTGTACGGTAGCTCAGTTTAATGTTTCTCTAGTTTGGACTATTTAAAGTAGAGTAGATTCCTTTAAAAGTTTGAACGCTATATATGTCTGAAATATTTATTATGTTGTTGTATTTAAACTAAATATTTAAACTTCGGTTTGATTGGAATGATTTCTTATTTTGTTTATTTTTATAAAATGTTAGCAGTTATAGAACAATGTTTATACGAGAGGTATATGTTTTTTAAATAACAAGAGTAGTACTATGCTACTAAAACACGTCCACCATGATCTTTGGGGCTAGAGGAGATGGTCCGGTAAACCAACTAAGATGGTTGCGACCATCTCCTTTAAGTTTTCTAGATGGGATGGTCTCGGTCGTCCCTTTTCAAAACCATCTTAGTTGTGACGTCTCTATGACAGAGGAGATAGTTGTGATCATCTCCTTGTTTTGACGTAAAGAGAACGTCATGATCGTCCCACCAATAAGAGCAAAGGGCATGGTCGCGATCGTTCCCTCAGGGACCTTAAAGGGAATGTTCGCCAACACCGCCCACTCTTGTTAATGGGGCGTGTCTTGTGGAGAGGGACTATCAACCATCTCCTCTAGTCAAAGGGGAGGGGAAGCGACTGTCTCTTGTTATTCGCATTGCTGTAGTGAATACTAAATTAGATTCCTATGTTAGTATCGGACTCTATGTCATTGATTAGATTTCATTATGATTATGATTATGATTATGATTATGATTCTATGGATTCTTACGATCAGTTTTGATATTATATTTTGGGTCTATGAAAAGAGATGATAGGTGGAGTTTTTCAATATTATAACACTAGAGTCATTGGCAAGATTGAGAGAGAATGTGTATATGCATGTGTGTGAAGACTCGAAGTGAGCGATGGAACAGAAAGAGTTATACTTATTCTTGTTCTTAAGTGTTTTTTTATTTTTTTCTCTAACTAATGGTGAGAGGTGACCGTCCACCATTATATCATGTTTCTTCTTCATGTGCTTCATATCTGCAACACACATAAATACAAACCTCACTCAACTCCAATGGGTGCACACTAGGTAAGTGTGTGTGTGTGGGGGGGGGGGGGTGCGTGCGCACACACATACGCGTATAAATATACATACATTAACATCTATATGTAGGGTTTTTATCAATTGTGCCCCTCTGAGATATTGCAATATTTGTTATGTTCCTCCCTTTTTGGGAATATCACTCGTGCTCCTGACTTCTTGTCGTTCTATCACTTGAGCCCTCGGGTTAGTTACTGTCCTTCTCCAATGTATACCGACGTTAACTTTGGGGACACAAACAGAATTAAATTTTAAAAAATAGGCCTGAGAGGTCCTTCCTGGCTCTCCTCACCCTCTCCCTCCTCCTCCACCTTATACACAACCTCCTTTGCCGACACGTGCCTCCCCTTCTCCCGCTCTTCGATCACTGCTACCTCCCATCTATCCCTTCACTCACCAGAAAAACTATCTTCCTCGTCGACGATTCTCGGATCTCCATCTGTGCTCTAAACCTCGTCGACTTCTTCACCTAGTCAAGCTCTGAACCCCATCATAGCCTTGATTCTGCCACGCGTGCTCTGTGTTGGGTGGAGTTCCCGAGCGACATCGTCATGTGTGATCGTTGTCGCCACAAAAGCTCTTCTTCTTCCTCCTCTTCTTCATGTTCTTCCTCCTTATTCGGGGAGCTCTCATCGTTGGAAGAGTACGTTGAGACAAGAACATCTAGACTGCCTTGATGGATGGAGGAGTACCTGGAAGGGATCAGGGAGATGTTGTGAATCAAAGGATGGGCAGAGGAGGAGGTGAGGGAGATGGTACGTGCACCCCAACGATTGCAGTGATGGATGGGTTGGTTATCTACGAGGAGATGTTGATGAAGACCAATGCATTCTTGGGGTCGCTACGATGAGTTGGATGGTCAACAAAAGAGATTGTGGAGGCACTGGGGCTCCACCTCCATCCTCCTTCTGAGGGCCAGAGGAAAGAGGTGGTGCTTCCATCGGAGCACTGCGGTCATATAGAGGATCATAGCCCATGTGATAGTCATCAGAACACCTATTGGAGATCTACATGTAACTTCAAGAAGTACTTACCATTCGGTATACCACCGCCACACTTGGACAAGACCGTCGATTCATCATCAAGGATCCTCTGACCTTTGAAGAGATGAGTCAAAGAACCATCGAGCAGCATCGATTTCTACATCCTAGAGTTACGAGCAACGAGCTCATTCCACAATACACAAAGGGGTGGCGCTAGAGATTTGAAGCCACGAACATCAAATCGATCCTTCACTGAGCTTCATCTGAGATCGTCATCAACGAAGCCAATGCCAAACACATCTGATTTGTATTGTATAGCTGGAGTTGATCCACGAGATTCATAGTTGCCAGAACCATTTCCAATTGCTTGAAGTCTAGAGAGAATTGGAGAAGAACGGAACAACCACACGATCGTGCCTCCACGCTTAATCGCAGTCGTATGTCGCCCAAGGAGAAGACACGCGAACTGCGAGATACGTCCAGATATTTTGGGGGTTTTGCATAACAGATCCTCAAATGATTTGTATATTGCAAACATAACTCGTTGCAGGTCAAACCATAATGCGTCCTAGATAATAATGTCCCTCTTAACTGCACCATGGTTTAAAAAACTATAGTTAAGTTCAACTCAGTGACTGTTAAAGCAACGGAAGAGCATAAGTGATATAATGACAAGAAGTCGGATGCACAACTTATATTCTCAAAAAGGAAGGAACATAACTGATATTGTAATATCTCAGAGTGGTACAAGGGATAAAAATCCTAAATAATATAATCTAGATATGTGTTCCTTGACCTTGATAGACGTTTCATACTCTACAAGGAAAACAAGTTGCGGCTACAGAATTATGCCCACAGATATGGGGTTTGTAGCCATAGAATTGGGCTCTAGCCACGACATGTCGTGGCCAATAGTCGTAGCTACAAGTCTCGTCGCGAGAGTTATCTAACCACGAATATACCGTGGCCACTACAAGTGACCACAGAACTTGTCGTGGCCACAACTCTTGTATAAAGATTTTGACCACAGATTGTAACTACGATAAACTAGTGGCCACGGAATTATCGTGACCACAAGTTTCCGTAGCCACATTCCGTAGCCACAGCTCATTTTTCTTGTAGTGATAAGTTTGGGATAGATATTCATTGAATGCATTGATCTTCGTGGGTACACATAAAAAAATATTACCTATTTGGTAACGTTGGTGGATTTGGGTAGTGGATGTATTGTAACGGCTGATTTTTTTTCCAACCCATATTTCCTTCTTTTTTTCCATTTGTTTTCCAACCATAGTTGCCTTGTATTTCTCCAATTAAGAGAGGTGATTTATTTCTAAAAATTAATAGCATTAGTATCCCATTAGTTGGCCTTGTGGGAGGCATAAAATCCCAAGGGATCCCCCTAGGCGTCACTTATTTTCAAAGAGAGAGAAGGGGAGAGTAAGGGCTAGAGAGGGAGAGAGATCTCACCGAGAAGTGTTCGCATCGCAGAAAACGTCGGCGTCGATCCGGTAGAGGAGCAAGTTGGCTTAGGAGCAAGGAGAGGCTCGTAGATATTTTCATCAACTCGAGGTATGTGTCGAACACCCTAGGAACGATAGATGTAATGGTGATTACCGAGGGATCTACATTTTTTTTATTGTGCCGATTATTGATATTGTATTTAGTAATATATTTTCTTGCTCAACATGGCTCACAGTAAACGAAATGTGTTAACGACATTGGAATTTCGAACCTCTAGTTTTTAACGGCAAGGAAGTATTTTCTCGTACATTATCATTATATTGATTAACAGAAAAAAAAAAGAAGAAAAGAGCTTAGGTTAATATATGAAATGTATGCTCGTTAAGAGAGGATATCGATGAATGCCATGATGCACATGGCTCGTTATGTTAATTAAATATAATCTAATTTTCTTCATCTTTGTTTGTAATTTGACCTATACGTGTAACTTGAGTCACATATGTTACATCTGATTCTTCTTATCTCGTGATGCATATAACTAAGGATATAAATGATGACCTTAATTATTTCTCATATTAATTGCTACGGAATTAACGGCAAGATCATCTAATGATACTGATGGAATTATTCTTCGGAAAAATGGTTCAGTTTAGCGTAAACGTATGTTTCTGTGATCTTTTACTGCACAAAAAAAGGACAGAACAATGACATATTGTTGTTGTTAGAATCATAATACGCGGGTACACAAGATTTGTGGAGACGCTTGATATAATTCACGCATTAAATTCTTATTAACTTCTCAACTTTTATTTACCGTGTTAGTTTTGTATACTGTCGAAATGAGCTTTGTAACACTGAAAACAAATCAAACATGCATGTGTAGATAAATGTTAAGAAAAGTTGGACAAATATTATGGTCCTGGCAGTTTTTTTGACGTATAAAAGTATAGCGGATTGAAAAGATCATCTGTTTGAAATATTATCAACGGTGGATTTGGGAATTCGGGTATTATATATTTTTCTTTATTTTGAATTATGTGTAAGTGATCATTCATCATAAACCATTAGGTGTGCAACAACGGTGTATTTTTTTAAATAAAGACTTTTAGGGTCACTTGAACCAAACTGTTCACATGAATCACAATGGCATGGAAAAGGAAGTGGTGTAGGAAGAATTGGAATTTCCTTAACATGTGTAATGGCACGATAACGATAAGTGAAGCTAAGTGCTACACCTAATGGTGGGAGCCACCTCTAGAGTCC
Organism: Ottelia alismoides; assembly: GCA_037367405.1. Classification (NCBI taxonomy): domain Eukaryota; kingdom Viridiplantae; phylum Streptophyta; class Magnoliopsida; order Alismatales; family Hydrocharitaceae; genus Ottelia; species Ottelia alismoides. The sequence continues at coordinate 165,117 of JAZKJV010000016.1, read as the reverse complement.
AATTATCGTAGGCCTAAAAGGGGCCAACGCCTTCCGGGGGGTGTACGGTTCAAGGAACCGAATGAGGCGAAAGATAAGTCCTCTACAGTTGTAGCTACACTGTCATGTATGTCATGGACCGCTTGTGCCAGCGGAAAGCCAGCAAAGCCACCAAAGCCATTAAGAAGTAACAATTAAGACAACTTTAACCACTAAACAAACCAATGGTATGTGTACTATTTCTGAAATTGTTAAGGCACATGTGTGCAACTATGGCCAAGTAATGGCATTATGCAGATGTTATGATTGTTCTGGGCATATATGCAACTACAGAAAAATTCTGAGGGTATAAGTGAAAATTATGAAAATGTTAAGGCATATATGCAAATATGGCAAACTTTATGGATATATATGTAATTATGGCTTTAACGAAAGTTTTCACAAGGAATACCTTTCTTATGCATGTTTATGTGAAATTATGAGTCGCGTGATGATGGTACATGAGAACAAGTTAGTATCACATGCCATAAGATAATGATGCAAATTGTATAGTTGTGTTGATAACTGATTGTATAGAAGAGGTTATGTCTTAAAAATGTAAAGTTAGCTTAGGGAGACTTGTTTTTCCGCGCTAGCTGGCTTCACCCCAACTCGGCACATACTGAGCGTTAGGCTCATAACATGTGTTGTTATTTTTTTCAGGGGAATACGAGCATTGAATTATTTCCAGATCAAGAAGACTTATTGTCACGTGAAGTTGAACCGGTACAGACCATTGATGGATTATTCACGGAAGGATGTCTTTATGCCCACGGGAACATTGTTATGTTATTTTATTTCGTAGTTCATTTCGCATTTTTCCTTGTTGGAATGTAATAATGGAACTCTATAGAGTAATGGACTTTTTGAGAATCATTATTTTATCTGCTCATTGAATACCATGCAAGTTTCTGGTAACGGTTCGGTCGGGTGCCTCAATGTTTTATGCTTCCGCCGGTCAGCTCGACCCGTTCCGTTACATGTATAAATAGACATAGCTTTGAAAATATTGATAACTATCCCTTACATTCTTGAGTTCAAATTAATGTTATGGGTACTATGTTTAGTATACTTTCTAACAACCTTCAAATCAAAAAACTAAACATCAAAAGCATATTATAATGATAAACATAGTAAATATAACATATAAATAACATTACGTCGCATTTTACCATTCTAATCAATATAAACATTTACTATTCCCAAAACAATTACCCATCTTGTGGTCCTACTAATTATGCAAAAGCATGTTATTCAAATGCAACTCAACCTATTTGCGAGATCTCTAAGGTCACCATCGATTTCATCTGGATATAAAGTAGAGTAAATTACACAAAAGTTCATGAACTATACACACAATTTTAATGTCGTAGGACTTTAAAAGGTAATAATGTGATACTAGATCTTTAGGAGTTGTCCTTTTTTTAACTATAATTCACAATAGCTCATATAGACATTGAGACAAATATGACATTGTTACTTTTTAAAGTTCAAGTATGACAATAAAATTGAGTGCACAATTTAAGGACTTTTGTGTAATTTATTCTATATAATATAGTATCGATTACTGCTCGAGTAAGCCCAGACAAATGATACATGAAAAACATTTAATTGTGATTGTGTTGTGAATATTAATACCTGCGGCATAAATATGACATATATAAGAGTACAAAATGGAATGTTTGAAAAGTATTTTTTTTCGCAAGATATATTTAAATAGTGCAACTGTAAAGCAATGCATGAATATATTAATCGGTAGGTAGAGTTAGTGTTGAAGCATATTTAGTTCTTTATGCAACACATTCAGAACACACATTGGTTGGATATGACTCGTCGGCATGTTGGTCCAAAAAGATAGACCTAGCACTACATTTATAAGATGATTAAAAAATTATGGATTTTACACTTGTGTCATTTTGAGTTTGTGTAAATACACATAAATCAGCCTTTTTTTTCTGCAATAACAATTATGCTCCTACATTCTTGCACCATAACAACTATATTTCTCAGGTTAGTTGTCGTCCCTTCCCTCCCAAATTGGCGGTAACTTATGAGCACAAGCTTATTGTATAAAAAGAGAGGGAGAGAGATACAAATGTAATTATCAATTATTTTGATATCCTTCTCCTTCCTAATATTATTTTTCCTTCATACATCTCTCTCACCTCATCCTCGACACTCGAACCATTACCCACTGCCCCCCCCCCCTCGAGTTTTTTTCCCATTTTGGGCATGGGGCCCCTCGAAATGCCCAGTCAGGACATGTCAGCGCCGAATTTCCCGGCAGGGCATAGATCGACGAACCGTTCGCCGATCAATGCAGAAATCGACAAAATTCAACGTCGCTTCGCCGAGGCTCGCGCGTGGCCTGCCCTTCGCCCCCTCCCGAGGCGCACGCGGGCCGGGATTCCCGCGCGTGCCCGGGATTCCCGGAAGCGTGCTCTGACCCAGCCGGCGAAGGGATCGGCGAACCGTTTGCTGACCAGGTTCCCTATATATACCCGGCACCGCCCCCTCATTCCCCACACCATTCCTCAATCCTCCTCCCAACTCCCAACTCTTGCACTTGTGCATTTCCCCCATCAAGCCTCCTCCCCCCTCCCACATTTCATCCAAGGTATGTTTTATTTATTTTATAAAATTTTAGTTGTGTAATTTCAGTAAAATTAGTTCAATATTTTAGATTTGATGTATGGCCACATGTTTAGTTCAATAAAATTAATTTAAAATTAATTTAGAAAAAGAATGTATGGTCACATGTTAGCTTTGATCCGAATAGTTTCATTTTCCCACATGTTAGATTTAATCACAAAGTTTGCTTTCATTTGGTAGAATAACAACACCGCAATGACTTCCAATTTAGAAGATCAAATGTTTATGAATTCGGATCTATCATACGACCATAGTTCTTCCATATAATTTATTAATTGTTGGTATTAATAAGTAATTGATAATTAATCAATGAATAATTATCTGTAATTTCTAAAAAAATTAGGAATAGTTGATTAGTTAGTAATAATTACTGAATAATATCATAGTTAGCAATTATCAATTACTAAATAATTAGCAACTATTAATAAATAGTTAGTACTAAGTAGTGAGTACTTAATAATTAGTAATAATTTTGTACTTAATAATTATTACGTAATTATTATATAATTAAGTACTTAAAAATTAGTATATAATTACTAATTGGTGATTAGTAGATATTAAATAAGCCTAGTTAATTATTACTTATTAGTAGTTAGTAAGTAATTTACATGTAATTATTAATAATTAATTAGAGAATAATTAGCAAGAAATAATTAAGAACTTAAATATTGTTATCAAGTAGTAATTATTTAAAATAAATTGATTAGTAATTATTATTTATGATAATTACACAATAGTTAGCAAGTAGTAATTATTAGTTAGGAAGTAGTAATTATTAGTTACGAATTTGGTAATTATCAATTAGTTATTAGTCATGAATTATTGCTAATTAGTAAGTAATTATCACTCAATAACTAATTATTAACTATCAATTATTAATTAGTAACTATTAATTATTTATTATTAATTATTAATAATTAATTAGAAAATAGTTAGCAACACCTAATTACTAATTATACAATAATTATCAAATACTAATTACCTATTAAAAAATGATTTCCATTTAGGTAATTACTAATTAGTCAGTAGTAATTGCTAGGTAATTATTAGCCAATGGTAATTAGTAAGTAATTATAACTATTTGTTATTTACTATTTAATTAGAGAGTAATTAGAAACAAACAATTAATAATTATACAGTAGTTAGCAAATAGTTATGTATTATGAACTGATTATTAATAATTATTTATTATAATTATAGAATACTTAGCGAGAACTGATTATTAGTTAGCAAATAGTTTGCAAGTAGTAATTATTAATTACGAATTAGGTAGTTAATTATTAGTTATTAGTTATTAGAAAAAGATTACCAAATACTAACATTAGTTAGAAGATAGTTAGCAAGTACTAATTATTAGTTATATTATGTAATTATCAATTAGTAATTAGTCATTAGTTATTGATAATTAGTAAGTAATTATCACTCATTACCTAATTATTAAGTATTAATTATTTATTATTAACTAGTAATAATTAATTAGAAAATAGTTAGCAAGTAATAATTATTAGTTATATTATGTAATTATCAATTAGTAATTAGTCATTAGTTATTGGTAATTAGTAAGTAATTCTCACTCATTACCTAATTAGTAAGTACTAATTATTTATTATTAACTAGTAATAATTAATTAGAAAATAGTTAGCAAGTAATAATTATTAGTTATATTATGTAATTATCAATTAGTAATTAGTCATTAGTTATTGGTAATTAGTAAGTAATTATCACTCATTACTTAATTAGTAAGTACTAATTATTTATCATTAACTAGTAATAATTAATTAGAAAATAATTAGCAAGACGTAATTAATTAGACCCAATTAGTAATTATTAGTTGCAAACCAAGTACTTAGTAATCTGTAAGTAATAATTAGTAATTATTAGTTATTAGTTACTAGTTGCTACTTATTAGTTATTAGAAAAAGATTACAAAATGGTAATTACTAATTATTAGTTACAAAATATTAATTTAGTATTTGTTTATTTTGGAATACGTTACCTTGTCTTTACTGTGTTATAGATAATGGCCAACAGGGCTCCATTATATGTGTCCTGGAATGGAAGAATTATCATTGTGAACGGGAATGTTTCGTACGAAGGGGGGACTAGGAAGATGATAGGTTTTTCGGATTCTGTCAGTTTCGAGGAACTACTGGGGACTATTCTTAGTGTTACTGGATAGGGGGAAGGGGAGTTCAATGTTCGTATCACTTGTAGATAGCCTATGAATGTGAACGCCTTCTATCTAGTAGTGATCACTGATACTGCGACAACCGAGTTAATGTTAAGCATTGCTCGATCTCTTGGAATGATGCAACTGATGGTGGAGGCGGATCCCACTGGAATTCATGAGTTTGACATTAGCAACATTGCTGAGTCTTCTCGAAGGGGACGAGAGGATGCTACGTGCAGTATCTCATATCTTAATATGTGTTATGATGACGAAGAGGATGATTCTGGGCATTGTCATACACGTCCGTTATGGGAACACTACGACCAACCTTTCAGAATGCTTCAACAGTGTGTTGAAGGGCATGCGCGGCCTTCCGATATTAACAATGATTCTTGCAATCTTTTATCGTTTAAATACATACTTCGTCGTTCGTCGCAGGCAGGGTGCAGCTACTACCTCAGAGCTAATGCTGAGATACAATAAGATTATTGACGATAATGTTCAGTTAGCTCGCGCACATGATATCGAGCAATTTTCGCAGACAGTATTCGAGGTTAAATGTCGTGAAGGAAACTATAGAGTTATACTCAACGGGACTGAATATGAATGCACATGTGGATTTATGCAGTGCTTTCATCTCACATGCTCGCATGCCATTGCGGTTTGTGGACATGTTAACGTTGGTATTGAGCATGTGAGGAACTGTTCGTATTACTACACTCCCACCGCATTTCGCCAAACTTACGTAGCTGAATTCTAATCGATACCTGATTGTCGGTACTGGCCGACAAATGTACATCGGGCCATCTTGATGCCACCAAATGTGGACGTAGGCCCGGGTCGACCACGATCTCGTAGAATCCACAACAGTATGGATGCAATGGGGCGTGTAAACATAAGATGTGGTATACGTAAACAGAGTGGTCACACACGTGTGTCATGTCCCGGACGGTGATTGTCACGATGATATGTAACATGCACTAAATTAATTTTGTGAAATATGTCTATGTTATCTTCCACCGGACAGTGAAATATTTGATATTTTTTTGAAACCTTTTATTTTTTATGCTAACTCTTTTATGAGACAGGAAATGGATTCCACTCCCGGACCGCTTGATGCTTCAGTTCTGGTTCAGCAAAACCACCACATATGCGCATCACCGCTCAACGAGGATGCAACGGTATCATTGTACACATATTAAATTTCGATACCAGAACTAGTGGTAACATTGCACTGTGTGGTTATACAGAAATTCAGATTCGTGGAGCATGGACGTGTCATCAACAAGCTATTGGTTAAACCCCGGAGTGTGGAGTTCGATCAGTTGTCGGGGACGGCTGGCTTGCTCTGCGTAAGCAACATGATGAGGGCGAACCTCAACCAGTCGCTCCTAATGGCACTTTTGGAACTATGGAGACCGGAGACACATACTTTCCATCTCCGACACGGTGAAGCGACAGTCACATTGAAAGATGTCTCAATCCTTACAGGTCTTCGTGTCGATGGGGCTCCCGTGACAGGTTGGAACACCCTACACGATATAACTGGAGTGCTTACTGCGAGGAATGGCTTAGCGCCAACTCCATCCATGGAGTCAGAGATAATTTGTCAAGCGGACGTTTGAAGCTTACCTGGATTCATGACATTATTCTCTCGGATGCAAACCTCCAGGAGCAAGATCCGAATAGGTTGCAGAGAGTCGTGCGGGCATTTATTTTATACCAAATTGGGGAGTCTTTCTTCCCGGACTCTACATGTGATAAAGTACCGTTACGGTATCTCTGTCTGCTCGGAAATTTTAAAGAATGTGGCCAGGTGGCTTGGGGTAGCAGTACTTGCCCAATTATAACAGCAACTTGACGAATGCTCGTTGGAGAAATCCAAGAGATGTTACGGATTTCTGACATTGCTGCAGACTTGGTCTTGGGAACACATACACATCGGGGTACCCCGACCGTATCGAATGGATCTCGAAGCTCTGAATCGAGGTCCATATGCTTCAAGGTATGACACGCATAGTCACCATTCACATATTTTATATCTTAATAAGATATTAACACCCGAATGAACAGATGGACGTCAGGACGTAGGTCGTTTACTCAAAACGTTCAAACAACGAACCTGACGTTTTATCGCAATGAGTTGGACACACAGGACGAGCATCAGGTACGGTCCATGACTATCCTAGATATACCGCATCCTTATTGAAAAATAACTAACTTCAGCCTGTTTATCAGATGCGTTGGTCTCCATATCAAATGGAGATCGTAAATCACCTTCCCGCTATCTGCCGAGAAGGACAGGAAGTGTGGAGATCCCAGATAGTCCTGATTTGTTTTAACATAGCGGTCATGCACGTGCCATATCGTGTAATGAGGCAATTTGATCTGCGACCTCACATCCCAGATCAAATGCCCCTGATAGTTTTCCCGAATCGTCACTCTTGTCAACGAGAGAATGATCCTATTGATTGGGTCGATCGACTCCGAGAACAGATCGTTCGATGGAATCAACGGCGTGAAACCGTGGTGATGGAAAGACAATCGGCTGAATCGAGTGAGCAGCGTCTGGAAGCATACTTGACGTGGTATTGGAACATTACACGGCGATGGATACATACTTCAATACCGCCACCACGCTTTACATACGAGCCTTACGCTCCCAGGTTCAGACCAGGGGTAAGCGTGTATATTATCCATCTTTAATTCTCGTAAAACATCAACTAAATACGGGTGAAACATTCAGGTGCAGAGTGTGTATGAAGCTCGTGGGATCCTGAAAGATTACGAACGGAGCTCGGAGTTGCGGAATGTAATTGGCTTACTTGAATCTGCCCTACAGAATTTTGGATTGGTGGATCAAATGAGTCAGTACACCCCGAGGTACTCGTACTCCACTGAGCCTTCACCTGTACCATTCCATGTCCCTGAACCACCCCGACCGTCTGAGGCTGCTGCTCAAAGTTATGCTTTTCGTGTACATGAACCATATGCTGTCGGTAGAAACGATAACGAAGCGGGACCATCACAGGTCCAATTTACGCAACCTTCACAAGCTGGTGATATCTGGGGTCTAAACCAGAGCATTCCCTACCAGACGCAGACATTCACGCAATTCCTAACCCGCGATTTCATTCCACATCAAACACCTGGATTTGCCTGCTATGCAGATTCCAGTCGTGTGCCTCCCTTCTAGAATCTACCGCAACATCGTACACTGCAACCAGATCAGCCACCATCAGAGCATCATCAATGACCTTCACATATCGATAGAGCTTCATCAGTTAGGGACCAAACACCACAGCCACCGCGAGAAACGAATGATGAGAGTGGGGGTGGTACTGGTGTTGCTAGTAGGGGGTCGTAGGGCTAATCTATCATCGATCTTACATAGGGCATGTAGAATTCCTAATCCGCAGTAATTTGTACGAACAATATCTTTTTAATTAGTAGATTAATGACATATTGATCGTTTTTGTTAATTTCACTGTAATTTGATGCTTCCTTCGTTATTACAAATAAATGGCATAAAATGAGTAACATACAGATCCGTTAGTACAATTTCAAGTTCGCGTATGCAAATCCGTAAGTACAATCTCATATTGTTATATTTTATTTCAATATTGGGAGAAATTCTTTACTGCCTTACGATATTTCTATTTTATTAATTTTTTGATATTGTTTTATTGTAGGAGATGGCGAAAACTAGGTTCAGGGCATGTAAGTCGGTACGTCCTCTGACCAATGGAGTCCTAGCGGTACGTACACCGCTCAGGGCAACTTCACCTGCATCACATCAGACTCCGCCTGCTTCAGGTGGCCAGCCACAAGGAGAACCTTCTGTAGTCCCACGGTAGCATAGTCCACACAACTCAGAGATGGCTCGTGCTCCTCGCACTCTATCAGATGCTCCTACGGAGTATCCACTGCAGACTACTTCAGAGTATCCATTGCAGGATACTTAGCTACCTCAGCCGCTTAATCCTATCAACTCTCCGCTTACTGACTACTCTCCACAATCCATGCCTCCACCGATGGATGTGAGTTCTCAGAGCGAGATCTCCCCGCTCACTGACGTCTACGATGAGGAGGAGGAGCTGTATGCTGACTTGGCAGATCTACATTATTCAATTGCACTTAAGTACGTGTGTCTGAGCGTACTTCGAGGACAGCGACAACGTTAGAGGACATGATTACTAGTGTTTACATATTGTACTTTTTTTAAGACATGTTTGTTTAATGCAATGCTAGATGTAGTCTTCCTACTTCGTGTTTGAAACAATGGATCTTAAATTGTAATGTCAAGTGAGATGTTGAATGTGATGTTTATGTCAGTTATTTTAGGACCAAATTGGAGAGTGACAAACATGTTTACTTTGCTTTCTTATTTTGCACATATACCATTATATTTTATGTACTTTATGTATTCATTATTATACAATGGAACAACCAATAATAATTAAATTATCCATTATTATTATAAATTATTTATACATTATCAATTTGAAATATAATTACGTGCCTCCTCAAAAATAATTATTATTATAAGATATTTATACATTACCAAATGAGAAGGTTTGCAGGGAGCTGGGTGCGTTGCGGAGGGGGGAGGGCTCTTGATCGGCGAACGGTCCGCCGATCGGCGAACGGTTCGCCGATCTATGCCCTGGCCGAGAAACTCGACGCTGACATGCCGTGACCGGGCATTTCGAGGGGCCCCATGCCCAAAATGGGAAAAAAACTCCCCCCTCCTCTTTTGCCCTCACTACACCTCCTATGCCCCCTTTTCTCACCACATCTCTCCTCTACCCCGCCCTCACCTGGCCTCGTCTTTCCTTATAATGAGTATCCCCCGATATTGTTTTAAGAATAGTGATGGTTCCTCGGATTGTTGTTCCTCTAGTTGATGAAAGTAGTTAGAGATGGGATCTAATCTTCAGAGGTGTTGTTCCCTTCCAAAGACTCGCAATGGCGGTGAAGGACGTCCTCTTTTTGTTCTCCCAAATTCCATCCCTTTTCTCACGTACATATGGGTTCTTCTCCAACATTTATAAGTAACAAATATGATGCCAAAATCAATCAACTATGATGAAGGTGAGTGACCAATCATATCAAGATATATCCAACATGGAGTTTAATGGTGGTGGTCGAGAAAGCATGCTTGATCAGATATTCGTCTAAGGTGAGAAGACACGGATTCATTGGGGAGTGTGAGCTTGCAAGTGCATATTTGCATGTTTCGGAGGAGTGATTCACAACATTAGAAAGTCGCTATCGCAACTGAGAGTGTTGCAATAGGAGGTGTTTCCCAAGAAGAACCCAACTCAATGGTGTAAGTATAATAGATTCGTTCCCAACTAGACTCTAGTTTGAACAAATCATGATTTAATTTATCTAATAAACAATAAGATAATTGAAGGGTGTAATTGTTAACGCTGCAAAAATTAGAGGCACAAGTCTTATTTCAAAAAAGGCAGAGGTATAAATGTAATTTGCACAAACTTAAACTGGTGTAAAAATCTCACAAATATCTCTTAAACCGGATATCACTTTCTCTTGTTTAATTGGAAACATTTCCATTCATTTCACAAAGAAACAAGATATAGATGGAAGAAATGGGTTGGAACAACAATTAGAGAGAAATAAAGACATTGTTACCTTTAAATTTTAAGATTTATAGACCATGATGAACGATAAATATTATCCAACTACACTTAACTCTTGTAATCTTTCTAATAAATCATGATCCTTATAATCTTAATGTATTTAACACATGCCTATATCAAAGGATTGTGGTGTAAAACTTAGTAAGATCACAAAGTCATCTTATAATTTAAATGGATCGTATGGTGTAATAACAATATTACAAGGGTTATGATGTAGTCAAACAAATAACTAGAATCGAATTTAATTTAAGGATGTTTACACGTGTGCCCTTCTAGGTTTTTACAGTTCCTCTACTTCTTTTGTGACAACATTGCTTCTATGTTCTTGCATCATTAACGCTTATGCATGTTTGTTATTGAATCATCTATAAGATAAATCAAACCATAGTCTATTCAAATCAAGGCCTAGTTTAAAAAGCTTTCAATTGCATTTGTTTCTATATTGTTGCCATGTTCAAACCAAAGGGTGGGAGGGAGTTATAGGCAGAGGGGAAGGAAAGAGGGGTTCTACGTATGGAGGGAAAGAAATGTAAGGAGAGGAGGAGGGCTTCCATGTGGAGGCAAAGGGAGGGACGATGTGGAGGGCTCGAGCGGAGCAGACATGCTCGAGGTAGACAAGGTGAGGTTAGGATGGAAGAGGGCAGGAAGGAGGTGGGTGGAGATGATGAAGGAGGTCAGGAAGGAGAAGGAGGGCTTTTGGTGGAGGCTCAAGGTAGAGGAGGTTGGGAGGAGAGGATATGGGGCTAGAGAGGATCGAGGTAGAGGGGCTTCCACTGGTGGAGGGTGAAGGTTGTGGGGGAGGGCTTTGAGTGGAGGAGCACGCTTACAGTGGAGGAGTTTGGGGAAGGAAGATGGTTGGGGTCTGAGAGGATTAGGGGGAAGGAGGTCGTAATGGAGGAGGTAGATGGAGCAAATGTGCTTAGATAGTCAGTAGTGAGTGGGAGAGAGAGAGAGAGAGAGAGAGAGAGAGATTTCTTTGGTCTCTCCTGAGCCTTTTCTTTTCCACATGCTAGGAGTCTCAGCTTTCTTTCATACTTTCCATAAGTATTATAACGTTGCTTGGGGGTTCTCATTTCGAAGCCCAGATATATAGTGCAAGTTGGAGACAAAGTGACTTATATAATTGTCTCATAGGGTGAAAAAGCCTACCTACTTGCTTTTCATGTGGGAAAGGGTCGAGTGGGGGCCAACCCATTCGATAACTTTTGTAATCACCCTCACTAAACTGACTTGGATATGAACTACAATTCAGAGAATGTCTTACAGAAATCAGATTTCATTTTCATACCATATGAACTATTGGGATTTTCCCCTTTCTTCCATGTCCAATATTGGTTCTCGCTTCTTCAGTCCCCTCATTTTCGCCCTACGAGCGAAGGTGGGAGATTAAGGCAGAGGGATTGGGTTCATGGTAGAAGAGGTCAAGGGGAGGAGGGATGGAGGTGGAATAGTTCATGATGAAGAAGTTGTTGTCAATAATGTGGATGGAATCGAGGTTGCGATTGATGTATGGGTGAGGTAACGAAGAAGATAGGGATTGGGGTTTTCAGAGCAGAAGTTGCAAGCTTTGGGCGGAGGGGATGGGGTGAAGGTGGTTAAAGGGCGCTCGGTAAAGGGGCGGACAAGGGAAGATGGGAGGAGTAGGAGGATTCACGAAGGAGGAAGGCAAAGAAGAACAATCCAAATTACACTTATATCACTATCTTTAATGTCTATTTGGAAGTAGAATGGATGACAACCAACAAGAACAAAGCAAAGGTTAATGGTGCAAGAACATATAAGCACAAGCATTATTGTGAAAACATAGAAGCATAACTGCACTGTGAAAACTCAAAAAAAACACGTGTAAAAATCCCTTAATTTTATCTAGTTGGCCTTTCTTATCTAATGTCAACAGTGATAAAATATTATTATGTTTGAACAACCACTATTACGAGGGTTCGTTTGGATGCAATATAGTTGTGTCACAATACATAAATGGTCACATCATTAATACATCAATCATGAGTGATAAACCTTGTGTATCCTATAAACCAACCGATTAAGAACTAAGGACCACTTATCTTTATCTCACTTTATTCATTATCTCTCATCCTCATAAATCGTATGTAATATCTGGAAACCATTAATAAAAAAAGTATACCCAACTCAAGTAGTTTTTAACAAAAGATGAATTTTTTTTAAAAGATAACAAAAGGAATACAGGTTTGCATATATCTACCATTATTTATCGTTGGTTACATTGAAATAGGAGAGAAGCGGGCAATAAGCTGTGTCGCTATCCCTTTTCCTAGTAAATTGCAAACGATTGGGTTCGGACGAGATTATTTCCATCTTGAGTATTTGAATTTTACTCAAACACTTAAAGCAGCAAATACATTTAAACAATGGAGTAGTTGAGCAGTTGTAATCTACGGGATTAGACCTATCCCTAAATTACAATGTATTGACTTAGAAAGCAAATGGTTGTGATAATAGCAGCATTGCCAATATTGGTATTAAAAATGGGTCAAAAGATAAGGACCCAACAATTCCAGACATCATCAACTCCACACCCCTTCATCCCGCCCACCACACCTCACCATAAACAATGTGGCGCTCCGCGCCGGCGTGCCGCTTGCTCCTACGGCTAAGGGCCATCGCGGGTAACCACACCGGCGCCCTCCTCGCGAAGCAGCCGATCCACACGCCGGCTTCCTCCCCCTCCCCCGCCAAGGACGATGCGGAGGGGGGGATCTCCCTCCCGGAGGCGAAGAGGCTGATGAGGCTCGCCAACGTGGAGGCTCTCAAGAGGAAGCTCGAGAGGGAGGGCCGGGAGGTCATCGGGTACTCCGAGCTCCTCTGCACCTGCGAGGGGATGGGCGTCGCCCGGACCCGCGACGAAGCTGCCGCCTTCGCTCGCTCCCTCGACGAGGCCGGCGTCGTCCTCCTCTTCCGGGACAAGGTCTATCTGCACCCCGACAAGGTCTGCTCTTCTGGGAGTTTGATCGCTATTTTTGTCTGTGCATTTGATTTGCTAATGTGTGATTTGCAATCGTGTCTGCTGCTTTATACGAATTATTAGACTGCTAGATTAGAAAACTATGTCCAACTAGAACACTGTTTACTAATCTAACAAATAGCTGGATTGCGGTCATTTGCGATCAAATAAACAGATCATAGACCGTGCGGTCTCCAAAATTTTGGGTCGAAAAGCTCCAAAACTAGTGGCGCAGCTTGTTGCCCGCTTGTCTTCTATTTCGATATAACTATTTGTGATTGCTTTAATTTAAACTTACAAAATCGACGACTCACGAAGAGTTTTGGCATGATGCATGACACTCTCAACATAGAATATCTTCCTTTCCTTTACAAGTCAATCGAATGGGCTAGAGGTTTCAATTGTTTTCCTACCAGTCTGAACTGATCGGTATCTAGGGAGACTTGGAAACTCTCTGGAAACGAGAAATCGGCCACCAGGCCCTTCTAGCCCGATTTTAGGTAAAGAACAGATGTTCTATATCTTATGGGTTGTCATTACATTACAAGTAATGTGATTTATCTGGATCGTAGTTTTGGAGGTGTGATGGAATTCATCTGGTTTGGTTGGACCGGGAGGTGTTGAAGCAATTGGATATGTTCTGCAATGGGGTAGTGTTTCTCGCTTGATCTTGGATTGTTCGGTCGTGGTAAACTGGAAATCTGCTGGAACCTAAGCATGTTTGCGGTCTTTGATCCTAATCTTTGATGCATTCCACAAAACTCTAGGAGAGGCAATTTTTGATGTGTACTATTGCAATCTAACAGATGATAAGCATGTTTGTATTGTTCTAGAGTTTTTGTTAGTTGTGTGGAACTTTTTTTTAATACACCATAGATTTTGCATCTCTTTTGTCTTTGTTCATGGCTACAGATGTGATGTGCTAAGCTATTTACAGGTTGTTGAACTTATGAGGAAGGCTGTTCCTTTAGCTTTGGCATCTGAAAATGATCCGAGAAGGGAAGAGCTTAAAGAGCTTCAGAAGAAAAAAGAAGAGATCGATGTACTTGCTCATAAGCAAGTCCGCCAGATTCTTTGGACGGGGCTGGGTTTCTTCATTTGCCAAGTTGGTCTCTTCTTTCGGCTCACATTCTGGGAGTTCTCATGGGATGTCATGGAGCCAGTAGCATTCTTTACCACAACGACTGGACTAATCGTGGGTTATGCCTACTTTCTATTCACATCACGAGATCCAACTTATCAGGACTTTATGCACAGGCTCTTCTTTTCAAGGCAAAGGAAGCTCTTCAAGAAGCAAAACTTCGATATCGATAGGTACACAGAGTTGCAGAAACAGTGCAAGAATCCTCTGGACGATGATGCCAAAGGCACAGAACTGAGTGCTTTACTCCGAGACTGATGACTGCTTCCTGCGCCATGGCTACGTGAAGCAGTTCAGATTTTCTGAATGGTGCATTATCTACTAAAGAATCTGAAAGCCAACATATGTTCCAGATGCCGTATTATTGAGGTGGATGAGAACTGTTGAGCAAAGGGGTTTTTATTTTTTTGAATTGGCATCAACCAGATGCTTTATCAATTTAAGGCATGTGTCTGTTACTACAGACTGGGACTCTGCATGTGCTTTACAAAGGCCTAACTATCTTCTTTCTCTCCTACTACTAACTTGAGATAACGGTTGTCCCGCGTGCTGATACTGCATCTTTAATATGCGTTAACGATGGTTACATGCAGCCGATAAATTAGGAAGAATGCATCTCATCAGGTAATGATATGGGTGTGTTCATCTCTCCTGCGATCACTCCTATTTTAAGATGTGAACTGATCAAAGCTTTTGGCTTATATAAGAAATTGCAAGCTTTTGAGATTACATCTTACCTACTTCTATGTTAAGATTTATACCTGAGCTTGGCTCCTGAAGAAGCAAAGTATATATTGCTTGTTGCCTCTATGATAACAGCCGATATGTAGTTTATTTTCATTAATTGTCGTCCATCAGCTATTCAAATTCAATTTGTCAAATTTTTCTCAGGAGTTGCTTCAAAAAAAGTGAACCAAACCAACACAAATTACCTGGTAGGTTTGCTCAAGTTTTATCATGAAAGTTTAGTTGTTACTGCATATTAGCTGTTAAATGTGAAACTTCTTACAGATCTATACAGAATATAGTCAAGGTTAAATGAACAAATTTAACTTAAACATTTATCCCAGCGATTCATATTTATGATTCTAATGTCCAATATCCGATATTGTTTGATCAAATATTCTGAAAGATATATACATCTGATTCCTGTGGATCTATCACATTGACCTAGCAAGATTTATCACTTATAAAAGGGTTATTGATTATATTAGGAAGTTTT
Source organism: Ottelia alismoides (assembly GCA_037367405.1). Taxonomy (NCBI): domain Eukaryota; kingdom Viridiplantae; phylum Streptophyta; class Magnoliopsida; order Alismatales; family Hydrocharitaceae; genus Ottelia; species Ottelia alismoides. The sequence continues at coordinate 149,268 of JAZKJV010000016.1, read as the reverse complement.
TGTTATTGCATTTTATGCCTGCATCAATTGGTTGGTTGATCATACAAAATACGCGTGGCACATCATTTTGAGAAAGAAAATTGGACTGTTTTCTAAAATATTCTGCTCCATCTCTTAGAAAATATTCGGTCATTGAATCGATGAGTGTTTGGTTGATGACTTTAAAATTATCAATGTTTGCGAACATTTTTCGCTACGACTTTGACAACATTAATCTGTCACTTTGAATAATCTTAAGTGTTTGAGGCCTCGATGGGATAAGAGGTAAGGGATGATGGAGGTTAATCTCTCAGTTATAGTCGATTGAAAGGATAGTGTTTGGATGGATAAGGTGGGATGTAGTTATTCTTTTATTCTCCATTCGGATGTAAAATAAAGAATAAGATATAAGGATATTTGGAGTTAAAAAATGCATGCTTTACTAAATTGATTTTTAATTAAGAGTACATGGGGCCATGATCATTGATTTTTTTTCTATTGCTCACTTCAACGATCTTCCGATGACAATATATATTACACATGCAACATCATCGGTGATCACAAGATAGGATATTGTTCTTTATTATCCATTTGATGTAATCATGGGAAAGATTGGTCTTTTAATCCTATATATATATGGAAGAAATTTCAAATGAGACAGGATCTCACCAATATTGTGGTGGGCCCTCAATTTCGTCCTTCTATTTTTGATCGTGTGGTTGTAATTAATGATGGATTAACATAATTTTTAAAACTCATGAAAATCTATTTTAGTCTTTTTTCACATTCTAAATATAAAATGTGATAACCCACGTTTATCTTCATCAATTGCCTTCCATATTTTCAAAACCTAATTTATTTTCATGCAGGCAATAGAGGCGGTGGCGATGACACGTGGAGCGGGATCGGTCGGTTGCATGTGGAGGCTTCGGAGGTGTACGACGGCGATGATGCACGGTCATGCGTGGAGGAGGAGGCTACTAGAGAAATTCCTGGGGTCTACTGAATCACTACGCTTGATTTCTACTTCACTGGCAACTATCCTCAATCCTACTTTCCCTGTCGGTGAAAGAGATAGGATTCACTTCTCTCTCTGGTCTGGATCAATTGGACGGGGTGAACTAGCATGATCGGCCCGTCAACTCCCCTGCATCTTTCTCTGATTTGGAAGATCTCTCCGGAAACTAGCTTCCACGCATGTTGATAGATAGATAGATGTGGTTGGACCCCACGAGAGCCCGATAGGACGAGCGTTGCCCTCAACCTTCAAAAGCTAACCTGGTGGGGCGGATAGATGAGACGAAGCTTTTAGACGGTGGGTTCATTCGAGGGTTGATGGATGCAGTTGGCTACCTGTGGAGGGCAGGACAACGGACTCGACTGACTAGAGAGGGATGGTGGAAACAGAGAGGGAGGGACAGAGAAAAGCCCGCCTGCTGAGCTACTTTTTCCTTTCACTAATCACCCCTATAATGACGTCCTCTTGCATTCTCAACCAAAGATTGAAACATTTTTATAATAATGACGATCACCTGGTTTCGAGCTTTAGGAAACATAGCCCCTATCCAAACAAAGATATCTCCTATTATAATAATTGTTAACTGAGGGGTCAGGTATACTATAGATTTCGGGAAGACAAGGCAAAATCGATAATAAGAAAATAATAATAAGTAGTGGTGCGAGCCCCGAGGCAAGCGAGTCCTACCTCACACTCATTTCTAAGGTCAAAGAGCAGGTCTAACTAACTGAGGAGCCCCTATGTGCAGCTAGCTTTCCTGGCTAGTACGGCGATGCGGGTATGAGGGACCCCGGAACAAGGTGGAGCCAAAGACAAGGATAATGACCAAGCCTTGCTGAGGGCTTGAGGACGGAGGCTGCAAGGCAGGCGAAGAAGGGAAAATCTCCACTTTGCTTACTAAGCTTCGAGTGCAACGACGGGTGCCCAGGTAGGACAATAAGAATGGGATAATAGGACTAGCTGACTGAAGAGAGGGAGGAGGAAAGAGTGTGTGGCAGGGGTCATAGCTTTTCCTATCTGTCGATGATGGAATTCATAGATCTCATTCATGCCCTTCCCAACTCCACTCATGTGCTTCTTGCTTGCTCCTCTTTCTAGTCTTCCATTCCAGAGGGGAGTGAGTCGGAATGGATGAGGCTATCTTTACCCAGGCTCAAGAATCCGGAAAGAGCCCTAACTATCCAAGAAGTCACTCGAAACTCACTCGTTCTGGGAATGATCATAGTTTGACCTTTGACCCTCTGGCGATTTCAAGCCAGGGATGCAAGGTTTCACCTTATCTAATGCTCGGAACTAGCCTGGACTTCAAGAAGTGCTCAGAAGGGAGGAAACGATTGTGCATGGACGAGGAGCGGAAGAGAGAGGAGATGATTACGCGAGGAGGAGGAAGCATAGAAGGAAGGGAACATTGCCCCCCCTTGCGATTTGTTGACGGCGGCGCACCTCCTCTTTCTCTCTTGATTCTTCAACGGTAATGCATCTCCCTCTCTCTCTCTTGATTCATCGATGACGACCGTGCATGGAGGAGGGCACGAGAAGGGGGCATGGTTGCGAAGAGGGAGGCACGCCGCTCTGGGGCCGATGCGTGAACAATTTTTTTTACAATTGTCACTTTTTTACAAATCACATAATGGATTTTACATATCTTGGATTATTTTTTTATATTCGCATAACATTTTTTACATTTTATCAAATTCTAACATTCTACTTTTATTATGTATCGTTCCATACAAATCAATTCTTTTTAGCTCCTAAGTAATCAAAATCAGAGGGAGAAAAGCAATGCAAGCGAAAACGATGATGTATGCTAAAGAGAAATGCTCACCTTGCCTCCAGCTCTCTTCATGCAAGGATTCTAGGCAGAAATAAAACATATCTATACGCAAATGCAAGTTGATGAAATCGCCCCAGGGGAGGATATACTATTGGCGTGAAGAACAATAGGCTAACACCTAGAATAGAACCAAAGGGTCCGGTCTTGGAGACTCCTCGGGCCATCACAATGGGTCATGCAAGCGCTATATGGAGTACTCTCGTGGTCGCGGTTCCGATACTAAGTGAAGAGCAATTCAAAATTTGACTAAGTCCAAACAAGACTATAGGTGCATGCAATGGTTGTTAGGTGTTTGACCTTAATCTATCGACAAGTGGATCCTAATGCTAGGGTCCACTCACACATAATAAAGAAAACAAAATCGAAGAACAAAATAAAAAAGGGCGAAAACCGTGACGAAACCAGTGAGGCCCCCAAGAGAACAAGCCCTCGGGCACTGGACCTCGTGAAGTGTCGTAGAGTCCTGAGAGCGTCTTGAATATTACAATTATTGTATCTCTCTCACTTCAAATTACAAAATCAAATAACTAATAAAATGCATAAACATGCTATCTTTAAAAATTTTCCAAGTCCTTTGATGCTTGGTCAAAGTTACCTCACGTGGGTGTGCAAGTGCTCCTAGAAGAGCTCCTCCTTCGATCCACATTCCTCACAACAAATCCAAACAAGGAGAGTGGTTAGACAATTCGACAATTATATCAAACAAATAAGAAAATAAATAAAGCAAAGATAGATACAATGAAGACACAATCAATCAAAATCAATCTATGCATAGTTGCTCCTCGGCAATGGTGCCATTTGATAACCAAAATTTTTCGTAGGTCTAAGTATGTCTCACACAATGTGGAGACACAGTCATAGTGGTGACCCACAAGAAACCTCGATGAAGCAACAATTAACCTACAATAATAATCAAGCAATTAAAATAACAGTGTAGAGTTAAAATTTATTATAACTCTAGAAGTTTGTGTATAGGTGTAAGTATGTGTAGAGTGTCGAACACAGGAAGTATAATGGATAGATTGGGCAATAAAATGCACAAAACTGATTGTGTGATTCGTGTTTATACGTTCTTTTTATGGGTTTTTATTTTATATTTTTTAAATTTATTTTTTTATATTATTGTATTTTTTAATTTTATAATTTCTATTTTCTTTTTATGTTTTTAGGATTTTTGATTTCTGGAGTTGCAAAATAAGTAAACACAAAATATATTTTTTAGAACTTGTCAAAAAGATTTTGTATTTTTAGGTATTTTATAAGTCAAATAGTGCAAAATTGTACTCTAAATTATTTTTAGAAAATAATAAAAGTGCCTAAAATTAAAAGGCAAAAATGCAACGTGAAACTACACTACAGCAGGCACCTAAGTCTTTTTTTGTTTTTCTGAGCACCATAAGTATCTTTAATAAATCAAGCAAACACACAGAAATGCAATGACTTGCAAGAGCATAAATGTAATTAAAATAAAGATCAGGCCCCTTTCTGCAAATTTCCATCAAAAGATACAACTGAGATTCAATTTTCTTGGACTTAATACAATTATCAAAACTCGGAGGGGTGCATATGCCAAAACTCCAAGTTTTGTCGGTCGAGCTCCACAGGATTAAAGTGCAATACAAAATAACTATGAGGTTCTTCGTGCAAATATTACAAACTAATATAAACTGCCAATGAAATATTTTGCATTAAATATTAAATACAAAAAGTCATTGGGGTAAAGTGCAAAATACCCAACGTAATGTGGAAGCGGACGGTGATGTGTGATCCCATTAAACGCGTGTCCTCTCTGGGTGCGACGACGATGCTTTGGTTGAAGGGCTGGGATTAGACCCCAGGTCCGAGATCTACGGTGGAGACGAGGCACGATCTAATGGTGGTTGACTGGTTGTACGTCAGGAAGAATTATGCCTAGCAAGTTTGAATATGCCATGGCTCGAGCTTCTAAGCACCTGGAAGTCTTCCGACTGATGCTTTATGATACTACATCAGCTCTGCACCTCCCAGGTGCTTCCATGGTAGCCGGAGACCACGGAATGCTCCCTGGAGCTTGAGGTTGTCTTGGCGGACTTAGGGAGGTATCTATGACCAAAACTCCTCCAGATGAGGCATTTGACTCCTGAGCCTGCACCGTTAGCTCGAGCACGAAAATTACAAAAGATCCAGAGGTGCTTTTAGGGTGAAATGGAGGGGGAGATGTAGGGGCAGAGCTCTCCAGTGGTCGGCGAAGAAAGGAGAGTAACTGGCAAGATCTGTGAGGGATTTGGGTGAGTGGAGTGGTTTGGTGTGAAGGAGAAGTGGCATGGAAGGAAGTGGAGGTGGTTTGGCACGTCGGCGATAGTGGATGCACGAAGGAGCGTTTGTCGGAGCTACTAACCTCCCGGGACTTCGAATCTGGAGCTTAAAACTCAAGCATGCAATTAAACTTTAATTTAAATATAGAAATCAAATGCAGGAATAAAACTTGAACTAAAAAAGCGATAAAAATGACCTCAACTCGGTCGGAACTAAGGATATGAACCGTGTGGCGGCGTAGGTCATCAGAGATGAGTGGAATGCACCAAAAGGCTTACCTGACTCTGCTACAAGCTGCTGGAGGAGCCCCTATCACAGGCTTCAATCTGGAGCACACTAGATGGGGGCCAAACGATAGAAGTTGATTCAAAAATCAAAAAAGGTGGAATGGAGGTTTATGTACAGTGGGCTTGATAGTGGGGAAGAACGAGGTCAAACGGCTGAATTAATGGACCAATCTTCGATGTATCACACCCACGTGATGGAGCAATGAACGAGGATAAAAATCGAAGGAGGAATCAAGCCATTTGGGTGAAGGATTCGATGGTAAGAAATCAATGAACATAGGTCAAAAACCAGGTCTGTCAGAACCTAGGGCCTTGATTAGAGAGTTTACCAAGGTCAACTGGCGGGGGAACCTGGTTTGTCCACGTGGACCAACTAGAAAAAACCCGACCAGAAATTATTTCTAAAATTGATAATAAATAGTAAATGATTTTATTAATGTTAAGTTATAAAATAAAATTGTTTATTATTTTCTATATTATTTTATTATTATTTTATTTATTTTTTAGAGGTCATAAATTACAAGTCCATTATTAGGCTTTCTTTATAGGTATATTTACCTATATTTTGTACATTTGATTTTTATTTTATAAATATGATTTTATTATTTTATTTTATTATTTTATAAAATTATAACTTATTTTATATACATAAATATATTTTTATTATATTTTTAATATAATAATTGCACTTAAATAAATAGGTATACTTATTATATAAGTATGGTTATTGGTATTTCATCTTTGTATTTTATATACATATTTATTTTAATATTTTATTTAGGGTTTTATTCTAATTTTAATATGTACATATATATAAATAATATTTACAAAATGATAAAATATAAAATTATTAAAATATTAAAGAATAAATAAAAATGATTATTTTATTCATGTGTATTGTACAATAGTGTACAAAACCTAACTTTCACACCTTAAGTCCAGAAAAATATGAAACCACCTCCTTTAAATAGCTTATTAAAAGTTATATATAATTAAAAGTGATTTTGATATATTTTGAGTTTTTATTTGAGAAATATAGGTATGGGAATCAGGATTTTGGAATCCTATTGAGAGTATAATTTATACATTGTATATTACTATTGCATGAAGTCAACTTTGTATTTTTCTATACATTATTATCTACAACTTTCATGTTCAAAGTTTCTTTGTTTGAGGTATAAAAAGTACAAAATAAAATAGGTCCCGAAATGCATAAATAATAAATAAATATGGATTTATTAACCCTTATCTCCCCCTACTTTATTTTCTTTTATTTTCTTTATTCTATAGGTTCGGTATTAAAATAGTATTTTATACAGTAGTTATACAACAAAGAATGGATGCTTATTTGTGTAGATTAAGACTATTTACATGCATTAACTAAGGTTTTAAAACGAAAATGATAGAATAAAGGTGATGAAATGGAGATTCATCGGCCACCGAGAAAAAAGGGGGAAAGAGTCAAGTTGGGCATGTTCGTTAAAAAAATTTCAAAAAAGGCGCTTATAATAAAAAGTTGTATGCAAAAGATTGGCGAAAAAAGGAAAAAAATGAGAAAAGGTTCGTATAAAGAAAAGATATACGCAAGTTAAAAAAATGCAAAAGTCGTAAAACAAATGAAACGACTTTAAAATATTTTAAAAAATGATTTGGAAAGCTGTTAAAAAGGGGTGAACGACTAAGTTGAGAAAAAAAGATTTGCAAAAAAAAAAAGAAGAATGGAAAGACAGAAAAAAAAGTTTGAAACAACATTAAAAATGTTTCAAAAAAATGTGAGAAGGAAAAAAATGCAAGAAAAGCCAAGAAAAAAATTGAGATAGGCATTTGTGATGCTTTTGTTGTCTCCCCATTTTATTGTCTTCTCTTAACTTTGTCGATGTTGATTTTCCGACAAGTATGAGACAAAGGGGGGTATTGTGTAAAGTCACAGGTCTGTTCCATATTCTCCTGGTGTTAGACTCCAGACTGGCCAGTTTTTCAAAGTCCACAGTTTCTCAGATTCAGACTCGACGATTGGTTCTGTGTCTTCAGTTTCAGACGCACGTGTATGCGGTCTTTTTCAGATGTGCACATGTTCGCCATCATGTTTATGTGGTCCCCATCTTTTTTCTATTTTGGTAGCCAGAGTCTTTATGTGATCCATAGGGACTCCAGAGTAAAGATCCCATTCCTTATACTATGTGGGCTAGGGTTTTCATGTGGTTTCATAGGAACTTCGGAGTAGAGTACCATTCTTTGAGCCAAATGGGAGACCCAGTTCTCCGAGGAGGAGACTTCTTTCAGACTCCATTCTCCAGCGATCGTGGACTCCGACGAGGATTGCACTCTACGACTTTTTCAGTTCAGCCCTTTTCAAAGATGGAGCAGTTGTCCACATTGTGGTGGCGAACCAGAGTTCTCCAGGTGGAGACTCATTTTCAGTTGGTGACTCTGACAGATGTAGTACATAGTACACCCAATTTGAGTCGTACTTCAGCCCGTTTGTCCTCCATACCTACACGGCATGAGAAGCAACGTCCTCAACAACAACTGATAGTTGTGTGCATTGAGTTGATATTATCCGTAGTGTCTTGTATTGTGGGTTGAGTTTTCTTTCTATTTGTCCAAGCTGAGCATTGCATGCTCCATCTTGGAGGGAGAATGTTGGAGTATTTGGTTGTGTGTCTCTTATATTGTAGATGGCATGTCTTTAGTCCCATATCTACCGGTTTGGAGATGTGGAAACTCAATGGGATCTATATATAAACCCCCACATTCATTGTATCTGATGAGAAAAGGCAATGAAGCATATGACCCTTTGAGACGTACTCTTGTGGTTTCATCCCGCTCCTTAGGGGGTAGTGTTCCACGTTAAAAATCATGTGTTCTTCATGTTATTATCATCGAAGTCCACGATCGTTGGAGAATGGAGTCTGAAAGAAGTCTCCTCGTCGGAGAACTGGGTCTCTCCCATCTGGCTCAGAGAATGGTACTCTACTATGGAGTCCCTATGAAACCACGTAAAAACCCTAAACTGCATGGCGTAGGGAATGGAATCTCTACTCTGGAGTCCCTGTAGATCACATGAAGACTCTAGCCGACAAAACAAGAAAAGATGGGGACCATATAAACATATTGGCAAACATGTGCACATTTGAAAAAGACCGCATACACGTGCTTGTCTAAAACTGAAGACTCGGAACCAATCGTCGAGTCTGAATATGAGAAACTGTAGAATATGAAAAACTAGTCGGTCTGGAATCTGACATATGGAGAATATGGAACAATAGGTAAGATACAAAAAATAATATTGATTATTCCTTGCATCTGGGCGGCACTTCTAGGTTTCACCTCCCTCAATGGTATGTGTGTCTTCTGTTCGAGCTATCGACAGTTACAATCTTGACTATTTTCAAATTTCATCATTCCGAGAACTGTGTCTTGCAGTTCTAAACACTCTAACAAGCAGGTTGGCAGCTGACAAGAAACCCCCCCCCAAACGACGAGCTTGAAGTTATTTTTAGAAATCTAAGACCTGCTCGGTTCTTATGGAGGGTGAGTAAACTCCAATAATGAATTAGTATGGTCCGTAGTGTCCAGTCTCCGAATCAACGAGCAAAAATACAAAACAGGAACACATGTGAGGAAACTAAGGAGAAGCTCCATCCAATGATTTCATGTAAACAAAGCAAATCAACGCTTAATTCTGAGTATGGATGTGAGCAGAATTTAAATGTGTAGAGAATGTTGGCATCTCTAGATAATGAGGAATTCGGGGCACAAGGTTTGGTGCATGTGAAAAGTGAGCGACCATAAACATGGTGATTTAACATAGAAAATCCTCCAATGTGGTGAAATGCCTCATGTTCACATGAATTTCTTGACCTCGTTGGAGGATAGGTTGTCTTCAATATATTGTGAAAGGTTGGCTGAGGAATTTCATATTCATGCCCAAGAACTTAATGGGATCTGATGAATCCACATTTCACCATCTTTATTCTATCATTTTGGCCTCAAAAACCCTAGCAAATGCCTGTAAATAGCATTAAATAGAGCATATTAGCATTCATACATGTACAAGTAAATAGTGTATAAAATACTGTAATTAAAGCCAAAATTATAGAATAAATAAAAGAAAAGAAAAAGAATAAAATATTGTAAATATTTTATGACCCAAACCCCGAGACCTAGGCATCTTGATGAATAGGTCGACAAGGAATAAAGTAGGGGGAGATAAGGGCCAGAATACAATGAATAATCCTTCATTCTTTATTCATTTTGGGACCTATTTTTGGTTCCACTCTTTATACATCAAATAAAGAAACTTTGTACATGAAAGTTGTAGATAATTTAAAAGATAAAAATACAAAATTAATTTCACTGAAAAACAATATACAGATAAAAAGGTATGGTCTGAATAAAATTCCAGAACTCCAACTTCCCAGACCCGTATCCTGCAAATAAAAAATCGAAATGTATCAAACTCACCTCTAATTGTATATAGCATAAAATAATCTATTTAATGGAGGTGGTTTCGTATTTTTCGGAGTTACGGTTTGAAAGTTGAGTTTTGGACCCTTGTAGTATACTTGTACAGATTAAAATATTCAATTTATTCTTTATTCATTATTTTTGCATTCTTATATTTTTATAATTTTGTAAATATTATTTATAACATATTTGTACATTAAAATCAGAATAAAAACTTGAAGCAAACATAAAATAAAAATACTTATATATAGAATACATAGGTATTATACTTATACTTATACCTGTATACTACTTACTTATATTTTATTAAGTGTACAAAATATATTAAAAAAGTAAAATAAAAATACTTTTAAGTGTATAAAAGTATTCTATAGGTTTATAAAATAATAAACAAAAATAAATAAATTTAAAACACAAAATAAAAATAAAATAATAAAATATATAGGTAATGTACCTACATAAGTCTAAAAAGGCAACTTATAAAAATATACCTCATAAAAATAAATAAAAATCACCATAAAATAATTTATTAAATAATAAACATTTTTTATTTAATAATCAAACTTTAATGAGTTCATTTACTATTTTTATTTGAATTTACAAAATAAAAATCAGGGATTTTTCCTGGTTGGTCCACGTGGACCAACCAGGTTTCAGCCCCAGTTGACCTCGGTCAACTGGTCGTTCTTAGTCCTGTAGACCATGTCAGGCCTTGGTTCTCGACAATTTTTGTCGATTTTTCCAGGCTGAATCTTGCATTTTTTCGTGTCGCAACCTTCAGAGCTTTTGACCCTCGATCTTTGGTCTTTCACGACCAGGGATTAGCTCAAAGATTGGGGCATCGTGCCGCTCGTTCTTCATCGATCTAGGAGCCTCGCCAGTCACGGGGTCAAACCAAATATATGGGGCACCCAACTTTCGATTCGAATTTTAACACCTTCGGTCCACCCTCCCTCGCTCCTCTCGTGCTCCAAGCATTCCTGGAGGTGACGGCTCCTGCTCCGTGCATTCAGCCAGGGCGAAGGAAGTCGGAGGCGTCTCCACCACCTCTCCCAACTCCGACGGTCGAGGTACACTCCCTCCGGTTGTCAACCATTGAGGCAGCCCCCCCTTTCGCATTTGTTTATTTCGCATTTAGTTCGCCGTAGTATTAGGATCAAAATCCCCAAAGAAAGTTGAGATTCCATCGACCAAATCACGTCATCTATTCACCTCACCGGAGCGCACCTTCGGTCGAGCTCCTCCCCTCCGCTTTGCGCCACCGTTCCACCACCGCGGGACCCAGGCACTTTGCCCTGGGTCCTCTTACGCTTTTTTGCAGGTGTTTTGACGCTAACGCACGCCTGGAGGTCGTTTTGCCCTTCGCCGGAGTCGCTCGAGCTCCTCCAGCTCCGCCAGCTGCTCCAGCGAACCTCGGTCACAGCCTTGGAGTTTTGGACCTCCTTACGCATAGAGGAAGCTCCCAGGAAGGTGCGGCCCCATTTTGAAGCTCAGAAGTCATCGGAGCAAGGAGATCTAGCTCGGGGAAGTTCGCCTCGCCGGCATTCTTCCCCGTTCTTCCTCCGTGCTTCGCCATCGTTGGATCGGGGCACCCTTCCAGACCGTTCGTGGACCGTCGGATCGTCATCACTCTCCCACCGTTAGATCTCGATCTGAGATCTAATCTCAGACGTTGAAACGAAGTGCCATCGACCGTCAGATCGTCGGCACGTGTCAAGTGAAGAAGTCACAGCCGTCCGATCTGCTCAGCGAGGGTATTTTGCAACTTCAACCTCGCAAGTTTTGTATTTGGTATTTAATACGCAAACATTCATCTACAGTTATATTAGTTTTGTAATATTTATAAAACGACCCCTGAACTTCTCATAATTGTGCATCGGTCCTGGCCACGTCACCTCACGTGACCCGTTCACGTGAGGTGTGGGCTTTTTACAAGGACCCCCTCCGGATCTCTTTATTTTGCTGTAGTCCTGTAATTTTGTATTAAGTGTAAAAGTTTCTGAACATTTGCATGTAAGCCCTGAGGTTTTTGAATATTACAGTTGGGCCCTGATGAATACCCATTCATCACTCTTTTTTCTTATATTTTAGCAACCTTTGCAAATGCATGTATATTCATGTAAATACAAATAATTACCAAAAGCATGCATTATATAAAGTTTAATAATTAGCATGTTTTTTGAAAAAATAAAAGAATAAAGAGACAAAAGAAAAAGAGGGAAATATTTAGAATAAATATTGAGCAACCTAACCCCAAGGGAGGGCTTAGCATGGGCCTGACCGCATAAAAGCCAAAGTAGAGAGAGATAGGGTGCTCATGTGTGTAAAGATACCTGTAAATAAAATAAAAATATTTTTCCTCTAAAAACAAAAATAAAAGTGGGTTTCTATTTATTTGTAAATATTTGTAAATATAATTTAAAATAAAAATGAGAAAACTAAAAAGAAAATAAAAATACCTTCAACCTTGTATATCCACCATGTACATAAACTCACTTATATATATATTTATCCCTATAAATAAACAAAATTAATTTCCATAAAATCTGTAAATATTCTATTTATTATGGTGTAAATAAATAAAATAAAAACAACACAAATAAAAACAAAATAAAAAGAACAAAATTAAAACCAAAAATAATATTGTAAATACACCTTGTATATAGATGTATATACCTATTTATTTCACTATTGCATATAAATTATAAAAATAAAATAAAAATACTCTTTATTCCTAATTTTATACTATAAATAAATAAAATATAAAATAGGAATAAAAATGCACAAAAATAACTAATTAAAAATCAAAATAAAAATCCTATATGTACATATACCTATACATAGCCTTACTATGTACATACCCTATTTTTATTTTGCAAAATTAATTAAAAATCACCAAAAAATAGAAAAAAATCAAAATAAAAATATTTCATGTTTTAAGTTTTTATTAATTCAGCCATTTGCTATTTTAAATTGAATTTTTAAACATTTTCCACGTGGCGGATTCCCATTGGTCCACGGGGAATGTTGACCCCCGGTCAACTCTCCCCCGCGGACCAAACCCTTGCGGATCTCACGCCCGACCCGACTTCTCCTCTTTTTCCGCGCTTGATCTGCCCGCCATTTGCGCAAACCCCGGGTCCTACCCCTTCTTCTTGCATCCGAGACCCACGCCCGGGGGATTGCATCGGGGTCCGCGCTCTGAGCAGCCCTACCCGATCAACCTTAGCCGGACCCCTGAGACTATAAGAGCCCGAGCTCCGCCACCTATTTTCTCATCTTTGGCCTCATTTGTTCACCACCCAGTGACCTCCACCGTCTTGGCGAGAGTGACAGCTCGCTCCAGAGGGGTGCAGCGAGGAGGGAGCAAGAAGACATCGATCCGGCGAGCTTCCGCCGCCGAGCGCCGCCAGGAGGTAGCGCCAGAGCCTCGGGCCACGACGACCCGCGAGGCAAGGACCAGATCTAGCCCAGCTCATCCCCAGTCGATCCCTCCCACACAGGTAGCTTAGATTTCTTCTTCCTTTTCTTTAATTTTCGATTAGCCCCAAATCTCGCCGTCGCCGACCATCATCGATTCCGGCCATCTCCCCCTTTCGCTCGACCACCACGCCTCACCGTTCACGATCACCACGCCTAACTGGGTCGAGGTAACTTGCCCTCGACCCGCGAGTTTGCTGGCGCTCTTTGCAGGAACATCCGAGCCCATCTGAGGGCTTGGACCATCTGGTCCAGCAGCTTCGCCTCCGCCGGACTCTCCAGAGCTCCTCGGAGCTCCATTGAGTCATCGGAGGTCATCATCGGACGTGGAAGGCCACAGCGGTTCATCTCCGATCATCAGGGCCTCGCGAGGAGGCCGGGAGTGCGCGCAGCGGGCCGGCGAAGGTCGCCGATCATCAGTTCCTCTAGGACCTCCAGATACCGTCGGAATCACCTTCGACCTCCAGTTCGCATCTGAACCGTTCATCTGAGGAGCCACCGTCAGCGTCAGATCCTTAGATAGCGATCCGCACCGTTCGTTCGCCGAGGTCAAGCCACAGTGCCTCTCCCACCGTTTGATCCCTCACGTGGCTTCGCCTTGGCCGTTCGATCAGCATCGAAGACCAAGCGTGGGCGCCATTCCTTCCCAGTCGTAGATCATCACACGTGGCGCCCATCCGCCGGCCTACTTAATAAAGGGTAATTTATCCCTTAGGCCCTTCTGTTTATTTTATTTCATTTCAGTCCTGTAAATATTTGTTGCATTTTATTTACGTTGGTACATTTGCACTTTGGACCCTATCTGTTTCTATATTTGCACATATGCCCCTGTTTGTAGTGTAGCACGTGCATCGACACGTGCTTTGTTGGGTATTTTGCATGTTTAGCTCTGTAGTTCTGGAATGAATGAATGAATGAAATATTTTAATTAATTGCAGATATGCCCCTGTGAGTGCCTTTTTCATGCGCATGTGCGTTATATTCGTGGGTAAATTACATTAAGTTTCCTGGGCTTTTAATACTTGTTATTATTTAGCCCAGGAACTTTATTTCCTTGCATATAGGTCCCTGTGTGCCCTAGACACGTGTCGTGCGCGTGATTTCTTGGGAATTTTGCACCGGACCCCCTGGAGCTTTGGATATTTGCGTACAGGTCCCTGTGCACTATATCTAGGTTTTTATTTTTAATAAGATATCAAACTAACTCCAAATTCAACGAAAATTGAACACATGGCTCCATCCATGTTGTAAAATTTTCTAGAATTTTTGGGAACATTTTGCTTTTATTTGATATTTTTAAAAATTCAAAAACATGCATTTTCTTCACTGTCTGACTTGAAAAATCAAAAAAAAATATTAAAACTCATCTAAAAATTACAAAAAAATTAGCTACTGTTTAGTTTGTCTTGCTTTATTTTCTGACCAATTTTGGTCACTTTTCATTATAGAAAACTCATAAAAATTACAAAAAACTAAAAATCTCATAAAAATTCTAATAAAATAATCTAAAAATCCAAAAACAATAATTCCAGTGCCTTAATTTTCCTTAGACTTTCTAGTTTATAGAAAATTACCTCTGGGCTTATTAGGGGCTTTTAGATATTTTATCTATGTCCCTCAAGCTCGGCTGGACAGTACCTTCATTTTCTTGCCTTTTTTTATTTTTAGAAAATTAAATAAACATCAGAAAAATACCAAAAATTAACCAAAAACAGTAAAAATCATAAAATAGACAAAAACATTTTTATTTGAATTTTTGAGTGATTTTGGATGCATTAAATAAATTGTTGTGTTGACTTGTTTATTTGTTTTCCTTATTTTCTCAATTAATTAAAAATCCAAAAAAAATTATAAAAACTAAAAACCCACCAAAAATAAATTCCTTTTATTTTTCTGATTCTTTTGACTACTTCGTAGGCCGCGAGGCCATCACGTGCTCCTTGAGTCCGACCCTGGTCGCTATACCAGGCTAATCTAATAGCCAGAACCGTTATCGCTTTTATTTGATTTTTATCTCTGTTTGGTGGTCTGCTTTACATTTTCTTGATTGACCGAGAGGCTCTTGAGCGACTGAGGTCGCAACGACCTTTGTTTATATTTTTCCATCCTTAGTTGCTCGGGTTCTTCGTGTAATCAAAATGGCGTCGTTGCCGGGGAGCACGGCTTAGTAGTCGATTTATTTTTCCCGCGGTTTTCTTTTCGCGGCTTTTTGTAGAGATTTTTGCATGTATATATTTCTGACATTTTTTTATAATAATTTGGTCTGACACTTGTCTTCTCTCTTGCGAGGGCCCGAGGACCGAGGTGGCGACTTTCGAGGAACCGACGCAACCGCGGGATTCGGAGGGGCTCCCTTCTGCACGGAGCCGTAGGAGAGAGCGAGAGAGGAGCTGAGTGAGAGAGGAGTAGATTAGTTTTATTTCCCGCTGATTTGAATTGTAATAACACAGGGACAACAGGACTTGGACTCTCGGGTCTGTTTCGCCGAGCACCGATGTGCTCGGGGGACCCTTTAGTTATCTTAGACTTTTCACAGCTTTTTCGCGGTTTCAGATTTTTTCGCTGCCTTTTACGGTTTTACGCGGTTTTTATCGAGCCCCTAGCCTAAGGAATTTCTGATTGATTGTGTCGTACTCAGTAGGATTCACACACCTAATAGACTGCTCGTACATATAGATCGTTAATTGGACCTACTAATAAATCATTAATAAAAATAGCTGAGTCGCTTTCCTGAGAGCCTATTGATGAATACCCATTCATCACTCTTTATTCTTATATTTTAGCTACAAAAACCTTTGCAAATGCATGTATATTCATGTAAATACAAAGAATTACCAAAAGCATGCATTGTATAAAGTTTAATAATTAGCACATTTTTGTGCAAAAATAAAGAATAAAGAGTAAAAAGAAAAAGAGGGAATATTTAGAATAAATATTGAGCAACCCAATCCCAAGGGAGGGCTCAGCATGGGCCTGACCGCATTAAAAGCCAAAGTAGAAGGAGATAGGGACTCGTGTGTGTAAATATACCTATAAAATAAAAATGTTTTCCTCTAAAAATGGAAGAAAATGGGCTTGTGAATACTTGTATATTTTTATAAATATAAAAATCAAAATAAAATAGAAAAAATAAAAAGAAAACAAAAACCTTCACCTTGTGCATATTCATCATGTACATACACTCACCTATATTTATTTTAACCTTATAAATAAATACAATTAATTTCCAAACATTTTGTAAATATTTCATCTTTTATGTTGTAAATAAATAAATTAAAAAACCATTAAAACAAAAACAAAATAAAAAGAACAAAATCAAAAATTAAAAATCACATTGTAAATATACCATGTATATATATGTACATATATATTTATTTCACTATTGTATATAAATAATAAAAATAAAATAAAAATACCTTTTTATTCCTAATTTTATGCTATAAATAAATAAAATATAAAATGGGGATAAAAATGTATGAAAATAACAAATTAAAAATAAAAAAAATAAAAATTCAATATTGTATATATACCTATGTATAGTACTATATTGTAAATACCCTATTTTTACTTTGAAAAATTAATTAAAAATCACAAAAAATAGAAAATATTAAAAAAAATATTTCATGTTTTGAGTTTTAAATAAATAAGCCATTTTCTATTTTTAATTTAATTTCTAAATCCTTTCCAGGTGGCAGCCTCCCATTGGTCTAGGGGGGTTGTTGACCGCCCGGTCAACTCCCCCCCAGGACCTCCTCCCACGGGTTTTGGACACCCGACCCGACTTCTCCTCGTTTTCGTGTCCAAATCCGATCACCATCTCCCTAAACCCCGGGTCCGCTCCATTCCCGACACATCCGACACCCACGTCGGAGTGCCCGCCTCGGGATCCGCGCTCCACATTGCCCTACCCGATCAAATCTTGCCGGACCTACACCCAAATAAATTCCGAACTCCGCCACCCTATTGCGCATCTTTGGATCATTCGCCGACCATCCAGTGACCTCCAGTGCCTTAGTGAGAGCGACAGCTCGCTCTGGGCATTGTCGCAGCGAGGAGGAGACGTTTGAACCACTGATCCGGCGAGTTTGCTCCGCCGTGCTCCATCCAGAGCAGGAGCCAGAGCCTCGGACGACGACGGTCCTCGAGGCAAGGACCCAGAGCTGCCCAAGCTAATCCCCAGTCGATCCCTTCACTCAGGTAGCTATAGTTCTTCCTCCTTTTCTTCGATTTTGATTTTCCCCCAATTTTAGCCGTCGCCGACCACCTTCGGTTCCGGTCACGTTCGCCTTCCGTTCGATCATCGGATCTCACCATCGTCTCCGTCTTCCTCCCGCGCACGTTCTACGCACCTCCACTCAACCCAGCTCGCACAGGAGTTGGGGTTTCAAGCTCCTCCGTCGCCGGAGCTCGACCGCTCCGCCTCACCAGTCACCTTCACCCCCGCTCACAGGGTCGAGGCAGTTTGCCCTCGACCCACGAGTTTGTTGATGCACTTTGCAGGTACATCCAAGCCCATCTGAGGGCTTGGACCATTTGGTCCAGCAGCTCCGCCTCGGTCGGGCTCGTCAGAGCTTCTCAGAGCTCCATCGAGTCATCGGAGGCCTCCATTCGACGTGGAAGACTTCCACGCTCCTTCTTCGATCCTCAGAGGCCTTCCAGGAGGAGACCAGCGCTGTCACAAGCCCGGCGAAGTTCGCCGGAGCCCAGTTCTTCCGCCATCCTTCAGAGACGTCCGATCGACCCCGAGCTCTAGTCTTGATCCTGACCGTTCATCCGAGGAGCGTCCAACACCTTCCGATCTTGGGAGGGGCGATCTGGACTGTTGATGCCTGAGGTTTAGCCACAACACCCCTCCACCGTGCGATCTTCCACGTGGCTACGCCTTGGCCGTCCGATCAGCCCGAGGAGTCCAGCGTTGGAGTGCCACTCGTCCTCGACCGTTCGATCCACCATGTGGCATCCATCCGACCCTCGACTTAATAAAGGGTAATTTATTTTATTTTATTTTATTTCGCGTTTAGTCCTGTAAATACATAGCGTAGTTATTTATTTTCGATACATTTGCACTTTGGACCCTGAGCTTTATTTTATTCGCATGTATGCCCCTGTTTGTGGTGTAGCACGTGCATCGACACGTGCCCTTTTGGGATATTTGCATACGTAGCCCTGTTGTTCTGAATGGTTATGAAATGAAGAAATATTTTTAAGAAATTGCATTTGTACCTCTGTGCGTGGATTGATTTGTGCATGTGCGCTTATTTGCGGGTAATTTACAAACAGGTCCTCGGACTTTTGGTACCTCTTACCAAATAGTTCCAGAACCTTGTTTTCTTTGCATATAGGTCCTCGTGTGCCCCAGACACGCTCCGCGCGTGTGATTTCGTGGGAAAATTGCACCGGACCCCCTGGAGCTTTGGGTATTTACATTCAGGTCCCTATGTACTGTGACATTGTGTTTGATTTTAATAAAATAGCAAACTCACTCCAAATTTCATGAAAATTGGATACATGGCTTCTGCCATGTTGTAAAATTTTTTAGAATTTTTGGGGACATTTTTGATCTCATTTACTATTTCTAAAAATTCAAAAACATGCATTTTCTTTACTGTCTAATCTAAAAATTCAAAAAAAAATATTAAAATACCTCTAAAAATACAAAAAAATTAGCTACTGTGTCTTTTGCCTTGTTTGATTTTCTGACCAAGTTTGGTCATTTTTTATCATATAAAACTTATAAAAATTGAAAAACACTTAAAAACTTATAAAAATTCTAATAACTATTTTAAAAATCCAAAAACAATAATTCCAGTGCCCAAAATTTCCTTAAACTTTCTAGTTTATAGGAAAAATTGACTCCAGGAGCTAAATAGGCCTTTTTGCCTTTTAAATTGGCCTTTTACTCCTGACTGGACATTGCTACAGTTTTTCTTGCATTGTTTGATTTTTAGAAAAGAAAATAAAATCAGAAAAATTCCAAAAATTCATTAAAAACAGTAAAAATCATAAAATACACAAAAACATTTTTGCTTGAATTTTTGATTGATTAAATAATTGCTTGAAGTTGATTGGTTTACTTGTTTTCCTTATTTTCTTAATAAATTAAAAATCTAAAAAAATTTATAAAAATTAAAAATCCACCAAAAATACCTTTTATTTTATTTTAATTTATTTTTGACTACTTCGTAGGCCGCAAGGCCATCACGTGCTCCCTGAGTCTGACCCTGGTCGCTATACCAGGCTAATCCAATAGCCAAGACCGCTATTTGATTTTGAGTTGATTCTATCTCTGTTTGGTGGTCTACTTTACTTTTTCTTGATCGACCGAGAGGCTCTTGAGCGACTGAGGTCGCAACGACCTTTGTTTATAATTTTTCCATCCTTAGTTGCTCGGGTTTTTTGTGGTCATCAGAATGGCGCCGTTCCCGGGAGCACGGCTTAGGAGTCGATTTATTTTTCCCGCGGTTTTCGTTTCACGGCTTTTTGTATAGATTTTTGTAGATATATTTCTTCTGACATTGTTTATAAAATAATTTGGTATGATCACTCTTGTGTTTGCTTTCTTGCGAGGGCCCGAGGACCGAGGCGGCTTTCTTCGGAAGCCGAGCAACCGCGGGAACCGGAGGCGGCTCTTTTCTTCACAGAGCCGCAGGAGGACGCAAGGAGCGAGCACGAGAGCGGGAGCCGCGGAATAGCCGCGGAGTAGTTTAGTTTAGATTAGGTTTTATTTCAGCAATATTTGAACTGTTGTAATAATACAGGTACTCAGAGACTTGGACTTTCTTCTTCGGGTCTGTTTCGCCGAGCACCGGTGTGCTCGGGGGACCCTTTAGCTAGCTTAGATTTTTCGTGGCTTTTTCACGGCTTTTAGATTTTCACTGCCTTTTACGGTTTTACGCGGTTTTTTATCGAGCCCCTAGCCTTAGGAATTTCTGATTGATTGTGCCGTACTCAGTAGGATCCACATACCTAATAGATTGCTCGTACCTATAGATCGTAATTGGACCTACTAATAATTCATTAATAAAAATAGCTGAGTCGCTTTCCTGAGAGCCTACACGCCGCGAGCCTGCCCCGTCAAGCGCTACTCCTGAACTCGACCTGTCGAGAAGAGGAGGGGTGGGTCTAGACCGGACTCTTTGGATCGAGGGCGAGTGACTAGCTAGACGGTGCTTTCGAGTAGAAGTTGCCTGCTTAGGACTCGGTTTTCTGCTGCACCATATAGGTAGTTTTATTTCTGTCTTTAAATTCTGCGCGGATCATCTTGCATGTAGACTGCTGGAGTCAGGTACGCATTTCTATCTCTGCATGCATCATTGATTTTCGCGCATCGGCTTTTTCGTCTTCTCCCGTCTGTTTTTGACTTAATAACCAGGAGAACCGAAAAATTCGTTAGGCGTTTTTGCTTGCATTAAAAATATCTAAAAAAAGAAAAACCCTAAAATTGGGACTGCTAAAACTATCGACCCTAAAAGACACCTGACTTAAAAATTTGTCTTAGGGAGATCAACCCCCTCATTGCTTGGTTTGCTTGTGCGAGAGAGTGACCCGTACACTAGGTAAAGCCCTCCGGTACTCATCTCGACTGATCACCGACTCTTCTGTGCGGGACAGTTGGTTGGGAGAGTATCGGGTATCCCAACAGGTCACGTAATCGTTCTGATATTTTGATTGTTCACCAAAATAAAAATTGACAAGATAATTTGACCGAACTTTTACGGTCTTCAGCTCGCGTTGCATTGGTGAACTGGGGGTTTGCTTTTGATCGTAGTTTTTCCAGATCTCAATCACCTTACTCGCCAGATCACGATGATGGGCAGGAGGTCTCTTAGGCAGCCTCTGGCTGCACCGCTTTTTAGCACTCCGGCCCATTCATCTAGGTCGGTTCGTGGGAGCTCAGACCCGCTCTCCGAACCCGAGTATGACTCCGCCCTGTTCCCCCTCGACCACCCTTCTTCTGATACCGAGATGCCAGTGCCAGAGGAGAGATAGACAGATGATTTATCGGCACCTGACGGTTGTTTTGATTTTTCAGAGACAATGGCCGGCAGTTCTGATGATCGTCCTGGAGGTCCACGGGGAGATCAACATTTCGTTTTGGTCCAGGGTTCGATCAACTCCACCCTGATCGCCTCCCTCGAGTCAGTGCAACATCAGTTGAGAGATCAGGGAGCATTCATGATAGAGATGAGGAGAGAGCTTGAGCAGATGAGAGCCGACCGCGAGAACCGCGGAGGAGGACCCGACGATGCGGCAGCCGCAGATGCAGCCACGGCAGCAACCGCAGCAGCAACAGTAGCAGGAGGAGCAGGACCACCGAGACCGATGTGGGATAACCACAATCCCGGATCGACTTTGACGCACCATTGGGTGGTGCTTCCAGCCATCGTGGGGGACTTCAAGTTCCCCCCGAACACCTTGCAGCTCCTACCCCGGTTTCAAGGTTTGGCTACAGAGGAGCCTCATCTCTACCTGCAGGAGTTTGAGATGATTTGCAGTACTGTCCACGATCGTCAGGTGGACCAGGACACGATTCGGATGATTTCCTTCCCCTTTTCCTTGGTAGACAGAGCAACCACCTGGATGAAGCATCTGGGGAAGTTTGTCTACACTTGGGAGCAGCTCCGCGCCGAGTACTTGCACAAGTACTATCCACTCGGGCAGACGAACGCTGCTAGAGCCCTGATCAGTAACTTCTCCATGCTCCCCAACGAGCAGTTCCATGAGGCGTGGGAGAGGTTTCGAGAGCTGACCGATAGATGCTCGCACCACGACATTTCCAAGCCGAACCTTGTTCAGAGCTTCTTCAGTGGGCTGACACCAGAGCTTCAGGGCTTGGTGAACGCTTCTTGTGGCGGGTCTTATTTCGCCAAGGATCACAACCAGGTCTGGGCCATCTACGAGGAGATGGCCGAGAACTACATGGTGATGTCCCAAACCAGGTTGTATACTCAGGGCAGACCCTAGCAGCCAGGACCCGTGCAGTACCAGAGGATAGCACGGGTCGACGTCGGTCCTTCCAGTTCATCCGCAGTAGCAGCAGCACAGGAAGAGTCCACAGCTACGGACATGGGCATCATTAGCGAGAAGTTGGATCGGATGGAGCTGATTGAGAAGAAGCAGTGCTAGGGCATCACTCAGATGGAGCAGATGGCACAGACTCTGAGCGACATGAAGACCCAACTCTTGTGTCTCCAGGAGGCACAGACGGCTTCCCAGCCCCGTCTTCAGTCGCGAGGCGATCACGGCAGCAGCAGCAGCTCGCTCCAGCTCACACCAGCATCCTAGACAGGTTCACCTTGTACAGGCAGAGTCGTACCAGCAGCCGCAGCCCACTTACCAGTCACCACCATCTCCAGACTTGCAGATGGTGGTATACGAGCTGGATCAGCCTCTGGCAGTACTCCCGCCGGCCCCGTACGATGCAGAGCCGTTGATGGATGTCAACGGGATTTGGTATGACCGCCCTCAGCCCGGTATCCGACAAGACCATCCCGGATTCCGGTGGGGGAACAGAGGTACCCAGCCCCAGCAGCAGCCGTCAGGACAGGGTGGCCAGTACAACCATCAGAGAGAGCACCAACAGCATCAGCCCCCAGTGTACCCACCACAGCAGCAGCAGCAGTCGTCCTACGGTCCTTGTCCCTATCAGCAGGGACAGTCTTGGAGGCGAGATCAGCCTCACCAGCAGCAGCAACATCATCACCCATACCCCTCTCAGCACCAGCATCAGATCCAGGAGCCTCGCTACCAGAGAGGCTACCCGTCGGGTTCCCATGAGAACCCTGTTCTGGATGACATAGCCCGCCTCCTTACGGATCAGCAGGCTACCTTCAGACGGGAGATGGACGAGTTCCGCCAGGAGATGCGGGACATTGTGAGAGGAAAGGCCGCCATCCCTGCCCAGATAAAGCCGAACCCCAATAGCCTGAAGCGGAAATCTGAGCAGGTAGCTTGTACTGAGTATACCACTCCTAGTGATACATTTGGTGATATGACTGGATATCTTTTTGATACTGATTTTGTCACACTTAGGAGCGGTAGGATGCCAGCAGGCGGCGCCTCGTCTGAGCTACATCATGAGGATCCACCTAGAGAGCCCGACGAGGAGGATGATGACAGTGGTACTGATGCCACCAAGGATGCTGATTCCACCGGCGGTACTGAGGCCGCCGTTTCACCAGGTCGAGGAGGTGGTACTGAGGCCACCCACGATGCTGAGC
This sequence comes from Ottelia alismoides, assembly GCA_037367405.1. Classification (NCBI taxonomy): domain Eukaryota; kingdom Viridiplantae; phylum Streptophyta; class Magnoliopsida; order Alismatales; family Hydrocharitaceae; genus Ottelia; species Ottelia alismoides. Next base: position 125,685 of record JAZKJV010000016.1, on the reverse strand, counting down.
CAGAGCACGGTACTGAGGCTGCGAGTCTTCCAGCCGAGCCAGCCACTGGTGGTACTGAGGCCACCAGAGTTCATGTAGAGAGATCTGTTGTTTTTCCTTCATCAGATGTATCTCGGAACCATGTTGTGAATAAAGGAAAGGGTTTATTTTCTTCTGGTCCCACTGTGGTGCATGATGTATGTGTGGATCCGGTCATCGAACCGCCTAGACCCTTTGCTAGTCCTTCATCTGAGAAGGACCCAATGATCCCCTTCCCTAGAGCCCTTCAGATGGGGAAGGGGAAGAAAACAGAAAATCCCAAAAAGAGAGAGCAGGAAGAGTTCAGCCAGCAGATGATAGATCGTTTTCACATACAGCTGACTCTTCCGGAGGCTTTGCAGCACATCCCCCTTCTTCAGCGTTCATTGAGAGACAGGACCACAGTCAGGAGGAAGAGGAGGAACCACCACTCTGAGATCCATGTGCTGACGAAAGCCACGTGTTTTGCGATCCAGAACCATCTGCCGGCCAAGAGGCCAGATTCAGGAGCCCCATATGTCAGATGTCATATCAGTGAGCAGAGGTTCGACCGCACTCTATTAGATAGCGGATCGTCGATCAACCTCCTTCCGGCAGCCCTTCTCGACCGCTTCGAGTTGGGCACTCTTCGACAGAGCAGGACAGTCCTTTAGTTTGCTGATAGATCTGTCAAGAGGCCGAGGGGGTTGTTGCGAGACGTTGTCGTCACTATTCAGGGCCTGCAATTCCCCGTGGACTTCGTAGTATTGGACATGGAGATCCCTGATTCAGTGACCGATACCCCCATCATTCTTGGTCGTCCGTTCTTGGCCACAACCAAGGCGGTGATTGATCATGACAGCGGGAAGGTATACTTTCGCGTCGAGGGCGAAAGTGTACAAATAGAGACGGTCGAGGACAGCAGAGCCCGAGAGAGATCATGCTCAGAGACCACTTCAGATACAGAGCAGCTGACAGATGCAGGACTAGACATCCACCAGGACTGTGACTTTGTGATCACAGACGATGAGGCAGTTTGGGCAGACCCAGCAGCACAGGCCATCCTCTCATTTTCAGATACCGCTGATGCAGAGATGACAACAGAGTAGAGCTTGGAGAGCACATTCCTGGTTCAGGATACTTTAGAGGCAGCAGAGCAGGTTCTTGACCGCGACACGGATTCTTGTGATGATGGTGGTACTGATGCCACCTTTTGTGATGCAGATCCCTCGGAGTCAGAGTCTGAGTGGGCAGATTGTGATGATTACATGCCAGACCTGATTTCCACTGAGCCTACAGCTGAGGAGGAGGTAGATGCCGAGCAGATCAGAGACAATTCAGTTGAGCAGCCTTCTTCAGACCCAGTTTGCGAGAGCACGCTCTCATTCTCCCAGGTAGATTTGGCAGCATACACGCGACTTCTTTCGAGGCTAGATTTGCCAGCACCCAGTTGTCCAGAGCTGAAGCCACTTCCTTCGTCGTTGAAGTATAGATTCCTTGCGGGTGAGCATGAGATGTACCCAGTCATTATCTCAGCCGATCTGACTGGAGAGCAGGAATCCCGTCTGATGGGGGTTCTTGAAAAGAACCGCAAGGCGATAGGATGGAGCGTAGCAGATCTCCAGGGGATTAGTCCGGCCCTGTGCTCCCACCATATCTATCTCGAGGATGAGGCGAAGCCGTCGCGTGAGTTCCAGCGGCGGCTGAACCCAAATTTGAGAGAGGTTGTCATGAAGGAAATTTCGAAATGGTGGAGCGTCGATTTTATCTATCCCATCTCCGACTCCAAGTGGGTCAACCCTTTGCATGTGGTGCCCAAGAAGACGGGCATCACTACAGTGATTAGCGAGTCTGGAGAGGAGATTGCTACACGAGTACCCACTTCTTGGCGCGTTTGTGTTGACTACAGGAGACTCAACCAGGCCACCAAGAAGGATCATTTCCCCCTGCCCTTTATTGATCAGATCATTGAGAGACTGATAGGGAAGAGCCATTACTGTCTTCTGGATGGGTACTCGGGCTACAACTAGGTGGCCATCGCTCCTGAGGATCAGGAGAAGACCACCTTTACCTGTCCCTTCGGCACATACGCCTTCCAACGCATGCCATTTGGGCTATGCAATGCCCCTGCGACTTTTCAGAGATGCATGCTGTCGATCTTTTCGGACATGGTAGGGGAGTGCTTAGAGGTCTTCATGGATGATTTCTCGGTTTACGGCGACGGATTCGACTCCTGTCTTGACTGCCTAGACTGGGTACTTCAGCGATGTATTGAGGTCCGCTTGGTTCTTTCTTGGGAGAAGAGTCACTTTATGGTGACTCAAGGGATGGTGCTTGGCCACATCATCTCCAACAGGGGCATGGATGTTGATCCGGCCAAGGTTGATGTCATTAGGAAACTCACACCACCGTCCAATTTGCGGCAGTTACGGTCTTTCCTGGGGCACGTCGGTTTCTATCGGCGATTCATTCGTGATTTCAGTAGGGTTGCCCGACCGTTGACTGACTTGCTGATGAAAGACACCGAGTTCCTTGTCGATGACAAGTGTCTTTCGTCGTTCGAGACTCCCAAGCATTGTATTGTTGAGGCTCCTGTCCTCCAGCCACCAGATTGGTCTCTCCCATTCGAGATCATGACGGACGCCTCTGATTTTGCCGTAGGGGCTGTGCTGGGACAGAGGAGGGATGGAGTCCCCTTTGCTATTCACTATGCTAGCCGCACCTTGGATTCTGCCCAGCGGAATTATATTGTCACAGAGAAGGAGATGCTAGCAGTAGTGTTCGCCCTAGATAAGTTCAGATCTTACATCATTGGATCTAGAGTGACTTTGTATACTGATCATACCGCCATCCGATACCTCATGGCAAAGAAGGATGCCAAGGCCAGACTGACTAGATGGATCCTTCTACTCTAGGAGTTCGACATTGAGATCAAGGATAAGCCTGGAGTCAAGAATGTGGTGGCGGATCATCTCTCCCGTTTAGAGCAGCCTGAGGAGTTTGAGCAGATTGATCCCATGTGTGAGACCTTCCCAGATGAGGCGATCCTTGCTATCGCCTCACTCCCATGGTATGCCGATATTGTGAACTTTCTCGTTGCTGGGAAAGTCCCACAAGATTGGCCCAGACAGAGGCTTGAGACCTTCCTCGCGAAGGCCAAGTCCTACCACTTGGAGGATCCCATCCTTTACCACGAAGGAGGGGATAGCGTCTGGCGTCGGTGCATTCCTTAGGAGGAGCACCATAGCGTCATCACTTACTGCCACAAGCTTGAGGCAGGAGGACATCATTCTGGGAGGAGAACGGCACAGAAAGTGCTCCAATCCAGCTTGTGGTGGCCTACTCTCTTCAAGGACTCTGATGAGTTCGTGAAGAGGTGTACTGACTGTCAGAGGATGGGCACTTGTGGACAGCGTGATATGATGCCGATGCAGCCCATTCACTTCTATGAGGTTTTTGACGCATGGGGCATCGATTTCATGGGTCCATTCCCTAAGAGTCAGGGATTTGAGTACATTCTGTTGGCCGTTGATTATGTGAGTCGTTGAGTTGAGGCTATCCCCGCCCGAGCCGCTGATGCGAGGACTGTTTGCAGATTTTTGAGGAAACACATCATCACACGGTTCGGGGTACCTCGAGTATTGATTTCAGATGGGGGGTCTCATTTCATCAACGACCAAGTGAAGGCACTTACTAGCGAGTTCGGCATAGACCATCGGGTTGCTACACCTTACCATCCACAGACGAATGGTCTAGCCGAGGTGTCGAAAAGGGAGATCAAGACTATTTTACAGAAAGTCGTCTGCCCTGACCGAAAGGATTGGTCACAGCTTTTGGACTCGGTCTTGTGGGCATATAGGACGTCTTTCAAGACACCATTGGGCACATCTCCCTTTCGCCTCGTATATGGCAAGCCGTGCCATCTACCTGTTGAGTTGAGGCACAAGTCACTTTGGGCAGTCATAGATATTCTTTTAGATCTAGATAGTGTAGGAGACCAGAGGAGGGCAGAGTTAGCAGCCTTGGAGGAGCTTAGAGATACCGCCTTCTCAAACAGCCTACAGTATAAGGAGAGAGTGAAAGAGTGGCATGATTCTCACATCAGCCACAAGCATTTTGAGCCTGGACAGAGAGTATGGCTGTTTGATGCTACGCTTCGTCTATTTCCAGGGAAGCTACAGAGCAAATGGAAGGGACCTTATTTGGTGAGAAAGGTACACGACAACGGTAGCATTGATATATCTGAGTTGTCTTCTGAGAGTACCTTTCGAGTGAAAGGCCAGCGGCTCAAGCCATTTCCAGATCATGAGCCGCGGGTCGTTGATGTTGCCCCTATTCATTTTGCGTGAGATGTGGTCCATTGACTCACATTTATTGCATCTCACGCCTGATTATCACTGTTCTTCCAACCTGTATAGATCCAGTTGTCCATATCACTCTATTCTTTAGTCCCACATCCCTTTTCTCATCTTATGATTATGCTATACTTAGGGTGTACTTTATCCTAAGTATAGGGGGGATGTAGTACCTTTGGGTATTCCTTTTATTCTTTCTACCCCTGTTTTGATGCCTATACTTAGGGATATTTTACCCTAAGTATAGGGGGGGCAGACTCTGTACATCCTTCACTCGGATTTCCCTTCATGTACAGCTTGCTATACTTAGGATTATTGGATCCTAAGTATAGGGGGAAACCACCGAGTTCTCCTCTTTCTATTCTTTGATTCATCTCTCTGTATCTAGCCATTCCTTTTCACTTTCTTTTACTAAGCACGAGTTATGTCTTCTTCATCGCTCTTGATCACTATGAGGACATCGTTCGAGCTAAGTATAGGGGGGTGTGTATATATTTCATATATACTTTAGCCATAACTCGTACTTTGTGTCAGTGTGTCAATAAATAAAATGGCTAAAAACCGTAAAATCAAAAAAAATTAAAAATTTTTCCTGCAAATAATCATTCTTTTATTGCACATACATAGCTAGTGTACAAATTATTTTTGTAAAAATGTTTTCAAAAATCTTTTGTGTAAAGCTTGTGTAAATAGTTTCTTATCAAAATTATGTATATAGTACAAAATTTTTCCAAAATGTTTTGAAAATCAAAAGTTTGCAAAAATCTTGTGTAAATGTGTGTAAATACTGTTGCAAAACTTGTACTTCATGCATTCATCCATTCATGATTTCAAAACATTTTTTTCAAAAATTTTGCACGATTGAAAATATGTGTAAATAGCATCTTTGTATATATGTATATAGTTTTCCTGGATGATAGTTGACATTTAAACTAAGCCTGGAACTAAATTGGGAAATTGAGCTTGATTAAGATCTTAATCCACCATCTTAATCCACCTAATTCTAAGAGGAACCTTATAGGGCTTAGGGTTAAGGCTTTTCAGGTCCATAAAGACTTAATTCTTTGAGTCCACTAGGCTATGAGCATATGTCATCTTGATGAGTCTAAGTAGAGCACTTAACAACACACGCATGACTCTTAGAGACAATGGCTTGACTTGCACCAGCACTTTACACATAGCTCTCCACGGATGAGGTGGTGAGGAGGCAGTTTCCTTTGGCTTGGGGTAGCATATGAGGGTAGTACTTCTAGGCAGAACCTCTCTTCTTCTTCTAGTGAAGGAAGTGCGTCTTGATGAATCGAAAAATCCGCTCAATCAATCCGGGATAAAATATAAAGTCACTCAAGGGTCGTTGCGATCCGGATCGAGAGGAATAATTCGGTCGATCAAGAAAAAGATAAGCAGACAACCAATCAAGATAGAAAATCAATGAAAATCAAATAGTGGCCCTGGCTATTGGATTAGCCTGGTATAGCGACCAGGGTCGGACTCAGGGAGCACGTGATGGCCTTGCGACCTACGAAGTAGTCAAAAAGAGTCAAAAATAAAGAGAAACTATTTTTGATGGATTTTTAAGTGTTTTTAAATTTTTTTTGGATTTTTAATTAATAAGGAGAATAAAGGAGCAAAGGAAACAACCAAGTTCAAGCAATTATTTAATGCATCAAAAATCAGTCAAAAATTCCAATAAAAATATTTCTATTTGGGATTTTTCTGATTTTTTTTATTTTCTAAAAATCAAACAGTGCAAGAAAACAAAGGTATTGTCCAGTCAGGAGTAAAAGGCCAATTTAAAATGAAAAGAGGTCTATTTAGCCCCTGAAGGCAATTTTTCTATAAACTAGAGAGTTTAAGGAAAATTTAGGCACTGGAATTATTGTTTTTTGGATTTTTAGATTATTTATTATAATTTTTATGAGTTTTCAGGTGTTTTTCAATTTTTATGAGTTTTATATGATGAAAAATGGCCAAAATTGGCCAGAAAATCAAACACGACAAACTAAAGAGTAGATAATTTTTTTGTAATTTTTAGACAAGTTTTAATATTTTTTTGTGATTTTTCAAATCAGACAGTAAATAAAATGCGTAATTTTGATTTTTTAAAAATAGCAAATGAAATAAAAAATGTCCCCAAAAATTCTAGAAAATTTTACAACATGGCAGGAGCCATGTATCCAATTTTCATGGAATTTGGAGTTGATTTGATATTTTATTCAAAAATAAGAAGTAGGAACTGTGCATAGGGACCTGAGTGCAAATACCAAGAGTTCTGGGGGGGTCCGGTGCAAAATACCCAAGAAAACACGCATGTCGCGCGTGCCTGAGGCACTCAGGGACCTAAATGTAAGGAAAACTAAGTCCTAGGACTATTTGGTAACAGGTACCAAAAGTCCGGGGACTTGTTTGTAATTTACCCACTAATACACGCACATGCACAATTAATTCACGCACAGGGGTATAAAAGCAATTATCCAAAGGTTTTCATTCATTTCAGAACAAACCAGAACTACAGGGCCAATAATCCAAAATACCCAACAAAGCACGTGTCGATGCACGTGCTACACCATACATAGGGGTATATAAGCAAATAAAATAAAGCGCAGGGTCCTCAGTGCAATTATATCAAAAATAAAACAACTATCTAACTTATTTACAGGACTAAATGCTAAATAAAATAAAAGGCAGGGCCTAAGGGTAAATTACCCTTTATTACTGGAGACGACGGATGGGCGCCACATGGTAGATGGACGGCTGAGATGCGGGTGGCGCCCAACGAAGGAAGCCCTCGGGTGGATCGGACGGTCAAGGCTTCGCCACGTGCTGGATCTGACGGTGAAGACGCGTCGCGGCTAAGCCTCGCTGAATCAACGGTTGAGATCAACCCCCGAAGAATCTGGCGGTCAGGGACACTCCTCAAATGGACGGGTACGATCAAGTCTGGAGCGCGGGGGCGATCGGACGGCTGAGGAGGACGCTGGACGAACTGGGCGGCGGTGAACTTCGCCGAGCTCGTGGCGGCGCTGGTGTCCTCCTGGAAGCTCGCTGAAGATCGGAGAAGGTGCGTGGGAGACTTCCGCGTCGAGTGGTGGCCTCCGATGACCCAACCGAACCCTGAAGAGCTCCGGCGAGGTCGGCGGAGGTGGAACTACTGGACCGAATGATCCAAGCCCTCAGATGGGCTTGGATGAACTTGCAAAGTGCTCCAGAAAGCTCGCGGGTCGAGGGCAAACTACCTCGACCCCGTTAGGCGTGGTGAAAGTGGTCGGGGAGTCGGTGCGGGCGAGCTCCGGCGAGGGGATGGACGGAGGAACTCGAAAATTAAAGAAAAAGGCGAAAAATCTAGGCTACCTGGGTGGATGATTCGACTGTGGGTGAGAAGGGGATGCTCTGGGTCCTCGGCTCGACGAGCGTCGACGTCCGAGGCTCTGGCTCCGGCTCTGGGCGAAGCACGGCGGTGGTGGCTCGACGGATCAGTGGCCGCTTGCTCCCTCCTCGCTGCAACACCTGCTGGAGCAAGCTGTCACTCTCGCCAACACGGTGGAGGTCACAGGTGGTGAAGCAAATGAGCCAAAGATAGGAAATGGAGTGGCGGATCTCGAGCTTTATATGGCCAAGAGTCCGACTAGGGTTGGTCGGGTAGGGCTGCGTGAAGTACGGATCTCGAGGCGGATACCCTGGCGAGGGTCTCGGATGCAAGGAGAAGAAGTAGGACCCGGGGTTTGCGGAGATGGCGAGCGGATCGAGCGCGGAAAAAGAGGAGAAGTCGGGTCGGGCACGAGATCCGCTGGAGAAGAAGGTCCGCGGAGGGAGTTGACAGGAGGTCAACATTCCCGTGGACCAATGGGAAGCTGCCACGTGGAAAAGAATTAAAAAATCAATTAAAAATAGTAAATGGAAGAATTATTAAAAAGTCAAAACATGAAATATTTTTGTTTTAATATTTTCTATTTTTTGTGATTTTTAATTAATTTTTCAAAAATAAAATAAGGTATTTACATTATATAGCTATACATAGGTATATGTACAATATGTCTTTTTATTTTTAATTTGTTATTTTTGTGCATTTTTATTCCCATTTTATATTTTATTTATTTATACTATAAAGTTAGGAATAAAAAGGGTATTTTGATTTTATTTTTATTATATATATACAATAGTGAAATAAATACATATGTACATATATATACATGGTATATTTACAAAGTATTTTTGGTTTTTAATTTTGTTCTTTTTATTTTGTTTTTATTTTTGTTATTTCTATTTTTTTTATTTACAAAATAAAATATGGAATATTTACAAAATTTTTGGAAATTAATTTTATGTATTTATGGGGTAAAATAAATATAGGAGTGGCTATGTACATGATGAATATGCACAAGGTGAAGGTTTTTGTTTTCTTTTTAGTTTTCTATTTTTATTTTGATTTTTATATTTATAAATATATACAGGTATTTACAAGCCCATTTTAGACTCTTTTTGGAGGAAAATATTTTTATTATATTTACAAATATATTTACACACACGAGCCCCTATCTCCCTCTACTTTGGCTTTTATGCGGTCAGGCCCATGCTGAGTCCTCCCTTGGATTAGGTTGCTCAATATTTATTCTAAATATTTCCCTCTTTTCTTTTTACTCTTTATTCTTTTATTTTTGCACAAAAACATGCTAATTATTAAACTTTATACAATGCATGCTTTTGATAATTATTTGTATTTACATGAATATACATGAATTTGCAAATGTTTTTGTAGCTAAAATATAAGAATAAAGAGTGATGAATGGGTATTCATCACCCCCCTATACTTAACTTTTGCTAGTCCCTTAGCAAACACTTATTTGAAAAAGAAGTGAAAAAGAAAGAAAGAAAAAGAAAAAGAGGAGAATGTACATGGATCAAGGTTGAATATTAAACTTTCCTTCATTAAATTGAATTATGGAGCTCGATCAGATCTTTGGATTATTAATATGTCGGAACCTTATTTGGACTTAAGCTTAAAACTCAACAGTCTCTAAGTTCCACCAATCTATGGACAAGACTCCTCAATAAACCAGATCAGAACAAGTCTACATACACAAACTCTAATGACCATGAATCTTTCCATGCAGTGTAAGTGATATGTAGCTCCCCACCTCAGAAGTAACAAAGAAACAACCTCCCCCAACTTGGTAACTCTAATGCCTCGGTGTAGCAACTCTTTCCTCGAGAAGCGGGGTATTCCCTTCTAAGTTCAAGTGCAACCGGCTCAAGAAGAGGGGGAATAAGAGGTATAGAATTTTGGGAGCTCAACCAGTGTAGCTAAGTCTCCCGCTACAAGCTTCATGAGATGTAACATGGATACCATAAGCTTTTGCTTTATTTGACTATATACACTTCGGTGGGATTATTAAATTTTCAATCCGACCCACCACTTTTTGGAGTTCTTTTTTTTGCACTTTTTTTCAAGTGCATCTGTACAACATATCTACATGGTGCAACATATATACAAGAAATTTTCCTCTTGAGCCAGTAGACTATCCCTCTTTTGAAGCTTTATTGCAACCCACGGCTTCTGTCTTTAGCCTTCATCACCACTAGACCAAGTTGAGGCGCACTTCCTTCACTAGAAGAAGAAGAGAGGTTCCGCCTAGAAGTACTACCCTCATATGCTACCCCAAGCCAAAGGAAACTGCCTCCTCACCACCTCATCCGTGGAGAGCCATGTGTAAAGTGCTGGTGCAAGTCAAGCCATTGTCTCTAAGAGTCATGCGTGTGTTGTTAAGTGCTCTACTTAGGCTCATCAAGATGACATATGCTCATAGCCTAGTGGACTCAAAGAATTAAGTCCTTATGGACCTGAAAAGCCTTAACCCTAAGCCCTATAAGGTTCCTCTTAGAATTAGGTGGATTAAGACCTTAATCAAGCTCCATTTCTCAATTTAATTCCAGGCTAGTTTAAATGTCAACTATCATCCAGAAAAAAAAACTATATACATATATGCAAAGATGTTATTCACAAATATTTACAATCGTGCAAAATTTTTGAAAAATGTTTTGAAATCATGAATGGATGGATGCATGAAGTGCAAGTTTTGCAAAAGTATTTACAAACATTTAACAAGATTTTTGCAAACTTTTGATTTTCAAAACATTTTGGAAAATTTTTGTACTATATACATAATTTTGATAAGAAAATATTTACACAACCTTTACACAAAAACTTTTTGAAACATTTTTACAAAAATAATTTTGTACATTAGCTATGTATGTGCAAATAAAAGAATGATTATTTACAGGAAAAATTTTTAATTTTTGTGATTTTTAATTTTTGTGATTTTTAAGGTTTTTAGCCATTTTATTTATTAACACACTCATACAAAGTACGAGTTATGGCTAAAGTATATATGAAATATATACACCCCCCTATACTTAGCTCGAACGATGTCCTCAGAGTGATCAAGAGCGATGAAGAAGACATAACTCGTGCTTAGTAACAGGGAAGTGAAAAGGAATGGCTAGATACAGAGATGAATGAATGAATAGAATGAAGAGAACTCGGTGGTTTCCCCCTATACTTAGGATTAACTAATCCTAAGTATAGCAAGTTGTACATGAAGGGAAATCCGAGTGAAGAATGTACAAAGTCTGCCCCCCTCCCTATACTTAGGGTAAAATATCCCTAAGTATAGGCAGCAAAACAGGGGTAGAAAGAATGAAAAGAATACCCGCAGGTCCTACATCCCCCCTATACTTAGGGTAAAGTACACCCTAAGTATAGCATAATCATAATATGAGAAAAGGGATGTGGGCCTAAAGAATAGAGTGATATGGACAACTGGATCTATACAGGTCGGAAGAACAGTGATAATCAGGCGTGAGATGCAATAAATGTGAGTCAAGAGACCACATCTCACGCAAAGTGAATAGGGGCAACATCAACGACCCGCGGCTCATGATCTAGAAATGGCTTGAGCCGCTGGCCGTTCACTCGAAAGGTACTCTCAGAAGACAACTCAGATATATCAATGCTACCGTTGTCGTGTACCTTTCTCACAAGATAAAAGTCCCTTCCATTTGCTCTGTAGCTTCCCTGGAAATAGACGAAGCCTAGCATCAAACAACCATACTCTCTGTCCAGGCTCAAAATGCTTGTGGCTGATATGGGAATCATTCCACTCTTTCACTCTCTCCTTATACTGTAGGCTGTTTGAGAAGGCTGTATCTCTAAGCTCCTCCAAGGCTGCTAACTCTGCCCTCCTCTGGTCTCCTACACTATCTGGATCTAAAAGAATATCCGTGACTGCCCAAAGTGACTTGTGCCTCAACTCAACAGGTAAATGGAACGGCTTGCCATAAACTAGGCGAAAGGGAGATGTGCCCAATGGTGTCTTGAAAGACGTCATATATGCCCACAAGACCGAGTCCAAAAGCTGTGACCAATCCTTCCGGTCAGGGCGGACGACTTTCTGCAAAATAGTCTTGATCTCCCTGTTCGAGACCTCGGCTAGACCATTCGTCTGTGGATGGTATGGAGTGGCAACTCGATGGTCTATGCCGAACTCACTAGCAAGTGCCTTTACCTGGTCGTTGATGAGATGAGACCCCCATCTGAAATCAATACTCGAGGTACCCCGAACCGTGTGATGATGTGCTTCCTCAAAAATCTGCAAACTGTCCTGGCATCAGCGGCTCGGGCGGGGATAGCCTCAACCCAACGACTCACATATTCAACGGCCAACAGAATGTACTCAAATCCCTGACTCTTAGGGAATGGACCCATGAAATCGATGCCCCATGCGTCAAAAACCTCACAGAAGTGAATGGGCTGCATCGGCATCATATCACGCTGTCCACAAGTGCCCATCCTCTGACAGTCAGTACACCTCTTCACGAACTCATCAGAGTCCTTGAAGAGCGTAGGCCACCACAAATCGGATTGGAGCACTTTCTGTGCCGTTCTCCTCCCAGAGTGATGTCCTCCTGCCTCAAGCTTGTGGCAGTAAGTGAGGACGCTATGGTGCTCCTCCTGAGGAATGCACCGACGCCAGACGCTATTCCCTCCTTCGTGGTAAAGGATGGGATCCTCCCAGTGGTAAGACTTGTCCTTCGCGAGGAAGGTCTCAAGCCTCTGTCTGGGCCAACCTTGTGGGACTTTCTTAGCAACAAGAAAGTTCACAATATCGACATACCATGGGAGTGAGGCGATAGCAAGGATCACCTCATCTGGGAAGGTCTCACAAATGGGATCAATCTGCTCAGACTCCTTAGGCTGCTCTAAACGGGAGAGATGATCCGCCACCACATTCTTGACTCCAGGCTTATACTTGATCTCAATGTCGAACTCCTGGAGTAGAAGGATCCATCTAGTCAGTCTGGCCTTGGCATCCTTCTTTGACATGAGGTATCGGATGTCGGTATGATATGTGTACAAAGTCACTCTAGATCCAATGATGTAAGATCTGAACTTATCTAGGGCGAACACTACTGCTAGCATCTCTTTCTCTGTGTCTGTATAATTCCGCTGGGAGGAATCCAAGGTGCGGCTAGCATAGTGGATAGCAAATGGGACTCCATCCCTCCTCTGTCCCAGCACAGCCCCCACGGCAAAATCGGAGGCGTCCGTCATGATCTCAAATGGGAGAGACCAATCTGGTGGCTGGAGGACATGAGCCTCAACAATACAATGCTTGAGATTCTCAAACGACGAAAGACACTTGTCATCGACAAGGAACTCGTTGTCTTTTGTCAGCAGGTCAGTCAACGATCGGGCAACCCTACTGAAATCATGAATGTATCGCCGATAGAATCCGACGTGCCCCAGGAAAGACCGTAACTGCTGCAAATTGGACGGTGGTGTGAGTTTTCTAATGACATCAACCTTGGCCGGATCAACCTCCATGCCCCTGTTGGATATGATGTGGCCAATCACCGTCCCTTGAGTCACGATAAAGTGACTCTTCTCCCAAGAAAGTACCAAGCAGACCTCAATACATCGCTGAAGTACCCAATCTAGGCAGTCAAGACAGGAGTCGAATCCGTCGCCGTAAACCGAGAAATCATCCATGAAGACCTCTAAGCACTCCCCTACCATGTCCGAAAAGATCGACAGCATGCATCTCTGAAAAGTCGCAGGGGCGTTGCATAGCCCAAATGGCATGCGTCAGAAGGCGTATGTGCCGAAGGGACAGGTAAAGGTGGTCTTCTCCTGATCCTCAGGAGCGATGGCCACCTGGTTGTAGCCCGAGTACCCATCCAGAAAACAATAATGGCTCTTCCCTGCCAGTCTCTCAATAATCTGATCAATAAAGGACAGGGGGAAATGATCCTTCTTGGTGTCCTGGTTGAGTCTCCTGTAGTCAACACAAACCCGCCAAGAAGTGGGTACTCGTGTAGCAATCTCCTCTCCAGACTCGCTAATCACTGTAGTGATGCCCGTCTTCTTGGGCACCACATGCAAAGGGCTGACCCACTTGGAGTCGGAGACGGGATAGATAAAATCGGCGCTCCACCATTTCGAAATTTCCTTCATGACAACCTCTCTCAGATTTGGGTTCAGCCGCCGCTGGAACTCACGCGACGGCTTCGCCTCATCCTCGAGACAGATATGGTGGGAGCACAGGGCCGGACTAATCCCATGGAGATCTGCTACGCTCCATCCTATTGCCTTGAGGTTCTTTTCAAGAACCCCCATCAGACAGGATTCCTGCTCTCCAGTCAAATCGGCTGAGATAATGACTAGGTACATCTCATGCTCACCCGCAAGGAATCTATACTTCAACGACGAAGGAAGTGACTTCAGCTCTGGACAACTGGGTGCTGGCAAATCTGGCTTCGAAAGAAGTCGCGTGTATGCTGCCAAATCTGTTCAGGAGACTGAGAGCGTACTCTCGCAAACTGGATCTGGAGAAGGCTGCTCAACTGAACTGTCTCTGATCTGCTCGGCATCTACCTCCTCCTCAATTGTAGGCTCAGTGGAAATTAGGTCTGTCATATAATCATCACAATCTGCCCACTCAGACTCTGACTCCGAGGGATCTGCATCACACAAGGTGGCATCAGTACCACCATCATCACAGAAATTTGTATCGCGGTCAAGAACTTGCTCTGCTGCCTCTAAGGTATCCTGAACCAGGAATGTGCTCTCCAATCTCTTCTCTGCTGTCATCTCTGCATCAGCGGTGTCTGAAAATGAGAGGATGGCCTGTGCTACTGGATCTGCCCAAACTGCCTCATCATCTGTGATCACAAAGTCACAGTCCTGGTGGATGTCTAGCCCTGCATCTGTCAGCTGCTCTATATCTGAAGTGGTCTCTGAGCATGATCTCTCTCTGGCTCTACTGTCCTCGACCGTCTCTATTTGTACACTTTCGCCCTCAACGCAAAAGTATACCTTCCCGCTATCATGGTCGGTCACTGCCTTGGCTGTGGCCAAGAACGGGCGACCTAGAATGATGGGGGTATCGGTCACAGATTCAGGGATCTCCATGTCCAACACTACGAAGTCCACGGGGAATTGCAGGCCCTGAATAGTGACGACAACATCTCGCAACAACCCCTTCGGCCTCTTGACAGATCTATCAGCAAACTGAAGAACTGTTCTGCTCTGTCAAAGAGTGCCCAACTCGAAGCGGCCGAGAAGGGCTACCGGAAGGAGGTTGATCAACGATCCGCTATCCAATAGAGTACGGTCGAACCTCTGCTAACTGATATGGCATCTGACGTAAGGGGCTCCTGAATCTGGCCTATTGGCCGGCAGACGGTTCTGGATCGCGAAACACGTGGCTTTCGTCAGCACATGGATCTCAGAGTGTGGTTCCTCCTCTTCCTCCTGACTGTGGTCCTGTCTCTAAGGGAACGCTAAAGAAGGGAAATGTCATGCAAAGCCTCCTGAAGAGTCAGCTGTATGTGAAAACGATCTATTATCTGCTGGTTGAACTCTTCCTGGTCTCTTTTTTTTGGATTTTCTGTTTTCTTCCCCTTCCCCATCTGAAGGGCTCTAGGGAAGGGGATCACTGGGTCCTTCTCAGATGAAGGACTAGAAAAGGGTCTAGGCGGTTCGACGACCGGATCCACACATACATCATGCACCACAGTGGGACCAGAAGAAAATAAACCCTTTCCTTTATTCACAGAACTATTCAGAGATACATCAGGTGAAGGAAAAACAACATAGCTCTCTATATGAACTCTGGTGGCCTCAGTACCACCATCGGCTGGCTCAGCTGGAAGACTCGCGGCCTCAGTACCGTGCTCTGGATCGACATTAGGAGTGGCCTCAGTACCACCTCCTCGAACTGGTGAAACGGCAACATCAGTACCGCCGGTGGAATCAACATCCTTGGTGGCATCAGTACCACCGTCGTCATCCTCCTCGTCAGGCGCTCTAGGTGGATCCTCATGATGTAGCTCAGACGAGGCACCGCCTGCTGGCATCCTACCGCTCCTAAGTGTGACAAAATCAGTATAAAAAAGATATCCAGTCATGTCACCAAATGTATCACTAGGAGTGGTATACTCAGTACAAACTACCTGCTCAGATTTCCGCTTCAGGTTGTTGGGGTTCGGCTCGATCTGGGCAGGGATGGCAGCCTTCCCTCTCACAATGTCCCGCATTTCCTGGCGGAACTCGCCCATCTCCCGTCTGAAGGTAGCCTGCTGATCCGTGAGGAGGCGGGCTATGTCGTCCAAAACAGGGTTCTCATGGGAACCCGGCGGGTAGCCTCTCTGGTAGTGAGGCTGCTGGACCTGAGGGGTATGAGTGATGCTGCTGCTGCTGCTGCTGAGGCTGCTCACACCTCCAAGACTGTCCCTGCTGGTAGGGATGAGGACCGTAGGACGACTGCTGCTGCTGCTGTGGTGGGTACACTGGGGGATGATGCTGCTGCTGGCTGTACTGGCCTCCCTGACCAGATGGCTGCTGTTGGGGCTGGGTACCTCCACTCCCCCACCTGAATCCGGGATGGTCTCGTCGGATTCCAGACTGAGGGCGGTCATACCAAATCCCGTTGACATCCATCAACGGCTCTGCGTCGTACGGGGCTGGCGGGAGTACTGCCAGAGGCTGATCAGGCTCGTATACCACCATCCGCAATCTGGAGGTGGTGGTGACTGGTAAGTGGGCTGCGGCTGCTGGTACGGCTCCGCCTGTACCAGGTGAACCTGTCTAGGCTGCTAGTGTGAGCTGGAGCGCTGGGACGAGCTGCTGCTGCTGCCGTGATCGCCTCACGACAGAAGACGGGGCTGTGAAGCCATCTGTGCCTCCTGGAGACACATGAGCTGGGTCTTCATGTCGCTCAGAGTTTGTGCCATCTGCTCCATCTGAGTGATGCCCTGACACTGCTTCTTCTCTACCAGCTCCATCCGATCCAACTTCTCGCTAATGATGCCCATGTCCGCAGTTGAAGACTCTGCCTGTGCTGCTGCTACTGTGGACAAACTGGAAGGACCGACGTCGACCTGTGCTATCCTCTGGTTCTGCACGGGTCCTGGCTGCTGGGGTCTTCCCTGAGTGTACAACCTGGTCTGGGACATCACCATGTAGTTCTCGGCCATCTCCTCGTAGATAGCCCAGACCTGGTCATGATCCTTGGCGAAGTAAGACCCGCCACAAGAAGTGTTCACTGAACAAGGTTCGGCTTGGAAATGTCGTGGTGCGGGCATCTGTCGGTCAGCTCTCGAAACCTCTCCCATGCCTCATGGAACTGCTCGTTGGGGAGCATGGAGAAGTTGCTGATCAGGGCTCTCGCTGCATTGGTCCGCCCGAGTGGATAGTACTTATGCAAGTACTCGGCGCGGAGCTGCTCCCAAGTGTAAACAAACTTCCCCAGATGTTTCAGCCAGGTGGCTGCTCTGTCTGCCAAGGAAAAGGGGAAGGCAATCATCCGAATCGTATCCTGGTCCACCTGACGATCGTGGACAGTACTGCATATCATCTCAAACTCCTACAGGTGGAGATGAGGCTCCTCTGTGGCCAAACCGTGAAACCGGGGTAGGAGCTGCAAGGTGTTCGGGGGGAACTTGAAGTCCCCCACGATGGCTGGAAGCACCACCCAACGGTGCATCAAAGTCGATCCGGGATTGTGGTTATCCAGCATCGGTCTCGGTGGTCCTGCTCCTCCTGCTGCTGCTGCGGCTGCTGCCGCGGCTGCGGCGGCTGCTGCCGCATCGTCGGGTCCTCCTCCTCCGCGGTTCTCACGGTTGGCTCTCATCTGCTCAAGCTCTCTCCTCATGTCCATCATGAATGCTCCCTGATCCCTCAGCTGCTGCTGCACTGACTCGAGGGAGGCGATCAGGGTGGAGTTGATCGAACCCTGGTCCAGAACGAAATGCTGCTCTCCTCGTGGACCTCCGGTGTGATCATCGGAACTGCTGGCCATCGTCTCTGAAAAATCAAAACAACCGAACTCAGGTGCCGATAAATCATCTGTCCGTCTCTCCTCTGGCACTGGTATCTCTGAATCAGAAGAAGAAGGGTGGTCGAGGGGGAACAGGGCGGAGTCATACTCGGGTTCGGAGAGCGGGTCTGAGCTCCCACGAACCGACCTAGATGAATGGACAGGAGTGCTAAAAAGCGGTGCAGCCAGAGGCTTCCTAAGAGACCTCCTGCCCATCATCGTGATCTGGCGAGTAAGGCGGATGAGATCTGGAAAAACTATGATCAAAAGCAAACCCCCAGTTCACCAACGCAACGCGAGCTGAAGACCGTAAAGGCTCGATCAAATTATCTTGTTAAATTTTATTTGGTGAACAATCAGAATATCAGAGCGATTACGTGACCTGCTGGGATACGCGATACTCTCTCAACCGACTGTCCCGCACAGAAGAGTCTGTAATCAGTCGAGATGAGCACCGGAGGGCTTTACCTAGTGTACGGGTCACTCTCTCGCACAATCAAACCAATCAATGAGGGGGTTGCTCTCCCCAAGACAAACTTTTAGGTGAGGTGTCTTTTAGGGTCGATAGTTTTAGTAGTCCCAATTTTATGGTTTTTCTTTTTTAGATTTTTTAATGCAAGCAAAAACGCCTAACGAATTTTTCGGTTCTTCTGGTTATTAAGTCAAAAACAGGGGGGAGAAGACGAAAAAGCCGATGCGCGATAAATCAATGATGCATGCAGAGATAGAAATGTGTACCTGACTCCAGCAGTCTACATGCAAGATGATCCGCACAGAAATGTAAAGATAGAAAAGAAACTACCTATATGGTGCAACGGTGAAAACCGAGTCCTAAACAGGCAATTTCTACTCGACAGAACTGTCTAGCTAGTCACTCGCCTTCGATCCAAAGAGTCCGGTCTAGACCCACCCCTCCTCTTCTCGACAGGTCGAGTTCAGGAGTAGCGCTTGACGGGGCAGGCTCGCGGCGCGTAGGTCTCAGGAAAGCGACTAAGCTATTTTTATTAATGAATTATTAGTAGTTCCAATTACGATCTATAGGAACAGGCAAGCAGTTAAGTGTGGGGATCCTACTAATTACGGCACAATCAAGAAGAAAATCCTAAGTCTAGGGGCTCGAAAAAAACCGTGAAAAATCTAAATGGGTCCCCCGAGCATACCGGTGCTCGGCGAAACAGACCCGAGAGTCCAAGTCCTGCTGTCCCTGTGTACCTGTATTATTACAACAGTTCAAATATGCGAGAAATAAAACCTAATCTAAGATACACTAATCTCGCGGCTATCCCGCGGCTCCCGCACTCCTGCTCGCTCCTCGCGCTCTCCTGCGGCTCTGTAAAGAAGAGAGCCGCCTCGGGTTCCCGCGGTTGCTCGGCTTCCGAAGAAAGCCACCTCGGTCCTCGGGCCCTCGCAAGAAAACAAACAAGAGTGGTCAGACCAGAAAAATGTATAAACAGGTCAAATATATATTCAAAAATATGTACAAAAATCCGCGGAAAGAAAACCGCGGGAAAAATCAATCGACTACTAAGCCGTGCTCCACGCCAACGACGCCATTCTGATGAATCGAAAAATCCGCTCAATGATTCGGGATAAAATATAAAGTCACTCAAGGGTCGTTGCGACCCTGATCGAGAGGAATAATTCGGTCGATCAAGAAAAAGATAAGCAGACCACCAATCAAGATAGAAAATCAATGAAAATCAAATAGTGGCCCTGGCTATTGGATTAGCCTGGTATAGCGACCAGGGTCGGACTCAGGGAGCACGTGATGGCCTTGCGGCCTACGAAGTAGTCAAAAAGAGTCAAAAATAAAGAGAAACTATTTTTGGTGGATTTTTAAGTGTTTTTAAATTTTTTTGGATTTTTAATTAATAAGGAGAATAAAGGAGCAAAGGAAACAACCAAGTTCAAGCAATTATTTAATGCATTAAAAATCAGTCAAAAATTCCAATAAAAATATTTTTGTGTGTTTTATGTTTCTTACTGTTTTTTGTGAATTTTGGGATTTTGTGATTTTTATTTTATTTTCTAAAAATCAAACAGTGCAAGAAAACAAAGGTATTGTCCAGTCAGGAGTAAAAGGCCAATTTAAAATGAAAGAGGCCTATTTAGCCCCTGGAGGCAATTTTCCTATAAACTAGAGAGTTTAAGGAAAATTTGGGCACTGGAATTATTGTTTTTGGATTTTTAGATTATTTATTATAATTTTTATGAGTTTTCAGGTGTTTTCAATTTTTATGAGTTTTATATGATGAAAAAATGGCCAAAATTGTCCAGAAAATCAACCACAACAAACTAAACAGTAGCTAATTTTTTTGTAATTTTTAGACAAGTTTTAATATTTTTTGTGATTTTTCAAATCAGACAGTAAAGAAAATGCATATTTTTGATTTTTAAAAATAGCAAATGAAATCAAAAATGTCCCCAAAAATTCTAGAAAATTTTACAACATGGCAGGAGCCATGTGTTTAATTTTCATGGAATTTGGAGTTGATTTGATATTTTATTCAAAAATAAGAAGTAGGTACTGTGCACAGGGACCTGAGTGCAAATACCAAGAGTTCTGGGGGGTCCGATGCAAAATACCCAGGAAAACACGCGCGTCGCGCGTGCATGAGGCACTCAGGGACCTAAATGTAAGGAAAATTAAGTCCTAGGACTATTTGGTAACAGGTACAAAAGTCTGGGGACTTGTTTGTAATTTACCCACTAATACACGCACGTGCACAATTAATTCACGCACAGGGGTATAAAAGCAATTATCCAAAAGTTTTCATTCATTTCAGAACAAACCAGAACTACAGGGCTAATAATGCAAAATACCCAACAAAGCACGTGTCGATGCACGTGCTACACCATACACAGGGGTATATAAGCAAATAAAATAAAGCGCAGGGTCCTCAGTGCAATTATACCAAAAATAAAACAACTATCTAACTTATTTACAGGACTAAATGCTAAATAAAATAAAAGGCAGGGCCTAAGGGTAAATTACCCTGTATTATTGGAGATGACGGATGGGCGCCACGTGGTAGATGGACGGCTGAGATGCGGGTGGCGCTCAACGAAGGAAGCCCTCGGGTGAATCGGACGGTCGAGGCTTCGCCACGTGCTGGATCTGACGGTGAAGACGCGTCGCGGCTAAGCCTCGCTAAATCAACGGTTGAGATCATCCCCTGAAGAATCTGGCGGTCAGGGACACTCCTCAAATGGACGGGTACGATCAAGTCTGGAGCGCGGGGGCGATCGGACGGCTGAGGAGGATGCTGGACGAACTGGGCACTGGCGAATTTCACCGGGCTCGTGGCGGCGCTGGTGTCCTCCTGGAAGCTCGCTGAAGATCGGAGAAGGTGCGTGGGAGACTTTCACGTCGAGTGGTGGCCTCCGATGACCCAACCGAACCCTGGAGAGCTCCGGCGAGGTCGGCGGAGGTGGAGCTACTGGACCGAATGATCCAAGCCCTCAGATGGGCTTGATGAACCTGCAAAGTGCTACAGAAAGCTCGCGGGTCGAGGGCAAACTACCTCGACCCCGTTAGGCGTGGTGAAAGTGGTCGGGGAGTCAGTGCGGGCGAGCTCCAGCGAGGGGATGGACGGAGGAACTCGAAAATTAAAGAAAAAGGCGAAAAATCTAGGCTACCTGGGTGGATGATTCGACTGTGGGTGAGCAGGGGATGCTCTGGGTCCTCGCCTCGAGGAGCGTCGACGTCCGAGGCTCTGGCTCCAGCTCTGGGCGGAGCACGACGGTGGTGGCTCGCCGGATCAGTGGCCGCTTGCTCCCTCCTCGCTGCAACACCTGTTGGAGTAAGCTGTCACTCTCGCCAACACGGTGGAGGTCACAGGTGGTGAAGCAAATGAGCCAAAGATAGGAAATGGAGTGGCGGAGCTCGAGCTTTATATGGCCAAGAGTCCGACTAGGGTTGGTCGGGTAGGGTTGCGTGAAGTGCGGATCTCGAGGCGGATACCCCGGCGAGGGTCTCGGATGCAAGGAGAAGAAGTAGGACCCGGGGTTTGCGAAGATGGCGAGCGGATCGAGCGCGGAAAAAGAGGAGAAGTCAGGTCGGGCGCGAGATCCGCTGGAGAAGAAGGTCCGCGGAGGGAGTTGACCGGAGGTCAACATTCCCGTGGACCAATGGGAAGCTACCACGTGGAAAAGAATTGAAAAATCAATTAAAAATAGTAAATGGCAGAATTATTAAAAAGTCAAAACATGAAATATTTTTATTTTAATATTTTCTATTTTTTGTGATTTTTAATTAATTTTTCAAAAATAAAATAAGGTATTTACATTATATAGCTATACATAGGTATATGTACAATATGTCTTTTTTTTATTTTTAATTTGTTATTTTTGTGCATTTTTATTCCCATTTTATATTTTATTTATTTATAGTATAAAGTTAGGAATAAAAAGGGTATTTTTATTTTATTTTTATTATATATATACAATAGTGAAATAAATACATATGTACATATATATACATGGTATATTTACAAAGTATTTTTGGTTTTTAATTTTGTTCTTTTTATTTTGTTTTTATTTTTGTTATTTCTATTTTAGTTATTTACAACATAAAAGATGGAATATTTACAAAATTTTTGGAAATTAATTTTATGTATTTATGGGGTAAAATAAATATAGGAGTGGCTATGTACATGATGAATATGCACAAGGTGAAGGTTTTTGTTTTCTTTTTAGTTTTCTATTTTTATTTTGATTTTTATATTTATAAATATATACAGGTATTTACAAGCCCATTTTAGTATCTTTTTGGAGGAAAATATTTTTATTATATTTACAAATATATTTACACACACGAGCCCTTATCTCCCTCTACTTTGGCTTTTATGCGGTCAGGCCCATGCTGAGTCCTCCCTTGGGTTAGGTTGCTCAATATTTATTCTAAATATTTCCCTCTTTTTCTTTTTACACTTTATTCTTTTATTTTTGCACAAAAACATTCTAATTATTAAACTTTATACAATGCATGCTTTTGATAATTATTTGTATTTACATGAATATACATGTATTTGCAAAGGTTTTTGTAGCTAAAATATAAGAATAAAGAGTGATGAATGGGTATTCATCACGTCTCAACTTGGTCTAGTGGTGATGAAGGCTAAAGACAGAAGCCGTGGGTTGCAATAAAGCTTCAAAAGAGGGATAGTCTACTGTCTCAAGAGGAAAATTTCTTGTATATGTTCTGCACCATGTAGATATGTTGTACAGATGCACTTGAAAAAAAATGCAAAAAGAACTCCAAAAAAAGTGGTGGGTCGGATTGAAAATTTAATAACCCCACCGGAGTGTATATAGTCAAATAAAGCAAAAGCTTATGGTATCCATGTTACATCTCATGAAGCTTGCAGCGGGAGACTTAGCTACACTGGTTGAGCTCCCAAAAGTCTATTCCTCTTATCCCCCCTCTTCTTGAGTCGGTTGCACTTGAACTTAGAAGGGAATACCCTGCTTCTCGAGGAAAGAGTTGCTAGACCTAGGCATTAGAGTTACCAGGATGAGGAAGGTTGTTTCTTTATCACTTCTGAGGTGGGGAGCTACATATCACTTACACTGCATGGAAAGATTCATGGTCATTAGAGTTTGTATATGTAGACTTGTTCTGATCTGTTTTATTGAGGAGTCTTGTCCATAGATTGGTGGAACTCAGAGGCTGTTGAGTTTTAAGCTTAAGTCCAAATAAGGTTCCGACACATTAATAATCCAAAGATCTGATCGAGCTCCATAATTCAATTTAATGAAGGAAAGTTTAATATTCAATTTTGATCCATGTACATTCTCCTCTTTTTCTTCTTTCTTTTTCACTACTTTTTCAAATAAGTATTTGCTAAGGGACTAGCAAAAGTTAAGTATAGGGGGTGATGAATACCCATTCATCACTCTTTATTCTTATATTTTAGCTACAAAAACCTTTGCAAATGCATGTATATTCATGTAAATACAAATAATTACCAAAAGCATACATTGTATAAAGTTTAATAATTAGCATGTTTTTGTGCAAAAATAAAAGAATAAAGAGTAAAAAGAAAAAGAGGGAAATATTTTGAATAAATATTGAGCAACCCAATCCCAAGGGAGGGCTCAGCATTGGCCTGACCGCATAAAAGCCAAAGTAGAAGGAGATAGGGACTCATGTGTGTAAATATACCTATAAAATAAAAATATTTTCCTCTAAAAATGGAAGAAAATGGGCTTGTGAATACTTGTATATTTTTATAAATATAAAAATCAAAATAAAATAGAAAAAATAAAAAGAACACAAAAACCTTCACCTTGTGCATATTCATCATGTACATACACTCACCTATATTTATTTAACCTTATAAATAAATAAAATTAATTTCCAAACATTTTGTAAATATTTCATCTTTTATGTTGTAAATAAATAAATTAAAAAACCATTAAAACAAAAACAAAATAAAAAGAACAAAATCAAAAATTAAAAATCACATTGTAAATATACCATGTATATATATGTACATATATATTTATTTCACTATTGTATATAAATAATAAAAATAAAATAAATACCTTTTTATTCCTAATTTTATGCTATAAATAAATAAAATATAAAATGGGGATAAAAATGTATGAAAATAACAAATTAAAAATCAAAAAAATAAAATTCAATATTGTATATATACCTATGTATAGTACTATATTGTAAATACCCTATTTTTACTTTGAAAAATTAATTAAAAATCACAAAAAAATAGAAAATATTAAAACAAAAATATTTCATGGTTTGAGTTTTAAATAAATAAGCCATTTGCTATTTTTAATTTAATTTCTAAATCCATTCCAGGTGGCAGCCTCCCATTGGTCCTAGGGGGTTGTTGACCGCCCGATCAACTCCCCCCCAGGACCACCTCCCACGGGTTTTGGACACCCGACTTCTCCTCGTTTTCGTGTCCAAATCCGATCACCATCTCCCTAAACCCCAGGTCCGCTCCATTCCCGACACATCCGACAGCCACGCCGGAGTGCCCGCCTCAAGATCCGCGCTCCACATTGCCCTACCCGATCAAATCTTGCCGGACCTACACCCAAATAAATTTCGAGCTCCGCCACCCTATTGCGCATCTTTGGATCATTCGCCGACCACCCAGTGACCTCCAGTGCCTTAGTGAGAGTGACAGCTCGCTCCGGGCATTGTCGCAGCGAGGAGGAGATGTCTGAACCACTGATCCGGCGAGTTTGCTCTGCCGTGCTCCGCCCAGAGCAGGAGCCAGAGCCTCGGACGATGACGGTCCTCGAGGCAAGGACCCAGAGCTGCCCAAGCTCATCTCCAGTCGATCCCTTCACTCAGGTAGCTATAGTTCTTCCTCCTTTTCTTCGATTTTGATTTTCCCCCAATTTTAGCCGTCGCCGACCACCTTCTATTCCGGTCACGTTCGCCTTCCATTCGATCATTGGATCTCACCATCGTCTCCGTCTTCCTCCCGCGCACGTTCTACGCACCTCCACTCAACCCAGCTCGCACAGGAGCTGGGGTTTCGAGCTCCTCCGTCCACCCCTCGCCGGAGCTCGACCGCTCTGCCTCACCAGTCACCTTCACCCCCTCTCACAGGGTCGAGGCAGTTTGCCCTCGACCCGCGAGTTTGCTGATGCACTTTGCAGGTACATCCAAGCCCATCTGAGGGCTTGGACCATTTGGTCCAGCAGCTCCGCCTCCGCCGGGCTCGCCAGAGCTTTTCGGAGCTCCATCGAGTCATCGGAGGCCTTCATTCGATGCGGAAGACTTCCACGCTCCTTCTTCGATCCTCAGAGGCCTTCCAGGAGGAGACCAGCGCTGTCACGAGCTCGACGAAGTTCGCCGGAGCCCAGTTCTTCCTCCATCCTTCAGAGACGTCTGATCGACCCCGAGCTCCAGTCTTGATCCTGACCGTTCATCCGAGGAGCGTCCATCGCCTTCCGATCTTGGGAGGGGCGATCTGGACCGTTGATGCCTGAGGTTTAGCCACAACGCCCCTCCACCGTGCGATCTTCCACGTGGCTACGCCTTGGCCGTCCGATCAGCCCGAGGAGTCCAGCGTTGGAGTGCCACTCATCCTCGACCGTTCGATCCACCACGTGGCATCCATCCGACCCTCGACTTAATAAAGGGTAATTTACCCTTAGGCCCTTCTCTTTATTTTATTTCACGTTTAGTCCTGTAAATACATAGCGTAGTTATTTTATTTTCGGTACATTTGCACTTCGGACCCTGAGCTTTATTTTATTCGCATATATGCCCCTGTTTGTGGTGTAGCACGTGCATCGACACGTCCTTTTTGGGATATTTGCATACGTAGCCCTGTTGTTCTGAATGGTTATGAAATGAAGAAATATTTTTAGGAAATTGCATTTATACCCCTGTGCGTGGATTGATTTGTGCATGTACGCTTATTTGCGGGTAAATTACAAACAGGTCCTCGGACTTTTGGTACCTGTTACCAAATAGTTCCAGAACCTTGTTTTCTTTGCATATAGGTCCTCGTGTGCCCAGACACGCGCCACACGCGTGATTTCGTGGGAAAATTGCACCGGATCCCCTGGAGCTTTGGGTATTTACATTGAGGTCACTGTGTATTGTGCCCCTGTGTTTGATTTTAATAAAATAGCAAACTCACTCCAAATTCCATGAAAATTGGATACATGGCTCTTGCCATGTTGTAAAATTTTCTAGAATTTTTGGGGACATTTTTGATCTCATTTACTATTTCTAAAAATTCAAAAACATGCATTTTCTTTACTGTCTGATCTAAAAATTCACAAAAAATATTAAAATACCTCTAAAAATTACAAAAAACTTAGCTACTGTGTCTTTTGCCTTGTTTGATTTTCTGACCATGTTTGGTCATTTTTCATCATATAAAACTCATAAAAATTGAAAAACACTTAAAAACTTATAAAAATTCTAATAACTATTTTGAAAATCCAAAAACAATAATTCCAGTGCCCAAATTTTCCTTAAACGTTCTAGTTTATAGGAAAATTGAATCCATGAGCTAAATAGGTCTTTTTGCATTTTAAATTGGCCTTTTACTCCTGACTGGACATTGCTACATTTTTCTTGCATTGTTTGATTTTTAGAAAAGAAAATAAAAATCAGAAAAATCCCAAAAATTCATTAAAAACAGTAAAAATCATAAAATACACAAAAACATTTTTGTTTGAATTTTTGATTGATTTTTGATGCATTAAATAATTGCTTGAAGTTGATTGGTTTACTTGTTTTCCTTATTTTCTTAATAAATTAAAAATGTAAAAAAATTGTAAAAATTAAAAATCCACCAAAAATACCTTTTTTATTTTAGTTTATTTTTGACTACTTCGTAGGCTGCGAGGCCATCACGTGCTCCCTGAGTCCGACGCTGGTCGCTATACCTGGCTAATCCAATAGCCAGGACCGCTATTTGATTTTGAGTTGATTTTATCTCTGTTTGGTGGTCTACTTTACTTTTTCTTGATCGACCGAGAGGCTCTTGAGCACTGAGGTCGCAATGACCTTTGTTTATATTTTTCCATCCTTAGTTGCTCGGGATTTTCGCGGTCATCACCAACGCGCCGCGAGCCTGCCCCGTCAAGCACTACTCCTGAACTCGACCTGTCGAGAAGAGGAGGGGTGGGTCTAGACCGGACTCTTTGGATCGAGGGCGAGTGACCAGCTAGACGGTGCTTTCGACTAGAAGTTACCTGCTTAGGACTCGGTTTTCTGCTGCACCATATAGGTAGTTTTATTTCTGTCTTTAAAATTCTGCGTAGATCATATTACATGTAGAGTGCTGGAGACAGGTACGCATTTCTATCTTTGCATGCATCATTGATTTTCGCGCATCGGCTTTTTCGTCTTCTCCCCCTGTTTTTGACTTAATAACCAGGAGAACCGAAAAATTTGTTAGGTGTTTTTGCTTGTATGAAAAATATCTAAAAAAGAAAAACAATAAAATTGGGACTGCTAAAACTATTGACCCTAAAAGACACTTGAACTAAAAATTTGTCTTGGGGAGAGCAACCCCCTCATTGCTTGGTTTGCTTGTGCGAGAGAGTGACCCGTACACTAGGTAAATCCCTCCAGTACTCATCTCGACTGATTACCGACTCTTCTGTGCGGGACAGTCAGTTGGCAGACTATCGGGTATCCCAACAGGTCACGTAATCGCTCTGATATCTTGAGTGTTCACCAAAATAAAATTGACAAGATAAATTGACCGAACCTTTACGGTCTTCAGCTCGCGTTGCGTTGGTGAACTGGGGGTTTGCTTGTACTCATAGTTTTTCCAGATCTCATCCACACTACTCGCCAGATCACGATGATGGGCAGGAGGTCTCTTAGGCAGCCTCTGGCTGCACCGCTTTTTAGCACTCCAGTCCCTTCATCTAGGTCGGTTCGTGAGAGCTCAGACCCGCTCTCCGAGCCCGAGTACGATTCCGCCCTGTTCCCCCTCGACCACCCTTACTCTGAGATCGAGATACCAGTGCCAGAGGAGAGACAGACAGATGATTTATCGGCACCTGAGTTCGGTTGTTTTGATTTTTCAGAGATAATGGCCGGCAGTTCTGATGATCACGGTGGAGGTCCACGAGGAGATCAACATTTTGTTTTGGACCAGGGTGCGATCAATTCCACCCTGATCGCCTCACTTGATTCAGTTCAGCAGTAGTTGAGGGATCAGGGAGCGTTCATGATCGAGATGAGGAGAGAGCTAGAGCAGTTGAGAGCTGACCGTGAGAACCGCGGAGGAGGAGGACCCGACGATGCAGCAGCCGCCGCAGCAGCCGCAGCAGCGGTAGCAACAGCCGCAACAGGAGGAGCAGGAGGCGGAGCAACCGAGATCGATGCGGGATAACCACAATCCTGGATCGACTTTGACGCACCGTTGGGTGGTTCTACCAGCCATCGTGGGGGACTTCAAGTTCCCCCCGAACACTTTGCAACTCCTTCCCCGGTTTCACGGTTTGGCTACTGAGGAGCCTCATCTCCACCTTCAGGAGTTTGAGATGATTTGCAGTACTGTCCACGATCGCCAGGTGGACCAGGACACCATACGGATGATTGCCTTCCCCTTTTCCTTAGCAGACAGAGCAGCCACCTGGCTGAAGCACTTGGGGAAGTTTGTCTACACTTGGGAGCAACTCCGCGTCGAGTACTTGCACAAGTACTATCCACTCGGGCGGAAGAATGCCACGAGAGCCCTGATCAGCAACTTCTCCATGCTCCCCAACGAGCAGTTTCATAGGCATGGGAGAGGTTCAGAGAGCTGACTGATAGATGCCCGTACCACGACATTTCCAAGCCGAACCTTGTTCAGAGCTTCTTCAACGGGTTGACACCAGAGCTTCAGGGCTTGGTGAACGCTTCTTGTGGCGGGTCTTATTTCGCCAAGGATCACGACCAGGTCTGGGCCATCTACGAGGAGATGCCGAGAACTACATGATGATGTCCCAGACCAGGTTATACACTCAGGGCAGACCCCAGCAGCCAGGACTCGTGCACTACCATAGGATAGCACGGGTCGACGCCGGTCCTTCCAGTTCGTCCGCAGTAGCAGCAGCACAGGAAGAGTCCACAGCTGCGGACATGGGTATCATTAGCGAGAAGTTGGATCGGATGAAGCTGATTGAGAAGAAACAGTGCGAGGGCATCACTCAGATGGAGCAGATGGCACAGACTCTGAGCGACATGAAGACCCAGCTCTTGTGTCTCCAGGAGGCACAGACGGCTTCCCAGCCCCATCTTCAGTCGCGAGGCGATCACGGCAGCAGCAGCAGCTCGTTCCAGCACTCCAGCTCACACCAACAGCCTAGACAGGTTCACCTTGCACAGGCGGAGCCGTACCAGCAGCTGCAGCCCACCTACCAGTCACCACCATCTTCAGACTTGCAGATGGTGGTATACGAGCCGGATCAGCCTCTAGCAGTACTCCCGCCAGCCCAATACGATGCAGAGCCGTTGATGGATGTCAACGGGATTTGGTATGACCGCCCTCAGCCCGGTATCCGATGAGACCATCCCAGATTACGGTGGGGGAATGGAGGTACTCAGCCCCAGCAGCAGCCATCTGGTCAGGTAGGCCAGTACAGCCATCAGAGAGATCACCAGCCGCAACAGCAACCCCCAGTGTACCCACCACCACAGCAGCAGCAGTCATCCTATGGTCCTCGTCCCTATCAGCAGGGACAGTCTTGGAGGCGAGATCAGCCTCACCAGCAGTAGCAGCATCACCCATACCCCTCTCAGCCACAGCAGCAGATCCAGCAGCCTCACTACCAGAGAGGCTACCCGTCAGGTTCCCTTGAGAACCCTATCTTGGATGACATAGCCCGCCTCCTCACGGATCAGCAGACTACCTTCAGACGGGAGATGGACGAGTTCCGTCAGGAGATGCGGGACATTGTGAGAGGGAAGGCCGCCATCCCTGCCTAGATAGAGCCGAACCCCAACAGCCTGAAGCAGAAATCTGACCAGGTAGCTTGTACTGAGTATACCACTCCTAGTGATACATTTGGTGATATGACTGGATATCTGTTTGATACTGATTTTGTTACACTTAGGAGCGGTAGGATGCCAGCAGGCGGGCCTCGTCTGAGCTACATCATGAGGATCCACCTAGAGCACCCGACGAGGAGGATGACGACGGTGGTACTGATGCCACCAAGGATGCTGATTCCACCGGCAGTATTGAGGCCGCCGTTTCACCATATCGAGGAGGTGGTACTGAGGCCACCCACGATGCCGATCCAGAGCGCGGTACTGTGGCCGCGAGTCTTATAGCCGATCCAACCACTGGTGGTACTGAGGCCACCGGAGTTCATGTAGAGAGATCTGTTGTTTTTCCTTCACCGGATGTATCTCGGAACCATGTTGTGAATAAAGGAAAGGGTTTATTTTCTTTTGGTCCCACTGTGGTGCATGATGTATGTGTGGATCCGGTCGTCGAACCGCCTAGACTCTTTCCTAGTCCTTCATCGTAGAAGGACCCAGTGATCCCCTTCCCTAGAGACATTCAGATGGGGAAGGGGAAGAAAACAGAAAATCCCAAAAAGAGAGAGCAGGAAGAGTTCAAACAGCAGATGATAGATCGTTTTCACATACAGCTGACTCTTCAGGAGGCTTTGCAGCACATCCCACTTCTTCAACGTTCATTGAGAGACATGACCACAGTCAGGAGGAAGAGGAGGAACCACCACTCTGAGATCCATGTGCTGACGAAAGCCACGTGTTTCGCGATCCAGAACCGTCTGCCGGCCAAGAGGCCAAATTCAGGAGCCCCTTATGTCAGATGCCATATCAGTGAGCAGAGGTTCGACTGTACTCTATTAGATAGCGGATCGTCGATCAACCTCCTTCCGGCAGCCCTACTCGACCGCTTCGAGTTGGGCACTCTTAGACAGAGCAGGACAGTCCTTCAGTTTGCCGATAGATCTGTCAAGAGGCCGAAGGGGTTGTGGCGAGATGTTTTCGTCACTATTCAGGACCTGCAATTCCCCGTGGACTTCGTAGTGTTGGACATGGAGATCCCTGATTCAGTGACCGATACCCCCATCATTCTCGGTCGTCCGTTCTTGGTCACAGCCAAGGCAGTGACCGACCATGATAGCGGGAAGGTATACTTTCGCGTCGAGGGCGAAAGTGTACAAATAGAGACGGTCGAGGACAACAGAGCCAGAGAGAGATCATGCTCAGATACCACTTCAGATACAGAGCAGCTGACAGATGCAGGGGTAGACATCCACCAGGACTGTGACTTTGTGATCACAAACGATGAGGCAGTTTGGGCAGACCCAACAGCACAGGCCATCCTCTCATTTTCAGACACTGCTGATGCAGAGATGATAGTAGAGGAGAGCTTGGAGAGCACATTCCTGGTTCAGGATACTTTAGAGGCAGCAGAGCAGGTTCTTGACCGCGACACGGATTTTTGTGATGATGGTGGTACTGATGCCGCCTTGTGTGATGCAGATCCCTCGGAGTCAGAGTCTGATTGGGCAGATTGTGATGATTACATGCCAGACCTGATTTCCACTGAGCCTACAGTTGAGGAGGAGGTAGATGTCGAGCAGATCAGAGACAGTTCAGTTGAGCAGTCTTCTTCAGATCCAGTTTGCGAGAGTACGTTCTCATTCTCCCGGGCAGATTTGGCAGCACATACGCGACTTCTTTCGAGGCCAGATTTGCCAGCACCCAGTTGTCCAGAGCTGAAGCCACTTCCTTCGTCATTGAAGTATAGATTCCTTGCGGGTGAGCATGAGATGTACCCAGTCATTATCTCAGCCGATTTGACTGGAGAGCAGGAATCCCGTCTGATGGGAGTTCTTGAAAAGAACCGCAAGGTGATAGGATGGAGCGTAGCAGATCTCCAGGGGATTAGTCCGGCCCTGTGCTCCCACCATATCTATCTCGAGGATGAGGCGAAGCCGTCGCGTGAGTTCCAGCGGCGGCTGAACCCAAATCTGAGAGAGGTTGTCATGAAGGAAATTTTGAAATGGTGGAGCGCCGATTTTATCTATCCCATCTCCGACTCCAAGTGGGTCAGCCCTTTGCATGTGGTGCCCAAGAAGACGGGCATCACTATAGTGATTAGCGAGTCTGGAGAGGAGATTGCTACACGAGTACCCACTTCTTGGCGGGTTTGTGTTGACAACAGGAGACTCAACCAGGCCACCAAGAAGGATCATTTCCCCCTGCCCTTTATTGATCAGATCATTGAGAGACTGGCAGGGAAGAGCCATTACTATTTTCTGGATGGGTACTGGGGCTACAACCAGGTGCCCATCACAACTGAGGATCAGGAGAAGACCACCTTTACCTGTCCCTTTGGCACATACGCCTTCCGACGCATGCCATTTGGGCTATGCAATGCCCCTGCGACTTTTCAGAGATGCATGCTGTTGATCTTTTCGGACATGGTAGGGGAGTGCTTAGAGGTCTTCATGGATGATTTCTCGATTTACGACGACGGATTCGACTCATGTCTTGACTGCCTAGACCGGGTACTTCAGCGATGTATTGAGGTCTGCTTGATTCTTTCTTGGGAGAAGAGACACTTTATGGTGACCCAAGGGACGGTGCTTGGCCACATCATCTCCAACAGGGGCATGGAGGTTGATCCGGCCAAGGTTGATGTCATTAGAAAACTCACACCACCGTCCAATTTGCGGCAGTTACAGTCTTTCCTGGGGCACGCCCGTTTCTATCGGCGATTCATTCGTGATTTCAGTAGGGTTGCCCGACCGTTGACTGACTTGCTGACGAAAGACACCGAGTTCCTTGTTGATGACAAGTGTCTTTCGTCGTTTGAGACTCTCAAGCATTGTATTGTTAAGGCTCCTATCCTCCAGCCACCAGTTTGGTCTCTCCCATTCGAGATCATGACGGATGCCTCCGATTTTGCCGTGGGGGCTGTGCTGGGACAGAGGAGGGATGGAGTCCCCTTTGCTATCCACTATGCTAGCCGTACCTTGGAATCCGCCCAGCGGAATTATACAGTCACGGAGAAGGAGATGCTAGCAGTAGTGTTCGCCCTAGATAAGTTCAGATCTTACATCATTGGATCTAGAGTGACTTTGTATACAGATCATACCGCCATCTGATACCTCATGGCAAAGAAGGATGCCAAGGCCAGACTGACTAGATGGATCCTTCTACTCCAGGAGTTCGACATTGAGATCAAGGATAAGCTTGGAGTCAAGAATGTGGTGGCCGATCATCTCTCCCGTTT
The DNA here is from genome assembly GCA_037367405.1 of Ottelia alismoides. Classification (NCBI taxonomy): domain Eukaryota; kingdom Viridiplantae; phylum Streptophyta; class Magnoliopsida; order Alismatales; family Hydrocharitaceae; genus Ottelia; species Ottelia alismoides. The sequence goes on along the minus strand of JAZKJV010000016.1, from coordinate 92,235 downwards.
AGAGCAGCCTGAGGAGTCTGAGCAGATTGATCCCATTTGTGAGACCTTCCCAGATGAGGCGATCCTTGCTATCGCCTCACTCCCATGGTATGCCGATATTGTGAACTTTCTCGTTGCTGGGAAAGTCCCACAAGATTGGCCCAGATAGAGGCTTGAGACCTTCCTCGCGAAGGCCAAGTCCTACCACTGGGAGGATCCCATCCTTTACCACGAAGGAGGGGATAGCGTCTGGCGTCGGTGCATTCCTCAGGAGGAGCACCATAGCGTCCTCACTTACTGCCACAAGCTTGAGGCAGGAGGACATCATTCTGGGAGGAGAACGACACAGAAAGTGCTCCAATCTGGCTTGTGGTGGCCTACCCTCTTCAAGGACTCTGATGAGTTCGTGAAGAGGTGTACTGACTGTCAGAGGATGGGCACTTGTGGACAGCGTGATATGATGCTGATGCAGCCCATACACTTCTGTGAGGTTTTTGACGCATGGGGCATCGATTTCATGGGTCCATTCCCTAAGAGTCAGGGATTTGAGTACATTCTGTTGGCCGTTGATTATGTGAGTCGTTGGGTTGAGGCTATCCCCGCCCGAGCCGCTGATGCGAGGACAGTTTGCATATTTCTGAGGAAGCACATCATCATGCAGTTCGGGGTACCTCGAGTATTGATTTCAGATGGGGGGTCTCATTTCATCAATGACCAGGTGAAGGCACTTGCTAGTGAGTTCGGCATAGACCATCGAGTTGCCACTCCATACCATCCACAGACGAATGGTCTAGCCGAGGTGTCGAACAGGGAGATCAAGACTATATTGCAGAAAGTCGTCCGCCCTGACCGAAAGGATTGGTCACAGCTTTTGGACTCGGTCTTGTGGGCATATAAGACGTCTTGCAAGACACCATTGGGCACATCTCCCCTTTCACCTAGTTTATGGCAAGCCGTACCATTTACCTGTTGAGTTGAGGCACAAATCACTATGGGCAGTCACTGAGATACTTATGGATCCAGATAGTGTAGGAGACCAGAGGAGGGCAGAGTTAGGAGCCTTGGAGGAGCTTAGAGATACCGCCTTCTCAAACAGCCTACGGTATAAGGAGAGAGTGAAAGAGTGGCATGATTCTCATATCAGCCACAAGCATTTTGAGCCTGGACAGAGAGTATGGCTGTTTGATGCTAGGCTTCGTCTATTTCCAGGGAAGCTACAGAGCAAATGGAAGGGACCTTATCTTGTGAGAAAGGTACACGACAACGGTAGCATTGATATATCCGAGTTGTCTTCTGAGAGTACCTTTCGAGTGAACAGCCAGCGGCTCAAGCCATTTCTAGATCATAAGCCGCGGGTCGTTGATGTTGCCCCTATTCACTTTGCATGAGATGTGGTTTCTTGACTCACATCTATTGCATCTCACGCCTGATTATCACTGTTCTTCCGACCTGTATAGATCCAGTTGTCCATATCACTCTATTCTTTAGTCCCACGTCCCTTTTTCTCATCTTATGATTATGCTATACTTAGGGTGTACCTTACCCTAAGTATAGGGGGAATGTAGGACCTTCGGGTATTCTTTTTATTCTTTCTACCCCTGTTTTGTTGCCTATACTTAGGGATATTTTACCCTAAGTATAGGGGGGCAGACTCTGTACATCCTTCACTCGGATTTCCCTTCATATACAACTTGCTATACTTAGGATTATTGGATCCTAAGTATAGGGGGAAACCACCAAGTTCTCCTCATTCAATTCTTTGATTCATCTCTGTATATAGCCATTCCTTTTCACTTCCCTATACTAAGCATGAGTTATGTCTTCTTCATTGCTCTTGACTCTGAGGACATCGTTCGAGCTAAGTATAGAGGGTGTGTATATATTTCATATATACTTTAGCCATAACTCGTACTTTGTGTGAGTGTGTTAATAAATAAAATGGCTAAAAACTCTAAAAATCACAAAAATTAAAAAAAATTCCTGTAAATAATCATTCTTTTATTGCACATACATAGCTAGTGTACAAATTATTTTTGTAAAAATGTTTTCAAAAATCTTTTGTGTAATGCTTGTGTAAATATTTTCTTATCAAAATTATGTATATAGTGCAAAATTTTTCCAAAATGTTTTGAAAACCAAAAGTTTGCAAAAATTTTGTAAATGTGTGTAAATACTTTTGCAAAACTTGCATTTCATGCATTCATCCATCCATGATTTCAAAACATTTTTCAAAAATTTTGCATGATTGTAAATATGTGTAAATAGCATCTTTGTATATATGTATATAGTTTTTCTGGATGATAGTTGACATTTAAACTAGCCTGGAATTAAATTGGGAAATGGAGCTTGATTAAGATCTTAATCCACCTAATTCTAAGAGGAACCTTATAGGGCTTAGGGTTAAGGCTTTTCAGGTCCATAAGGACTTAATTCTTTGAGTCCACTAGGCTATGAGCATATGTCATCTTAATGAGCCTAAGTAGAGCACTTAACAACACGCGCATGACTCTTAGAGACAATGGCTTGACTTGCACCAGCACTTTACACATAGCTCTCCACGGATGAGGTGGTGAGGAGGCAGTTTCCTTTGGCTTGGGGTAGCATATGAGGGTAGTACTTCTAGGCGGAACCTCTCTTCTTCTTCTAGTGAAGGAAGTGCACCTCAACTTGGTCTAGTGGTGATGAAGTCTAAAGACAGAAGTCGTGGGTTGCAATAAAGCTTCAAAAGAGGGATAGTCTACTGGCTCAAGAGGAAAATTTCTTGTATATATGATGCACCATGTAGATATGTTGTACAGATGCACTTGAAAAAAAATGCAAAAAGAACTCCAAAAAAAGTGGTGGGTCGGATTGAAAATTTAATAACCCCACCGGAGTGTATATAGTCAAATAAAGCAAAAGCTTATGGTATCCATGTTACATCTCATGAAGCCAGTTGCACTTGAACTTAGAAGGGAATACCCCGCTTCTCGAGGAAAGAGTTGCTAGACCGAGGCATTAGAGTTACCAGGTTGAGGGAGGTTGTTTCTTTGTCACTTCTGAGGTGGGGAGCTACATATCACTTACACTGCATGGAAAGATTCATGGTCATTAGAGTTTGTGTATGTAGACTTGTTCTGATCTGGTTTATTGAGGAGTCTTGACCATAGATTGGTGGAATTAGAGGCTGTTGAGTTTTAAGCTTAAGTCCAAATAAGGTTCCGACACATTAATAATCCAAAGATCTGATCGAGCTCCATAATTCAATTTAATGAAGGAAAGTTTAATATTCAACCTTGATCCATGTACATTCTCCTCTTTTTCTTTTTCTTTCTTTCTTTTTCATTTCTTTTTCAAATAAGTGTTTGCTAAGGGACTAGCAAAAGTTAAGTATAGGGGGGTGATGAATACCCATTCATCACTCTTTATTCTTATATTTTAGCTACAAAAACCTTTGCAAATGCATGTATATTCATGTAAATACAAATAATTACCAAAAGCATGCATTGTATAAAGTTTAATAATTAGCATGTTTTTGTGCAAAAATAAAAGAATAAAGAGACAAAAGAAAAAGAGGGAAATATTTAGAATAAATATTGAGCAACCTACCCCCAAGGGAGGGTCAGCATGGGCCTGACCGCATAAAAGCCAAAGTAGAGAGAGATAGGGTGCTCATGTGTGTAAAGATACCTATAAATAAAATAAAAATATTTTCCTCTAAAAACAAAAATAAAAGTGGGTTTCTATTTATTTGTAAATATTTGTAAATATAAATTTAAAATAAAAATGAGAAAACTAAAAAGATAATAAAAATACCTTCACCCTTGTATATCCACCATGTACATAAACTCACTTATATATTTATTTATCCCTATAAAAAAACAAAATTAATTTCCATAAAATCTGTAAATATTCTATTTATTATGGTGTAAATAAATAAAATAAAAACAACAAAAATAAAAACAAAATAAAAAGAACAAAATCAAAAACCAAAAATAATATTGTAAATACACCTTGTATATAGATGTATATACCTATTTATTTCACTATTTCATATAAATAATAAAAATAAAATAAAAATACCCTTTTATTCCTAATTTTATACTATAATTAAATAAAATATAAAATAGGAATAAAAATGCACAAAAATAACTAATTAAAAATCAAAAATAAAAATCCTATATTGTACATATACCTATACATAACATTACTATGTACATACCCTATTTTTATTTTGAAACATTAATTAAAAATCACCAAAAAAAATAGAAAAAATCAAAATAAAAATATTTCGTGTTTTAAGTTTTTATTAATCAAAAATAAAAATCCTATATTTGCTGTTTTTAATTGAATTTTTAAACATTTTCCACGTGGCTGATTCCCATTGGTCCACGGGGAATGTTGAGCCCCGGTCAACTCTCCCCCGCGGACCAAACCCTTGCAGGTCTCGCGCCCGACCCGACTTCTCCTCTTTTTCCGCGCTCGATCCGCCTGCTATGTGCGCAAACCCCGGGTCCTACCCCTTCTTCTTGCATCCGAGACCCACGCCCGGGGGATTGCATCGGGGTCCGCGCTCTGAGCAGTCCTACCCGATCAACCCTAGCCGGACCCCTGAGACTATAAGAGCCGAGCTCCGCCACCTATTTTCTCATCTTTGGCTCATTTGTTCACCACCTAGTGACCTCCACCGTCTTGGCGAGAGTGACAGCTCGCTCCAGAGGGTGTTGTAGCGAGGAGGGAGCAAGGAGACATCGATACAGCGAGCTTCCGCCGCCGAGCGCCGCCAGGAGGTAGCGCCAGAGCCTCGGGCCACGACGACCTGCGAGGCAAGGACCAGATCTAGCCCAGCTCATCCCCAGTCGATCCCTCCACCCAGGTAGCTTAGATTCTTCATCCTTTTCTTTAATTTTCGATTAGCCCCAAATCTCGCCGTCGCCGACCATCATCGATTCCGGCCGTCTCCCCCTTTCGCTCGACCACCATGCCTCACCGTTCACGATCACCACGCCTAACTGGGTCGAGGCAACTTGTCCTCGACCCGCGAGTTTGCTGGCGCTCTTTGTAGTAACATCCGAGCCCATCTGAGGTCTTGGACCATCTGGTCCAGCAGCTTCGCCTCCGCCGGACTCTCCAGAGCTCCTCGGAGCTCCATTGAGTCATCGGAGGTCATCATCGGACGCGGAAGGCCACATCGGTTCAACTCCGATCATTAGAGCCTCGCGAGGAGGCCGGGAGCGCGCGCAGCGGGCCAACGAAGGTCGCCGGTCATCAGTTCCTCCAGGACCTCCAGATACCGTCGGATCACCTTCGACCTCCAGTTCACATCTGAACCGTTCATCTGAGGAGCCACCGTCAGCGTCAGATCCTTAGAGGAGCGATCTGCATCGTTCATTCGCCGAGGTCAAGCCACATCACCTCTCCACCGTTTGATCCCCCACGTGGCTTCGCCTTGGCCGTTCGATCAGCATCGAAGACCAAGCGTTAGGCGCCACACCTTCCCAGCCGTAGATCATCACACGTGGTGCCCATCCGACGGCCTACTTAATAAAGGGTAATTTATCCCTTAGGCCCTTATGTTTATTTTATTTCATTTCAGTCCTGTAAATATTTGTTGCATTTTATTTACGTTGATACATTTGTACTTTGGACCCTATCTGTTTCTATATTTGCACATATGCCCCTGTTTGTAGTGTAGCACGTGCATCGACACGTGCTTTGTTGGGTATTTTGCATGTTTAGCTCTGTAGTCTGGAATGAATGAATGAAATATTTTAATTAATTGCAGATATGCCCCTGTGAGTGTCTTTTCATGCGCATGTGCGTTATATTCGTGGGTAAATTACATTAAGTTTCTTGGGCTTTTAATACTTGTTATTATTTAGCCCAGGAACTTTATTTCCTTGCATATAGGTCCCTGTGTGCCCCAGACACGCGCCGCGCGTGATTTCTTGGGAATTTTGCACCAGTTCCCCTGGAGCTTTGGATATTTGCGTATAAGTTCCTGTGCATTGTACCTAGGTTTTTATTTTTAATAAGATATCAAACTAACTCCAAATTCAACGAAAATTGGACACATGGCTCCTGCCATGTTGTAAAATTTTATAGATTTTTGGGAACATTTTTGCTTTTATTTGATATTTTTAAAAATTCAAAATCATGCATTTTCTTCACTGTCTGACTTGAAAAATCATAAAAAATATTAAAACTCATCTAAAAATTACAAAAAAATTAGTGACTGTTTAGTTTGTCTTGCTTGATTTTCTGACCAATTTGGGTCACTTTTCATTATAGAAAACTCATAAGAATTATAAAACACTAAAAATCTCATAAAAAGTCTAATAAATAATCTAAAAATCCAAAAACAATAATTCCAGTGCCTTAATTTTCCTTGGACTTTCTAGTTTATAGGAAAATTACCTCCAGGCTTATTAGGGGCTTTTAGATATTTTATCTAAGTCCCTCAAGCTCGGCTGGACAGTACCTTCATTTTCTTGCCTTGTTTTATTTTTAGAAAATTAAATAAACATCAGAAAAATACCAAAAATTAATTAAAAACAGTAAAAATCATAAAATACACAAAAACATTTTTGAGTGATTTTTATGCATTAAATAAATTGTTGTGTTGGCTTGTTTATTTGTTTTCCTTATTTTCTCAATTAATTAAAAATCCAAAAAAAATATAAAAACTAAAAACCCACCAAAAATACATTCCTTTTATTTTTCTGATTCTTTTGACTACTTCGTAGGCCGCGAGGCCATCACGTGCTCCTTGAGTCCGACCCTGGTCGCTATACCAGGCTAATCTAATAGCCAGGACCGCTATCGCTTTTATTTGATTTTTATCTCTGTTTGGTGGTCTGCTTTACATTTTCTTGATTGACCGAGAGGCTCTTGAGCGACTGAGGTCGCAACGACCTTTGTTTATATTTTTACATCCTTAGTTGCTCGGGTCTTTCGTGTAATCAGGCCCTTTCCAGGCGCGTGCAAGTCACATGTTTTGGTAGGTATTTTGCACCTGTACCCTCACGACTTTTGCTTTTTGTATTTGGTCCATAAAGTTGAATATTCAGTGTATTAATTTGTGAGAAATTGCATGCGTGCCCCTGGATGTTTGTGGATTTGCAAATATACCCCTGTTAGGCTGTGAACTTTTGTGTGCTTGTCTTATTTATTTGGAGCATCAGTTTAACTTGAAAAATTCCACAAAAATCATGTTAAGCTCCTGTTAACTTGATGATTCAAGTCATATTTTTGCATGCATTTTTATTGCATTTTTATATTTATTAAAAATTAAAAACATGCATTTTTCATAATGTTGGCATTACAAAATCCCTAAAAATTATAAAAACATTTTGAAAAATTCCAAAAAAAATTATATTTTGTGTGTTTTGTCATCTACTAGTGTCAGTTCAAAACCACTAAAAATTTCAAAGTAAAAACCTTAAAAATTAGAAAACACTTAAAAACTTCAAAAATATATAGAAAATCATAGAAAAATCACAAAAATATAAACTCAGTTGCTATGTATTCCTTATTTTATTGACTACATTTTAAAATTAATTTGAGGAATTTTAGGTACTGTATGTTATTTTTCAACCTCATTTTAATTTCGGCCAGCAAGTATATTCACTGTTTCCTTGCATTTTGATATAAAAATTTTTGAAAAACCCCTAAAAATCACAAAACCGGTAGAAAATTATAAAAAAGACCAAAAAGATTTCATTCCCTGATTTTGGACTATTTTTACCTATTTATAAAAAATACTCTACCCCTCTCTTTCCTTATATAGTTTATATTGTCCAATATTAAAAAAAATATAAAATATAAAAATATAAAAATCAGAAAATTAAAAATCAAAATACAAAATTAAAAATTAAAATAAAAAAAATTAAAACCCACAAAAACATTTGCATTGCATATTGTAGACAATCACATCACATTCACACGCACACACACACACACACACATTTGTTGATCTATCCTGCCTTGCTCCCTGTGTTCGAACTCTCTACATACTTACACCTACATCTGTTTGTAGAGTTAAAAATAAATTTTAACTTCACATTTATTTTCATTGCTTGAATTATTTGAGTGTGGGTTAGTTGTTGATTAATTATGGTTTATTGTGGGTCGCTACAGCGACATAGTAGTCCGGCCTTGTGTGGACTATTTAGACCCTCGATAAATCATAGTTATCAAATGGCACCATTGCTGGGGAGCAGCAGCGTATAGATCACATTTTTATCTGATTGTGTTTGTTTGTCTACCATTGCTTCATTTTATCTCTCTTGCATTTTTGATATACATTGTTGAGCTTTTCTGACCATCTCTTTTCGTCTTCTTGCGAGGGACAATGGAGAGAGGCGGATCACCTAGGGGATCCGGAGCAACCATGTGAAGCGGAGTCGGCTTTTCTTAAGCCAAGCCGGCAGGAGAGAGAGCAGGAGGATTGAGAGAGTGATTATATTAGTTTGCATTTTATTCTGTGAGAGAGTGATTATTAATTTGTAATAATACAGGACTTGGACACTTGAACTTCTGGGCCTAATTTCCGAGTGTTTGTTCACCCGGGGGCTCACCGCGGATTTTGACGAGTTTTTCACCGCTGTCGTTTTCCGGTTTTGATTCCATTTTCCCTTTCTTTTGTGGATTGAGCCCTTAGATTTTAGGCATTGCTTGATCAATTAGATTAGGTCCAAACACCCTAATAATCATTGCATGTACCCATAGTGCGTATTTGGACTTAGTTTAATTAAACAGTCAAATCATCATCTTAGATACGTCGCACCGCGAGCCCACCCCATCAAGCGCTACTCCTGAACTCGATTTATCGAGAAGAGGAGGGGTGAGTCTAGACCGGACCCTTAGGATCGAGGATTGGTGATTGACTTGTGGTGCTTCACGTTAGCAATTGCATGCTTAGGATGATTTCTGCTTGCATATCGGCATGTAGTTTAGGTTTATAAATTTCTGCTTTGCATCCTGCATGGAGAGAGCTGGGATTCGCTGTAAGTCTTCTCACTTTGCATCCATCATTTAGGCACAAAGGTGAGATTTCCATCTTGGTACCGACTTGCATTGGCTTTTCTGACTCTATTCTCCCTTTGTTTTTGGATAAAGTAGGATCAAGAAAATACAAAAATCGTTAAGCGCTTGTTTGAATTGACTCAAAAGAAGCGATAACACAAAAAAATTTAAAAAAAGGGACTGCTAAGAAAACTTTGACCTAAATAAATTGGTAATTAGACTCATTGATTGGGGAGAGTCACACCCTCACTTGTATTCAGGTTGCATGGGAAGGTCTCCTTCCAAGTGAGCAGAGTGCTTCGTAAGGATTAGAGCCAAAAACCCAGCTTGTGGCTGCCCTGTGTATCGCCTGGATTTCCGAAGTATTGGCGCTTCTATCGTACATGGACGAGTAGGGCTTGGTCAACATTGGTGACTCTCTATTGTGTAGAGCATCGACCTTGTCCGAAGTATCGAGCCTAGGCCACGCCTTCACGGGGGTGTCTGTATCATCGTCTCGCGTCCGAGTAGGTTCTTGCACGCTCACGGGTGATTCCATTACGAGCAAGTTCCGAAGTATCGGTTTTGCCTATTGGCTTCCTTTCTCTATTTCTTTGGCTGAGTAGGTATCCAGGAAGGGTTACAAGGACCTCAAAAAGCGCAAGCTATAGGTTACACAGGAGGAGGACAAGTACGGGATACTTTTTCGGCAGTACTCTCTCTCCTTTAGGCGTAGCGCTCTAAGGACTCGTGATAAGATAAATTCCTGAAATCAAGCTAAAATTGACAAGATAAAAGCCGAACCTTCACGGCTTCATGTGTTGAGTTGGTGAACTCACCCTGTTTTGTGTTTGATTGCTAGTTATATTTAGGTCAAGATCAAAAACACCGCACTATCGTGCGCAATTTTGTCACTTCCTTCTTCTTCTCCATTTCTTAGCCTTCATCTTCTCAAATAATCAAGATGATGGGACGTAGATCTCTTAGGCCGACCTTGTCGTCACCGCTATCCAGCACTCCTCCTTATTCATCTAGGACAACCTCGGAGAGTCCGCTCTCCGAGCCTGAGTTCACATCCACCCTGTTCCCCCTTGACCACCCTTCTCATTCCCCTTCCATCAGTCCAAGAGTCTCAGAATTTAGGGCATCACAGAGCTCAGATCATTTGACGGCACCTGAGATGGATTCTTTTGCCTTTTCAGAGAACCTAGCCATGACAGACAGAGGAGATCACCCTGATGAGCAGGAACAGCCTCAATTTCTATTTGATCAAGTTGCCATCAACAATTCACTTCTAGCCTCCTTGGAGACCATGCAGAGACAAATCAGAGACCAAGGAGCATTTATGGGTGATGTGATGCGAGAGCTGGCACAAATGAGAGCAGATCGAGAGAACATAGCCGCAGGTGGTGGAGGAGATATTCCCGTTGCAGAAGGAGGAGATCCTGACGCTGAGAGGCCGCCGCAGACTATCATGCGAGAATTGCACAATCCAGTAGCTTCCCTCACACATCGGTGGATCCGACTCCCTCCCATCCATGGAGACTTCGAGCTTCGGCCCCACACTATTCAGCTTCTACCCAAATTCTATGGGTTGCTGACCGAAGAGCCGCACCTCCACTTGCAAGAATTCGAGATGATCTGCAGCACAATTCATGATCAGATGTTGACCGAGGACACTATCAAAATGATAGCCTTCCCATTCTCCTTGGTTGATAGAGCCGCGTATTGGCTAAAACACTTGGGGAGCTTCATCGATACATGGGCACAACTCCGGACCGCTTACTTGAAGAAGTACTACCCTCTCGACTGGATTAATGCAGCACGGGCAATGATCAGTAACTTCACAATGATCCCCAATGAACAGTTCCATGAAGCTTGGGATCGATTCAGAGAGCTCATCGACCGGTGTCCGCACCATGACATATCTAAGCCCAATCTGGTGCAGAGTTTCTTCCGTGGGCTAACACCGGAGTTGCAGGGGCTTGTAAATGCCTCTTATGGTGGATCGTATTTTTCCAAGGGTGAAGACGACGTCTGGGCCATCTATGAAGGCATGGCAGAAAATTCAACTGTAATGACCCAAGGCAGAGTCTATACACAACAAAAGCCACCCCAAGGAGGAGGATCATTTTAGAGGATCGCCCGCATCGATGCCGGTCCCAACACTTCGTCGGTAGCCGCAGCCCAAGCTGAATCAACTGCAGCCGACATGGGAATCATCAGTGAAAAATTGGACCGCATGGAGATCCTCGAGAAGAAGCAGAACCAAGGTCTAGCCCAGATGGACCTTCTTACCAAGACCATGAGTGACCTGAAGACTCAAATTCTCTGCATTCAGGAGGCACAGGCAGACATTCGGCAGCCTCCTAGGTCACGGGGTGATCCAAGCAGTAACAGCTCTACCCAGCCCTCTGCCTCACACCGTCAGGTCAACCACATCCAGGCAGAGCCGTTGTCGTAGCTACCGTACTACCCATCGTAGCCACCATCTTAGGACACTTAGATGGTGGTGTATCAGTCGGATCAGCCATTGGCAGTTCTACCCCCTCCCTCCTTTGAGCAGGACCCATTGATGGAAGTCAATGGGATTTGGTACGACCGGTACCCTCAGCCTGGGATTCGTCATGATCACCCCGGATTCCGATGGGGTAATGGTGGCTCCTCTTCCCAGCAGCAGTCTCTCGCTCAGGGATATCAGAACAACCAGCAGCAGCAACAGCCCCAGTATGCCCACCAACAGAACCAGCACGGTTTTCGTTCCTCCTATCAGGGACAATAGTGGAGGGAGAGTCAGCAACCGCAACAGTACTCCCAGCCTCGTGAGCACTATTCCTCGCAGCAGCAACCTCGTTTCCAGCAGGGAAACACATCCGGTTCTCAAGCACCTGCATTCAAGAACCCAGCTTTAGACGACCTCACCCGACTACTCTCTAAACATCAGGAATCTTATCGGCGAGACATGGATGAGTTCCGGCAGGAGGTGAGGGACTTGATCAAAGGAAAAGCCGCCATACCAGCTCAGATTGAACCAAACCCAAACAATCTGAAAAGAAAGTCTGAGCAGGTAGAGTTTACAGAGGATACCTCTCCTAGTGACTATTTGAATGGCATATCTTCTTCTTTGTATGATGCTGATTTTGTGACTACTAGGAGCGGTAGGATGCCAGCCGGCGGTGCCTCATCTGAGCGACAACCACATGCCGTATCCGGAGCGCCAGATGAGCAAGGTAGTGGTGCTGATGCCGCTAATGACGACATTGATGATGGTGGTGCTGATGCCACTAATGATGAAGATCCAGACGACGGTATTGAGGCCGTCGTGATACCAGATGCAGACGGTGGTGCTGATGCCACCATTTTGTATGCCGAGCCAGCGCGTGGTGCTGATGCCGCGAAGACAGGTGCCGGTGGTGGTACTGAGGCCACAACATCTACTTTTGTTGAGCGTCCCTCTGTGATGTTACCACCTTTTGTATCTATGGACTGTGATAACAAGAAAAACAAAAATATGAATAAAGGAAAGGTTTCTATTCACAATGCGGATCCATATGTGTTAAATGATGATGATTGTATGGATTCTAATCCTTCACAGGCACAGGGACCTCTTCCTAGTCCTCCATCTGAGGAGGCCCCTACCATCCTGATGAATACCCATTCATCACTCTTTATTCTTATATTTTAGCTACAAAAACCTTTGCAAATACATGTATATGTCTGCAAATACAAATAATTAGCAAAAGGCATGCATTGTATAAAAACTAATAATTAGCATGTTTTTGTGCTAAAATAAAAGAATAAAGAACAAAAAGAAAAAGAGGGAAATATTTAGAATAAATATTGAGCGACCTAATCCCAAGGGAGGGCTCAGCATGGGCCTGACCGCATAAAAGGCAAAGTAGAGCGAGATAGGGGCTCATGTGTAAATATACCTGTAAATAAAATAAATATATTTTCCTCTAAAAAAATAGAATAAAAGTGGTTTGTATATATTGTATATATTTATAAATATAAAATCAAGATAAAAATAGAAAAAATCAAAAAGAAAATAAAAATAGATCACTTGTACATAGTCACCATGTACATAGCTCATTTATCTCTATATTTATTTCACCTTATAAATAAATAAAATTAATTTCAATAAAATTTGTAAATACTCTATCTTTTATGGTGTAAATAAACAAAATAAAAACAACAAAAACAAAAACAAAATAAAAAGAACAAAATTAAAAACCAAAAATAATATTGTAAATATACCATGTACATAGGTGTATATATATTTATTAATTTCACCCTTGTATATAAATAATAAAAATAAAATAAAAATACCTTTATACTCCTTATTTTATGTTCTAAATAAATAAAATATAAAATAGGAATAAAAAGGCACAAAAATAACAAATTAAAAAATCAAAAATTAAAAGGCATATTGTGTAAATACCTATATATAGCATAAAGTGTACATACCCTATTTTTATTTTGAAAAATTAATTAAAAATCACCAAAAAATAGAAAAAATTAAAACAAAAATTTTTCATGTTTTAAGTTTTTAATAATTCAGCCATTTGTTATTTTTAATTGAATTTTCAAATATTTTTGACGTGGTTGATTCTCATTGGTCCACGGGGATGTTGACCGCCCGGTCAACTCCCCCCTGTGGACCACTTCCCTTGCGGATCTGGTTCCTGACCTGATTTCTCAACCTTTTAGCGACCAGATCCGATCTTCGTCCACTCAAACCCAGGGCTCCGATTGCCAAGAGAAGATCCATGACCCTCGCGTACACCTCGTTTTAGGGATCCGCCCCTTGGATTGCTCATCCGATCATCATCTTATCGGACTCCTGGGCATATATAGCTTCGCCTCCGACAGCCCTTTTCTAAATCTTTGGACCCCCCCCTCGACGTCTGTGACCTCCTCCACCTTGCCTGAGTGACAGCGGAGCGAGTGGGAGTAGCAGCGAGGCCCGGGAAGCCAGGAGCCACTGATCCGACAGCTCTCGCCGCCATGCGCCGCCGCGAGCGCGCTCAGCCTCGAAGAGCCGACGACCCCTTGCAGGCCATGACCCAGAAGCTTCCCGAGCTTCAGCCCAGTCGACAGCATCCGCCAGGTAGTCTCTTTAGGCCGTAGAGTAACGTAGATTAGGATTTTTCCATTTTCAGTAACTGTAGCTCCGCCGCCTCCGCCCTTCGTCTCCGTCTACCCATCAACCCATCCGACACCATCACCACCTTCATTAGCCTCTCGCGCACCTTCTCCACCTATCCATTCCCCATAGCTCGCCCCGGAGCAGGGATATCGGCTCTCCACCTCCGCCGCTCGCCGGAGGGCCGCCACAGCGACGCATCTTTCACCGTTCTTGCACGTTAACGGGTCGAGGTAGTTTGCCCTCAACCCCTTTTTCTTCCTGTGCAGCTATCATGCTGATTCGACCTCATCTGGAGGTCGGGACTTCAGAGCACAGAAGCTCCAGGTCTTCATCATCGTCGGAGCTCTCCAGGGCTCCCCGCCATCATCGGAGCTGTCCATCAGACGCGGAAGGCTCCCACGCATCCTCTCAACCATCCAGCAGTCGTCGAGGAGTCCCTACGCCCGAGATTTGGGCCGGCGAAGCTCGCCGGTCGTCAGTTCTTCCAGGACCCTCGTGAGCCGTCAGATCATCCTCAGCGCTCCAGTTCAGATCTGATCCATCCATCCGAGGAGCTTCGTCACCGTCCGATCCTTCTGAGGACCGATCTGAGCCGCACGATCAGATGAAGAGGCACCCGTGATTCAAAGCCGTCCGATCTCCACGCGTCGTCTTCTCAGCCGTCGATTCACCAAGGGTTTCGCCACAGCACACCAGGACCGTTAGATCTGCTACGTGGTGGACCCAGAACCGTTCGATCAGGCCAGAGTTTCTTGGTTAAAAACGCCCTTATTCTCACCCGTTGGATCAGCCACGTGGCGCTACATCAGCCGTCGACAGTTAATAAAGGGGTAAATTTCCCTTAGGCCCCTCTGTTTATGGTTTTTATTAGTTAGTAATGTAAATATTTTGTTACGTTCATTTTATTCTGTACATTTTGCACTTTGGACCTCATACTTACTTTATTTGCATTTATGCCCCTATCTACGTGGACCACGTGCATCGTCACGTGAACTTTGTTGGGTTATTTGCAGATATAGACCTATAGTTTCAGGGTGTTAATGAATGGATTTATAGTTTTGATATTTGCAAAAAGACCCCTCTGAGTGTTGAATTTGTGCATGTGCGTTATTTAAGTGGGTAATTTTCACTGAGGCCCCTGGACTTTTAGTACGTGTTACTAATTAGTCCAGGAACCTTATTGTTTCTTGCAAATAGGTCCTTGAGTGCCCAGATCACGCGCTTTGCACGTGAGTTCTTGGAAATTTTGCACCGGACCCCCTGGAACTTATTTTAATTGCATTGAGGTCCCTGTGTATTGTGCCCTTGTGTTTGATTTTAATAAAATATCAAACTCACTCCAAATTCAATGAAAATTGGACATGGCTCCTGCCATGTTGTAAAATTTTCTAGAATTTTTGGGGACATTTTTTATTTCATTTGCTATTTTTGAAAATTCAAAAATACGCATTTTCTTTACTGTCTGACTTGAAAAATCACAAAAAATATTAAAACTCATCTAAAAATTAAAAAAATTCTCTACTGTGTGTTTTGTCTTGCTTGATTTTCTGACCAAATTTAATCATTTTTCATCATATGAAACTCATAAAATTGAAAAACACCTAAAACTTATAAAAATTCTAATAATTATTTTAAAAATCCAAAAACAATAATTTCAATACTCAAATTTTCTTTAAACTTTCTAGTTTATAGGAAAATTGACTCCAGGAGTAAATAGGCCTTTTTGCATTTTAAATTGGCCTTTTACTCCTGACTGGACAGTACCTCCAGTTCTTTGCCTTGTTTTATTTTTAGAAAATTAAATAAAAATCAGAAAAATCCCAAAAATTCACTAAAAATATTAAAAAAACATAAAACCCACAAAACATTTTTATTTGAATTTTTGATTGATTTTTGATGCATTAAATAATTGCTTGAAGTTGGTCGTTTTATTTGTTTGCCTTATTGTCTTAAATAATTCAAAATCCAAAAAAATTATAAAACCTAAAAACCCACAAAAAACACTTGTATTTTATTTTATCTATTCTTTTTGACTACTTCGTAGGCCGCAAGGCCATCACGTGCTCCTTGTGTTCGACCCTGGTCGCTATACCAGGTTAAAATAATAGCAAGACCGCTATTGTGTTTATTTGATTTTATCTCTGTTTGGTGGTCTCTTTTTCTTGAACGACACCGCTTGGTGACTTGGGTCGCAACGACCGTTGACGACCTTTTTACCCGAGTGATCAGGCATGTCATCAGAATGGCGCTGTTGCCGGGGAGCACGACTTAGTAGTCTGTTTTCGATTTTTCTGCGGTTTTTTTTCCGCAGCTTTTTGTGCATATTTTATATATATCATTTATTTGCATAACGGTTTAAATAATTTGGTCTGATCACTCTTGTGTTTGTTTTCTTGCGAGGGCCCGAGGACCGAGGCGGCTTTCTTCGGAAGCCGAGCAACCGCGGGAACCGGAGGCGGCTCTCTTTTTCACAGAGCCGCAGGAGGACGCGAGGAGCGAGCACGAGAGCGGGAGCCACGGAATAGCCGCGGAGTAGCATAATTTAGATTAGGATTTACTTCCAGCAATATTTGAACTGTTGTAATAATACAGGGACAGGACACTCAGCAGCAGGACTTGAACTTTCAGGGTCTGTTTCGCCGAGCACCGGTGTGCTCGGGGGACCCTTCGGTTTTTACGCGTTTTTCTTCGTGGTTTTATTTCTTTCTGCATTTTTTAGTTTCACGCGAATTTTCGAGCCCCTAGCCGTAGGATTTTCTGCTTGATTGTGATGTAAAAAAATTAGGATCCAGATATCCTAATATATCTGCCTGCACCTATAGATCGGTAATTGGACCAAAAATAAAAAAATAATAATAAAATAGCCGTTCCATCACCTCCGAGCCTACGCGCCGCGAGCCTGCCCCGTTAAGCGCTACTCCTGAACTCGACCTGTCGAGAAGAGGAGGGGTGGGTCTAGACCGGACTCTTTGGATTGGAGGCTGGTGGTCGGTTAGCCGTCCTTTCGAGTAGCACTGCTGTTTAGGGACTCGGTTTTCCGCCTGCACCATTTAGGTAGTTTTATTTCTGTCTTTCAATTATGTGCGGATCATATTGCATGTAGAGTGTTGGAGACAGGTACGCATTTCTATCTTTGCATGCATCATTGATTTATTGCGCATCGGCTTTTTCGTCTTCTCCCCCTATTTTTGACCTAATAATCAGGAGAACCGAAAAATTCGTTAGGCGTTTCTTTTTATTGAAAAATATCTAAAAAACAAAAACAATAAAATCGGGACTGCTAATCACACTTGACCTAAAAGACACTTCACTGAAAATCTGTCTTGGGGAGAGAAACCCCCTCCTTGTTTGGTTTGGATGAGTGAGAGAGTGATCCGCACCTTAGGATAGAGCCATCCGATCTTTCTCGACTGATTACCGGCTCTGTAACGGGACAGTCGGTTGAGAGATATCGGATTCCTATTACCTCACGTAATCGCTCTGATAGATTGAATGATCACCTAAAATAAAATCCACAAGATAATTGACCGATCCCCTTCGGTCATCAGCTCGTGTGCATAGGTGAATCGGGGGTTTGCTTTTTCCCATCTTGTGTGATTTCCAGATCCTTTCTGCCCTCCCCCATCTTCTTCTCTTCTTCTGTTCCCCCCCACCCTCCCTTCATTCTTCTTCTTCTCCTTGACCCCTGGATGATGGATCCCCCTCACTTCAAGCCGACTCTTGCGGCTTTTTCTTCACTATCTGACCATCACTCCAGTCCACCTTCTAGGGAGGTTGGATCTCCGACCTGCCTCCCGCTCCCTCCCTCCCTTTCATCTCCCTATTCTAGGCATGTTGCGCGAGACGTCCGAGAATACCAAATAGAGCAGATGCGAGACCCGGACGATGCTATT
Source organism: Ottelia alismoides (assembly GCA_037367405.1). NCBI lineage: Eukaryota > Viridiplantae > Streptophyta > Magnoliopsida > Alismatales > Hydrocharitaceae > Ottelia > Ottelia alismoides. Next base: position 74,229 of record JAZKJV010000016.1, on the reverse strand, counting down.
GCTGAGCTGAGAGCGCACTCCGTTGGTGATCAGAGAGAGCAGTGAAGATTAGCAGACAGATCCTATTCCAGGAGGATGGAGGAGCAGAGAGCACAGGGAGCTGAGACAGCTTCTACACTAGGTTCATTCGTCTTGGATTTGGATTACATTCAGCGACTGCCGACATTTTCAGGAGAGACGCACGAGGAACCTTATCTTCATCTGTCTGCATTCGAGGAGTTCTGCAGAGTACAGAGATATTCAGATATCGCTGTAGAGGAGCTGATGAGCAGGACCTTCCCCTTCATGCTTCACGACAGAGCCATGAGGTGGCACCGACGATTGGGGAGGACATTCGAGACGTGGGGAGATCTACGCCGAGAGTTTCTACAGAGAATCTTCCCTCCACATAGAGCAGATTTCATGCGGTCTTTGATCACCGACTTTTCAGTTGACCCCCAGGAGCCATTGCAGGATGCATGGCCGAGGTTTCTTGACCTCTTGAGGAGATTTCCCGACCACGGACTTCCAGTGACATACCTGATAGAGATCTCCATGCGGGGGATGCCCGCAGAGCAGCTTGCACTGGTGATTACCACATGTGGCGGTTCACACCGCAGTTCCGACATTCACCTATTGGATACCATCTCGAGGCTACTTTCATAGAGATCTTCTTCACGAGATGTCGTAGTCGGAACAACACATGTGGACGATGTTGTACCAGTGCGGTGTATCACTTCACATGATGATACATTTTCTATACACTAGCCCGAGGATTTGGATGATGCAGCACCACTAACAGAGGAGATGACTGCCATAGCAGAGGATCGGACCTAGAGTCTACTTGAGTTCCCGTTGGTTTTCCAGCTGGAGTTCGAGTCAGCCCCAGAATTCCTAGTTGACGAGTCTTGGATATCAGACCTTCTGATACTCCAAGAGCCGAAGGATTCCCCGCTTTTGCAGCCATTGATTCAGACACTTCAGATTCCAATCCCGGAGGAGTCAGCTTCCTTTCTACAGAGTTACTTCTTGGATGCAGACAGCTACCAGGACTTAGCCCAGCAGCCACAGCTCGATGAGGGACACCACTTTGAGAGTACAGACACAGAGAGTCCCGTTTTCAAGCCTTTTGTCTTCCACTCTGACGAGATAGACACCACTGAGGACCAGTTGGCAGCCAGCATAGCCACAGAGCGAGGATCAACAGCATACACTTTGCCAGCTTCCGCGGTGTTGACAGTACCTTCTCCTGCTTCCAGATTATCGAGAGCTACACTTCCGATGATGATGCAGCCTGGTGCACCGAGTGGATACTTGATAGCAGTGCAGATGCCCATCTAGATCCTGATCCTCTTCTTCTCATTTTTGATCATGCATCTCTCCCCGAGGGTTATCTGCGGGAGGATGCCACACTCGATGAGTATTCGGTTTCACTTGCTGAGAGTGTTTCCGATCTGGCGGAGCACAGAACCGAGTCTTTAGATCATTCTGATTCTGAGTCTTCTCACCTCGACGACCCCCACGAGGATGAGCCCATTCTGGAGATATTCGATGATTTACCTGATCTGATTCTATTTCATGCATCGGATATTAGTCTGCTTAGAGAGTCTCCTGATCTTGATTGTCCACACCTGTTTGAGACACTGATTGACGTGGAGGATTCTATTACTGATCCATCCTTCTCCACGTTTGATTTCTTCGGCTCTATACTCTTACTCCGGTCTGACCCAGAGCCGCTGATTTCTTTTGTGCTACCGGATCCCAATCACTTATTTCCATATTACTGGCCGGTAGCAGACACCCGCTTGATTGCATACCTGGGTGTCTTTGTTTACACTGTTGAGTTCGTCGTTGTTCTCATACCGATACTACGACGACAGTACGGCATTCGCCTTACCGATGCCGTACTGAATCTCGATACTGCATTATCCTAGCCTTTGCGCCCAGCTAGGGGCGTAAAATCTAGCGCTTGTTGAGAGGCACCTCAACATTGTACTCTTTGGTATATACGGGTTTCGTCTTACTTTGATCTTTCTTTCTTCCGTTCTTGTTTTCACCCCAGGTCCCGCTTAGGATTATCTTTGCTATACTTAGGATATTGCTCATCCTAAGTATAGGGGGGTTGAAACACCGGGTTGTTCTTCGTTCTGTTTCATCACTTCTGTTGTTGCCCATACTTAATGTTCTTCACCTTAAGTATAGGGGGAGTGATGTCCTCCTTCGTGTATATATTCGTAATTTTCTGCGTGTCTTTCTACCCCTGTTTTGCTACCTATACTTAGGGCTATTTTACCCTAAGTATAGGGGGGTAGATTATGCACATCCTTCACTCGGATTTCCCTTCATGTACAGCTTGCTATACTTAGGATTATTGGATCCTAAGTATAGGGGGAAACCACGAGTTCTCCTCATTCTATTATGTGATTCATCTCTGTATATAGCCATTCCTTTTCACTTCCCTATACTAAGCACGAGTTATGTCTTCTTCATCGCTCTTGACTCTGAGGACATCGTTCGAGCTAAGTATAGGGGGGTGTGTATATATTTCATATATACTTTAGCCATAACTCGTACTTTGTGTGAGTGTGTTAATAAATAAAATGGCTAAAAACCCTAAAAATCACAAAAATTAAAAGTCGGATATCACAAAAATTAAAAATTTTCCTGTAAATAATCATTCTTTTATTGCACATACATAGCTAGTGTACAAATAATTTTTGTAAAAATGTTTTCAAAAATCTTTTGTGTAAAGCTTGTGTAAATATTTTCTTATCAAAAATATGTATATAGTACAAAATTTTCCAAAATGTTTTGAAAATCAAAAGTTTGCAAAAATTTTGTGTAAATGTGTGTAAATACTTTTGCAAAACTTGCACTTCATGCATTCATCCATCCATGATTTCAAAACATTTTTCAAAAATTTTGCGTGATTGTAAATATGTGTAAATAGCATCTTTGTATATATGTATATAGTTTACCTGGATGATAGTTGACATTTAAACTAAGCATGGAAATAAATTGGGAAATGGAGCTTGATTAAGATCTTAATCCACCTAATTCTAAGAGGAACCTTATAGGGCTTAGGGTTAAGGCTTTTCAGGTCCATAAGGACTTAATTCTTTGAGTCCACTAGGCTATGAGCATATGTCATCTAGATGAGCCTAAGTAGAGCACTTAACAACACACGCATGACTCTTAGAGACAATGGCTTGACTTGCACCAGCACTTTACACATAGCTCTCCACGGATGAGGTAGTGAGGAGGCAGTTTCCTTTGGCTTGGGGTAGCATATGAGGGTAGTACTTCTAGGCGGAACCTCTCTTCTTCTTCTAGTGAAGGAAGTGCGTCTCAACTTGGTCTAGTGGTGATGAAGTCTAAAGATAGAAGCCGTGGGTTGCAATAAAGCTTCAAAAGAGGGATAGTCTACTGGCTCAAGAGGAAAATTTCTTGTATATAGGTTGCACCATGTAGATATGTTGTACAGATGCACTTGAAAAAAAATGCAAAAAGAACTCCAAAAAAGTGGTGGGTCGGATTGAAAATTTAATAACCCCACCGGAGTGTATATAGTCAAATAAAGCAAAAGCTTATGGTATCCATGTTACATCTCATGAAGCTTGCAGCGGGAGACTTAGCTACAATAGTTGAGCTCCCAAAAGTCTATACCTCTTATTCCCCCTCTTCTTGAGCCGGTTGCACTTGAACTTAGAAGGGAATACCCCGCTTCTCGAGGAAAGAGTTGCTAGACCGAGGCATTAGAGTTACCAGGTTGGGGGATGTTGTTTCTTTGTTACTTCTGAGGTGGGGAGCTACATATCACTTACATTGCATGGAAAGATTCATGGTCATTAAAGTTTGTGTATGTAGACTTGTTCTGGTCTGGTTTATTAAGGAGTCTTGACCATAGATTGGTGGAACATAGAGGCTTTTGAGTTTTAAGCTTAAGTCCAAATAAGGTTCCGACACATTAATAATCCAAAGATCTGACCGAGCTCCATCATTCAATTTAATGAAGGCAAGTTTAATAATCAGCCTTAATCCATGTAAATTCTCCTCTTTTTCTTTTTCTTTCTTTCTTTTTCACTTCTTTTTCGAATAAGTGTTTGCTAAGGGACCAGCAAAGTTAAGTATAGGGGGTGATGAATACCCAATCATCACTCTTTATTCTTATATTTTAGCTACAAAAACCTTTGCAAATGCATGTATATGTCTGCAAATACAAATAATTAGCAAAAGGCATGCATTGTATAAAAACTAATAATTAGCATGTTTTTGTGCTAAAATAAAAGAATAAAGAACAAAAAGAAAAAGAGGGAAATATTTAGAATAAATATTGAGCGACCTAATCCCAAGGGAGGGCTCAGCATGGGCCTGACCGCATAAAAGGCAAAGTAGAGGGAGATAGGGGCTCATGTGTAAATATACCTGTAAATAAAATAAATATATTTTCCTCTAAAAAAATAGAATAAAAGTGGTTTGTATATATTGTATATATTGATAAATATAAAATCAAGATAAAAATAGAAAAAATCAAAAAGAAAATAAAAATAGATCACTTGTACATAGTCACCATATACATAGCTCATTTATCTCTATATTTATTTCACCTTATAAATAAATAAAATTAATTTCAATAAAATTTGTAAATACTCTATCTTTTATGATGTAAATAAATAAAATAAAAACAACAAAAACAAAATAAAAATAAAAAGAACAAAATTAAAAACCAAAAATAATATTTTAAATATACCATGTATATAGGTATATATATATATATTTATTTATTTATTTCACCTTGTATATAAATAATAAAAATAAAATAAAAATACCTTTATACTCCTTATTTTATGTTCTAAATAAATAAAATATAAAATAGGAATAAAAAGGCACAAAATAACAAATTAAAAAATCAAAAATTAAAAAGGCAGATTGTGTAAATACCTATATATAGCATAAAGTGTACATACCTTATTTTTATTTTGAAAAATTAATTAAAAATCACTAAAAAATAGAAAAAATTAAAACAAAAATATTTCATGTTTTAAGTTTTTAATAATTCGGCCATTTGTTATTTTTAATTGAATTTTCAAATATTTTTGACGTGGCTGATTCTCATTGGTCCACGGGGATGTTGACCGCCCGGTCAACTCCCCCCTGTGGACCACTTCCCTTGCGGATCTGGTTCCCGACCCGATTTCTCAACCTTTTAGCGACCAGATCCGATCTTCGCCCACTCAAACCCAGGGCTCCGATTGCAAAGAGAAGATCCATGACCCTCGCGCACATCTCGTTTTAGGGATCCGCCCCTTGGATTGCTCACCCGATCATCATCTTATCGGACTCCTGGGCATATATAGCTTCGCCTCCGGCAGCCCTTTTCTGAATCTTTGGACCTCCCCATCGACGCCTGTGACCTCCTCTACCTTGCCTGAGTGACAACGGAGCGAGTGGGAGTAGCAGCGAGGCCCGGGAAGCCGGGAGCCACTGATCCGGCAGCTCTCGCCGCCGTACGCCGCCGCGAGCGCGCTCAGCCTCGGGGAGCCGACGACCCCTTGCAGGCCATGACCCAGAAGCTTGCCGAGCTTCAGCCCAGTCGACAGCATCCGCCAGGTAGTCTCTTTAGGCCGTAGAGTAACGTAGATTAGGATTTTTCCGTTTTCAGTAACTGTAGCTCCGCGGCCTCCGCCCTTTGTCTCCGTCTACCCATCAACCCATCCGACACCGTCACCACCTTCATTAGCCTCCCGCGCACCTTCTCCACCTATCCATTCCCCCTGGCTCGCCCCGGAGCAGGGATATCGGCTCTCCACCTCCGTCGCTCGCTGGAGGACCGCCACAGTGACCCATCTTTCACCGTTCTTGCACGTTAACGGGTCGAGGCAGTTTGCCCTCGACCCCTTTTTCTTCCTGTGCAGCTATCAGGCCGATTCGACCTCATCTGGAGGTCGGGACTTTAGAGCACAGGAGCTCCCGTCTTCATCATCGCCGGAGCTCTCCAGGGCTCCCCGCCATCATCGGAGCTGTCCATCAGACGCGGAAGGCTCCCACGCATCCTCTCAGCCATCCAGCAGTCGTCGAGGAGTCCCTACGCCCGAGATTTGGGCCGGCGAAGCTCGCCGGTCGTCAGTTCTTCCAGGACCCTCGTGAGCCGTCAGATCATCCTCAGCGCTCCAGTTCAGATCTGATCCATCCATCCGAGGAGCTTCGTCACCGTCCGATCCTTCTGAGGACTGATCTGAGCCGCACGATCAGATGAAGAGGCGCCCGTGATTCAAAGCCGTCCGATCTCCACGCGTCGTCTTCTTAGCCGTCGATTCACCAAGGATTTTGTCACAGCGCACCAGGACCGTTAGATCTGCTACGTGGTGGACCCAGAACCGTTCGATCAGGCCATAGTTTCTTGGTTAAAAGCGCCCTTATTCTCACCCGTTGGATCAGCCACGTGGCGCTACATCAGCCGTCGACAGTTAATAAAGGGGTAAATTTCCCTTAGGCCCCTCTGTTTATGGTTTTTATTAGTTAGTAATGTAAATATTTTGTTACGTTCATTTTATTCTGGACATTTTGCACTTTGGACCTCATACTTACTTTATTTGCATTTATGCCCTTGTCTACGTGGATCACGTGCATCGTCACGTGAACTTTGTTGGGTTATTTGCAGATATAGACCTATAGTTTCCGGGTGTTAATGAATGGATTTATAGTTTTGATATTTGCAGAAAGACCCCTCTGAGTGTTAAATTTGTGCATGTGCATTATTTAAGTGGGTAATTTTCACTGAGGCCCCTGGACTTTTAGTATGTGTTACTAATTAGTCCAGGAACCTTATTGTTTCTTGCAAATAGATCCTTGAGTGCCCAAATCACGCGCTTTGCATGTGAGTTCTTGGAAATTTTGCACCGGACCCCCTGAAACTTATTTTAATTGCATTGAGGGCCCTATGTACTGTGCCCTTGTGTTTGATTTTAATAAAATATCAAATTCACTCCAGATTCAATGAAAATTAGATACACGGCTCCTGCCATGTTGTAAAATTTTCTAGAATTTTTGGCGATATTTTTGATTTCATTTACTATTTTTGAAAATTGAAAAATACGCATTTTCTTTACTGTCTGACATGAAAAATCACACAAAAATATTAAAACTCATCTAAAATTTTTTAAAAAAATCTACTCTGTGTGTTTTGTCTTGCTTGATTTTCTGACCAAATTTGGTCATTTTTCATCATATAAAACTCATAAAAATTGAAAAACACCTAGAAACTTATAAAAATTCTAATAATTATTTTAAAAATCCAAAAACAATAATTTCAGTGCTCAAATTTTCCTTAAATTTTCTAGTTTAAGGAAAATTGACTCCAGGAGAAGAATAGTCCTTTTTGCATTTTAAATTGGCCTTTTACTCCTGACTGGACAGTACCTCCAGTTCTTTGCCTTGTTTTATTTTTAGAAAATTAAATAAACATCAGAAAAATCCCAAAAATTCACTAAAAATAGTAAAAAAATATAAAACCCACAGAAATATTTTTATTTGAATTTTTGATTGATTTTTGATGCATTAAATAATTGCTTGAAGTTGGTCATTTTACTTGTTTGCCTTATTTTCTTAAATAATTCAAAATCCAAAAAATCATAAAACATAAAAACCCACCAAAAACACTTGTATTTTATTTTATCTATTCTTTTTGACTACTTCGTAGGCCGCAAGGCCATCACGTGCTCATTGTGTTCGACCCTGGTCGCTATACAAGGTTAAAATAATAGCAAGACCGCTATTGTGTTTATTTGATTTTATCTCTGTTTGGTGGTCTCTTTTTCTTGAACGACACTGCTTGGTGACTTGGGTCGCAACGACCCTTGACGACCTTTTTACCCGAGTGATCAGGCGTGTCATCACATCCCCTTCCCTGAGGCACTCCGCCGGGCGAAGGGGAATAAAAGAGAAAATCCAAAAAAAAGATCAGTAGGTAGAGTTCAGCAATCAGATGATAGACAGATTTCACATTCAGCTGACTCTACAAGAAGCACTCGAGCACATCCCCATCTTCAAAAAGAACTTGAAAGAGAAGACTACAGTCCGCAGGAAGAGGAGGAACCACAGAGATCAGATCCATGTGCTCACTCATTCCACTTGTTGCACTATTCAGAACAAACTGCCAGCCAAGTGACCAGATGCAGGAGCTCCCTATGTCAGATGCGAGATTCAAAAGCAGCAGTTTGATCGTACTCTATTAGACAACGGCTCTTCAATTAACCTTCTTCCGGCAGCCTTACTCGACCGCTTCGAGTATGGTCCTCTTCTTAGGAGCACGACAGTCCTTCAGTTTGCTGATAGGTCGACTAAGAGGCCGAAGGGGTTATTGAAAGACGTGGTCGTTACCATTCAGGGCCTGAAATTCCCTGTGGACTTCATTGTGTTGGACATGGAGATCCCTGAGTCGGTAACCGATGCCCCCATCATACTCGAACGTCCATTCTTGGCCACAGCCAAGGCGGTGACCGATCATGATAGTGGGAAGGTGTGTTTTCGCGTAGAGGGCGAAACCATACAAATAGAGACGATCGAAGAAACCAGAGCTAGAGAACTAGAATGCTCGGAGCAGTCCAACGAAGCCGCGCAGATGACAGAGGAAGAGTTAGACATCCACCAGGAGTGTGATTTTGTGATGACAGATGATGAATCTAACTGGACAGATCCTGTAGCACCGACCCTCGCCTTGTCTACAGATTCACTATATCTAAAGCTTATGGCAGTCGAGAGCCTGGAGAGCACACTCTTGGACGAAGATACACTTGAGGCTGACAGTGTTGGGACGAGTGGTGCTGATGATTTTCAATCTTGTTCATCTTCTTCTGATCCCTCGGATTCAGACATTGATTGGGATGATTTCGATGACTATTTGCCTTGTCTGATTCCTTTTGAGCCAACAACCATGACAGAGTGCGAGCCGGTGCAGTGTATTGATGATTCAGCAGGCCGCCCTTCGTCAGAAATTCATGCTGAGCGAGAGTTCTCACATGTAGACCTGGTAGCCTTCACACAGGCATATCAGAAGCCAGATCTGCCACCTCCCAGTTGCCCAGAACTGAAACCTCTGTCGCAGTCCCTGAAATATAGATTCCTTGCGGGTGAGCCAGATATGCACCCAGTCATTATCCCAGCAGGTTTGACTGGAGAACAAGAATCTCGTCTGATGGAGGTTCTTGAAAGAAACCGCAAGGCAATAGGTTGGAGTATAGCTGATCTCCAGGGGATTAGTCCGGCTCTGTGCTCCCACCACATCTATCTTGAGGATGACGCTAGACCGTCGCATGAGTTCCAACGACAGCTGAACCCGAATCTTCGAGACGTAGTCATGAAAGAAATTTCGAAGTGGTGGAGCGTCGATTTTATCTACCCCATCTCCGACTCCAAATGGGTTAGTACGTTACGTGTGGTACCCAAGAAGACAGGTATCACTACAGTTGTAAATGAGTCTGGAGAGGAGATCGCTACCCGAGTACCCACTTCTTGGAGGGTCTGTGTGGACTACAGACGATTGAATGAGGCCACCAAGAAGGATCACTTCCTGCTGCCATTTATTGATCAGATTATCGAGCGGCTAGCTGGGAAGAGTCATTACTACTTTCTTGATGGGTACTCTGGATATAATCAAGTGGCCATTGCGCCCGAAGACTAGGAGAAAACGACATTCACCTGTCCGTTTGGGACTTATGCTTTCAGACGGATGCCCTTTGGTCTATGTAACGCCCCCGCGACATTCCAAAGGTGCATGTTGTCCATCTTCTCGGACATGGTGGGTGACTGTTTAGAGGTCTTCATGGATGACTTCTCGGTCTATGGGGATGGATTTGATGCTTGTCTTGACTGCCTAGACTGTGTGCTTCAGCACTGCATTGAGGTCAATCTCGTATTATCTTGGGAGAAGAGTCACTTCATGGTGACTCGGGGGACGGTCCTTGGTCATATCGTCTCCAACAGGGGCATGGAGGTCGATCCGGCTAAGGTGGATATCATCAGAAAACTCAATCCACCGTCCAATTTATGTCAGTTGCGGTCTCTTCTGGGGCATGTCGGTTTCTACCGACAGTTTATCTAGGACTTCAGTCGGATTGCCCGACCGCTTACTGATCTGCTGACGAAAGACACCGAGTTCATTGTCAATGATAAGTGTCTTGCGTCTTTTGAGACTCTCAAAGGTATGGTTGTTTCGGCTCCTGTCCTTCAGCCACCCAATTGGTCTCTCCCATTTGAGATCATGACGGACGCTTCAGATTTTACCGTTGGAGCTGTGCTTGGACAGAGGAGGGATGGATTGCCGTTTGCCATTCACTACGCCAGCCGAACTTTGGATGCCGCTCAGCGGAATTATACTATGACTGAGAAAGAGATGCTGGCGTAATCTTTGCTTTGGATAAGTACAGATCATATATTCTCGGATCTAGAGTGACGATTTACACAGATCACACAGCCATCCGGTATTTAATGGCCAAGAAGGATGCCAAAGCGCGTCTTACCAGATGGATCCTTCTGCTCCAGGAGTTTGATATTGAGATTAAGGATAAGCCTGTAGTTAAAAATGTGGTGGCGGATCATCTCTCCCGTTTGGAGAATCTTGAGGAATCTGAGCCCAGCGCACCAATCACAAACACATTCCCAGACGAGGCGATCTTGGCGGTCGCCTCACTCCCATGGTACGCCGACTTTGTAAACTATCTTGTTGCCAAGACAATCCCTCAGGGTTGGCCCAGGCAGAAACTTGAGACCTTCCTAGCCAAGGCCAAGTTTTACCATTGGGAGGATCCCGTCCTTTATCATGAAGGAGGGGATGGCATCTGGAGGAGGTGCATTCCTCAGGAAGAGCACCATAGCGTCCTCACATATTGCCACAAGCTTGAGGCAGGAGGACGTCATTCTGGAAAAAGGAGAGCATAAAAGGTGCTCCGGCCTTTGGTGGCCTACTCTCTTCAAGGATTCTGATGAGTTCGTGAAGAGATGTACTGACTGTCAGAAGATGGGAACCTGCGGACAGAGAGACATGATGCCCATGCAACCCATTCACTTTTGTGAGGTTTTTGATGCATGGGGGATTGATTTCATGGGTCCATTTCCTAAGAGTCAGGGATTCGAGCATATTTTGCTCGCAGTGGATTATGTTAGCCGATGGGTTGAGGCCATCCCCGCCCGAGCCGCAGATGCTAAAACCGTGTGCAAATTCTTGAGGAAAAATATCATTTCACGGTTTAGGGTACCTAGAGTCTTGATTTCAGACGGGGGGTCTCATTTCATCAATGACAAGGTTAGGGCCCTTGCAGACGAGTTCGGCATTGACCATCGGGTTGCCACACCGTATCACCCTCAGGCTAATGGTCTTGCCGAAGTATCGAATCGGGAGATAAAAACTATCTTGCAGAAAGTTGTCCGCCCAGGCCGAAAGGATTGGTCACGGCTTTTGGACTCGATCTTGTGGGCCTATCGGACTTCTTTTAAGAATCCATTGGGGACATCTCCCTTTCGACTCGTCTATGGCAAGCCGTGCCATTTGCCAGTGGAAATCAAGCACAAATTCTTTTGGGCAGTCACTGAGTTACTGTTAGATCCTCAGAGCATAGGAGAACAGAGAAGAGCAGAGTTGGCAGCCCTGGAAGAGCTGAGAGACACAACCTTTTCCAACAGCTTACAGTACAAAGAAAAAGTGAGAACATGGCACGATTCCCATATCAGCCATAAACAGTTTGAGCCAGATCAGAGAGTATGGTTGTTTGATTCCAGGCTGAAATTATTCCCAGGGAAATTACAGAGCAAGTGGAAAGGTCCATATGTGGTCAGGAAGGTACATGACAATGGCAGTATTGTCACATCCGAACCGTCAGCTTCCTCTACCTTCCGCGTCAATGGTCAACGCCTGAAGCTATATCTAGATCATGATCCGCCGACTATTGACGTTGCCCCCATTCTTCTGGTATGAGATGTGTTCTTTGACTCAGATCATCTGCATCTCATACATGGTGATCAATTTCATCTTCCGCTGTACAGATCCATCTGTTCATATCACTCTTTCATCTGTTGATTTATTTTCTTCTTTTCTTCTTTTCCTTTTCTATCTATCAAAAAGGTGCCGCCCCTTGTTGTCAGTTTTCTGTACTTAGGGCGTACTTTGTCCTAAGTATAGGGGGATTTGCACGCCGAGTTCTTTCAGTTTCATTTCGATCCTCTCCATTGTCTCCTCTTCTTGTCTATACTTAGGGATATTTTATCCTAAGTATAGGGGGAGACAATCTGAGTACGATCTGTTCATTCCCACCCTTGACCCTCCCTGCATTGTGTACAGTCTGCTATACTTAGGATTCTTTGATCCTAAGTATAGGGGGGACGGTCAACTTCTTATTGGTTCATTCATTCATTCTTTAGACTTTTCTATACTTAGTACGAGTTATGTCTTCTCTTTTCTCTCCGATCTATGAGGACATAGCTCAAGCTAAGTATAGGGGGGTCGTATATACTGTGTATATACGTTAGCCATAACTCGTACTTTCGTATTTTCCTAATACTATGGCTAATTATACTTACAAAAATCATTAAAAACCTTAATAAAAAGATGTGATTATTCCTCAAATTCTTTTTGTACTTACTGATTAATAAATCAGGTGAAAATATTTTTTGCAAAATGTTTGAAAAATAGTTTGAAAATCTTTTTGAAAAATCTTTTGAAAACTATTTTGAAAACGTTTTGCTACATATTTTCAACCTTTGTAAAAATCTTTTGATTGTAAACTTATTTTCTTTGTGTGAAATAAAATGTTTGAAAAATGATTTGCAAATGGTTTGAAAAATGGTTTTAAAAATATTTGAAAAATCTATATATACTGTTTTGAAAATCTTTGCAAAATGATTTTCAAATGCGTGTACATGATTGTAAAAATTATTTTGGACTATAGTTTTCAAAATTGCTTTCAAAAACCCGTGTCAAATAAGCTTGAGGAATACATACATCTCACCTAAAAATCATCTATGTATATATGTATAAAATTGACCACTCACCCCTGTAAATTCTTAAAATCCACTTCTTGTATATATAAGAAGCACTCCCGTGTGAATATTTGTACCTAGTTTTTAGCCAAAACTTTTTGTTTTCAAAAATCCCAAAAATATTTGCAAAATTAAAATCCAAAAACATTTGAAAAACTTTTTCAAAAATCTAAAAAATGCATATGCATCATCATCATCTTTTCAAAAACCCATAAAAAGTTCAAAATCTTTGAAAATTGCATCACAAAAATATTTTCTGCATAGCATTGCATAGCATGAGCATTTTTCGGATTGATTTTGATAGCTGAACGAGTCTAAATAAAATCCGGAGATTGGAGCTTGATTGGACCTTAAAATCTACCTAATTAACAGGAACCTTATAGGAACTGGGTTTGAGGTACTTCAGGTCTAGTTGACTTAATTCTTTGAGGATCACAGAACTTAGTTCAATGGATTCTTGACTGCCTAAGTAGAGTATTTCGGAGCACACACACGACTATTGTTGATAATGACCTGACTTGGACACCTACACCTTTCACATGGCTCAACTCAGTTGGAGTGGTGAGGGGATTGGATTTGCCGGTATAAGACGCACACAGGTGGAAACACTTGTCCTCCTCTAGGGAGGGAAGTGCGCCCCAACCCCGTCCAGTGATGATGAGTTTCGAGGATAGGAGATCGTGGATTGCAATAAATCTTCAAAAGAGGGATAGTCTACTGGCTCAAGAGGAAAAACTCCCTATGTAAATGCTGATGTATATAGTATTAAAAAAAATGCAAAAGCAAAAACTCCAAAAAAGTTTTCAGGCATGTACAAAAATAAAAAGCCTGCAAAGTATGTACAAATGTTGTGAAGTCAATAAGCAAGCTTGAGTTCCAAAGTCAAATCACGTGAGCCTGCAGCTGGATGACTTGACTACACTGGTCCTGCATCCTAGGATAGGTAGCCACACTGGCTACCGTCCATTCTTCTCTTCACCCCCTCCTCTTGAGCTGGTTGCCACTTGAACTTAGAAGGGAATACCCTGCTCCGGACGAGTTGTTGGATTGGGGAATCATTGGGTTGTCATATTGGAGAAGTCAGTCTCTTTGTCATTTCAGTTGGGAAGAGCCACCATCACTTACACTGTACGAGTCAAATTCATAGTCGTAAGGGTTTGCGTATGAGTTGAAATATTTCTGGCCTGGCTATAGAGGAGACTTGAGAAGAGTTTTAGGATTCTCGAAGGCTGTTGGATTTCAAATTCGGTTCTCATTAAGATTCCACCCGCACTAAAATTCCAAAGGTCCGACTTAAGCTCCAAACTTTGATTTTGTGAAGACAAGTTTGATGATCAAATAAAATCCAAGTTCTTCTTTTTCTTTTCTTTGTTTTTCTTTTTGCACTTATTGCATAAGTGTTTCCTAGGGACTAGCAAAGTTGAAGTATAGGGGGATGATGAATCCACATTTCATCATCTTTATTCTATCATTTTGGCCGCAAAAACCCTAGCAAATGCCTGTAAATAGCATTAAATAGAGCATATTAGCATTCATGCATGTACATGTAAATAGTGTATAAAATATTGTAATTAAAGCCAAAATTATAGAATAAATAAAAGAAAAGAAAAAGAATAAAATATTGTAAATATTTTATGACCCAAACCCCGAGACCTAGGCATCTTGATGAATAGGTCGACAAGGAATAAAGTAGGGGGAGATAAGGGCCAGGATATAATGAATAATCCTTCATTCTTTATTCATTTTGGGACTATTTTTGGTTCCACTCTTTATACATCAAATAAAGAAACTTTGTACATGAAAATTGTAGATAATTTAATAAAGAAAAATACAAAATTGATTTCACTGAAAAACAATGTACAAATAAAAAGTTATGGTCTGAATAAAATTCCAGAACTCCAACAATCTGACCCGTAGTCTGGTATTTTGATAAGGCTTGCCGATGTGAGTGAATTTCAACGAAGTCGGCTCACTCTCCCCTATATATAATCTTAAGGTCTAGTAGTCTCCGGCTCGTACCTTCACCTGGTCGTGTGGAAGTAGAAAGCTCAAGGGCGATCCTACCTTGAATATAATGGAAAGAAATCGTTCTTCTAGCTCCTTTCAGTGTCAGCGGTCTGGTCAAGTGATCCTGAGAGAAATTCGGCCTCCGCCACTTGACTTCAATACCCTGCCCCCAGCTTCGCCCCAGCCCGTGCCCAGGAGGAGAAGGCGAGCGTCACAGCAGTTGACAGTGAGTTTGATCTTTCGGTAATGGAAAGTGGGAGAAGCCTTGCAAGGAGGGTGCGTAGAGTCTCGACCTGCCCCTTCCCGCGTCATTTCAAAAGTCATCATATCCAGACTTGCATGTGTGAAGGATTCGAAGATGAGCATAGGAATGGAACGTGCACACCAGGGTCAAAGCGGATTACCCAACATGCTCTCGATTAGTCCTTAACCAATTCGACGATGGTTTTTCCGTGCCTTTTTCTCTTGCTCCTGTATTTGGACGACTGGAGAGAGGAAGACAAGAGCCCCTACCCCAGTAAATGGATTGGATACCCAAGGGCCACCCACAAAAGAAGTTGAACAGAATCCAACCACACCGGAATGGATGGTACAAAGTCCTCCAGCCTTTCATACTTTTGGAGAACTTCCAGCTATCAAGGAAACACAAATCCCTATGAAATGAAACTCTAGTGGTTCCCAAACAACAGAGGACAAAAGAGAACCTAACAACACTTTTCTTGCTGGAAACCGCTTTTTTTCCTGGGGAACTTGCACATCCACTGGCCCTATACTAGACATCCATCCATCCTGCTCTGATAGCCCTAAACTTCTTAAGGGACCAGAAGCCTTCCGTAGTGACCAATAGTTCAGCGGTTCCAAGTACGTTACGCTTGGAGGAAGGGGGGGAGGTAGAGGTCTTAGGGCGAATTCCTCTGCAATTGCCGGAAATACTAGGCCTACTAAAGGCACAAAAAGAGAGGGTCAGTTCTGATCAGTCATAGCAATCCACAAAGGGAAATTCCACGAATCCCGTCGCTATTTAATGGAGGTGGTTTCATATTTTTCGGAGTTACGGTTTGAAAGTTGAGTTTTGGACCCTTGTAGTATACTTGTACATATTAAAATATTCAATTTATTCTTTATTCATTATTTTTGCATTCTTATATTTTTATAATTTTGTAAATATTATTTATAACATATTTGTACATTAAAATCAGAATAAAAACTTGAATCAAACATAAAATAAAAATACTTATATATAGAATACATACGTATTATACCTATACTTATACCTGTATACTACTCACTTATATTTTATTAAGTGTACAAAATATATCAGAAAAGAAAAATAAAAATACTTTTAAGTGTATAAAAGTATTCTATAAGTTTATAAAATAATAAAAAAAATAAATTAAAAACACAAAATAAAAATAAAATAATAAAATAAATAGGTAATGTACCTACATAAGTCTAAAAAGGCAACTTGTAAAAATATTTCTCATAAAAATAAACCTCATAAAAATAAATAAAAATCACCATAAAATAATTTATTAAATAATAAACATTTTTTATTTAATAATCAAACTTTAATGAATTCATTTACTATTTTTATTTGAATTTATAAAATAATAATCAGGGATTTTTCCTGGTTGGTCCACGTGGACCAATGATGAATACCCATTCATCACTCTTTATTCTTATATTTTAGCTACAAAAACCTTTGCAAATGCATGTATATTCATGTAAATACAAATAATTATCAAAAGCATGCATTGTATAAAGTTTAATAATTAGCATGTTTTTGTGCAAAAATAAAAGAATAAAGAGTAAAAAGAAAAAGAGGGAAATATTTAGAATAAATATTGAGCAACCTAACCTAAGGGAGGGCTCAGCATGGGCCTGACCGCATAAAAACCAAAGTAGAGGGAGATAAGGGCTCATGTGTGTAAATATATTTGTAAATATAATAAAAATATTTTCCCCCAAAAAGAGACTAAAATGGGCTTGTAAATACTTGTATATATTTATAAATATAAAAATCAAAGTAAAAATGAAAAAAAATCAATTAAAAAGAAAGATAAAAACATTCACATGTAGATATTCATCATGTACATAGCCACTCCTATATTTATTCTACCTTATAAATAAATAAAATCAAATTCCATAAAATTTGTAAATATTCTATATTTTATGGTGTAAATAAATAAATTTAAAAAAACCATTAAAACAAAAAAACAAAATAAATTAAAAACCCTAAAATACCTTGTAAATACACCATGTAGATACATGTACATTTATTTCACCCTTGTATATAAATAACAAAAATAAAATAAAAATACCCTTTTATTCCTAATTTTATACTATAAATAAAATATAAAATGGGAATAAAAATGCACAAAAATAACAAATTAAAAATCAAAAATTAAAAAGACATATTGTACATATACCTATGTATAGCTATATAGTGTAAATACCTCATTTTATTTTGAAAAATTAATTAAAAATCACCAATAAATAGAAAAAATCAAAACAAAAATATTTCATGTTTTAACTTTTTAATAATTCTGCCATTTACTATTTCTAATTGATTTTTCAATTCTTTTCCAGGTGGCAGCCTCCCATTGGTCTAGAAGGGATGTTGACCGCCCAATCAACTCCCCCTCCAGGACCACCTCCCACGGGTATTATGCGCCCGACCCGACTTCCCCTTATTTTGGCGCCTAAACCCGACAACTTCGCACCTAAACCCAGGGTCCTAATCACTCTCCAATGATCCGGGAACCTTGCCCGATCTTTAGCCTCGAGATCCGCGCTCCACATTGTCCTACCCGATCACTTCTAGCCGGACCTTCCACCATACATACTCCGCCACTTCATTTCCCATCTTTGGCCACTCGTTCCACCCCCCAGTGAGCTCCATCGCATTGGCGAGAGTGACAGCTTGTCCCTGTGGTGTTGCAGCGAGGAGGGAGTGCGAGACCACTGATCCGGCGATCAAGCACCGCCGCGCTCCGCCCAGAGCCGGAGCTCGAGCCTCGGAGGGAGACGTTCCTCGAGGCTACGACCCAGAGCATCGCGTGCTCGTCCACAGTCTCATCGTCCACCCAGGTAGCCCTTTAGTTCTTTCCTTTTCGCTAATTTCTAATTTCCCCCAAATTTCGTCGTCGCTGTCTTTCGCTGATTCCGACCACCTCGCACTTTGCTTCGATCATCGAAATCCACCATAGCCTCCGCCTTCCTCCCGCGCACATTCTCCACACCTCCATCCAACCCAGCTCGTACAGGAGCTGGGGTTCGAGCTCCTCCGTCCCCACCTTCGCCGGAGCTCGCCCATCTCGACCCTCCGATCACCTTCAACCCACCTAACCGGGTCGAGGCAGTTTGCCCTCGACCAACGAGTCTTCTGGACTATCTTGCAGGTACATCCAATCCCATCTGAGGGCTTGGACCATTTGGTCCAGGAGCTCTCCCTCCGCTGACCTTGCCGGAGCCCTCCAGGGCTCGGCTGGATAATCGGAGGCCACCATCAGCTGCGGAGCGTCACGCCGGAGCTTCTCCGATCTTCAAAAGCAGTAGGGGAGGATCGCAGCGCGTACGTCGGGCCGGCGAAGCTCGCCGGCCAACTGTTCTTCCAACATCTTCCCCGACCGTCCGATCATCCTCGACCTCTAGTTTGCATCTCGACGTCCACTTGAGGAGACCCAGCCACCGTCAGATCTTGGAGAGGCGATCTGGGCCGTCCGTTGCACGAGGTTTAGCCACCGAGAGCCTCACCCGTTCGATCTCCCACATGGCGTACCCTTAACCGTTCGATCGCTGCGAGGACCCCAGCCTTGGAGCGCCCGCCGTTCTTCACCGTCCGATGCACCACGTGGCGTCCATCCTGCGGCCCGCATTAATAAAGGGTAAATTACCCTTAGGCCCTCTCATTTCTTTTATTTCGCATTTAGCCTTGTAAATACTTAGAGTAGTTGTTTAGTTTTTGGGATATTTGCATAGAGGACCCTGATCTTTATATTCTTCGTATATATGCCCATGTGTGTTATGTGACACGTGCGTCGACACGTGATTTTCTGGGTTTTTTGCGTTCTATGCCCTGTAGTTCTGAGTTGTTAAGTAATGAATAAACTTTTGAGATATTGCATTTATACCCCTATGCATATTTTAATTGTGCATGTGCGTTTTTTATTGGGTTATTTACAAACTACCCCCTGGACTTTTGGTACCTGTTACCAAATAGTCCTCGGAAGTAGTTTTTCTTACATTTGGGTCCTTGAGTGCCCCAGGCACGCGCGACGCGCGTGACTTCCTGGGTATTTTGCACCAGACCCCTCAGGACCTCGGGTATTTGCACTTAGGTCCCTGTGCACAGTACCCTCTTTCCATTTTTGAATAAAATAGCAAATCAATTCCAAATTTTATAAAAATTGGATACATGGCTCCTACCATGATGTAAAATTTTCTATAAATTTTGGAGACATTTTCGACACTGTTTGGTATTTTTAAAAATTCAAAAACATCAATTTTCTTTACTATTCAACTTTAAAAATCACAAAAAAATATTAAAACTCATCTAAAAATTACAAAAAATGGTATTATTTGTCCTTGCTTGCTTGATTGTCTAGCCAATTTTGGCTATTTTTCATTATCTAAAACACCTAAAAATTGAAAAACACTCAAAAACTCATAAAAATTTAATAAATAATTTAAAAATCCAAAAATCATAAATCCAGTGCCCTAATTTTCCTTAAACTTTCTAGTTTATAGGAAAATTACCCTCAGGAGCTGGGAGGCCCTTTTTATATTTTAAATTAGACTTTTTCTCCTGACGTGCATTTAATAAATTGTTGAAGTGTGTTGTTTAGTTGCTTTTCTTATTTTCTTAATTGATTAAAAATCCAAAAAAAATATAAAAACCCTTAAAAACCACCAAAAATACCTTCTCTTTTCTACTGATTGACTACTTCGTAGGCCGTAAGGCCAATCCGTGCTCCTTGTGTTCGACCCTGTTCGCTATACCAGGTTAATAAAATAGCCAGGACCGCTATCGTGTTTATTTGATTTCATCTGATTTTGGTGGTCTGCTTTATTTTTCTTGATTAACCGATTGACTTCTGAGATCCGGGTCGCAACGACTCTTGATCTATTTATTTCACCCGTGACTTGGTGATTTTTCGGTCCATTAGAATGGCGCCGTTGCCGGGGAGCACGGCTTAGTAGTCGATTTTTGAGTTTTTCCGCGGCTTTTCTTTTCGCGGCTTTTTGTATAGCTTTCTGCATATATATATATATATATATATATATATATATTTCTGACATTTTTATAATAATTTGGTTTGTGACACTTGCTTTCTTTCTTGCGAGGGCCCGAGAACCGCGGAGGCGACTTTCGAGGAGCCGGCGCAACCGCAGGATTCGGAGGCGGCTCCCTTCTGCACGGAGCCGTAGGAGAGAGCGAGAGAGGAGCTGAGTGAGAGAGGAGTCTAGTTTAGGATTTATTTCCCGCACATTTGAATTATTGTAATAATACAGGTACTCAGAGACTTGAACTTCCGGGGTCTGTTTCGCCGAGCACCGGTGTGCTCGGGGGACCCCTTAGACTAGTTTAGATTTTTCGCGGTTTTTCGCGGTTTTAGCTTTTTAGATGCCTTTTACGGTTTTCAGTGGTTTTTCTCGAGCCCCTAGATTTAGGATTTTCTGCTTGACTGTGCCGTAATTAGTAGGATCCCCACACTTAATTGCTTGCCTGTTCCTATAGAACGATATTTGGACCTACTAATAATTCACTAATAAAAATAGCTTAGTCGCTTTCCTGAGAGCCTACGCGCCGCGATCCTGCCCCGTCAAGCGCTACTCCTGAACTCGACCTGTCGAGAAGAGGAGGGGTGGGTCTAGACCGGACTCTTTGGATCGAGGGCGAGTGACTAAGCTAGACGGTTCTATCGAGTAGAAATTGCCTGTTTAGGACTCGGTTTTCATCGCTGCACCATTTAGGTAGTTTATTTCCTGTCTTTAAATTTTGCGCGGATCATATTGTATGTAGAGTGCTGGAGCCAGGTACGCATTTCTATCTCTGCATGCATCATTGATTTCTCACGCATAAGCTTTTTCGTCTTCTCCCCCCTGTTTTGGACTTAAATAACCAGGAGAACCGAAAAATTCGTTAGGCCTTTTGCTTGCATTAAAAAATCTAAAAAAGAAAAACTATAAAATTGGGACTGCTAAAACTATCGATCCTAAAAGACACTTCACCTAAAATCTGTCTTGGGGAGAGCAACCCCCTCATTGTTTAGTTTGGTTGAGCGAGAGAGTGACCCGTTCACTAGGTAGAGCCCTCCAGTGCTATTCCTGACTGACTACCGACTCTTTTGTGCGGGCCAGTCGGTTGGGGTAGCATCGGGAATCCCAACAGGTCACGTAAGCGCTCTGATAGATTGTTTGTTCACCTAATAAAATTTGACAAGATAATTTGACCGAGCCTTTACGGTCTTCAGCTCGTGTTGCGTTGGTGAACAGAGGGTTTGGTTGCCGATCATAGTTTTTCCAGATCTCATCCGCCTTACTCGCCAGATCACGATGATGGGCAGGAGGTCTCTTAGGCAGCCTCTGGCTGCACCGCTTTTCAGCACTCCTGACCATTAGGAGAGAGCTCGAGCAGATGAGAGCCAACCGCGAGAACCGCGGAGGAGGAGGACCCGACGATGCGACAGCTGCCGCCGTAGCCGCAGCCGCGGTAGCAGCCGCAGCAGCAGCAGCAGGAGCAGGAGGAGCACCACCACCACTTAGATCGATGCGGGAGAACCACAATCCCGGGTCGACCTTGACACACCACTGGGTGGTACTTCCAGCGATCGTGGGGGACTTCAAGTTCCCCCCGAACACCTTGCAGCTCTTACCTCGGTTTCACGGTTTGGCCACAGAGGAGCCTCATCTCCACCTGCAGGAGTTTGAGATGATATGCAGCACTGTCCACGATCGTCAGGTGGACCAGGATACTATCAGGATGACTGCCTTCCCCTTTTCCTTGGCAGACAGAGCAGCCACCTGGCTGAAGCACTTGGGGAAGTTCGTTTACACCTGGGAGCAGCTCCGCACCGAGTACTTGAACAAGTACTATCCACTTGGGCGGACCAATGCAGCGAGAGCCCTCATCAGCAACTTCTCCATGCTCCCCAACGAGCAATTCCATGAGGCATGGGAGAGGTTCCGTGAGCTGACTGATCGATGCCCGCACCACGACATCTCGAAGCCGAACCTTGTTCAGAGCTTTTTCAGCGGGCTGACACCAGAGCTCCAGGGCTTGGTGAATGCTTCTTGTGGCGGGTCTTACTTCGCCAAGGATCACGACCAGGTCTGGGCCATCTACGAGGAGATGGCCGAGAACTACATGGTGATGTCCCAGACCAGGTTGTACACTCAGGGCAGACCCCAGCAGCCAGGACCCGTGCAGTACCAGAGGATAGCACGGGTCGACGCCGGTCCTTCCAGTTCATCCGCAGTAGCAGCAGCACAGGCAGAGTCATCCGCTGCGGATATGGGTATCATCAGTGAGAAGTTGAACCGGATGGAGCTGATCGAGAAGAAGCAGTGCCAGGGCATCACTCAGATGGAGCAGATGGCACAGACTCTGAGCGACGTGAAGACCCAGCTCATGTGTCTCCATCCGGCATAGACGGCTTCATAGCCCCGTCTTCAGTCGCAAGGCGATACCGACAGCAGCAGCAGCTCGTTCCAGCGCTCCAACTCACACTAGCAGCCTAGATAGGTACACCTTGTACAGGCGGAGCCGTACCAGCAGCAACAGCCCTCCTACCAGTCACCACCATCTCCAGACATGCAGATGGTGGTATACCAGCCAGATCAGCCTCTGGCAGTACTCCCGCCAGCCCAGTACGATGCAGAGCCGTTGATGGATGTCAACGGGATTTGGTATGACCGTCCTCAGCCTGGGATCCGACGAGACCATCCCGGATTCCGGTGGGGGAGTGGAGGTACCCAGCCCCAGCAGCAACCATCTGGCCAGGGAGGCCAGTACAACCAGCAGAGGGATCACCAGCAGCAGCAGCCCCAGTTTACCAGTCACAGTAGCAGTCTTCCTTCGTTCCTCGTCCCTATCACCAGGGACAGTCTTGGAGGCGAGAGCAGCCTCACCAGCCACACCAGCAGCAGCACCCTCCTACATACCCCTCTCAGCAGCAGCAGTAGCCTCATTACCAGAGAGGATACCCGTCGGGCTCTCATGGTCCACCATACGAGAGCCCTGCCTTGGACGACATAGCCTGCCTCCTCACAGACCAGCAGGCTACTTTCAGACGGGAGATGGACGAGTTCCGCCAGCAGATGCGTGACATCATGAGAGGGAAGGCCACCATTCCTGCTGAGATAGAGCCGAATCCCAACAGCCTGAAGCGGAAATCTGAGCAGGTAGTTTGTACTGAGTATACCACTCCTAGTGATGCATTTGGTGATATGACTGGATATCTGTTTGATACTGATTTTGTCACACTTAGGAGCGGTAGGATGCCAGCAGGCGGCGCCTCGTCTGAGCGACATCATGAGGATACACCTAGAGCGCCAGATGAGGAGGAGGAGAGCGGTACTGAGGCCGCACATGATGATGACGGTGGTACTAATGCCACCAAGGATGCTGATTTCACAGGCGGTGATGAGGCCGCCACTTCACTAGTTCGAGGAGGTGGTACTGACGCCACCCGAGTTGCCGAGCCAGAGCGCGGTACTAAGGCCGCGAGTCTTCCAGCTGAGCCAGCCGATGGTGGTACTGATGCCACCAGACTTCATATAGAGAGATCTGTTGTTTTTCCTTCCACAGATGTACCTCTGAACAGTTCTGTGAATAAAGAAAAGGGTTTATTTTCTTCTGGTCCCACTGTGGTGCATGATGTATGTGTGGATCCGGTCGTCGAACCGCATAGACCCTTTTCTAGTCCTTCATCTGAGAAGGACCCAGTGATCCCCTTTCGTAGAGCCCTTCAGATGGGGAAGGGGAAGAAAAGAGAAAAAAATCCAAAAAAGAGAGAACAGGAGGAGTTCAGCCAGAGCATGATTGACAGATTTCACATACAGCTGACCCTTCAGGAGGCTTTGCAGCACATCCCCCTTCTTCAGCGATCGTTGAGAGACATGACTACAGTCAGGAGGAGGAGGAGGAACCACCATTCAGAGATTCATGTGCTGACGAAAGCCACGTGTTTCGCGATCCAGAACCGTCTGCTGGCCAAGAGGCCAGATTCAGGAGCCCCATATGTCAGATGTCATATCAGAGAGTAGAGGTTCGACCGTACTCTATTGGATAGCGGATCATCTATCAACCTCCTTCCGGCAGCCCTTCTCGACCGCTTCGAGTTGGGCACTCTTAGACAGAGCAGGACAGTCCTTCAGTTTGCTGATAGATCTGTCAAGAGGCCGAAGGGGTTGTTACGAGACGTTGTCGTCACTATTCAGGGTTTGCAATTCCCCGTGGACTTCGTAGTGTTGGACATGGAGATCCCTGATTCAGTGACCGATACCCCCATCATTTTAGGCCGCCCGTTCTTGGCCACAGCCAAGGCAGTGACCGACCATGATAGTGGGAAGGTATACTTTCGCGTAGAGGGCGAAAGCGTACAAATAGAGATGGTCGAGGACAGCAGAGCCAGAGAGAGATCATGCTCAGAGACCACTTCAGATACAGAGCAGCTGACAGATGCAGGGCTAGACATCCACCAGGACTGTAACTTTGTGATCACAGACGATGAGGCAGTTTGGGCAGACCCAGCAGCACAGGCCATCCTCTCATTTTCGGACACCGCTGATGCAGAGATGACAACAGAGGAGAGCTTGGAGAGCACATTCCTGGTTCAGGATACTACAGAGGCAGCAGAGCCGGTTCTCGACCGCGACACAGAGTTCAGTTACGGTGGTACTGATGCCACCTTGTTTGATGCAGATCCCTCGAAGTCAGAGTCTGATTGGGCAGATTGTGATGATCAGATGCCAGACCTGAGTCCCACAGAGCCTACAGCTGAGGAGAAGGTAGATGCAGAGCAGATCAGAGACAGTTCAGTTGAGCAGCCTTCTCCCGATCTAGTTTGCGAGAGTTTCAGTCTCCCGGACAGATTTGGCAACATACACGCGTCTTCTTTCGAAGCCAGATTTGCCAGCACCGAGTTGTCCAGAGCTGAAGTCACTTCCTTCGTCGCTGAAGTATAGATTCCTTGCGGGTGAGCATGAGATGTACCCAGTCATTATCTCAGCCGATCTGACTGGAGAGCAGGAATCCCGTCTGATGGGAGTTCTTGAAAAGAACCGCAAGGCAATAGGATGGAGCGTAGCAGATCTCCATGGGATTAGTCCGGCCCAGTGCTCCCACTATATCTATCTCGAGGATGAGGCGAAGCCATCGCGTGAGTTCCAGCGGCGGCGGAACCCAAATCTGAGAGAGGTTGTCATGAAGGAAATTTCGAAATGGTGGAGCACCGATTTTATCTATTCCATCTCCGACTCCAAGTGGGTCAGCCCTTTGCATGTGGTGCCCAAGAAGACGGGCATCACTATACTGATTAGCGAGTCTGGAGAGGATATTGCTACACAAGTACCCACTTCTTGGCGGGTTTGTGTTGACTACAGGAGACTGAACCAGGACACCAAGAAGGATCATTTCCCCTACCCTTTATTGATCAGATTATTGAGAGACTGGCAGGGAAGAGCCATTATTGTTTTCTGGATGGGTACTCGGGCTACAACCAGGTGGCCATCGCTCCTGAGGATCAGGAGAAGACCACCTTTACCTGTCCCTTCAGCACATACGCCTTCCGACGCATGCCATTTGGGCTATGCAATGCCCCTGTGACTTTTCAGAGATGCATGTTGTCGATCTTTTCAGACATGGTAGGGGAGTGCTTAGAAGTCTTCATGGATGATTTCTCGGTTTACGGCGACGGATTCGACTCCTGTCTTGACTGCCTAGACCGGATACTCCAGCGACGTATTGAGGTCCGCTTGGTTCTTTCTTGGGAGAAGAGTCATTTTATGGTGACTCAAGGGACGGTGCTTGGCCACATCATCTCCAACAGGGGCATGGAGGTTGATCCGGCCAAGGTTGATGTCATTAGAAAACTCACACCACCGTCCAATTTGCGGCAGTTACGGTCTTTCCTGGGGCACGTCGGTTTCTATTGGCGGTTCATCCGTGATTTCAGTAGAGTTGCCCGACCGTTGACTGACCTGCTGACGAAAGACACCGAGTTCCTTGTCGATGACAAGTGTCTTTCGTCCTTTGATACTCTCAAGCAGTGTATTGTTGAGGCTCCTGTCCTCCAGCCACCAGATTGGTCTCTCCCATTCGAGATCATGACGGATGCCTCCGATTTTGCCGTGGGGGCTGTGCTGGGACAGAGGAGGGATGGAGTCCCATTTGCTATCCACTATGCTAGCCGCACCTTGGATTCCACCCAGCGGAATTATACAGTCATAGAGAAGGAGATGCTAGCAGTAGTGTTCGCCCTAGATAAGTTCAGATCGTACATCATCGGATCTAGAGTGACTTTGTACACAGACCATACCGCCATACGATACCTCATGGCAAAGAAGGATGCCAAGGCCAGACTGACTAGATGGATCCTTCTACTCCAGGAGTTCGACATTGAGATCAAGGATAAGCCTGGAGTCAAGAATGTGGTGGCAGATCATCTCTCCCGTTTAGAGCAGCCTGAGGAGTCTGAGCAGATTGATCCCATTTGTGAGACCTTCCCAGATGAGGTGATCCTTGCTATCGCCTCACTCCCGTGGTATGCCGATATTGTGAACTTTCTTGTTGTTAAGAAAGTCCCACAAGGTTGGCCCAGACAGAGGCTTGAGACCTTCCTCGCGAAGGCCAGGTCTTACCATTTGGAGGATCCCATCCTTTACCACGAAGGAGGGGATAGTGTCTGGCGTAGGTGCATCCCTCAGGATGAGCACCATAGCGTCCTCACTTACTGCCACAAGCTTGAGACAAGAGGACATCACTCTGGGAGGAGAACGGCACAGAAAGTGCTCCAATCCGGCTTGTGGTGGCCTACCCTCTTCAAGGACTCTGATGAGTTCGTGAAGAGGTGTACTGACTGTCAGAGGATGGGCACTTGTGGACAGCGTGATATGATGCCGATGCAGCCCATTCACTTCTGTGAGGTTTTTGACGCATGGGGCATCGATTTCATGGGTCCATTCCCTAAGAGTCAGGGATTTGAGTACATTCTGTTGGCCGTTGATTATGTTAGTCGTTGGGTTGAGGCTATCCCCGCCCGAGCCGCTGATGCCAGGACAGTTTGCAGATTTTTGAGGAAGCATATCATCACGCGGTTCGGGGTACCTCGAGTATTGATTTCAGATGGGGGGTCTCATTTCATCAACGACCAGGTGAAGGCACTTGCTAGTGAGTTCGACATAGACCATCGAGTTGCCACTCCATACCATCCACAGACGAATGGTCTAGCCGAGGTCTCAAACAGGGAGATCAAGACTATTTTGCAGAAAGTCGTCCACCCTGACCGAAAGGATTGGTCACAGCTTTTGGACTCGGTCTTGTGGGCATATAGGACGTCTTTCAAGACACCATTAGGCACATCTCCCTTTCGCCTAGTTTATGGCAAGCCATGCCATTTACCTGTTGAGTTGAGGCACAAGTCACTTTGGGCAGTCACGGATATTCTTTTAGATCCAGATAGTGTAGGAGACCAGAGGAGGGCAGAGTTAGCAGCCTTGGAGGAGCTTAGAGATACAACCTTCTCAAACAGCCTACAGTATAAGGAGAGAGTGAAAGAGTGGCATGATTCTCATATCAGCCACAAGCATTTTGAGCCTGGACAGAGAGTATGGTTGTTTGATGCGAGGCTTCGTCTATTTCCAAGGAAGCTACAGATCAAATGGAATTGACCTTACCTTGTGAGAAAGGTACATGACAACGGCAGCATTGATATATCCGAGTTGTCTTCTGAGAGTACCTTTCGAGTGAACGGCCAGTGGCTCAAGCCATTTCTAGATCATGAGCCACGGGTCGTTGATGTTGCCCCTATTCACTTTGCGTGAGATGTGGTCTCTTGATTCACATCTATTACATCTCACGCCTGATTATCACTGTTCTTCCGACTTGTATAGATCCAGTTGTCTATATCACACTATTCTTTAGTCCCACATCCTTTTTCTCATCTTATGATTATGCTATACTTAGGGTGTACTTTACCCTAAGTATAGGGGGGATGTAGGACCTGCGGGTATTCTTTTTATTCGTTCTGCCCCTGTTTTGCTGCCTATACTTAGGGATATTTTACCCTAAGTATAGGGGGGCAGACTCTGTTCATTCTTCACTCGGATTTCCCTTCATGTACAGCTTGCCATACTTAGGATTAGTTAATCCTAAGTATAGGGGGAAACCACCGAGTTCCTCTCATTCTATTCATTTATTGCACATACATAGTTAGTGTACAAAATTATTTTTGTAAAAATGTTTTCAAAAATTTTTTGTGTAAAATTTGTGTAAATATTTCCTTATCAAAATTATGTATATAGTACAAAATTTTTCCAAAATGTTTTGAAAATCAAAAGTTTGCAAAAATCTTGTGTAAATGTTTGTAAATACTTTTGCAAAACTTGCACTTCATGCATCCATCCATTCATGATTTCAAAATATTTTTCAAAAATTTTGCACAATTGTAAATATGTGTAAATAGCATCTTTGTGTGTGTATATATATATATATAATTTTTCCTGGATGATAGTTGACATTTAAACTGGCCTGGAATTAAATTGAGAAATGGAGCTTGATTAAGATCTTAATCCACCTAATTCTAAGAGGAACCTTATAGGGCTTAGGGTTAAGGCTTTTCAGGTCCATAAGGACTTAATTCTTTGAGTCCACTAGGCTATGAGCATATGTCATCTTGATGAGCCTAAGTAGAGCACTTAACAACACACGCGTGACTCTTAGAGACAATGGCTTGACTTGCACCAGCACTTTACACATAGCTCTCCACGGATGAGGTGGTGAGGAGGCAGTTTCCTTTGGCTTGGGGTAGCATATGAGGGTAGTACTTCTAGGCGGAACCTCTCTTCTTCTTCTAGTGAAGGAAGTGCGTCTCAACTTGGCTAGTGGTGATGAAGGCTAAAGACAGAAGCCGTGGGTTGCAATAGAGCTTCAAAAGAGGGATAGTCTACTGGCTCAAGAGGAAATTTCTTGTATATATGTTGCACCATGTAGATATGTTGTACAGAGGCACTAGAAAAAAAATGCAAAATGCAAAAAGAACTCCAAAAAAGTGGTGGGTCGGATTGAAAATTTAATAACCCCACCGGAGTGTATATAGTCAAATAAAGCAAAAGCTTATGGTATCCATGTTACATCTCATGAAGCTTGCAGCGGGAGACTTAGCTACACTGGCTGAGCTTCCAAAAGTCTATACTTCTTCCCCCTCTTCTTGAGCCGGTTGCACTTGAACTTAGAAGGGAATACCCCGCTTCTCGAGGAAAGAGTTGCTAGACCGAGGCATTAGAGTTACCAGGTTGAGGGAGGTTGTTTCTTTGTTACTTCTGAGGTGGGGAGCTACATATCACTTACACTGCATGGAAAGATTCATGGTCATTAGAGTTTGTGTATGTAGACTTGTTCTGATTTGGTTTATTGAGGAGTCTTGTCCATAGATTGGTGGAACTTAGAGGCTGTTGAGTTTTAAGCTTAAGTCTAAATAAGGTTCCGACACATTAATAATCCAAAGATCTGATCGAGCTCCATATTTCAATTTAATGAAGGAAAGTTTAATATTCAACCTTGATCCATGTACATTCCCCTCTGTTTCTTTTTCTTTCTTTTTCACTTCTTTTCCAAATAAGTGTTTGCTAAGGGACTAGCAAAAGTTAAGTATAGGGGGGTGATGAATACCCATTCATCACTCTTTATTCTTATATTTTAGCTACAAAAACCTTTGCAAATGCATGTATATTCATGTAAATACAAATAATTATCAAAAGCATGCATTGTATAAAGTTTAATAATTAGCATGTTTTTGTGCAAAAATAAAAGAATAAAGAGTAAAAAGAAAAAGAGGGAAATATTTAGAATAAATATTGAGCAACCTAACCTAAGGGAGGGCTCAGCATGGGCCTGACCGCATAAAAACCAAAGTAGCGGGAGATAAGGGCTCATGTGTGTAAATATATTTGTAAATATAATAAAAATATTTCCCCCCAAAAAGAGACTAAAATGGGCTTGTAAATACTTGTATATATTTATAAATATAAAAATCAAAGTAAAAATGAAAAAAAATTAATTAAAAAGAAAGATAAAAACAATCACATGTAGATATTCATCATGTACATAGCCACTCCTATATTTATTCTACCTTATAAATAAATAAAATCAAATTCCATAAAATTTATAAATATTCTATATTTTATGGTGTAAATAAATAAATTAAAAAAAACCATTAAAACAAAAAAACAAAATAAATCAAAAACCCAAAAATACCTTGTAAATACACCATGTAGATACATGTACATTTATTTCACCCTTGTATATAAATAACAAAAATAAAATACAAATACCGTTTTATTCATAATTTTATACTATAAATAAATAAATAAAATATAAAATGGGAATAAAAATGCACAAAAATAACAAATTAAAAATCAAAAATTAAAAAGACATATTGTACATATACCTATGTATAGCTATATAGTGTAAATACCTCATTTTATTTTGAAAATTTAATTAAAAATCACCAAAAAATAGAAAAAATCAAAACAAAAATATTTCATGTTTTGACTTTTTAATAATTCTGCCATTTACTATTTTTAATTGATTTTTCGATTCTTTTCCAGGTGGCAGCCTCCCATTGGTCCAGGAGGGATGTTGACCGCCTGGTCAACTCCCCCTCCAGGACCACCTCCCACGGGTATTATGCGCCCGACCCGACTTCCCCTTATTTTGGCGCCTAAACCCGACAACTTCGCACCTAAACCCAGGGTCCTAATCACTCTCCAATGATCCGGGAACCTCGCCCGATCTTTAGCCTCGAGATCCGCGCTCCACATTGCCCTACCCGATCACTTCTAGCCGGACCTTCCACCATACATAAGCCGAGCTCCTCCACCTCATTTCCCATCTTTGGCCACTCGTTCCACCCCCCAGTGAGCTCCATCGCATTGGCGAGAGTGACAGCTTGTCCCCCGTGGTGTTGCAGCTAGGAGGGAGTGCGAGACCACTGATCCGGCGATCAAGCACCGCCGCGCTCCGCCCAGAGCCGGAGCTCGAGCCTCGGAGGGAGACGCTCCTCGAGGCTACGACCCAGAGCATCGCCTGCTCGTCCACAGTCTCATCGTCCACCCAGGTAGCCCTTTAGTTCTTTCCTTTTCGCTAATTTCTAATTTCCCTCAAATTTCGCCGTCGCCGTCTTTCGCTGATTCCGACCACCTCGCACTTCGCTTCGATCATCGGAATCCAACATAGCCTCCGCCTTCCTCCCGCGCACGTTCTCCACACCTCTATCCAACCCAGCTCGCACAGGAGCTGGGGTTCGAGCTCCTCCGTCCCCACCTTCGTCGGAGCTCGCCCATCTCGACCCTCCGATCACCTTCACCCCGCCTAACCGGGTCGAGACAGTTTGCCCTCGACCAGCGAGTCTTCTGGTCTATCTTGCAGGTACATCCAAGCCCATCTGAGGGCTTGGACCATTCGGTCCAGGAGCTCTCCCTCCGCCGACCTCGCCGGAGCCCTCCAGGGCTCGGCTGGATCATCGGAGGCCACCATCAGCTGCGGAGCGTCACGCCGGAGCTTCTCCGATCTTCAGAAGCAGTAGGGGAGGATCGCAGCGCGTACGTCGGGCCGGCGAAGCTCGCCGGCCAATTGTTCTTCCAGCATCTTCCCCGACCGTCCGATCGTCCTCGACCTCTAGTTTGCATCTCGACCGTCCACTTGAGGAGACCCAGCCACCGTCAGATCTTGGAGAGGCGATCTGGGCCGTCCGTTGCACGAGGTTTAGCCACCGAGAGCCTCACCCGTTCGATCCCCCACGTGGCGTACCCTCGACCGTTCGATCGCTGCGAGGACCCCAGCCTTGGAGCGCCCGCCGTTCTTCACCGTCCGATGCACCACGTGGCGTCCATCCTGCGGCCCGCATTAATAAAGGGTAAATTACCCTTAGGCCTTCTCGTTTCTTTTATTTCGCATTTAGCCTTGTAAATACTTAGAGTAGTTGTTTAGTTTTTGGGATATTTGCATAGAGGACCCTGATCTTTATTTTCTTCGCATATATGCCCCTGTGTGTTATGTGACACGTGCGTCGACATGTGATTTTCTGGGTTTTTTGCGTTCTATGCCGTATAGTTCTGAGTTGTTAAGTAATGAATGAAAACGTTTGAGATATTGCATTTATACCCCTGTGCGTATTTTAATTGTGCATGTGCGCTTTTTATTGGGTTATTTGCAAACTACCCCCTGGACTTTTGGTACCTGTTACCAAATAGTCCTCGGAAGTAGTTTTTCTTACATTTGGGTCCCTGAGTGCCCCAGGCACGCGCGACGCGCGTGACTTCCTAGGTATTTTGCACCAGACCCCTCAGGACTTCGGGTATTTGCACTTAGGTCCCTGTGCACAATACCCTCTTTCCATTTTTGAATAAAATAGCAAATCAATTCATAATTTTATGAAAATTGGATACATGGCTCCTGCCATGATGTAAAATTTTCTATAAATTTTGGAGACATTTTCGACACTGTTTGGTATTTTTAAAAATTCAAAAACATCAATTTTCTTTACTGTTCAACTTTAGAAATCACAAAAATATTAAAACTCATCTAAAAATTACAAAAATATTGGCTATTGTTTGTCCTTGCTTGCTTGATTGTCTAGCCAATTTTGGCTATTTTTTCATTATCTAAAACACCTAAAAATTGAAAAACACTCAAAAACTCATAAAAATTCTAATAAATAATTTAAAAATTCAAAAATCATAAATCCAGTGCCGTTATTTTCCTTAAACTTTCTAGTTTATAGGAAAATTACCCTCAGGAGCTAGGAGGCCCTTTTTATATTTTAAATTGGACTTTTTCTCCTGACTGGTCATCACCCTCTGTTCTTGTCATTGTTTAATTTTTAGAAAATAAAATAAAAATCAGAAAAATCCCAAAAATTCACCAAAAACATTAAAAAAATATATAACACACAAAAATATTTTTTCTGGAATTTTTGGTTGATTTTTAGTGCATTTAATAAATTGTTGAAGTGAGTTGTTTAGTTGCTTTTCTTATTTTCTTAATTGATTAAAAATCTAAAAAAATATAAAAACCCTTAAAAACCACCAAAAATACCTTCTCTTTTCTTCTGATTGACTACTTCGTAGGCCGTAAGGCCAATCCGTGCTCCTTGTGTTCGACCCTGGTCGCTATACCAGGTTAATAAAATAGCCAGGACCGCTATCGTGTTTATTTGATTTCATCTGATTTTGGTGGTCTGCTTTATTTTTCTTGATTGACCGATTGACTTCCGAGATCCGGGTCGCAATGACTCTTGATCTATTTATTTCACCCGTGACTTGGTGATTTTTCGGTCCATCAACCAACCAGGTTTCAGCCCCAGTTGACCTCGGTCGACTGGTCGTTCTTATCCCTATAGACCCTGTTAGGCCTTGGTTCTCGACAATTTTTGTCGATTTTTCCAGGCCGAATCTTGCATTTTTTTCGTGTCGCAACCTTCAGAGCTTTTGACCCTCGATTTTTGGTCTTTCACGACCAAGGATTAGCTCAAGGATTGGGGCATCGTGCCGCCCGTTCTTCATCGATCTAGGAGCCTCGCCAGTCACGGGGTCAAACCAAATATATGGGGCACCCAACTTTCGATTCGAATTTGAACACCTTCGGTCCACCCTTCCTCGATCCTCTCGTGCTCCAAGCATTCCTGGAGGTGATAGCTCCAGCTCCGTGCATTCAGCCAGGGCGAAGAAAGTCGGAGGCGTCTCCACCACCTCCCCCAACTCCGACGGTCGAGGTACACTCCCTCTGGTTGTCAACCGTTGAGGCAGCCCCCCCTTTCGCTTTTGTTTATTTCGCATTTAGTTCCTCGGTTTATGGATCGTATCCAAAACCACCGACCTAAGGCTCTGATACCACTTGAAGGATATGGTTAGATCCTCAAGCGCATCACGGAAGCGTGATCGTCGTATCGAATACGACGAAGAACGACTAGTCGCACTAGTTGTTCTGTGCAGCGGAAATTAAAAAATTTTCATGTGATGAAACCACATGATCCAAGAACACTTCTCGGATCGTTTCGTCTAAACCACAAACAAGTATTAGGTTTACCTCTTGAAGCGTGGTTGCGATCGAGTCTCTAACGAAGAGACCTCCTGTCTCAAGTCCGATCCGTCGGAGGAGACGCTTGCGAGCGTGGGGATGAACCGCGTGCTTCTCGCAATCCATGTTGATGATCCAAGCGGTGGATCTCCTGATCTCGACACACGAGATCCGACATCTTCTTTACGAGCAAGGCATGCCGAAGTAGACGGAGTTCCACGAGCAAAACATCGGGCAGCATAACGACGGTGCCGCGGCGATGGAGAGCCTCTCTAGGGCATCCATGGTGGACGGCCATGAGAGGGAGAGAAAGAGAAAGAAAGAGAGAGAGAGAGAGACTTGTTGTCTCACTTATGTGCTTAGAAGAGCAATGGGGTGCCTCTCCTTTTATAGGGTTTTGGGATCCATGGATCTCAATCCATGTGTCAACAGAAATCCAATGGTCCATATTAATTTGTGTTTCTTTCAATGGTCATGATTTGTTGCTAAAAACACAACAACAATTAATTTAATAAAAATCAAATATATATTAAATATAATTTGATTTATATCAAATCAATCTCCATTGGAGAGATAGGAAAGGAGGCAAGCCTCCTTCCATAAGGAGGGTGGACGGCCACCACATTCCTTATGGAATTGTGGCCGTCCCCTCTCCTCATTAGGAAGGGAGCTTCCTTTTTCCTATTACATGAGATTACATTATCTGATGATTCTCTCCAATATTTGCAACAACATTTGTTACAAATTATTTCACAAAAATAAATCCAATTTATTTTGTGAACATTGCAATCATGCCATTGGAAATTTGTGAATCATATTCACAACCCAAAACAAAATGTAAATTACATTTTCAATTCAATGTCCAATGTGAATCCAATTCACATTAACATTTAATTAACAAATGTAAATCACAAATAGCTCTCTCTAATATATTATAAATCACATTTATAATATATATGACTAATATGGATATTGCTATCCACATTATTCATATCCATGATAATTAAATCACATTTAATCATCTTGGATCTTTATTCTCTTGTTCTCAAATAATATGAATCACATTCACATTATTCACATCTTTGATAATCAAATCATATTTAATTATCTCAGATAACTCTCTTTATAATATGAATCAAATTCATATTACTCATGATAATTAAATCAAATTTAATTATCCATTTTCTCAATGCTCGGATACATAAATCAACAATAGAATTATCCATGAACTCCTTCAAGGATAATGCGCTTTCTCCGCAGATACTTGGAGATAAGGACAGGGCGATTGTATTGTTCCACGTATAGTGACATGGATATTGAGATCGTATCTCAAATCCAGATCGCGGGCCTCCCATAAATGCTTGATTAAATCAAGACCGTAAATCTAATCTTCTCATTGTATCTGAATCACATTCATATCAATGTCCAACACTTGGACCAAGATCAGATCACTTCTCTACTGAGAGGAGTGATGACCGCAAAAATCGAGAAAGAGAAAGGTGGAAAATAAATCACAATGTCGTTGTCCTCAATCACTCGAATGCGTCAATCAAGAAAAATATACCACTCAAAGAGATCAATCAATCAAAACTCAAAGAAAGAGCGGTCTAGCTATAGGTTTAACCTGGTATAGCTCCCAGGGTCGAACACAAGGAACACAGATTGGCCTTGCGGCCTACGATGTAGTCAGAACTCCAAGAAAGTCTTTTTTATGGTTTTTATTTATTTTTGTATTTTTTTTAGATTTTTAAAAGATGAGAAAATTAAAGAATGCAAATACAAGGAGACTTCAACAATTTATACAACACTCCAAAAATGATGCAAAAATTCCAGAAAATTGATTTTTATGTTTTTTAAGTTTTTTACTGTTTTTGGTGAATTTTTGGAATTTTTCTAATGGGTAAATTATTTATTAAAAATCAAACAATGCAAGAAACAATGGGTACTGTCCAGCAGAGCTTAGGACCCGAAAATAAAATAATTTTGGATCTCAAAAAGCCCTAAAGGTAATTTTCCTATAAACTATGAAGGATAAGGAAAATTTAAGCACCCTAATTATTGTTTTTGGATTTTTAATTTATTTACTACAATTTTTATGAGTTTTTAGGGGTTTTTCAATTTTTAAGGTTTTTAAGAGATGGACAGTAGCCAAAATTGGCTAGAAAATCAATCAACAAGCAATTAACAAGTCCTAATTTTTTTAGAATTTTTAAAGGTGATTTTGTATTTTTTTGGTATTTTTAAAGTCAAACAGTAGCAAAAATATGGGTTTTTGAATTTTTAAAAATAATAAATGGAATCAAAAATGTCCCCAAAAATCATAGAAATTCCTACACCATGGCAGGAGCCATGTGTCAAAATTTCATTGGATTTGGAGGTCGTTTGATATTTTATTCAAAAATAAAGGTGGGGCACTGTGCACAGGGACCTAAGTGCAAATACCCAAAAGTTCTGGGGTCCTGGTGCAAAATACCCAAGAAATCACGTGCCAAGCACGTGTCTGGGGCACACAGGGACCTAAATGTAATAAAAATAAGTTCCAAGGACTTATTGATAACTCGTATCAAAAGTCCAGGGGCTTATATGCAATTTACCCAAAATAATTCGCACATGTGCAAAATCAATGCTCACAGGGGTATAAATGCAAATATCCAAAACATTCTTTCAATTCATAGCAACCAGAACTACAAGGGGTTCTATGCAATTAACCCAACAAAACACGTGACGAAGCACGTGGGTCTCTACTGGCAGGGGTATAAGTGCAAATAAAATAAAGTGCGAGGGTCTCTATGCAAATATCCCAGAAAATAAACAACGTGAATTAAAAGTTACAGGACTTAAACGAAATAAAACAAACAGAGGGGGCCCTATGATATTTACCCCTTTATTAATAGCGACGGCCCAGATGATGACGCGTGGATGATCTGACGGTGGAGAACGAACGCGCCTTTGACTCGAGAAACGCTGGCCTGATCCGACGGCTGATGTGCGTCCACGTGGGTGATCGGACGGTTCAGATGCAACGTGGCTCTTCGAAGGAATCCAAGCCCAGATCGGATGGTCGAGGTGTAGCCACGTGTATAATCGGACGGCTGAGAGACGTCGTGGCTTAACCTCGCTGCTCAACGGCCCAGATGAGATCCTCAGATGGATCGACGGCTGCTGCTTCTCCTCAGATGAACGGCTAGGATAAGAACTGGAGCGAGGCCTTCATCGGACGGCTCTGGAAGGTGGAGGAAGAACTCGACGCCGGCGAAGTTCGCCGACGTCCTGCGTGAACTCCGGTCCTCCTCTGCTGCGCCTGAAGGTCGGAGGAGATCCGGCGTGAGGTTGCGCAGCTGCTGGTGGTGGCCAAGGGCCCAACCGAGCCCAGGAGGGGCTCCGGCGAGACCTGGCAGCTCGAAGCTCCTGGCTGAATGGACTGGAGGCTCAGACACCTCCTTTGGACCTGCAAAATGGTCAAGAAGCTTCGCGGGTCGAGGGCAAAGTGCCTCGACCCGGTTAGGTGGCGTGAAGGTGAACGGTGCGGTGGGGCGAGCGAGCTCCGGCGAAGCGACGGCGGTGGAGCTCGACTCCCAGATCCTGTGCGATCTGGGTTGAGTGAAAGTGCGTAGAAGGTGCGTGAGGAGGTTGCGAAAGTGCTGATCGGGTCGGATTGGAAGATGGGTGATCGGAGTGGCCGGAATCGGAAAAAATGCGTCGGAGATGAAATTTGGGCGAAATCGGAAATTACGCTAAATTAAAAAGAACTACGGCTACCTGGTGGATGCTGGAGACTGTGGTGGAGCTGGGCTAACTCCGGGTCGTAGCTTCGAAGGGCGTCAAGGCCTGAAGCTCGATGCTCGACGCTGGCGGCGGAGCAAGTACGGCGAAGTACGCCGGATCGATGGATACGCTTCCTCGCCTCACTGCAACAAGGGCTGACGCTCGCTGTCACTCAGGCGGAGCCAATGGAGGTCACTGGGAAGGAAGAGAAGGGCCAAAGATGCAGCGCGGAGGCGGCGGAGGTGATGGTTATATAGAGTGACCAGGGCGATTAGGGTTGGAGGTTGACAGCAAAGGAAGGCGTGGATTTGATGGCGGAGGATCCGGCGAGGGAGAGGGATGAACGGCGAAGAATCCGGGCGCGGGGGTTGAGTGGGAGACAGCCTGGAGCGCGTGGGAAAAATCGGGGAAGAAGGCGCGGTGCGCACATTCCAGAAAAGGAAGGAAGTCGCGGGGGAGTTGACCGGGGTCAACATTCCCCCGTGGACCAACCAGACGCTGCCACGTGTGCCCGGATTTTGTTTTATTTTTTTTAGGGTAGAAATAGGCCGAATTAAATAAAACTCAAAACATGAAATATTTTTCTTTTATTTTTTTCTATTTTTTGGTGATTTTTAATTAATTTTTGGAAATAAAAATAGGGTAGCTCTATATATAGGTATATGTACACTATATGGATTTTTATTTTTGATTTTTTTATTTGTTATTTTTAGGTGTTTTTATGCTCATTTTGTATTTTATTTATTTACAACATAAAATAAGGAATAAAAGAATATTTTTATTTTATTTTTATCACTTTTATACAAGGGTGAAATAAATACTTATATACATTTATACACATGGTATTTATACAATGTATTTTTGTATTTTCAATTTTGTGATTTTTATTTTATTTTTGTTTTGTTTCTTGTTATTTTATATATTGACAACATGTAATATAGAATATTTACAAAAAGTTTAGAAAATAAATGAATTTATTTACAAGGTTAAATAAATACAAGATGATGGTTTATACACATGGTGAAAGGGTATTTTTGACTTTTTGATTTTTCATCTTTTTATTTTGTTTTTAATAGAATATACACACAATATGTACAAGTATATTTTTGGGTGAGGAAAATATAAAGTTTTATTTTTTACAAATATATACATATGAGCTCCTATCTCCCTCTACTTTGGCTTTTATGCGGTCAGGCCCATGCTGAGCCTTCCCTTGGGTTAGGTTGCTCAATATTTATTCTAAATATTTCCCTCTTTTTCTTTTTGCTCTTTATTCTTTTATTTTGTGCACAAAAACATGCTAATTATAGGTTTTTACACAATGCATGCTTTTGGTATTTATTTGTATTTACACATATCTA
This sequence comes from Ottelia alismoides, assembly GCA_037367405.1. NCBI lineage: Eukaryota > Viridiplantae > Streptophyta > Magnoliopsida > Alismatales > Hydrocharitaceae > Ottelia > Ottelia alismoides. The sequence goes on along the minus strand of JAZKJV010000016.1, from coordinate 34,788 downwards.
CATGTATTTGCAAAGGGTTTTTGTAGCTAAAATAGAAGAATAAAGAGTGATGAATGGGTATTCATCACCCCCCTATGCTTAACTTTGCTAGTCCCTTAGCAAACACTTATTTGAAAAAGAAGTGAAACAGAAAGAAAAAGAAAAAGAAAAAGAGGATGTACATGGATCAAGGTTGACATGTTAAATTTTCCTTCATTAAATTGAAATATGGAGCTCGATCAGATCTTTGGATTATTAATGTGTCGGAACCTTATTTGGACTTAAGCCTAAAACTCAACAGCCTCCAAGTTCCACCAATCTATGGGCAAGACTCCTCAATAAACCAGATCAGAACAAGTCTACATACACAAACTCTAATGACCATGAATCTTTTCCTTGCGGTGTAAGTGATATGTGGCTCCCCACCTCAGAAGTGACAAAGAAACAACCTCCCTCAACCTGGTAACTCTAATGCCTCAGTCTAGCAACTCTTTCCTCGAGAAGCGGGGTATTCCCTTCTAAGTTCAAGTGCAACCGGCTCAAGGAGAGGGGGTAGAAGTATAGAGTTTTGGAAGCTTAGCCAGTGTAGCTAAGTCTCCCGCTGCAAGCTTCATGAGATGTAACATGGATACCATAAGCTTTTGCTTTATACTCCGGTGGGGTTATTAAATTTTCAATCCGACCCACCACTTTTTTGGAGTTCTTTTTGCATTTTTGCATATTTATTTTTTTTTTTTTTTTCAACAACTTCTGTACAACATATCTACATGGTGCAGCATATATAAGAAATTTCCCCTTGAGCCAGTAGACTATCCCTCTTTTGAAGCTTTATTGCAACCCACAGCTTCTGTCTTTAGCTTTCAACACCACTAGACCAAGTTGAGGTGCACTTCCTTCACTATAAGAAGAAGAGAGGTTCCGCCTAGAAGTACTACCCTCATATGCTACCCCAAGCCAAAGGAAACTGCCTCCTCACCACCTCATCCATGGAGAGCCATGTGTAAAGTGCGGGTGCAAGTTAAGCCATTGTCTCTGAGAGTCATGTGTGTGTTGTTAAGTGCTCTACTTAGGCTCATCAAGATGACGTGTGCTCATAGCCTAGTGGACTCAAAGAATTAAGTCCTTATGGACCTGAAAAGCTCTAACCCTAAGTCCTACAAGGTTCCTCTTGAAGTTAAGTGAATTAAGATCTTATTCAAGCTCCATTTCTCAATTTAATTCCAGGCTTAATTTACATGTCAACTCTCATCCAGGAAAAACTATATACATATATGTACACAAGATGCTATTTACAAATATTTTACAATCATGCAAAAATTTTGGAAAAATGTTTTGAAATCATGAATGAATGATGCATGAGGTGCAAGTTTTGCAAAAAGATATTTACAAACATTTACACAAGATTTTTGCAAACTTTTGATTTTCAAAACATTTTGGAAAAATTTTGTACTATATACATAATTTTGATACAAAATATTTTACACAATCTTTACACAAAAGATTTTTGAAATCATTTTTACAAAATTACTTTGTACACTAGCTATGTATGTGCAAGAATAAAAGAGGTTTATGTACGTGAAAAATTTTTAATTTTTGTGATTTTTAGCCATTTTATTTATTAACACACTCACACAAAGTACGAGTTATGGCTAAAGTATATATGAAATATATACACACCCCCCTATACTTAGCTCGAACGATGTCCTCAGAGTGATCAAGAGCGTTGAAGAAGACATAACTCGTGCTTGGTAAAAGGGAAGTGAAAAGGAACGAATAAATGAATAGAATGAAGGGAACTCGGCCGTTTCCCCCTATACTTAGGATTAACTAATCCTAAGTATAGAAAGCTGTACATGAAGGGAAAACCGAGTGAAGAAGATACAGAATCTGCCCCCCCTATACTTAGGGTAGAATATCCCTAAGTATAGGCAGCAAAAACAAGAGCAGAAAGAATGAAAAGAATACTCACAGGTCCAACACCCCCCTATACTTAGGGTAAAGTACATCCTAAGTATAGCATAATCATAAGATGAAAGATGGGATGTGGGACTAAAGAATAGAATGATATGGACAACTGGATCTATACAGGCGGAGGAACAGTGAAAATCAGGCGTGAGATGCAAAAGATGTGAGTCAAAAGACCACATCTCACGCAAAATGAATAGCAGCAATAATAACGTCCCGCGGCTCATGATCTAGAAATGGTTTGAGCCGCTGGCCGTTCACTCGGAAGGTACTCTCAGAAGATAACTCAGATATATCAATGCTACCGTTATCGTGTACCTTTCTGACCAAATAGGGTCCTTTCCATTTGCTCTGTAGCTTCCCTGGAAATAATCTAAGCCTCGCATCAAACAGCCATACTTTCTGTCCAATCTCAAAATGCTTGTGGCTGATGTGAGAATCATGCCACTCTTTGACTTTCTCCTTATAATGTAGGCTGTTTGAGAAAGCTTCATCTCTAAGCTCTTCCAAGGCGGCTAACTCTGCCCTCCTCTGGTCTCCTATACCATTTGGATCCATCAATATGTCTGTAACTGCCCATAGTGACTTGTGCCTCAGTTCAACTGGTAGGTGACAGGGCTTGCCATACACGAGGCGAAAGGGAGATGTACCCAATGGAGTCTTGAAAGACGTCCGATATGCCCACAAGACCGAGTCCAAAAGTTGTGACCAATTCTTTCGGTCAGGGCGGACGACTTTCTGCAAAATATTCTTGATCTCCCTATTCGACACCTCAGCTAGACCATTCGTCTGTGGATGGTATGGTGTAGCAACACGATGGTCTATGCCGAACTCGTTAGCAAGTGCCTTCACCTGGTCGTTGATGAAATGAGATCCCCCATCAGAAATAAGAACTCGTGGAACCCCAAACCGCATAATGATGTTCCTCTTCAAAAATTTGCAAACTGTCTTTGCATCTGCGGCTCGGGTGGGGATAGCCTCAACCCAACGACTCACATAATCTACGGCCAACAGAATGTACTCAAATCCCTGACTCTTAGGGAATGGACCCATGAAATCGATGCCCCATGCGTCAAAAACCTCACAGAAGTGAATGGGCTGCATCGGCATCATATCACGCTGTCCACAAGTGCCCATCCTCTGACAGTCAGTACACCTCTTCACGAACTCATCAGAGTCCTTGAAGAGTGTAGGCCACCACAAGCCGGATTGGAGCACTTTCTGTGCCGTTCTTCTCCCAGAATGATGTCCTCCTGCCTCAAGCTTGTGGCAGTAAGTGAGGACGCTATGATGCTCCTCCTGAGGAATACACCGACGCCAGATGCTATCCCCTCCTTCGTGGTAAAGGATGGGATCCTCCCAGTGGTAGGACTTGGCCTTCGCAAGGAAGGTCTCAATCTTCTGCTTGGGCCAATCTTGTGGGACTTTCCCAGCAACGAGAAAGTTCACAATATCGGCGTACCATGGGAGTGAGGCGATAGCAAGGATCGCCTCATCTGGGAAGGTATCACAAATGGGATCAATCTGCTCTGTATCCTCAGGCTGCTCTATTCGGGATAAATGGTCCGCCACCACATTCTTGACTCCAGGCTTATCCTTGATCTCAATGTCGAACTCCTGGAGTAGAAGGATCCATCTAGTAAGTCTGGCCTTGGCATCCTTCTTTGACATGAGGTACCTGATGGCGGTGTGGTCAGTATACAAAGTCACTCGGGATCCAATGATATATGATCTGAATTTATCTAGGGCAAACACTACTGCTAGCATCTCCTTCTCTGTGACTGTATAATTCCGCTGGGCGGAATCCAATGTGCGGCTAGCATAGTGTATTGCAAATGGTACTCCATCCCTCCTCTGTCCTAGCACGGCCCCTACGGCAAAATCAGAGGCGTCCGTCATGATCTCGAATGGGAGAGACCAATCAGGCGGCTGAAGGACAGGAGCCTCAATTACGCACTGCTGGAGAGTTTCAAAGGACGAAAGACACTTGTCATCGACAAGGAACTCGGTGTCTTTCGTCAAGAGGTCAGTTAACGGTCGGGCAATCTTGCTGAAATCATGAATGAATCTCCTATAAAAACCAACGTGCCCCAGAAATGACCGTAACTGCTTCAGATTGGACGGCGGTGTGAGTTTCCTAATGACATCGACCTTGGCCGGATCAACCTCCATGCCTCTGTTGGAGATGATGTGGCCAAGCACCGTCCCTTGAGTCACCATGAAGTGACTCTTCTCCCAAGACAGAACTAAGCGGGTATCAATACATCGCTGGAGCACTCGGTCTAGGCAGTCAAGACAGGAATCGAAACCGTCGCCGTAAACCGAGAAGTCGTCCATGAAGACCTCCAAGCACTCCCCTACCATGTCCGAAAATATTGACAGCATGCATCTCTGAAAAGTCGCAGGGGCGTTACATAGCCCGAATGGCATGCGTCGAAAGGCGTAAGTACCGAAGGGACAGGTAAAGGTGGTCTTCTCCTGATCCTCAGGAGCGATGGCCACTTGGTTGTAGCCCGAGTACCCATCCAGGAAGCAGTAATGGCTCTTCCCTGCCAGTCTCTCTATGATCTGATCAATAAAAGGCAGGGGGAAATGGTCCTTCTTGGTGGCCTGGTTGAGTCTCCTGTAGTCAACACAGACCCGCCAAGAGGTGGGTACTCGTGTAGCAATCTCCTCTCCCGACTCACTGATCACAGTAGTGATGCCCGTCTTCTTGGGCACCACATGCAAGGGGCTGACCCACTTGGAGTCGGAAATGGGATAAATAAAATCTGCGCTCCACCATTTTGATATTTCCTTCATAACAACCTCTCTCAGGTTGGGGTTCAGTCGCCTCTGGAACTCACGCGACGGCTTCGCCCCTTCCTCGAGATAGATATGGTGGGAGCACAACGAGGGACTAATCCCATGGAGATCTGCTACGCTCCATCCAATTGCCTTGCGGTTCTTTTCAAGAACCTCCATCAGACGGGATTCTTGTTCTCCAGTCAGATCTGCAGAGATGATGACTGGGTACATCTCAGACTCTCCCGCAAGGAATCTATACTTCAGCGAAGTAGGGAGCGGCTTTAGCTCTGGACAGCTGGGTGCTGGCAAATCTGGCTTCTGAAGAAGATGTGTGTATGCTGACAATTCTGCCAAATTTGCCTGGGAGAATGATAACGAACTCTCACAAACTGGATCGGGAGAAGGCGGGTCCTCTACATTGTCTCTGTTCTGCTCTGCCTCTACCTCCTCCTCATGTATAGGCTCAGGTGGATCCAGATCTGGCATCTGATCATTACAATCTGCCCAATCAGACTCTGAATCCGAGGGATCTATATCAGACTCAGTGGCATCAGTACTACTGGAGAACAAGGTGGCATCAGCACCACCATAGAGCAGGGTGGCCTCAGTACCACCATCACTGGAAATCGTGTCGCGATCAAGATCCGATTCTGCTGACTCAATAGTATCCTGAACCATGGCTGTGCTCTCCAGACTATCCTCTGCTATCATCTCTGCATCAGTATCTGAATATGAGAGGATGGTCTGTGCTGCAGGATCTGCCCAAGCTGCCTCATCATCTGTGATCACAAAATCACAGTCCTGGTGGATGTCTGGCTCTGCGTCTGTCAGCTGCTCTGAATCCGTACTGCCATGTGAGCGGGATCTGGATCTGGCTCTGTGGTCCTTAACCGTCTCTATTTGTATACTCTCGCCCTGGACGCGAAAGTACACCTTCCCGCTATCATGATCAGTCACTGCCTTGGCTGTGGCCAAGAACGGGCGACCGAGGATGATGGGGGAATCGGTCAACGAGTCAGGGGTCTCCATGTCCAGCACTACGAAGTCCACGGGGAATTGCAAACCCTGAATCGTGACGACAACGTCTCGCAACAACCCCTTTGGCCTCTTGACAGACCGATCAGCGAACTGAAGGTATGTCCTGCTCTGTCTAAGAGTGCCCAACTCTAAGTGGTCGAGAAGGGCTGCCGGAAGAAGGTTGATCGACGATCCGCTATCTAAGAGAGTACGGTCGAACCTCTGCTCACTAATCTGACATCTGACATACGGGGCCCCTAAATCTGGCCTCTTAGTCGGCAGATGGTTCTGGATCGCGTAACACGTGGCTTTGGTTAGCACATGGATTTCTGCGGTCTTGTTCCTCTTCTTCCTCCTGACTGTGGTCCTATCTCTTAGGGATCGCTGAAGAAGAGGGATGTGCTGCAAAGCCTCATTGAGGGTCAGCTGGATGTGAAATCGGTCTATCATGCTCTGGCTGAACTCCTCCTGCTCTCTCTTTTTTGGATCTTTTTCTTTTTTCTTCCCCTTCCCCAACTCAAGGGCTCTAGGAAAGGGGATCACAGGGTCCTTCTCAGATGAAGGACTAGGAATAGGCCTAGATGATTCGATGACTGGATCCTCACAAACATCATTCATCACAGTGGGATCAGAAGAAACTAAACCTTTTCCTTTATTCAAATCAGAGTTCCGAGATACATTCATTCGAGGAAAGACAACATTTCTATCAGAATAAATGTTGGTGGCCTCAGTACCACCTCTAGTTGGCTCTACAACTAGACGTCTTGCGGCTTCAGTACCGCGGGCTGGCTCGGCTCTGCTGGTGGCGTCAGTAACACCTCCTCTATGTGGTGAAATGGCGGCCTCAGTACCGCCAGTGGAATCAGCATCTCGGGTGGCATCAGTACCACCGTCATCATGATGTGCGGCTTCAGTACCGCTCTCCTCTTCCTCATCTGGCGCTCTAGATGGATCCTCGTGATGTCGCTCAGATGAGGCGCCGCCTGCTGGTCTTCTACCGCTCCTAAGTGTGACAAAATCAGCATCAAATAAATCCGACGAGATAACATCAAATGAGTCACTAGAAGTGGTAGGCTCAGTGTGAACTACCTGCTCAGATTTCCTCTTCAAGTTATTCGGATTCGGCTCGATCTGTGCAGGGATGGCGGCCTTCCCTCTCATCAGGTCCCGCATCTCCTGGCGGAACTCGTCCATCTCCCGTCTAAATGTAGCCTGCTGCTCTGTGAAGAGGCGGGCTAGATCATCCATGGCGGGGCTCTCATGGGAGCCCGACGGGTTGCCTCTCTGGTGATGAGGCTGCTGGACCTGGTGCTGCTGTGGCTGAGAGGGGTAAGAGGAATGATGCTGCTGCTGGTGAGCCTGCTGCTCACGTCTCCAACTCTGTCCCTGCTGCTGATAGGGACGAGATACGAATGATGATGGCTGGTGTGCTGGGTGCTGCTGGTGATCCCTCTGCTGTGAGTACTGCCCTCCCTGACCGGCTGGCTGCTGCTGGGGTTGGTTACCCCCATTCCCCCACCTGAATCCGGGATGGTCTCGTCGGATTCCAGGTTGAGGGCGGTCATACCAAATCCCGTTGACATCCATCAACGGTTCTGCATCGTAAGGGGCTGGTGGGAGTACATCCAGAGGCTGATCCGGCTGATATACCACCATCTGTAAGTCTGGAGATGGTGGTGCCTGGTAAGAGGGCTGCTGCTGCTGGTATGGCTCCGCCTGTACAAGGTGAACTTGTCTAGGCTGCTGCAAGGAGCTGGAGCGCTGGGACGAGCTGCGGCTGCCGCCGGAATCGCCTCGCGACAGAAGACGGGGCTGAGGAGCCGTCTGTGCCTCTTGAAGACACAAGAGCTGGGTCTTCATGTCGCTCAGAGTTCGTGCCATTTCTTCCATCTGAGTTATGCCCTGGCACTGCTTCTTCTCTATGATTTCCATGCGGTCCAACTTCTCGCTGATTATCCCCATGTCCGCAGCGGCCGACTCTGCCTGTGCGGCTGCAACTGTGGACGAACTGGATGGACCTGCATCAACCCGTGCTATCCGCTGATACTGCACGGATCCTGGCGGCTGCTGAGATCTCTGAGTGTACAACCGAGTCTGGGACATCACCATGTAATTTTCTGCCATCTCTTCGTAGATGGCCCAGACTTGGTTGTGGTCCTTGGCAAAGTAGGACCCGCCGCAAGAAGCATTCACCAGACCCTGAAGCTCTGGCGTCATCCCACTAAAGAAGCTCTGAACTAGGTTCGGCTTCGAGATATCGTGGTGTGGGCATCTATCCAGAAGCTCTCTGAACCTCTCCCATGCCTCATGAAATTGCTCGTTAGGGAGCATGGAGAAGTTGTTGATCAGGGCCCTCGCTGCATTCGTCCGCCCGAGTGGATAGTACTTGTTCAAGTACTCGGTGCGGAGTTGCTCCCAGGTGTAAACAAACTTCCCTAGATGTTTCAGCCAGGCGGCTGCTCTATCTGCTAGTGAAAAAGGGAAGGCCATCATCCGAATCGTATCTTGGTCCACACGACGGTCGTGGACAGTGCTGCAGATCATCAGAAACTCCTGGAGATGGAGGTGGGGTTCCTCAGTGGCGAGTCCATGAAAATGAGGAAGCATCTGCAGGGTGTTCGGAGGGAACTTGAAATCCCCCACGATAGCGGGTATCACCACCCATTGGTGCATCAGTGTAGATCCGGGGTTGTGAAGTTCCCGCATCGGTCTTGCTGCGGCGGCGGCTGCCTCTGCTGCGGCAGCTGCTGCTGCGGCTGCTGCCTCTGCATCAGCATCAGGGATGTCCTCCGGCTCGCTCGGCTCTTCTCGCTCTCTTCGGAGTCTCTCCAACTCCCTCCTCATCTCTATCATGAATGTCCCCTGATCGCGTAACTGTTGCTGAACTGTCTCTAATGACGCGATCAGGGTGGAGTTAATCGCCCCCTGGTCTAAGACAAAATGTTCGGGCTGGCGATCGTCTGAACTTCCGGCTCCAGCCATATGGACGTCTGGTGGGAAGGAAGAGAAGGGCCAAAGATGCGGCGCGGAGGCGGCGGAGGTGATGGTTATATAGAGTGACCAGGGCGATTAGGGTTGGAGGTTGACAGCAAAGGAAGGCGTGGATTTGATGGCGGAGGATCCGGCGAGGGAGAGGGATGAACGGCGAAGAATCCGGGCGCGGGGGTTGAGTGGGAGACAGCCTGGAGCGCGTGGGAAAAATCGGGGAAGAAGGCGCGGTGCGCACATTCCAGAAAAGGAAGGAAGTCGCGGGGGAGTTGACCGGGGTCAACATTCCCCCGTGGACCAACCAGACGTTGCCACGTGTGCCCGGATTTTGTTTTATTTTTTTTAGGGTAGAAATAGGCCGAATTAAATAAAACTCAAAACATGAAATATTTTTCTTTTATTTTTTTCTATTTTTTGGTGATTTTTAATTAATTTTTGGAAATAAAAATAGGGTAGCTCTATATATAGGTATATGTACACTATATGGATTTTTATTTTTGATTTTTTTATTTGTTATTTTTAGGTGTTTTTATGCTCATTTTGTATTTTATTTATTTACAACATAAAATAAGGAATAAAAGAATATTTTTATTTTATTTTTATCACTTTTATACAAGGGTGAAATAAATACTTATATACATTTATACACATGGTATTTATACAATGTATTTTTGTATTTTCAATTTTGTGATTTTTATTTTATTTTTGTTTTGTTTCTTGTTATTTTATATATTGACAACATGTAATATAGAATATTTACAAAAAGTTTAGAAAATAAATGAATTTATTTACAAGGTTAAATAAATACAAGATGATGGTTTATACACATGGTGAAAGGGTATTTTTGACTTTTTGATTTTTCATCTTTTTATTTTGTTTTTAATAGAATATACACACAATATGTACAAGTATATTTTTGGGTGAGGAAAATATAAAGTTTTATTTTTTACAAATATATACATATGAGCTCCTATCTCCCTCTACTTTGGCTTTTATGCGGTCAGGCCCATGCTGAGCCTTCCCTTGGGTTAGGTTGCTCAATATTTATTCTAAATATTTCCCTCTTTTTCTTTTTGCTCTTTATTCTTTTATTTTGTGCACAAAAACATGCTAATTATAGGTTTTTACACAATGCATGCTTTTGGTATTTATTTGTATTTACACATATCTACATGTATTTGCAAAGGGTTTTTGTAGCTAAAATAGAAGAATAAAGAGTGATGAATGGGTATTCATCAAGGAGTCACTAAAATCCAGACCCGTTTCATCACTCCCTAGGAATGGAAGCGTCATGGTTATACAATCGTTTATGATCACATCACCCTCAGGTATTCCCAATACCTGTACATCCTGCATACTGGAAGACTCAGATTAAACCCGAAGTATTGGATCAACTTTATACTGTCTACTTCATGGTTTTATCAGTAAGTTTCTCATTCGATCATTGGGAGTTGGTATCAATCATACACTTTCCAAAAGCGATATCATACCTAGGTCTTGATCATATACTTTCCAAAAGTATATATCAAACCTACAAATTTAGTCAAGCTTCCAAAGCGAGACAACCGTGCGCACGGAATTTGATTCTTCCCAATATCTCATGAGTGAGCTCATGTCTTCCGGTTCAGTAACTGAACCTGTATGATCCATTTAAGAGATCGTATTACTCATATGCCCTTATATGCACACCAGCGCACCGGTGTATAGACCTTGATTAGGTCATCAACCTATTGGTCTGCCAAATGTACATACTCAGACATATAGTAACACATCTGTCTCCGGTCAGAGGATGCGTGCCTATATCATGACAGCATACGATATAGGACTTTGGTTATCTCGATCTCGTTAAGTCAACTCTTTGACCTAACTAATCTGACACCTCCGAATCTCTATTCCTATGCAGAGGACCTGCATCAAGAGGTCGGTCAGATATCAGCCTTCAGAGATAAGGATTGCCATCTCCTACTCAGGCTGGAGATCATCTCTTAACAATCATTTGACGGTGCTTGATGAGTCCTCAATCTAACTCTTTAGATATTCATCCAAGCACCAGCCTCTATGATTCAATAGTTGAATCAACAGCTGTATGATCATCAAGATGGCCATGGTACATAACCCTAATTGTACGAAGGGACCTATTATGCAAATTATGTATTCTTCATTTCAGATTAAGGAGTGAATTGCAATAACATTTATTGCATAATGGCTCGCCGTGGGCTCGCATTTCCAACAATCTCCCACTAGCCCAAAGAGCCATTAATGGGCTAATCATTTAAACCCGCACTCATGTGACAATCATAGGCTATTTAGAAAATAGCTAGGTAAGCTGATCAGTCACTCTGTTCCCGCGAGACTATGCCAAGTCCTTTTACGGCACTTGCATATCCCCAGTAACAGTGCTCGCATCTAATGCGAATGTTGCATCTCATGCAATCAATACTCAATCTAGTTGGTTACAGTGTCCCTGACATCATAACCAGTATCCCCATAATCCTTATTAGAATACCTTCATTCCCGGAGATCTCTATCTCCTAAGGTATCTAAAGTTTAGACCTTATAGATCACTATCTACATGGTCTTAAACTTTTGAAGATAAGACTTTGAGATCACTATCTCAAAAATCTCCTCATCTATGAAGATTTTGTTATTACTGCAATCAAGTGTTTTATCTCTACAGTAGGATTAGTAACAATTTACTACTCCCACTGCATGACAGACATCTGGTATTTGTACACTCTAGCATACATTCAGCTTCTCGTAACTAATGCACAAGTGCAAGTAGTTGTAGCATTTACTTCCTCAACTCTTTGAGGTGCTATCCCTTAAGATAGGTCAGTACCATATCTTAAGGGTTAGAAGCCTTTCTTGGAATTTCTATGAATAGAATATGTCCAAGGTATACTACAAATGTGACAATCCAATTATCCTCTTCTCTTGGCTTCTGAACAACTTCAGAACTAAGATCTAAGAGGTATCTTTGAAATCATATTTCAAGATATGGAACAATCATATTATAAAACACTTATTATTATCCTTATATCATTTTAAATGATCAGGATATCATCTACATTTAGCGCAATGAACACATAGGCACTCCCACTAAGCTTCGCATGGCTCATCAAGATTCCATTTGAAATCATAACATTTATAATTTCATCAAATCTTATGGTCCATCTCAAAGAAGCTTATTTGAGTCCTTAGATGGATTTCTTAGCTTGCACACCTTGCTTTCCTCAATCATGAAGCCCTAGGGCTACTTCATGTGAATATCCTCAGAGAGGTATTTATAGAGGAATGCAATCTTGACTTACATCTTTGAAGATGCAACAGTCAAGTTGTGCAACCAAGATTAGCAATATTCTGATGTTTTTAAGCATGGTCACCGAAGAGCAAGTCTCATCGCAAGCAATGTCTTCTCTTCCGATGTGTAGCTCATGGCTACGAACCGTGCTTTGAAGGTCTCCACCTTCTTATCAGGTTCCCTTTCTCTTGAAGATCCATTTACACCTTTACAGGTTTTACCCATATAGGTGGATCCACGAGGGTCCATATACAACACTTGCATATGAAGTCTACATTAGACTTTTATTGCTATCATCCATCTATCCATGCTATGATCTTCAGAAGCTTCATCACATGAAGTTCAATCATTGTCAGATTTCTCTGACACATGGAATCCATCCTCAAACTCATTTGAAGAGGTATTAGTGTTTCATCATTAATTGTCCTTTTTAGTTTCCAATTTCAAGAGCCTCATTATCTTCTCAAGATTAAATGAGTTCCTACACTTCATTTTCATCTTGATTCTCAAGAGTCTCAACCTCTAAGAATCACATTCTCAGAGATGAGATACTTTAAGAATCTCAAGGTCATAAAGTAGGTATCCAATACCATCCTTTATTTTCCTAATGAAGCAGCACTCTCAAGTGCTAGATTCCAACATACATGGAACCTTATTGAGGATATACATTGTAGTCTCTTCTACACATATATACCTGGAACTTAAGGGATAATTATGCTAAAATTCATCATTGATAAGATCATGTCACACATGATCCAATTGTATCTACCTATAACTCTATTGAGTTAAGGTGTGTTAGGAGGATTTAGATAGAAATGATATTCATATCTCTATAAGATATTCTTTGAATTTATCTAACAGGTACTTGCTACCTAGATTAGATCAAATTCATTTTATCTTCCTTCAGACTTTGGTTCTAAAAAATAATGAAATCTTTGAACATTTCAAAGGTTTCTTAGGTGAAGAGAAGAAATCTCATATCATACATAATCATCAACAGATATCACATATCCATAATGTTTACTATGATATAGATGATCTACATACATCAATATGCATGAGATCCTGAATACCTTGGCATCTTACACCTTTCTTTAAGAAGGGTGTATTGGACATTTTACTTTGAATACAATATTCATAAGTATGTAAGTTTTGAAATTTTAGACATTCTAAAGTTTCATCTCTTACTAGTCTATTGATCAAATCAATAGACAAATGTCCAAGGCTTGATGCTAGATCATTGTCAAATGATCTTCATCCTCATACTGATCTTAAGTTTTAATTTCAGCATTTAGAAATGTTAATGAGCCATTCATCAATTTTCTAATTTAGTGGAGTCCACTAGATTTTAGATTACTATCTGAAATATCTCCATCATAACTCTTTATGATAGTTCTACCTCAGAATTCATGTTTATTTCCAACATTTAGAAACAAACAATGAGTGTATTCTTATATCTAGGTCATAGAGACATTCTCTAAGACTAAGGACTCTCCCACTGAAATTAACAAGTCTTATCAATCCAACAGAGATGTTGCAACAATTGCATCAATATCCATGTGGATAACTATAAACCTTTAAGATCAAATTTTCCAGTCTTCTAAAACATATGCAACCTATTGCAAATGTCATCAGAAGATTGAGATACAATTATTTGACTTTATCTTATCAATGATTTATGTAGATTAATCCGATGCTCCATCCGAGTCCTTCTCTAAGGATTCTAGATAGACTTGATAGTCATACTATCAACACATCAACTTATTGCAGTATTGGCATTCATCCAACTCTTCTGATGACATATGGAAGTCATAGATGTATAGTCAACTCTTTGATCATACTTCTTACTCGGGTCCAACCCATGCTTCCACTGCGCTCCCTATATCTATAAGCAACCATTGCTTAAGACTAAGGATCTCTTATGTAAGAGCATTTCAACATTTATACATGCTTCATTAAATTCATACAATATGAATATTATGAAGCTTCATGAATGACCAGAGTATAGATAGTAGAATGATGACACTCATCATCTACATCCATCTAAACTCTTAAAACATAGGTTCAGGTAGGTACTCAAACAATTTGAATACATCATCTCTTATAGAGCCACCATTCTGCATAATGCAGTGAACCATCTCATTCATGTTAAATGTCAAGAGCACATATGTATGCCAGAATATCTTCATTAATTTTATAAGGATTATTTGACAATTGCGATCATCATCGACATGTCACTTCCAAAGTACATCCGATGAGAGATCAAGACTATAGAGACATACAAACCCTAGGGTTGTAGTCCTATTATCTATTTAATTGTCATTCCTCAATATTATGAGGAAACTTGCATATTGCAACCACATACATTATGTGTCCAATTGCAAGTACAATATCTGGATCATGAGTCCAATCCATGATATTTTACTGGTTATTATTGAGTATATCATTGAGTGGGTTTTAATGAAGGATTATCTGAAATAAGAAATTTGCATATATATATATATATATTACTTTGATTTAGGATTTTTATATCAAAGTTGTCTTGTCTTGTCAACACTGAAAGTTCATTCCCTTAATCACTTTCAATGTAAGAGATATACTTACCATTATATGTCAACAAGATCTGGGATCTCCTTCCTTATCTTTGTTGCATCCCAATAATATGAGAACCTACAACTCGGATAAAAAGAAGCGGGAACACATTCCGCCTTGCAAGTCCAACTTGCATCTCCCAATTCGGTCTTTAACACCCGGGCCCACCACCCCTAAGGCAATGTTGACCCGTCATTAATTGAACCAACCGTCAACAGGAATACAACTCGCTATGCGCAATCCAATATCGCCCCAATAATATGAGGACCCGATATTGGGGTCACTACGCATACGTCCTTACTCTTTCGAGAAGCAAAGAGCCCGATCCAAATGGATCGTATGCAGGAGCTGTCACTTCGGACATGCGTCTCCTACATATAATATCTGGCGACGGAACCCTTCGCCTTGACGGGAGACCATGGATGTCACTTTTGTGATCCTCCATATCATATTCAAATTCTAATTAATCATTATGAATCATATTCATTATGATTAATTCTTCCAAGGGAAATAACATCTCTATTCATAATAGAGTGTTTTTAATTTTAATTGGATTCCAATTAATCTAATCATATTAAATTAATGATCCAATTAATATCCAACAAACATTTTAATAGTTACTTGAATTATGGTATTATCTCAAATACGTATTATTTCGAATTTTAATAATTAGAAATATATCATGATTTCTTAAGCATTATACTAACCCTACCCGCTGTCATGGCCAGTACCGACGAGAATGGGACGGACCACATACGTTGCAACCCGCAACCCCAATGCTCTCCGACTAGACACCATATCCACCTCGGGAAAGGATAATGCAAAATAGATCATTTTGTACTTGAGATGATCATCGGTTCTTCAACCGAAATTATACCATATAGTAATAATCAAAACAATTTTTGATTAACATTATAATGAGATTTGCTAAACAAATCCCAAGTCCTATTCAAGCAACATGTTTGTTGGAATGTTGATCATGTAGATCATGTAACCAATCTTGATCTAGATCACATCTAATCATTTGTTGGTTAGGGCAAAGTCATTTAAGGACATAGTTATCATCAAATATTTCATAAATATTTATGCATAATTATTCCAGGAAATTAAACAATTTAATTTCACTAATTAATTAAATGACAATTACTAGGTTCTTGATTAGGAAAGTATTTTCAGCAGTGACCCTCACTAAAAATACCATATCTCAATCAATTTAAATCCAAATTAAGCAAAGTAAATTTTTAAAGTTTGCTAACTTGATTTACAACAGAACCCAGTGATTTGCACGCATTTCAAGGCGTTTAAAATCCGCAATTAACATCTTAATTACGTCATGATCCGCAGTCCCCGAAACAGGGATACATGTTCACTAAAATGAGCATATCTAGAGCAAACGGAATCGAAATCACGCAAACTCAGATCCTACGGTTTACTTATTTAATGGGGAATAAAATCCAAATATTATTTTCGTATTTAAACAACTTAAACAGTACCGAGAATAATATCAAAACAGAGATGCGAAAATGAAATGCAAGAAAACTTTCGCAAACCCTAAGGAACCCAAGTCATCCTCGGTTTATGGATCGTATCCAAAACCACCGACCTAAGGCTCTAATACCACTTGAAGGATATGGTTAGATCCTCAAGCGCATCACGGAAGCGTGATCGTCGTATCGAATACGACGAAGAACGACTAGTCGCACTAGTTGTTCTATGCAGCGGAAATTAAAAAATTTTCATGTGACGAAACCACATGATCGAAGAACACTTCTCGGATCGTTTAGTCTAAACCACAAACAAGTATTAGGTTTACCTCTTGAAGCGTGGTTGCGATCGAGTCTCTAACGAAGAGACCTCCTGTCTCAAGTCCGATCCGTCGGAGGAGACGCTTGCGAGCGCGGGGATGAACCGCGTGCTTCTCGCAATCCATGTTGATGATCCAAGCGGTGGATCTCCTGATCTCAACACACGAGATCCGACGTCTTCTTCACGAGCAAGGCATGCTGAAGTAGACGGAGTTCCACGAGCAAAACATCGGACAGCATAACGACGGTGCCGCGACGATGGAGAGCCTCTCTAGGGCATCCATGGTGGACGGCCATGAGAGGGAGAGAAAGAGAAAGAAAGAGAGAGAGAGAGAGAGAGAGAGAGAGAGAGACTTGTTGTCTCACTTATGTGCTTAGAAGAGCAATGGGTGCCTCTCCTTTTATAGGGTTTTGGGATCCATGGATCTCAATCCATGTGTCAACACAAATCCAATGGTCCATATTAATTTGTGTTTCTTTCAATGGTCATGATTTGTTGCTAAAAACACAACAATTAATTTAATAAAAATCAAATATATATTAAATATAATTTGATTTATATCAAATCAATCTCCATTGGAGAAATGGGAAAGGAGGCAAGCCTCCTTCCATAAGGAGGGTGGACGGCCACCACATTCCTTATGGAATTGTGGTCGTCCCCTCTCCTCATTAGGAAGGGAGCTTCCTTTTTCCTATTACATGAGATTAAATTATCTCATGATTCTCTCCAATATTTGCAACAACATTTGTTACAAATTATTTCACAAAAATAAATCCAATTTATTTTGTGAACATTGCAATCATGCCATTGGAAATTTGTGAATCATATTCACAACCCAAAACAAAATGTAAGTTACATTTTCAATTCAATGTCCAATGTGAATCCAATTCACATTAACATTTAATTAACAAATGTAAATCACAAATAGCTCTCTCTAATATATTATAAATCACATTTATAATATATATGACTAATATGGATATTGCTATCCACATTATTCATATCCATGATAATTAAATCACATTTAATCATCTTGGATCTTTATTCTCTTATCTCAAATAATATGAATCACATTCACATTATTCACATCTTTGATAATCAAATCATATTTAATTATCTCAGATAACTCTCTTTATAATATGAATCAAATTCATATTACTCATGATAATTAAATCACATTTAATTATCCATTTTCTCAATGCTCGCATACATAAATCAAAAATAGAATTATCCATGAACTCCTTCAAGGATAATGCGCTTTCTCCGCAGATACTTGGAGATAAGGACATGGCGATTGTATTGTTCCACGTATAGTGACATGGATATTGAGATCGTATATCAAATCCAGATCGCGGGCCTCCCATAGATGCTTGATTAAATCAAGACCGTAAATCTAATCTTCTATTTGTATCTGAATCACATTCATATCAATGTCCAACACTTGGACCAAGATCAGATCACTTCTCTACTGAGAGGAGTCACTAAAATCCAGACCCGTTTCATCACTCCCTAGGAATGGAAGCGTCATGGTTATACAATCGTTTATGATCACATCACCCTCAGGTATTCCCAATACCTGTACATCCTGCATACTGGAAGACTCAGATTAAACCCGAAGTATTGGATCAACTTTATATTGTCTACTTCATGGTTTTATCAGTAAGTTTCTCATTCGATCATTGGGAGTTGGTATCAATCATACACTTTCCAAAAGCGTATATCATACCTAGGTCTTGATCATATACTTTCCAAAAGTATATATCAAACCTACAAATTCAGTCAAGCTTCCAAAGCGAGACAACCGTGCGCACGGAATTTGATTCTTCCCAATATCTCATGAGTGAGCTCATGTCTTCCGGTTCAGTAACTGAACCTGTATGATCCCTTTGAGAGATCGTATTACTCATATGCCCTTATATGCACACCAGCGCGCCGGTGTATAGACCTTGATTAGGTCATCAACCTATTGGTCTGCCAAATGTACATACTCAGACATATAGTAACACATCTGTCTCCGGTCAGAGGATGCGTGCCTATATCATGACAGCATACGATATAGGACTTTGGTTATCTCGATCTCGTTAAGTCAACTCTTTGACCTAACTAATCTGACACCTACGAATCTCTATTCCTATGCAGAGGACCTGCATCAAGAGTTCGGTCAGATATCAGCCTTCAGAGATAAGGATTGCCATCTCCTACTCAGGTTGGAGATCATCTCTTAACAATCATTTGACGGTGCTTGATGAGTCCTCAATCTAACTCTTTAGATATTCATCCAAGCACCAGCCTCTATGATTCAATAGTTGAATCAACAGCTGTATGATCATCAAGATGGCCATGGTACATAACCCTAATTGTACTAAGGGACCTATTATGCAAATTATGTATTCTTCATTTCAGATTAAGGAGTGAATTGCAATAACATTTATTGCATAATGGCTCGCCGTGGGCTCGCATTTCCAACAAAACCCAATATTTATCATCTCATAAATATTTTATATGAACCACATACGGGATAAATACCAACATTAGATACCTCCAGCATTGGAACGGGAATTTGGCTTGTTTAAAATGTCATGCATACGGGATAAATACCAACATTAGATACCTCCAGCATTGGAGTGGGAATGTGGCTTGTTTAAAATGTCATGCTGCTTAACTACATTTGAGTATTCTAAGACCCCATTTAACTAAAGATAATTTTGTTTTTTTTACTTCTGTTAATGTGCCAGTCCCCAACAAGTGTGGCATGCAGGAAGAACCTCAATATGAACTTCCTGCCTGTGTCAGTGCCATTTCAAATGTTGAATACACTTCCCTTTAGAAAAATGGACGGGAAAAGGTAAACAATGATGGGCACACCTTGTTTACCTGGATGTGTATGTGTATACATACATATATATGGGGTTGATGGAGCCGCCCCCTTTTTGGATAAATTTTTTTATTTTTTTTGGAAAATATCATCATGTATATTTCATCCCTATATCCCTCATATATGCCATTCGAATTTCGTCAGAAACAGAGACTCCTACGGCCTCCATCCAGACAGGGTCGATTTAAAAAATCCTGCGACCGTTAAAAAAATGGTGTCTGGATGGAAGCCGTAGGAGTCTCTATTTCTGACAAAATTCAAATGACATATAGGAGGGATATAGGGATGAATGTACATGGTGATATTTTCCCAAAAAAATAAAAAAAAATTGCGAAAAATGGGGTGGGGGCAGCCATGTTGCCTACCCCTATGGGGCAGCCCTATTTTTCCCTATATATATATATGAGGATGGGGAGCTTGCACCAAGGTGCATGTAATTTTACATGCACCGGCGCTTATATCTTCCACAATTTTTAACTTTTCTGAAAAATACCACCATGTATATTCATCTATATATCCCTTTAATATGTCATTCGAATTTCACCAGAAACAGAGACTCCTATGCCCTCCATCTAGAACAGTCAATTACAGCAATTCTAAGATCGTTAAAATTACTTGTTCTAAATGGAGGTCATATGAGTCTCTTTTTCTGACGAAATTCGAATGGCATATTGGAGGGATATAGAGATGAATATATATGGTGGTAATTTTCAAAAAAGTAAAAAATGGGGAAGATATAAACCCCGGTGTATGTAAAATTACATGCACCTTGATGCAAGCTCCGCATCCTATATATATAGGGAAAAATGGGGCTGCCCCCTGGGGCAGCCATGTTGGTTGCCCCCACCCCATTTTTCGTCAAATTTTATTATTTTTTTTTGAAAAATATCACCATGTATATTCATCCCTATATCCCTCCTACATGCTATTCGAATTTCGTCAGAAACAGAGACTTCTACGGCCTCCATCGCGATGGTGTCGATTTAAAAAATCTTGTTACCGTTAAAAAATGACTGTCTGGATGGAGGTCATAGGGGTCTCTGTTTTTGACGAAATTCGAATGGCATATAGGAGGGATATAGGGATGAATATATATGGCGACATTTTTCGAAAAAAATAAAAAAAATGCCGAAATAAGGGCGGGGGCAGCCATGTTGGCTGCCCCAAGGGGGCAGTCCCATTTAACTCATATATATATATATATATATATATATATATATATATATATAGGGCTTATCCAATGCGCACAGGGCCCATTTGAGTTGTGGTGAGCACCAAACATGGGCTCGCCACGTGTATTTCCATTTGAATGTTGCCTATTTCGAAGGAGCACAATTTTAGCAGGATATTAATTAGTTTGAGCCTTTTATATTTCCAGTTATATCGAGTCCTTAAAAAAAGGAAGACGGTTTTGGAAAGATAAATGCAAATCATTAATTTCGTACCGAAGAAATAATCGTTGTCAATTTTATCGGTAATGTGTATATTATACTCAAGTAATTATGTGTTGCGAGATCAGTAATACTGAAACAGTTGTCAGTATTTTACATCTGTAATATTACATTGTAAGGAGATCAGTAATTCATTCATATTACTCAAGTAATACATATTCAGTTATCAAGTAATTAATGTTTTGAGATCAGTAATTAAGTATGTAAACTACTAATGTCCATACAATGATTACTGATTACATATATCCATTTTACTGAACTCATTATAATTGTTACTAATGTTATAGTTATTAAATGCAGTGTTACTGACGCACCTCTTATTTACTTGTATAATCTTTTAAATCACTTATAATGCATATGAAAATTACCGATCAGTTGTTATAGTTTTACTAATGTCATAACAACTACTTACTTGCCCAGTGTGTATATATTACTGAATTTTGAACCATATATAAAATGAATGTAAATTACTGACCATTGTTTGGGTATTACTAATCTCGCAACAACCATTTACTGTACTATTGTATATGTATTACTGATTACATTTCTTTGTTTGTTGTTACTTGATTTTATATCATTCTTATGGAATCTTATTTGAAGACAACACTCTAAATATAATTGATTCAGTAAGAATGATAGAAGGACAAGTAACACTTAACAAAATGCCTGTAACATAGGCAAATGACATCAGTAACTTGGTATAAATAAATATGTAAATAACTTTTACGTTTGTCTCAGTAACTTTCACGTTTGTCTCAGTAACTTTCACGTGTGTCTTAGTAAAAATACACATATGTCTCCTGATTCAAATCCACTTGCATGTCATTCCTCGTCGTTTCTTCTGATATGATGCTCTCATGATCCAATGTTTCATTTTTTATTTTTTTTCATCCACGAATGATGTTGCGAGTTGTAAAACATCAGAGGTATTCGGGCATCTGATATACCTGAAATAAAAATGAATTAGTAAACTAGTAGTTGGAAATTGTAAGAACTAAAGAGGGAGAAGTAACAATTATGAAGGCAGTAGTAAAATTAAAATATCATCTCAGTAAACAATGTAAATACATTAGTAACTCAGTATATTTTTAAAAGAATGCATGAAAAGTAACAATTGTGTTGGCGATAGTAATATAAAATATCTTATAAGTAAATTAAGTAAATACATTAGTAATTCAGTATAAAAGATTTAGTAAGAATGGCAAACTGACAAGTAATACGCAGTATTTTCTTAAGATACATAAGTAGCTAGTGAATAAAAATGAATCAGTAAGAATAATATATAGAAAAGTAATTCATGCCATATTGTCAGTAACTTTGACAAATACCTTAAGTAATTTAATATCATTTTTTTTAATAATCTGACTCGGTAACATAATGTGATATAAGTAATTTTTCGTGATTCAAAAGTAAATAAATTGAACATGATCCTTCTGAAGTAGTGTTTTCATGATCCAAATCTCCTTCTCATATGATATTCTGACGATCCAATTCCAACCAAGAATCAACATTCACCATTGCTTCTAAGATATCATGATTCAAATACAATCGCAAATAATCAATCACGTTAAAAACTGAAATCAAAAACTCGAAAAACGATGAGATTCTACCAATAACGTGAAATAAACGTTTAATCTTCAAAAACGAAACCTTACATTGGACAAATCGATCGTCTCAGTTTACAATATCAATCTCCTCACGCTGTAAATCGCCAGATCAATCCCTTCCCTTGTCGTTGCAATACAATATGTTTCTTTAAGTGCGTGCTATTTTTAGACTTCCTTATAATTTCCAATTTAGTTTTCTTCCCATTATGATTACGGTTCCTACTATTTAGGGATTGAAAATATCTCCTTAAAAAAGGCAATACACGTGTAAAACAATGATGGTTGGCTTAAGATCAAAGGGCTGAAAAGAGGGGCTCACCGAAACTCAAATGGGCCCTGTGCGCATTGGATAAATTTCCTATATATATATATATATATATATATATATATATATATATATATATATGGGTAAAATGGGGCTGCCCCCAGGGAGTAGCCAACTTGGCTACTCCCACCCTTATTTTTCCCTCATTTTTTTATTTTTTTGGAAAATAAAAATTTGTATATTCATCATTATATCCCTCTCACATTCTATTAAAATTTCGTCAGTAACAGAGACTCCTAAACCCTCCATCCAGACGTCATTTTTTTAACGGTCGCAGGATTTTTTAAATCGACCATGTTTGGATGGAGGCCGTAGGAGTCTATGTTTCTGACGAAATTTTAATAGAATGTGAGAGGGATATAATGATGAATATACAAATTTTTATTTTCCAAAAAAATAAAAAAATGAGGGAAAAATAGGGGTGGGAGTAGCCAAGTTGGCTACTCCCTGGGGGCAGCCCCATTTACCTCTATATGTGTGTGTGTGTGTGTGTGTGTGTCTATATATATATATATATATATATATATATATATAGGGTGCACTTGAATTGAGGTGGTACCTTTCTTTGATTATGGAAAGGTTTCATCTTAGGCCGTGGGATAAAGAGTGTACGATGGAGATTGAAACCACTATGTGGTTTTCGTGCCAACTAACACTCCTATAATGTGGGATGGTTAAATTAATGATAAATAAAAGTAATACACGTCATTAAACATTCTATATTTAGCAAATATGCAATTTTAAGTACACAACATTACAGAAACATTTGATAGAATAAAGCACCGCATTTTGAATAATCTGTTATGAAAATACAATTGATTGTGCTATTTTACATCTTCATGTCATATTTTACAACATCGTATCTACAGATTATTCAGAAAAAAGCCTAAATACGGCGACATTTTGCGTTTATTCAATTGAATTTTACACATATTAAGTTTCATAAAATTACATTGGGTTACGTAATAAAATAAAAAATTGATCAACACATTGCAAACTCTCCTTTACGCATATACAAAATGAGAAATTTAGATATAAGGAAATGAGAATATGAAATACGTTATATATCTTTATTTTACAAAATATAAGATCGAAATTACAAATTTGATTTATATTTTACAACGATATTATGATAACTTGAGAAAAATTAATGCAAACTTGAAAACTAGTTTACCAACAATTATCATATTTTACGTATACATTCTTTATTTTACTAAAGGATGCTATATTTTAGTCAGTTATAGTTCAATTAAGATATGTACGTTACGTATACAAAGGTATATCTATATTCTCAGATTCTTGACATGAGATATAATTACTATTTTATATTAATATATTACAAAGGAACAATTTATTTTACAAGAATTGATGGTATTTTACTGAGATATAATGACATTTTGCATTAACTTATTGACAATGTTGCTTCTATTTTACGTTATTGGCTTATATTTTACACAACCAAGTTATAATTTACAACGTTGTCTTCTATTCTACCATTTAATATTTCTCTTGGATTGATATTCTCAATTCTACAAATAAAATGAGAACATATACAATGTAACTGCTCTCATGTTGATATTAGTATTATATAACATTTTTAAAATTTTCTTTTAGTATTTTTTCATACTTTCAGAAAAGAACATAAGCAATGATATATATACAATGTCTGTTTTAGGGATTTAAAAAATTCTATTACTGATTTTATATATAACAGGAAAAAATCGATAGAGAATGAGATTACAAATGCTTTGAATATTTTCTTGCGATAAAAAGAAGCATACACATTTCTCATTCAAAGAAACAAAATCTGAAAGCAAACACGTATCTTGGATATTTAAATTGTGCAGAAATATTGATTAAAACATATACAGGAATTTGGAACAAATGAAGATAAGAAGAAGAATAAACATAGTATGTAGATGAAGATAAAATACCAACTTGTTTAGACGTACAGATGATAAAGCAGAAATGAATTTCAAACGGATACAATAGCTAACAATGGTTGAAGAGCAAAGAAAAAAAGTGAAATGATGTTTTCGAATAATAATTAATTACCAAATTAATGATAACTCATTAATTAAGGTAAATCAATTTGTAATTTAAAATTCAAAAATCTTTCTATTTTTAGTCGAAACTGGAAACACGCTCCTATTTAATTGCGAATAATACGACAGTGTCAATAAATTAAAATTCAGGATCTATAAATTACTGAAATTGAATTTTAGGAAAGTAAAATATGAAGTATATTCATATAATAATGTTACATAAAACCTAATTTGAAAGTAAGCAAGAAGAGGGTTACCGCAAACAGGCGACGACGGTGAAACAGGCGCTCTTCTAGCGAATCAATTGAGGAGAGAGTCTGCACTCGAGAAATCGCTTTCTAAGGAGGAAGAAGGACATCCGGCGACGATGGAGGAGATGCAATCGAACTTGGTTGAACCCATGAGGGAACGGGAAGACGACTCAGATCAGTACAGTGAAGGTACAATGTTAGAACTCCAGATCCATCGACCGAAGCAAAATATCAAAAGTAAGTACATTTTCAAATTAATAAGAATATTTTATCAATTTTATAGAAATTATATCTCTTGTAAATGGTATGAACAGAAGGAACACAACTACCAGTTAGCAAAACAAAAGTATTTGACGTTGAGAGGATCCTCTGAAGCTATATGATGATTTTGGGATTATGAAGATTTATGTTTATTTAAATATAAATTTCGTTTTTAATTTGTATGAATAAAATCATTGATCATTGCAACCACAAAAATGTTTTTTTGTCTCTACTTTTAGGCAAAGGGTATGTACAACACATATGCTACATTGAACATTTTGTTCAATTCATTGATAACCATTGACCCATGCCCAAACAACAAGCACTTTTGACAAAGACGGCTTTTGGGAAGCTAATTAACATTGGCCATGTTGAAATACAACAAAAAAACCTTCAATGGTTGGTTGAACAATACCAAGGAGAGAGGAATTTCAGATTTGGAAATAAGGTGGTGAGTTTCAGTGATGAAGAAGTTGGAGCAATATTGGGCCTACCAAGCTCTAGTTTCTCAATCACAGTGAGAGGAAGACACCTTCAATGGAAATGTTTTATATCTCACAAAATGTTTTATATATTGTCAGTAACTTTGACAAATACCTTAAGTAATTTAATATCATTTTTTTTAATAATCTGACTCGGTAACATAATGTGATATAAGTAATTTTTCGTGATTCAAAAGTAAATAAATTGAACATGATCCTTCTGAAGTAGTGTTTTCATGATCCAAATCTCCTTCTCATATGATATTCTGACGATCCAATTCCAACCAAGAATCAACATTCACCATTGCTTCTAAGATATCATGATTCAAATACAATCGCAAATAATCAATCACGTTAAAAACTGAAATCAAAAACTCGAAAAACGATGAGATTCTACCAATAACGTGAAATAAACGTTTAATCTTCAAAAACGAAACCTTACATTGGACAAATCGATCGTCTCAGTTTACAATATCAATCTCCTCACGCTGTAAATCGCCAGATCAATCCCTTCCCTTGTCGTTGCAATACAATATGTTTCTTTAAGTGCGTGCTATTTTTAGACTTCCTTATAATTTCCAATTTAGTTTTCTTCCCATTATGATTACGGTTCCTACTATTTAGGGATTGAAAATATCTCCTTAAAAAAGGCAATACACGTGTAAAACAATGATGGTTGGCTTAAGATCAAAGGGCTGAAAAGAGGGGCTCACCGAAACTCAAATGGGCCCTGTGCGCATTGGATAAATTTCCTATATATATATATATATATATATATATATATATATATATATATATATATATATGGGTAAAATGGGGCTGCCCCCAGGGAGTAGCCAACTTGGCTACTCCCACCCTTATTTTTCCCTCATTTTTTTATTTTTTTGGAAAATAAAAATTTGTATATTCATCATTATATCCCTCTCACATTCTATTAAAATTTCGTCAGTAACAGAGACTCCTAAACCCTCCATCCAGACGTCATTTTTTTAACGGTCGCAGGATTTTTTAAATCGACCATGTTTGGATGGAGGCCGTAGGAGTCTATGTTTCTGACGAAATTTTAATAGAATGTGAGAGGGATATAATGATGAATATACAAATTTTTATTTTCCAAAAAAATAAAAAAATGAGGGAAAAATAGGGGTGGGAGTAGCCAAGTTGGCTACTCCCTGGGGGCAGCCCCATTTACCTCTATGTGTGTGTGTGTGTGTGTGTCTATATATATATATATATATATATATATATATATATATATATATAGGGTGCACTTGAATTGAGGTGGTACCTTTCTTTGATTATGGAAAGGTTTCATCTTAGGCCGTGGGATAAAGAGTGTACGATGGAGATTGAAACCACTATGTGGTTTTCGTGCCAACTAACACTCCTATAATGTGGGATGGTTAAATTAATGATAAATAAAAGTAATACATGTCATTAAACATTCTATATTTAGCAAATATGCAGTTTTAAGTACACAACATTACAGAAACATTTGATAGAATAAAGCACCGCATTTTGAATAATCTGTTATGAAAATACAATTGATTGTGCTATTTTACATCTTCATGTCATATTTTACAACATCGTATCTACGAATTATTCAGAAAAAAGCCTAAATACGGCGACATTTTGCGTTTATTCAATTGAATTTTACACATATTAAGTTTCATAAAATTACATTGGGTTACGTAATAAAATAAAAAATTGATCAACACATTGCAAACTCTCCTTTACGCATATACAAAATGAGAAATTTAGATATAAGGAAATGAGAATATGAAATACGTTATATATCTTTATTTTACAAAATATAAGATCGAAATTACAAATTTGATTTATATTTTACAACGATATTATGATAACTTGAGAAAAATTAATGCAAACTTGAAAACTAGTTTACCAACAATTATCATATTTTACGTATACATTCTTTATTTTACTAAAGGATGCTATATTTTAGTCAGTTATAGTTCAATTAAGATATGTACGTTACGTATACAAAGGTATATCTATATTCTCAGATTCTTGACATGAGATATAATTACTATTTTATATTAATATATTACAAAGGAACAATTTATTTTACAAGAATTGATGGTATTTTACTGAGATATAATGACATTTTGCATTAACTTATTGACAATGTTGCTTCTATTTTACGTTATTGGCTTATATTTTACACAACCAAGTTATAATTTACAACGTTGTCTTCTATTCTACCATTTAATATTTCTCTTGGATTGATATTCTCAATTCTACAAATAAAATGAGAACATATACAATGTAACTGCTCTCATGTTGATATTAGTATTATATAACATTTTTAAAATTTTCTTTTAGTATTTTTTCATACTTTCAGAAAAGAACATAAGCAATGATATATATACAATGTCTGTTTTAGGGATTTAAAAAATTCTATTACTGATTTTATATATAACAGGAAAAAATCGATAGAGAATGAGATTACAAATGCTTTGAATATTTTCTTGCGATAAAAAGAAGCATACACATTTCTCATTCAAAGAAACAAAATCTGAAAGCAAACACGTATCTTGGATATTTAAATTGTGCAGAAATATTGATTAAAACATATACAGGAATTTGGAACAAATGAAGATAAGAAGAAGAATAAACATAGTATGTAGATGAAGATAAAATACCAACTTGTTTAGACGTACAGATGATAAAGCAGAAATGAATTTCAAACGGATACAATAGCTAACAATGGTTGAAGAGCAAAGAAAAAAAGTGAAATGATGTTTTCGAATAATAATTAATTACCAAATTAATGATAACTCATTAATTAAGGTAAATCAATTTGTAATTTAAAATTCAAAAATCTTTCTATTTTTAGTCGAAACTGGAAACACGCTCCTATTTAATTGCGAATAATACGACAGTGTCAATAAATTAAAATTCAGGATCTATAAATTACTGAAATTGAATTTTAGGAAAGTAAAATATGAAGTATATTCATATAATAATGTTACATAAAACCTAATTTGAAAGTAAGCAAGAAGAGGGTTACCGCAAACAGGCGACGACGGTGAAACAGGCGCTCTTCTAGCGAATCAATTGAGGAGAGAGTCTGCACTCGAGAAATCGCTTTCTAAGGAGGAAGAAGGACATCCGGCGACGATGGAGGAGATGCAATCGAACTTGGTTGAACCCATGAGGGAACGGGAAGACGACTCAGATCAGTACAGTGAAGGTATAATGTTAGAACTCCAGATCCATCGACCGAAGCAAAATATCAAAAGTAAGTACATTTTCAAATTAATAAGAATATTTTATCAATTTTATAGAAATTATATCTCTTGTAAATGGTATGAACAGAAGGAACACAACTACCAGTTAGCAAAACAAAAGTATTTGACGTTGAGAGGATCCTCTGAAGCTATATGATGATTTTGGGATTATGAAGATTTATGTTTATTTAAATATAAATTTCGTTTTTAATTTGTATGAATAAAATCATTGATCATTGCAACTACAAAAATGTTTTTTTGTCTCTACTTTTAGGCAAAGGGTATGTACAACACATATGCTACATTGAACATTTTGTTCAATTCATTGATAACCATTGACCCATGCCCAAACAACAAGCACTTTTGACAAAGACGGCTTTTGGGAAGCTAATTAACATTGGCCATGTTGAAATACAACAAAAAAACCTTCAATGGTTGGTTGAACAATACCAAGGAGAGAGGAATTTCAGATTTGGAAATAAGGTGGTGAGTTTCAGTGATGAAGAAGTTGGAGCAATATTGGGCCTACCAAGCTCTAGTTTCTCAATCACAGTGAGAGGAAGACACCTTCAATGGAAATGTTTTATATCTCACAAAATGTTTGAATAAGGAATGATTTTCAATAGGAAGAAGTTGAACAACATTCTCGAGGACTATTACAATAGAGATGATGACAACTCGGTCTCTATTTATGTTACATGCTTGATACTTTTGATGTTTGCCACATTCCTTTTCCCAGACAGTTCTTATTATTTTCCGAAAGATTTGTTACACTATGT
Organism: Ottelia alismoides; assembly: GCA_037367405.1. Taxonomy (NCBI): domain Eukaryota; kingdom Viridiplantae; phylum Streptophyta; class Magnoliopsida; order Alismatales; family Hydrocharitaceae; genus Ottelia; species Ottelia alismoides. The sequence continues at coordinate 5,026 of JAZKJV010000016.1, read as the reverse complement.
AGAATCACTTGAAGATACACGATACTTTAACTGGTCTGGTGCTGTAGCAAGGATGATATTGTTCAACATGGATGACGTAGTAAGTAGAGTTCAGAAGAGAAGAGCAGGTTCATCAAGGGTAACACTTGATTACCTTACAGGATGTGTTGCCTGCTTATATGTGAGTACTTCAAAAAATTTTTTTATTATATGATCAATAAAAAGAAATAATAATAAAACCAATGTATCAGGTATGGATGATGGAGTACTGCTGCAAAGACCTTGTGGTCAGCAGAGATCTTAGGCCACGAATAAGGAAGTGGACTGGACCAGTCAAAGGAGTTTCCAGAGCATTGGTTTCAATTAGTTGTGAACAAGTAAGCATTGTTAGGATGATTCATAATATACTGGATGTCTCATAATTTCAATATTTTCATTACTAAATGATCTTGTTTATATAGATATTGCCTGCTTTGGAAGTACAAAGAAATGAAATTGTAAAGATAGGAGCAGACGAGTATGTTTTTCCGTTTGAGAAGTTTACAATGGGTGGTTTTACGGTGAGAAGACCAGAAATTTTGATCATAAACCCCAGCCCAGTACCACAAGATGTTTTCAAAAAGAAAGGAAAGCAAAAGCTAGAAGAATTGTGTGACAAAAAAGCACTTGCTTGTGTTTCACCTGCAGACGTCGTAATAAAAAAGAAACAAAAAACATGTATGTGTGATGCATTTTCCATTGAGATAGAGGAGCTGAAGGAGAAAATTAAAGCAATAAGTGAAACGTATAGAAAAAATGATGAAGAACACATTAGAATAAATTCTGAAATGAAGAAAGAGAATGATAAATTGAGATCTGAGATTATAGAGATGAAGGAAAAACTAAAAATGTTTCCTGATCATGATATGATTGATGTTGGTCATAATGCATTGCAATCAGAAGAAACGTTAGAGAATAAATCTGGAAATGTTGATAAAGGTGACATTGATAACAATAATCAACACATGCGTGCACCAACACGCAATGTAGCTGATGTCAACGTAGGAGATTTGGAACATAATGACTCAGATATCGATGAAAAACTTCAAAATTTAATTTCTGAAATCTGTGATGAAGATTCACTACAGCAATCTCAAGATACCACAAAAGAAGATTCAGCTATCAACATTGACATGCCTTCTTTTGATCTGAACATTGGTGACATTTCACATTCAGAAAATGTGCACACACAGACTACAACAAAGAGAAGAAAAAGGGAAAAGTAACAGTTCAACAAAGCTCAATAATTAAAAGATTGAAACAGAGAAGAGAAGCGAAAAAATTTTTACAAGAAGCAGAGAAGTAAGGGAAAGAAGATCATGAAACAAAAGAGGATGACACAACCAGTGAGGTAAGCCATATAATATAAAACAACGTCTTTTGTATCATTGAATACGAATGACGTAGAATGTAGATTTTCAATACTGCTCACAAAACTCTGTATATTCTATATGATTATGATATTAATTGTTTCTAACATTGTCTGTAAATGATTGAATAAGAATCAGTATCTATGCGATCTCGTAACTGATTTCATTGGTTACGAAAAAGTATCAAAACAGACAAAGAAAACCATTCAAGAATTGCTTCGTGATCCTGCAGACAGGTAAGTATTTTAACAAAAATTTCAACATTTACATGTAAAAATCTTTAACTTTAGATATATAATATTAATTAAAGATAATTCCTCAGATTGAATGCCACCTACTTTATTCCGGAGAATCGGAGTTGTAAAGGAAGAGATATTCATAACTTTTTGTACGAAAGAATAATCGAGGATACGATACGTATATCTATATAATATTTATTTTTTTATATTTATTTATGCATAAATTGTTTTTGATATTGTAGATAATCGACATGTTTATGTATGTGCTGCACCATAAATACTGCACAACTAATGATCATGTCCCGTTTGTATTCACACCAATATTTCAAATGGTGAGATTATAATTACTGATATAATTATTATTAAATATCTGTAATCAGCATAATTTAATATTCTTACTTGTATTTTTTCAGCAATTCCTTTTGAATCTGGTGGTTAATGCTACGGAAAATGAATTTGATAAGCTCGAGGAGCTATACAAAGAAGGAATATTGATGACGCACCAAGCGACTCAGGTAAAGGTATCTAAAATGGTCGTTGCGACCCAAGTCACCTGATGTGGTCAATCCAGAAAAAGGGACCACCAATATGAGATAAAATCAACTCAAAACAAGATAGCGGTCTTGCTATTTTATTAACCTGGTATAGCGACCAGGGTCGAACACAATGAGCACGTGATGGCCTTGCGGCCTACGAAGTAGTCAAAAATAAAAGAGTATTTTTGGTGGTTTTTAATTCTTTTTATATTTTTTTGGATTTTTAATGTATTAAGAAAATAAGAAAAACAAGAGAACAAGGAAACTCAACTATTTATTTAATCACTAAAAATCAACCAAAAATTCAAATAAAAATGTTTTTGTGTGTTTTATAATTTTTATTTTTTTTAGTTAATTTTTGTGATTTTTCTGATTTTTATTTAATTTTCTAAAAATGAAACAAGGTCAGAAAAAGGAGGTATTGTCCAGCCGAGCTTAAGGGACTTAGATAAAATATCTAAGAGTCCCCAGTAATCCTGGAGGTAATTTTCCTGTATAGAGAAAGGAATAAGGAAAATTTTGGCACCTTAATTATTATTTTTGGATTTTTAGATTATTTATTAGAATTTTTATGAGTTTTTCGGGGTTTTTCAATTTTAGGAGTTTTAAATAATGAAAAATATCCAAAATTGGCTAGAAAATCAAGCACACTAAAAGCAACAGAGCTAATTTTTTTGTGATTTTTAGATGAGTTTTAATATTTTTTGTGATTTTTCAAGTCAGACAGTAAAGAAAATACGTATTTTTGAATTTTTAAAAATATCAAACAGTGTCTAAAATGTCTCCAAAATTTATAGAAAATTTTACATCATGGAAGGAGCCATGTATCCAATTTTCATCAAATTTGGAGTTGATTTGCTATTTTATTAAAATCAAACACAAGGGCACAGTACACAGGGACCTAAACGCAAATAGTGAAAGTCCTGGGGAGTCCGGTGCAAAAATCCCAAGAAATCACGTGCGAAGCACGTGTCTAGGGCACTCAGGGACCTAATTGCAATAAAAACAACGTCCCTGGACTAAATAATAACAATTATTAAAAGTCCAGGGGGCTTGTTGTAAAATACCCAAAAATAAGCGCACATGCACAAATAATTCACGCACAGGGGTATAAATGCAATTTTCTAAAAATTTTCATTCATTTCAGAACAAACCAGAACTACAAGGGCGTCAATGCAAATACACCAAAGAAATTCACGTGACGATGCACGTGGTCCACGTAGACAGGGGTATTAATGCAAATAAAGAAAGTACGAGGTCCTAAGTGCAAAATGTGCGGAATAAAATGAACTTGATAAAATATTTACAGGACTAATTAATAAATGCGAAAAGCAGAGGGGCCTAAGAACAAATTACGCCTTATTAAATATCGAGGGCTGGATGTGTGCCACGTGTCTGATTGGTCGGTGGAGGATGCGCGGCGCACGACAAAGGGAACCCTCGGCGCGATCCGACGGCTGGGAAGAGCCCACGTGGATGATCGAACGGCTGAGCTGCGACGCGGGTATGCGAAGGGGCCTGGCTCAGATCGGACGGAGTAGGTGAAGCCACGTGTTAGATCTAACGGCTGCAACATGGCGTGGCTAAACCTCGGTGAACGGACGGTTGCGATCGAACCCCAAAGGATCTGGCGGTCAATGCTGCTCCTTGAATGGACGAACGTGATCAGATCTGGAGCCCGAGATCGATCGGATGGCGGAGAAGGATGGTGGACGAACAGGGCTCCGGCGAACTTCGCCGGGCTCGTGACGGCGCTGGTACCCTCCTGGAGGCTCGCTGAAGATCGGAGAAGGAAGCTGCGAGCCCTCTGCGTCTAGTGGAGGTCTGCAATGACCCAACCGAGCCCTGGAGAGCTCCGACGAGGTCGGTGGAGGTGGAGCTACTGGACCGAATGGTCCAAGCCCTCAGAGGGGGTTGGATGAACCTGCAAAGTAGACCAGAAAGCTCGCGGGTCGAGGGCAAACTGCCTCGACCCCGTTAGGCGTGGTGAAGGTGGTCGGGGGGTCGGTGTGGGCGAGCTCCGGCGAGGGGATGGACGGAGGAGCTCAAACCCCCAGCTCCTGTGCGAGCTCGGTTGAATGGAAGGGTGCAGAACGTGCGTGGGAGGAAGGCAGAGGCTATGGTGTAGCCCGATGGTCGAGGGGATGGCTGACGTGATCGGAATCGAAGGTGTTCGACGGAGGAGCGAATTGGGGATAATCTGAAATTAGAGAAAAGGAAAGGGAAATGGGTCTACCTGGGTGGAGGAATCGACTGGGAAGGAGCTTGTGCAGCTCCTGGTCCCTGCCTCGCGGGTCGTCGGGGCCCGAGGCTCGAGCTCCACCTCTGGGCGGAGCGCGGCGGCAAGAAGACGCCGGATCAGTGGTCTCGCACTCTCTCCTCGTTGCAACACCACGGGGAGCGAGCTGTCACTCTCGCCAATGCGATGGAGGTCCTTGGGTGGAGAATGGAGGAGCCAAAGATGGAGAAAGCGTGCGGCGGAGCTGGGTATTTAAGTGGCTAGGGGTCCGGCTAAATGGGAGTCGGGTGCGAACGTCGAGGCACGGACCCCTAAGATCCACCCCGGGCGGGGGTCTCGGATCTGCAAAGAAGGATTAGGACCCGGGGTTTAGGGTTTTAGTGATCGGATCAAGCGAGGAAAATAAGGCGAAATCGGGTCCGGCGCTGGATCCGCTGGGGAAGAAGGTCCGCGGAGGGAGTTGACCGGGGTCAACATTCCCCGTGGACTAATGGGAAACATCCACGTGGAAAAGATTTAAAAATTCAATTAAAAATAACAAATGGCTGAATTATTAAAAACTTAAAACATGAAATATTTTTGTTTTAATTTTTTCTATTTTTTGGTGATTTTTAATTAATTTTT